>CM065355.1:5683729-6342972 GCA_033032245.1 Poecilia picta
ATACTATCTTTAACAGACTGATAACATATGAGGCTCTGAAGAAGCTAAATAATGCAAAGAGCCAAAATAAAACCTCTCAACATTGCCAAAAAATTCAAGTATAAAACTTAACATTCAAAGGCAAAAACAGGATCCATTACAATAAACAATCCAGAGTTACTGAATGAAAACTTCCTGTTAGCATAGCGGCTAGCTGGTTACTAGCTAGTTCTGATTGGCTGTTTCTGACTGAGCGGAGTAATTATGCAGAGCAGGGAGGAGATCGATTATTTTTTAGAGATTATCTGTCTTATGTTAGGACAGAGAAAGTTTTAATACGCATGTAAAATGTATTTTTTAGGTTAGATGCTGCAGCTTTAAACAGGTTCGGTGTGAGTCTCTACTAGGTGGAGCAGAAGCGGCTCCGTGTCAAATATTACTAAATATTAAATATTACTACCTGTAGCGTAGCAGCGGTTCAACAGCAGAACCAGCGTCTTACATCGCAGCTCCAAGACTTAAATCATTTTACGGTTATTAGTTTAACTTTCTGACCGTCATGCTAATCCGGTGAGTGTTTGTAGCTGTGCTGCTTTACCTGCTGTCTGATCCTCCATGTCTTTTTACTGCAGTGAGACTCGATGTAGCCAAACTCCGTCATTGTTTTTATGTCATATTAGCTTCGTTGTGTTGATGCATTTTGACCTGCTTCTATTTTCCGCCGCAACAGCAAACATCCTCATTCACTCAGTGCGTTATAGTTACACATCGCTTAGCATTTGTTGCTGCGCGTTTGCGTAGTGAAGGAAAGAGGCCAGCTGGACAGACAGGCTGAGAAATGAGATGCAGGTGATCGGTATCGGTAACAGAGCCAATGATCGGCCGATCCCGATCATCACCGATTTCACGGAAATCGGCCGATTATGATCGGTGACCGATCGATCGGCACACCTCTATTGGTTATTTCTAGATAGCACAGGGAGAAGGCAGAGGAACTCTCTACATATTTTGCCAGGTACCATACTGTCATGGCATAGCGGCAGTTTCAACAAATACCTACAAAAATATTTTTTATACTGCAGCTTTAAGGAAAATGTTAGCATAGCCTGTGAAATTAATATAGAGTATCTAAGGCAGAAAGTCTGTTAGATATATAGTAAAAATTCTGAATATATGAACAACACCTGCTCCCTTTTGTTTCTGTTAATAATTAAATGGTGCCAGTCATAATTGCGTGATATTATTTTTTTTTTTTATAATTTCTGTATTTTGTTTTTGTTTTTTGTATCACTTGCAGCAGCGCCCCCTTTAACAGGTGGCGCTCTGGGTAACCGCCCATGTGGCCTTTGGCATATTCCGGGTTAGAATGCTGGGCTCCAGGCAGTGTTAGAAACCCAGACCTTTTTGGTGTGGTGCACATGTTCTTACCACAGCATTCTGTTTGTGCTGCCAATTGACAAACATACAAAATGGTACAGTGAAAGATAAAAAAACAAAAAAGTGATGGATTAGTATAGCTAGTTCTAATGTAAGAGGGTGAAGTTCCCTGTTAATGTAGCAGCTGGCATCGTTCATGGGCTGAAGGTTTTTTTTTAAATGTGCCCTTAATCTGCAAAGGGCGTAATTGATATTCGAATGTACACACGCATGCATTCGGGAACAGGATCAAAGGCCTTGTATAAATAATGCAGATGCTTTTAATCTACTTCAGTCTGGATTGTACACCTGGAGAGGTCAGAGAGGTAAGAAAAGCTAAAAAATAAAACAAAATTAAATAAAAACTGCATTTCAATTGATGCCATATTGCAAAGACACTCTCTTCTTATAAATGCTCTGTCTGGCCCCCTCTGTCTTTCCCAGCATCTATCCATCTATCTTTGATTTTTTTTTCTTTATTTCTTCCTTTTGCTGCAAAAATGACAATAGCTCTCATCCCTCATGGCATCCGTGGTACCACTGTAAATCTTAACTCCTGACAAGACTGGGGGAAAAAAACTTGTCTCAGCTGATTTATGGAACCTCCTTAACTATTGATACTAAATGCTAAATCCAATGCGGAAGGTAGCCTGGTGACATTTGTCTTGCAGTGAATGTAGCCTTCCTTCATTTGGGTTTTTCCAGTAAGAAAAATAGATCATCTTTGCAGTTTGGGAGGCTAAAAAAAAAGCCAGTTCTTTTGAAATCATTTATTTATCAAAGGCTCAACGTTTCAAAGAGAAGTTTGAAAGAACAATGCATCTATTAAATACGCACAAGTGGAAAGGGATTTATCTTTATGTCCAGCATTTTTCTTTTTTGTTAATCACTTACTTGGTATAAGGTGGTAGTTAACACTTCCAGGAAGAAAAAAAAATACTGCCTCCCCCTCACTCCCCTCCGTTTGTTCTTTCAAACATGAAATTTAAAAATACGGTAAGATGATGCGTACCCACTTACCTCCCTGAGCATTTAGCTATCACTGCTAATTCCAGCATATTGCAACCACTTTATGTTCCCGTGGCACAAGCACCTCTCATGGGCTTTTTTTTTTTTTTTTTTTCATAAAAAGTCAGAGGGTTTTTGGTTTTTCAGTGTAATAAAAGTGCGGAGACATAAAACAATTATTCCAGTCTTTTCACAAAATGCCATGCGGAGATGTGGGCTGTGGAAATAGGAGGTGGAATTTTCTTTCTTGTGATCGTTTTATGGGTTTAAATCTCTTTCAGTCTATACATACTGACTGTTAGCTATACTTTAGTTTATTCAGCTAATATTTCTCTGACCACTTACAGAGCATTGAACTTTTATCAGCGGTCAGTTGTTATCAGCGGTCAGTTGATCCTGTAAAATGGAAAGCCAGGTTATTCATATTAACTGTCCTTGGGAGTTTTTCTACCTTTCATGCCATGAGTGGTCATTAATTATTTTCAAAGCAGGGATGATTTCACATGTCTAAGAGAAAAGATTTTTTAAGCTGGCTTTATCATCTTACTTTAGCAATTAGCGCTGCTATCAGGAGCACCATTTCTAAAGCAGCAGTTTGTTAGTATATATCCTCTTAGAGTTCCAAAATTTTTCCAAAAGTGTAGAAAAATTTTTACTTTATTAGCTCTACCTTTCTATAAAGTTCAAAGACTCTCATTCTATCTTTCCCACAGAATGTAGACATATCTAGACATATGAAAAATTGAGCTTCCTTTGAAATAGCTTTCCAAATCTCTGCTTTTTTTGGTTTTCTTACTCTGACTAGATTTAAATACCAAGTTGATCAAGAAAAGAGCCAATTTGGATACTTCTTCCCTCAGTAACAACATGCACACCGAAGAGTGGTGTTGCAGTGACTTGGTCTGGGCCATGAAGCTGCTGCAGTTCCTCTACTTTGTATTGGAAGCGACCATTACATTCTCTTTTCACATCTAAAGGTGCTCAGTAACACTTCTTGTTTCCAGCAAAGCAAAGCGTTTTGAAGCTTTTACTTGTATATTTGGAATCATTGTTCTGCTTGTTTAGCTAAACTTTTAGCTCTGAGTTAGCTAAAAACCCAGAGCTAGCCCAGACTTAGCTATTTCAGAGCTAACTAAAAATTAACTTTTAGCTATCTCAGACTATGCGAATATGTATTTTGGATGTATTTATAAATGAATCTTCTGTACAGAATGGAATCCTGGCCTTATTTCTCAACCTCTATTCCCTCCCGCTTGGATTGTATAAACTGTGACAAAACACGAGCTCCATAAACAAAACTTTGTCACAGCTCTGCTGTCGTTGTTTTCAGTTTTATGAGGGAGAAAAAGACTCCTCTCTCTCCCTGGACTTGTTGTAGGCAGTGTGATAAGAAAGTGAAAAAATTACAGTGACACTTGTAGCACTGCACCATTGTATCATCTGAATAGCTAATCTGCATCTGCCTGCTGATTTCAACAACACTGTGTTCCAGACACCCCCCAAACAGGGCTGTGGGGGCGGCGGAGGATGCTGAGTTGGAAGATGTCTTGCCTCGCAATCAGTCCCCGGCAGCACATGGAGAGCTGTTGTAATTAAGAAGATGTGTCCCCCATGAATCCTATTCATGAAACAGGACTTTAATTCCTCACTAATTAAGGCCAATGTGGGAAAGGCAGAGGGAGGGGTGACGTATTGGAGTCCCCTGCCGGGTGGACCGACCACTGAGTTAGATGATTAGCTGAGGTGTAGAAAACGTTGCAAGAAAACTGAATCTCACCAGCACAGCCAGACACACCTGCCCACCTCTCTGTGCTACTTCGCTCGTCTCCCAAAGCTGCGGGAAGGAAACCCAATCTACAATGAAGCAAACTTTTCAACTGGAAATCCACTCTAACGGAGCAGTTTCCCCCTCTAATGGGAGGCAGGTTGCACTGGGTTAGCCAGGCTGGTTGACTGATTAGCTTCACTTGCCTTTGACTTGCTGTCAATAGGACGACAATGCTACAATGTCGTACAAAGAAAAGGATTTTCCCCTTACAATATAAAAAAGACAGGTAAATACAAAAAGCAGATCTCAAGTGATTCATGAAGGAGAAAAGGGTAACCAAAAGAACCTGGCTCTATTTGAAAATTAGAAACCTATATTGCCAGACGTGTGGAATCAAGAAATCACAGTCTACTAAAACCATAACGTTTTAGCCTACTTCACAACAGCACGAAGTAGGCTAAACGATCTCCAGAAAGCAACTCTACAGCGGCCCTCACCAATTCGCAGTTCAGTATTTGTAGATTCAACTATTTAAAGATTTTTCTACAAAACGTTACTCCAAATTATGTGTGAACAATTTGCTTATTTTCATCCAGCATATCTAAAATATTTGGAAGAAAATGCAGATTGGGAAGCTTAAATATCTTGGCCAATCAGCCAATCCAGGAGAGCCATCCTACAGACTGCAGTAGTGATGTAAGAGTTACGACTATTTGTTGTTCACTGAACCATCAGGTTTGAAAACACTCTGAAAAACCTCGCCCGTGGTGGTGCTGCTCCAAGAAAGAAAACAGCAGGAACATTTCAGAAGAAGACATGAGCGAAACTTCCTACTACCTACTGGTGTAGACGCTCATGTTTATTAGGATTATATTTACCCAGAATGCCTTGCGCTGTTGTTCGTTTTGTACTTTTTGACCGGTCTTCGGTCTGCTTGACTTCATATATATATTTGAACCGAACCAGAGTTCACTTCAATCAAATCAAGATCTAGGATTTTAGGGGGACCACAGTTTGGTTTTTGGTCCATGTCATAGTTCAATTGTACATTTGCACGTCCCAAAACAAACTGGACTTTGTAGGTAAACGGACTAGGGTTAGATTAAGGTGGACTAAACAGGGCTGGTGTGAATGGACCCTTAAGAAGCAGTGATAAGGGTTTAAATAGAACGTCTGAAGTATTTGCACATTTTGACCATTTGCAGATGATTGGTGTCTATAACTATGGTTATGGTTGTTTTAAAGTGCTTTATAAATAAAGTTGGTATGATATGGTATAACCGCTGGGAATCCTGGGAGTCCACTGCATAGCAAAATCCAAATAAAGGTAAAAAGCAGTCACTCACAATTATCAGTCTGGAAAGGGTTAAAAACATTTCTAGGGCTATGGGGCTACAGAGAACCAAAGTGAACTTTCTCAGGAGTGGTCAGCCTACCAAACTTTCTCCAAAAACAACATCTGTGGTCCTTTAGACCTCACTTGCCTTGGCTGAGGTCAGTGTTCAAGATTCAACAAGATTCTAGGCAAAACAGCATCTGTGGCAAAGTTCAAAGACATAAACTGCAGCCAACCAAAAAGAACTCAGAAGCTAATTTCACACTTGATAACCACCAAGAGTATGAAGTAAACATGCTGATGAATGACGGGTGGAAAGTGGAACCCTTCTGAAGCTGTGTCTCATCACATCTGGTGTAAAAAACTAAAACACGGCGGAGGTAGTGTGATGCTGCTTCAGACTTTTGGCTATGTGCAAACAGCTCTACACCAAAAAGAGGACCAGGGTTACCCCTCAAAGGTGCAAAAGACTCATTGCCAGTTATCACAGCAGCTTGATGGCAGTTGTTGGCGCCAAGGGAGGCACAACAGCTATTACTTTTAAGTGGCTATTACTTTCACAGAGGGCCAGATTGGGTTGGATAGCTTTTTTCTCTTAGAAGATGAAATAACTGTCTGAAAACCGCATGTTTTTTTCTTTTTAATTCACTCTGGTTATCTTTGTCGGTTAATGAAATGAGTTTGAAACATAAATGTGACAAGAGAAGCAAAAAAAAAAAAATCGAAATATGTGAGGTGGTTGTGACATTATAAGTGGTCATCTTTCTGGTGGCCTTTGTGGTCACTTCGCCTTCCTTGCCGCTTTGTCTGTTTAAAATGACTGTAAACAAACCGCTGAAGGTAAAGTGAGGGGAGACGTCAGAAGCACAGGCTGCGACTTTGGAAGACAGTTGTTTTTGTAATATGGCTGTTTGCAGCTTCGGCTCCATGCGATGTCTGCTTCTCTTTTATATGTGTACTTCACCAGAGGCAACGGGTTTAAAGCACTCTGGAAGAGTCTCTGGGGCACATTGTCACCGAAATCTGTCAGACTCCTCTCTCAAACTCCGTCTCAGTCTGTCTCACTCACTGTGTTTCACTGTCAACACTCACACACGCATCCCGGCAAACGTTTATATATGTATATGTATACATAAGCATATAGGGAAAGGAATATCCATATTTGCTTCATTTGGGTTGAGATTAATGGACGTGTTCATACACCTCTGCATTTTTCTCATACTATGACTGCAAACTTCAGAATATTTTCAGGGATTTTATGCGAGAGACTTAGTGAAAGTGAAAGAACATTGATATGTGATTTCTGACATTTTTTGGGGGGGGGAAATAACTGAGAAATTTGGCTCACATTTAATTCACTCCCCAAGTGAATACCTTGTAGAGCATCTTAACATTGCAATGACAGCTGGAATCTTTCAGGGCACGTCCTTCAACAACTGGGGGATCCGCAGAGTTATAGATCTCTGCAGATAACCCTGAGGTCAGCTTCTCGTCTGACCTTTCCATTTAGACGTGCGGCCATGTTTTGGTAGAGTTCACAGTTGTGCTGTACTCTTTCACTTTGGGATGTAATTTTATAACCACACTCTGATTTACTGTCTCCTGGACCTGCTGAGCTCCTTTGCCCTCAAACTTCTACATGCCATGGCCCCCAAACATCAACTCTTCAAATGTTTTTTGTTCTGATCTACAGTGGCTGGCTAAAGTATTCACATCTCTTGAACTTTTCCATATTTTGTCACATTACAACCACAGACTGATGATTTACTGCAGTAAAAATTGTGTCATTGGAATTTAACGTGAAGGAAAAACACACAGTGGCACACGACTGTGACGTGGAAGGAAAATTCAAAGGTTTTTACTGAAAACAGTTTTCATATAAAAAACACTGAAAAGCGCAGTGTGCAAAAGTATTCAGCCCCTTTTTTTCTAATACTTCTAATGACCAGAGTCCACCTGCGCACACAAAATGTTGTTTTTCAAAATATGGAAAAAGTTCAAGGGGTACAAATACTTTTGCGAGCCACTATTAAAGCCATACGAGCTGAAGGTTCAACTTTATCCCAAATTTGTCATGGCAGAGTGTTTCAGAGCGTGTAGAGGGAAAGTTTACCCTCGCTTTGGTTGAAACAGAAGCACATAAAAGCGAAACTCTCACCTGACTGAGATGTTCAGTTCAGGCAGACGGGCTTGAATCATGAAGGCTCTGCTTAGATAAACGTCCTGCTGAAGGTGAGGCTGATGTGGAGGCTCTTCATGCGCCACTTCATACAACACAGCGTACAGCGAGAGGTCAGGTGAAAACCGGGGGGAAAGTATAGTGATTAAGGCGAGTTTGAAATGCGTGTAGTTGTTATAATGCGACCACTGCTGCGTCCTTGTTTGAAGTGCTAACATAGCTTTGATTTATCAAGGTTTGTAACCTTGGCCAATTACCTGCAAAAAACCCCCCACCGCCTTTCGTTTTCTTTTGGGGTTTTTCTCCTCCCTCAAACCGAAGGGGAACATTTCACCTTCTTTTTACCTTTGTTGCTTGCCTTGCACAAAAAAAAAATAGTCCTTGCTAATCGGTAAAGAGTCCTGACCTTGTTTCTGTTGTTCGGTGTTTGACGGTGACGTTTCCTCCCGTTAATTGAAATTCGCCTCAGTTTACCGCGGAGCAGTTTATTTACTGCAGGAAATCATCGGTGGCCCTGACAATCAGGCCTGATGCGTATTTGCCTATTCATCTTTTTATGCGTGGGGGGCAAAAAAAAAATTAAATGAAGGATGGCCTCTGAGATTCAACAAGGTGCTCTGGACTAAGAGGTCTGAAAAATTGATAGGTTTGCAGAATTTACATATCTATTGTAGAATTGCTTTCTGCATCGCATTCTGAATAAAATATGACGGCTGAATCAAGAAATGTTGACTGGACTCTTGTCCGAATGAAGCCGCATGACATGGAGGTCAAAGAGGTCGACGCCTGGATTGATGTTGGGAAGCAGGAGGACAATACTGGAGGCAGATTTACATCCACCCAACAACAATATGAGGAAAGAAGACGATGGAATAAATGAGTGAGCACTGCCCTCTAGTGGTCAGGTTTTAAAAATGGCAAAAAACAAAAAAAAATTTCAAAAGCAGCCGATGTTCATAAATGTGTGGATATTTACTGTTCAGAGGGCTGCAATTTTTAGTCAATAACATCTCTTGGTATCGGAGAGAGAGACAGAGAAGGAGAGGAGTCAGCGCTCTGAACAAAACGGAGGAACCCGAAGTTGATTAATTCACATTCAGACACAATGGAAGCAAATGTGAGCAGGAGAAGCATACAACAGGGCACTTGGGGTCACATCGTTGCTGTTTCACCCCCCCAAGGTCACAGGGGTTAACAGGCAGGCCGACGAGGCAGCAGCTGCTGCCTGCACACACTATCCATGATCAATTCCTCCATTTCAAGGCAGAGGGGGGGGGGGGGAATGATGAGAATCCAACACTTGGAGGAAGATGGATGGGAGAGTCACTGTAAACACACAGATCAATAGTATTCATAGCTCTGAGGAGAAAATGCGTCAAGTAAAAGCTTTTTACTTAGAGGATCTGAGGGATGCTCAGAAAGAAGAAGAAAAAAGCGTCTTTATAGGTCCTGAGAGGGAGCGAGAGATGACGCGTACTTTCATTAGCAGGAGAGAAGAAGAAGAGAAGCGGATACTCTCTGAGGAGATGGACAAAAAATGGCAGGTGGACTATATTTCACAGGAGTGGTGAGGCAGAGCACCGGTGTGTATACTGCTGCATCTAAAAATACATGCGGTGTGGGTCTAGAGCTGAAGAGACGAACGTCGAGTCCTTTCATGTCCACACAGTGTGTGTGTTCCTGGAGACAAATGTTGGAGTGTTTGGAAGGGTGTGAAACTCAGTGACGTTCTGCATTACTGTCTTGTCTTTTATCTATACATAAAGTCATAGTATGTAACTTTTGTAAAAAGAAAAAAACTTTGCATATTTGTTTAAAAATGTCATCTTGCGCACACATGGGCGTGATTGACAGCGATAAGACCCTCCTCCTGGCTTTGATTGGTTGTTGGCTTTGATTGGAATTGGAAAAATCATATTTTTCCAATTCTCATATTTTATTTGTGTTGTACTACACTGACACAACATGGTGACAGTCTAAGCTAGACGTTCTCATCGTGAAAATCCCCCCGCCCCCACTGAAGTTGCGCTGCACTCCTCTCCCCCCCCCACTGAACAAGAAGATGCGATGCACTTCTACCCCCGTCGACAGAATTGTAGGACCAGGTTGTATAATTACCAACTAAATCAGGGGTGTCAAACTCAGTTTCACTGAGGGCCACTTCAGCATATTGACCACCCTCAACGGGCCACATAGATGGTACAAATCAAGAGTACCCAGGTCCAGTCCTCCAGACTGCAACTTTTAGATGCATCCCTGCTAAAACACCCCAGACAAAAGGTTGACTTCTCTCATCAGCAGCAACCCAGTTCTGTAGAGGCTTATAATGAGTCAATGATCCAGGTGTGTTAGAGAAGGAACACATCTAATGTTGCAGATGGTAGCTCTGGAAAACTAGACCTGGGCAGCCCTAGCGTTATGAAAATACAATGTTAAAAATAAATTAAACAACCCCTCATATTGTTAACGCTTTGGAGCGTCTGGAAGCGCAAAACCTTTGAAATGGCTATTAAATTCAAGTCTCCATTACAGACCTGAGAAAACTAAAGAGAACGCAACATTGTGTTAATCCATTTGAGGCGCCTGCAGTTTATCTTGAGGAAATAAATGACGATGCAGAAGTTAATTAGACTGTAATATCCGCAGTCCGCTGCTCAACCACTGCGGACGCGGCTACGCTGCTGCGAAGAATTAAAAACCGCTGGAAGTAACTCATCCAGCGGATTTAGCAAATGGAGCCTCCAGGGTGGAGAGCGGGGTTCCGGAGGAGCTGCAGATGTAACATCTGTCCGTTTCAGAGAAGCGGAACCAAAAAAAAAAAATTAAATCCTGGTAAAAGCTCATGCCCGGACCGCGCAGGGTAAAACACCAACAGACTTCAGCTGATCTGTTTGGATCAGACAGATCCAACTGATTGATGAATTGGCGCCGATTTTTCTGCAGATGGGGACCAGGAGGAAGTGACTTCAGACCCCAGTGGGTGAAGTGATGCTAATTTAAGTGAAGTCGCTTGATTTAATTTATTAAAAGTTATTTGGTTTTTGTCACTACGGAGAAAAATGTAGATGCATTTATCTGCTTAATTTGTGATGGGATCTGGATTCACGGTGAATATTAGCTAAACCGCATAAAACGTGGCTAATTAGCCGATGTTAATGAGATTGTAATTTCACAGGTAAATAAAATAGTACATGAACGATTTGTTTTTATGTTGTCGGTCAAGATAACGGATAACAAAAAAAGTCTAGCGCGATCTGCCGCCCTGTTACCAACTCACACACATCTTCATTCACAGTCTTACTTGTTAATCAATGTTTCTTGTCTTGAACATTTTGATGTTAGCTTGTCGATTTATTTGCTGGGAAAATCAATAAGCAGCCTGAGGTGCCTCTGCTGCTCTCTAGTGGCGAGAAGCCGTAATGTTGGCTGGTAACAATCGGAATGCATTATTGGAGATGTAGTTTGTAGTCAATTTGTGCTGAAAACCTATTTTAAGTAAATCATGGCCCTATAAAACGCTGGGGGGCCACATAAAATGACATGTCGGGCCTTATGTGGCCCGCAGGCCTTGAGTTTGACACATGTGAACTAAATGAATGAAAATGCAGCTTAGAATACATTTCTTGAAAGCTCACTTGTCATGCTGTTTACTGGATGAACTCCATCAGTGCAGACATTTGTAACACACATGCAGCTCTGGAAAAATGAAGAGCTCACTGCACTGAACCCCACTGAAAACCTCCTGGTCCTTTCACCAAATATTGATTTCTGAACTTTTCCTGAGTTCAAACAGTGGTACTGTTGCATTATTTGAGGTCTGAAAACACTACACAGTTTTCATTATTTTGATCATTTCTCATTTTCTGCTAATAAATACTAAATTTTTGCTTAGAATTTTGGAGACATGTCAGTAGTTCATAGAATAAAAGAACAATGTTCATATTACTACATATAAAATAACATAAACATATAAAATCAGAGAAAGTGATCATTTTAAGTCGTTTAACTATTTCACAGTTCATCTCCTTGTAAGTAACGATTCAAACGTTTTGAATTAGGTTGTAGATGCTGGTCGGTGTTTAGGTCTGTATGGAGGCCTGGCAGGTTCAGAAGCCCCACCACTGAGTTCCACCGCAAGTTCAAACTCTGGAAACATGACAGGTTGGTAAAAGAAGAGTCTTGGTGAACCTGTAGTTGAAAAGGCTCACTAAAAAGTCGTTTGTTGTCATGAACCGTTATTCTAGCTGTGGCAACTGCTAGCTAGAAAGTCAATTAGTCCTACAGACCGCTGGAATTCTCTTAAAAACCTACCGTCTGATGTTTAGAAGAATTAGAAAGGTCAGCGAAGCTTCAGTTTGTACAACAGTTAAGTAATAAACAGATTAAGAAAAAAATAAGCTTCCTTTAAACCAGGCTAGACCACAGCGGTGGCTAAAACCCACTGCAGACAGGAACCATGTTGGAGAAAAGCATCATGAAGCCAAATTGTACTATATTTTCTTTGGAGTTTACAGAGAGAAGCAAAGTAAACAGATGTAAGACGTGCTAACCAAGTTTCAGTCTCGGGTGGCAGGAAGAATGCGTGATAGGAGGCAGTGGATGGAGAAACGGAAACGAGATGAAGATGGACAGCAGCAACAGCTAACAAGAAGCCAGGTGAGGATGGGGAAAGCTCACAGGTGAGTGTTTGGCAGCGCTGAGGAGGTTTATCGAGGTGGGAGAGAGCGATCCCAGAGTCTTTGCTCCACTCCTAAATCATCCAGTGTGACAGAGACACAAAAAGAGTGGCCTTGCCTCGACACAGAGCTGCCAGTCGTCTTTTGATCTCTTAATCGGGGAGATCTGTGAGGTGCAGATCTCTTAGCATCGCCTGAGACGCCTGGCAGCAAGGAACGAGCCTCCCACCCACACCGCACACCTCTAAAGCCTCGCCAATACCTCCATGATCCTCTGTGCAGCCTGCAACCGCATGAGTGTGTGTGTGTGTGTGTCAAAAGAAAGGAAAGTTGGTGGGTGTGGACACGTCTGGTGAACTCTGTCTGATACACAAGTGCTGATGGGAGAGGTGGCACTGAGATATGACAGCTTTCACTTGTGATGTCTGTCCTTGGAGTTAGCCCTGCAAGAAATGAAGAGATCACTTTCACTTTCTCTCTCTGCACACGCACGCACACACACACACACACACACACACACACACACAGAGGCACATGGAAGCAGAGACACTAAGATGGTACTCTGTTAAGATGTGATTAGGCTGACTGTCAGTAGTGAAGGGTCCTATCAAGGTTCACTGCTCGCCAAGAGCACACAAACCACGTTCCTATCCAGCCAGCTTGACAGACCGCTAGTGGAGAGATGTCAGGGCTGGAAATAACAACCAGTCCTGACTTACAACCGGACCGTCAATGAATGGGGCCTTGCCAGCTGGAAAAAAAAAAAAAAAGAGGACAGAGCTTGAGAGCGTGCTGAAAACAGGAAAGAAATACCTGCATCGATCAGCCTGGCTGGAGAAGGGATTAAGGGAGACAGTCCTATTTCGGAGTTGACAGGCCAAGGTATCTACTTTGGCTTGGCGTGGTGTGTCCCAGTTTCTCCTAAACGAAATAAATGTGAGCAACTGCGAGCCTTTTTAGACTTTGCTGAAATTTCTAGTAAACACGGATATTAATGGGGTAGTATTATGCATTCTCCAGGGTTAGGGTTAGGGTTAACCCTAGGGTCTTTACAGCAGATCGGCCTTTTTAATACGTTTGGCTGCAAAAACATTTCCCTGCTAACGTGATTGTTCTAATAAACATTCTGAATCCACATTTAACTTATGAAGCTTTGATTTGGACTCCAACATTAGGATAATTAAAAATATGTCATTATGAACCAATAAGGATGAAAGAAATTGACAAACATATGCAACAACATGTAACATAAGAAGAAAAACTCTCCCAGCAGATGAGCTGTTAAAAATGATATACACACTGAAAAACACACTAAATCTTTGTATTTTTGGTTTAGTTTTTAGTGCAAATATGTCAGTTTAGTTGAAATAAGACAAAACTGACTTCCAAGAAATTCATTCCTTGATATGGATTTTAAAAAGTACTAGTTCCACTGGCACAATATTTCACATGTAACAAAACATTGTTTCCATGTTATATAAGACAGAAAATACTTGGTACGATTTGGTGTTTTGCAGTGCACACTGCACAAACGTCCCCTCAGCGCCTTTAAAACAGACTCGTGTAAATGCCAGCATTGAGTAAAGCAGTTCAAATATGCAGTCACACCAATGTTGCAAAAGCTCTTTTAATAGCACACCTTCAAAAAAATCAGCGAGATGCAGAGCAATCATGTTGAATTGTATGGATATTTGTGGCGCTTTCGGATTGGTGTGTGAGCCACAGCTTGTGGTGTCTGGGTCACAGCATGGCGGCCGCGGCGATGCGAGGATCCCGAGCTCAATGACTCACGCAGACGCTTCTGATTAAAGAGCAATCGCGGCTCCTATAGAGCTAGAAAGGCTGCCACAATCACCAGGAGACAGTGTTTGGCTAGCATAAATCTTGACTGGCTTCTTGAGTTAAAACTTTATCTAATGCGTTGGTTGGGTTGGCAGGCAGTTCTCCCCACTAAGTGGTCAGACAAGCATAAGATACAAGACGATGTCACTATCCAGGTTCAATAAAGACCAATCAACAAGACTGAACATTAGGCAGCATTCAGTTTTTAAGCGCCACAAATCTGGAAGAAACTTCCATAAAACTGCAAAACTGCTGAAAAAATGGTTTCTGGGCTAAATTAAGTCTAAAAGAACACCTGTTCAGAGCTGCCTTCGATTAAAAATCTTAATGATTTTGATGATGGCAATTATGTTTTTATCATGTAAGCACTATGAACTTTGAATTGTTTGTCAATTGTTTTTCTCAGTAACAAGAACTGGATATTGTTAACACTGAAAATCCCTTGAGCACCTTATGATGTAGAATTTTTTTTTTAAAAAATCCATCTGCTTCGAGCCACACAATCACTTGGTCATAAAAGGCAAGCAATTAACTTTCAAAAAAAATCACACATATTGTATCCTTATTTTTTACTGATATATTTCTAATTTTTTATTTTGTATCTGCAACATACATTTTTGAAGACATCTGTGTTTTTTTGTCTCTGTGTCACAAACCACCTGAATGTTGTCTGATGAAAACAAACTTTTCAAAAATGCATCTGTAGCCACTCAGACTCTGTAAAAAAAAAGTAAATGGACACTAAATGAAAGTGTTATAGTAAACATTTTGTACACTGTATGGTGGCCCAGAAGGGTCAACAAAATGTTAAAGTTGTAACACAACAAAAGCCACAACAGAATTTATACCTTAGCAGACATTTCGCTAAAACAGATATTTATGCTAGCATGAAAGTTATGCAAACATTTTTGTTATAGGAAGATTATAACTTCTGTTTTAGCATAGCTCCAGTTAAGATTTTGTATGACTTCTGTTTTAGCATATACTCTATTTCAGTGTAAATTCCATTTTAGCATTACTTGTGCTTTAGTAGAACTTCTAATTTTAGCTTATGTTCTATTTTAGCATATATGCTGGTTTAGCGTAATTTCTCTTTTAGCAAAACTAAAATTTTATTAAATTTTGTTTTAGCGTAGCTATGTTTTAGCATAAAGTTCATATTAGCATAACTCCTGCTTTAACTTTCACTGGGCTTCTGTTATTGCATTGCAGTTTTCACATTTTAATTGTTTTTATTTCTTTTTAACAAAAAGGTTAACTTCCTTCCAATGGCATCTCAACAGTAAGACTCAGTTTTTGTCAGTATCACTGAAATCCATTCAGCCAAACAGCTAGCAGGCTGTTATTGGCGGGAGAGACGCTCATTATTCACCATGAGGCGTATGCTCTGATCTAAACCTCGTGTCCGATTGTTTTTGCGAGCGGTTAGCGGGGAGGCATGCCTCCGTCCAGGAGCAAAGAGAAGCAGTCAGATCGTCTCCTTTCCTGTTTTCCAGCCGTCGAACTGAACGTGCGTCTTCTCTTATCTCAACCCGCATTTTGACCAGACTCCTGTTGGAGAACACACACATCTACGTTGTTTTTTTTTGTTTTTTCTCTCTTAACAAGCACTTGCTATCTAGACTGCACCCACGCTCAGGCAATCATCCTCTTCTCTCGCTCTTCACCCTCCTCCTCTCTCCCCTCCCTGAGGCCTACAGATAGCCTCACTCATTATGCACCTCATTTTGCCGGCAATCGATAGAACGCCGGGAAGGAAAAAGAAACGACGCATAGATGTCCAAGTTATTTGTTTTGTTTGTTTTTTCTTTTAACCACAGATGTATGAGGGGAAGGAAACAGGTGGCCGTTGCAGCACAGCTGAAGGAAGGAGACAGGTTTTATGAACAGAAAACACGTCCTGTTGTGATCCAGATGTAGATGATGTGTGATGAAGAGATGAACCGATCATCTCTGATTACTAAAACCCGATGACTAGCACAGGCCTGCCGTACAGCTGGACATGCTGCATGGATGGACAAAATAGAAAATGATATAACATAATAACTTAAAAAAAAGACATGTCACCATTTGCCTTTAAATATACAACATATGAGAAAACTCTGTTCCTTAGATGGCTTTCTAGTTTCAGAGATCTCAAAAGGTAGAAGATTTGTGACCATGTACATATATATACATACATATGAAGTCATTGCTTTGGCAGAGGAGTGCCAGGAGCTGCTTTCCCCTCTGTAACGGAGACCTTGACTTGAGTCGGAGCAACGTCTCTTGTGCTGCTTCACCGCTTTGTGTCACTCAAGAACTCCAGGAGGAAAACACACAACTTTGGGGCAGAGTTTCTGTGTGTGTAGTGAGAGATGTCTCCTGGTTGGGACGGGGGCGTCTCCTTCACAAGCAGAGCGGCAGAAAACTGAGAGCGCAGACGGATCTACGGCTTCTTGCTAGAGCAGGACTTGCAGCACTGCTGACCGTAGAACCTGTGGTTACAGACGCCGTGCTGAGGAACCAAGTGGCACCAGTTGAAGTGATCGACACAACGCTCATCTGTCGACAGAAGAGAATAGTTTGAGGAGAGCGCAGGGTTTCTACAAGGGATTGCTGCATCGATCCACTGTTTTCGTTTACGATACTGATATCGGAAGTGAAAATATCGATATTTGAGGTTTAGTATCGGCCGATATCGTTCCAATACAGAACAACGGTGCCGAATTGACTAAAAATATTTATGGTCCACATCAATTATGCGTTCACACGTCCCCAAACGAACCGGATTTTCTAGATCAACGTCAATTAAATCAGACTGAGCAGGGCTGGTGTGAATGCTCCCTAAGTCCACTTACATTTTGCTTTCTACTCTGAGATGTAGCCATACTTTAAAAACTAAGCCTCTTCCAGGCGGTGTTAGTTCCCTTCAAGGGCCTTACCTTTCAGACTGGGTCCAGTGGCCGGGACCCGGTTACTGAGGCGAGGTGCCGGTCCTGGCGGAGCCGCGGGGCAAAAGTTTGTGTTGCACGCCCTGGAAGTGACGGGCCTCTGGTGGGCCGGGCAGCCGGCCTGGGGGCGACCTTGCTGGAGACACTGGACGGTTCGAGTCTGAACTCCTCCTCCGCAGGACACGGAGCACTACGGCAAAAACAAACCCAACATGCATCTCCAAGAGGCGATCACCAGGAGACGGCTACAGTGCAGTGAAAGCATTTGCGATGAAAGCAGACGCAGTGGGGAGGCAGAGGGGCTGGGTGGTGGAAAGGTCTTAGCAGAGACCAAGAACAGATGAATACAAACATCCCAGGCAGCATGTTCTTGCCCTCCAGCAAAGCTGTCAGGAGAAATCTCCTCTGGTCCAAACGTACAAGCATCCCCAGGCCTGAGATCAAACATCAGGAGACTCTGCGCCCGTAAGACTTTTTGCATAATAGATGACGCAACAGTTAGGCCACACAAACCCTCTGCTCCAAAACGCTCGGGAAGAGAGCGCAGCTTCAGGATTTTATCTGAGGCCCGTTCCCCGTGGCCGTTATTATCCTGCTGGCTACATGTGCGGAGCAACACACCGCCTACATTGCGAAGTCCGTCTCCGAGATGAGAACACGGAGGACACAGTTCACAGGGCCCGACGTGTTGGACTGCAGCGCCGCTTTAAAATGAAACTATGTATGCTGGAGCTTTCCAGAGAGGACCAGCCTGATCAGCTGAAATCAATCACTGGGGAGAAGTCGGGTGGAAAATACGTTTCATCAGTTTCACTTTCAGGAGTTGTACTTACTTTTTTTTTATTAATACATTATCACTTTTACTGAGGGGGAGGACAGATTTAGTTCATTCTCACACGTTTGTGTTGAGACCAGACTATTCATACGAGGGCTGCAACTGGAGATTGTGTTGGTCATTGATTCTAGTGATCATTCTGACGATTAATCGGGTGTAAAAACTGCCAGATACTTCATTTGGCCTTTTAAATATTTTTTATACAATATTAGAAATATATTATGAGGTGAAAATAAGCAAATAATCTAATTTCTTTTTTAGATAGACATTTTATTACCTACAATGCAAAAACAGTGTTTCTGATTGTAGCAAATGATGTATCTAGAGCAAAAACAATCATTTTTAGTTATCCAGTTATTAACCCATTAATAACTGGATAGCAAAATGTGCTAAACAGCAGGATTTGAACCAGGTGCCACTTAAGGACTTCTATGTAGAACATATTTACAGAAAAAACATTTTGCTATATATATATATATATATATATATTATATATATATATATATATTATAATAATATATATATATATATATATATATATATATATATATATATATATATATATATTTTGCTTGATAAAATAAAAAAAAAATATATATATATATATATATATATATATAGCAAAATGTTTTTTCTGTAACATTTTGCTATATATATATATATATATATATATATGATATATATATATATATAGCAAAATGTTTTTGGAGCAGTTTTCTACAATTGCATAATTGCTGCTCTGTGTTGTTCTTTTAGCAAACAGCCTTTTCTTGAGTCTGTATACTCTAGAGAACAATTAATCAATTACAAAACTAGTTGACAATAATCTCAATAATCGATTAATCAGAATTAATCCGATTAGTCGTTATTGCCCTAATTTGAATGTTTTACTGAGATTCCCTCATAATCCTGAAAGTCTTTCCTATGCACAGTGTGAAGTGTGAGCTGCAGCACCTGTTGCCAGGGAGACGGGAACCAGCCTGACACGGAGGCGCCGGACGCTGTTCTGGCAGGAACCACCCGGGGGCGCTCTGGGCACGGCGCTGCACTGCAGACCTGCTGGAGATCCAGTGACGGTTTGGCCATATTTCTGCACCGCCGCGCGGGATACTCCACATACCTGGAGAAAGAGCCACACGTCTACTCAGAACGCCTGAGTCCAGACGACGCGGCGGGGCCTCCGGTGTCTGCGGCGCTCTACTGAACTGTGATGAAAGTGGCTGTGTAGCTGGAGCCAACATACCGTCCCAGTGAGTCTCTCTCCCCACAGCGAAGCTCTCGTCTCTGGACGCCTGACCCACAGGACCTGGAGCACTGAGACAGACAGGCAGGAGGGACAAGCTTAGAACCAGCAGGGTTCCTGTCACAGCTCTTAACACAAGATACTTTATTCTGACACTTTGTAGTCATTTCATGCGATGAGCTGAACATTTGCACTTTTCATATCCTTTTGGTAAATTTGAATTCTACCCAAGAAAAATGATCTCAGAATGACAATATTATCGTTTATAATGTTATGTGGGACAATTTGTCGTCCAGCAAAATGTGTCACCCTGACAGGCCCAGCTGTCTTTCAACATTAGCTTCTTTCTTGCAAGTTTTCCACTAAGAGCAAATTTGTGGGATATAAAACTACTAGTTGTCCTGGTGATAGATGCTTATATGACATATATATATATGACATATACTAATTAGATGACTTTGAAAAGGAGCTGGTAGAATTTTTTTTAGCATTATCACAATAAAAGGGTGAACATGAAAGCCTGTCACACTTCTGAGGTTTTTAGTTGTTCCAAGTCGTTCCAAACTGCAAAACCACAAAATCTTACCAAGTATTTCTGATCTAGTTTCCAGCAAATGTCATAGTGAACTTGAATTAAGACAAAACTCTCACTTAAAAGTAACTTTTCAGCACAATACAGGAGCTTGTTAAGTCAATTATTCCTTAATATTGATGAAAAAGTACTAATCCTACTGATAGATTAGTTAACATATAACATGGGAAAAAATGATTGTCATGAGTGAAATAATCTGCCAGTGGAACTTTTTTCAATATCAAAGAATTAATTACTTAAAAAAACTTCTTTGTCTTGCTGCAAGTCACTTGTATGTTAGTTTTGTCATCTTTCAAGTGTACCAAGATATTTCCACTAAAAGACAAACCAAAAATACTTTGTAAGATATTTTGATTTTACATGGTGTCTGTCAAAAAAATGAGCCAGATACAAGTCACTCCTGACTCAGCAAAACAATGAAAAAGTGTGAAAATTCATTCCACTACACAAAATTCAAGCAGTGTAACTTGATATAATTTATAATATTTTTTTAAATAGTATTATAATATAACACTTCACAATATAATAATTGCTGTATTTGATGCACAGACCTGCTACTATTTTATCATTAATATCTTAGTGCTGCGCAGTGACGGCTGCTTTTAATCAAATCAACAACTGGCACCATCATTGCTCATTATCGTCGTGTTCATTATTTTTCACAATCAGACAATTACTCATCTAGTCAGTGAAATGACTACAGCTGCTAGAAGGACAGAAAAGGCAACTAACTGGAAACCAATTAACAAGTGTATACAAAAAAGTAGAAAGAGAAAAATCCTGTTTGCTTGATAAAATTGAATAAATTAATGGGGAGTGATCAGACTGCAGTCAGCTAAAACACTAATTGCGAGTTGTTTTCATCTGAGCAACATGTTTTTTTCTCTCTCTCTGCTCAGGTTGTTGTTTTTTTTCTTTTAGCCTGTATTATTTTCAACAAGCTTCTGACAGGGAGGTAAAGCTGAGCAGTAATGATAGTTCCAAATGAAGTGAGCCGCCTCGCATGCTAATCTGTTGGAGCAGCGAGACGCATTTCTCTGAAAGACATCTCTATAAATGACTGATAAGTGTGTCTGAAAAACGAGAAAACAGGAAACAGCCAAGGCGTCTGCTATATTTGAAAGGGAAGCATGAAAACTGATGCTCAAGGAGAAAAACTGTTCTGTTGGCTCACTTATAAAGAGAAGTAAGTGAGGAGGGCATAACTAATATTTCCACTTGTGTTGGGGACCACAAGATAAAATTCTGTGCTAACTCCACAGCTCTACTGATAAAGAACTTTGGTGTAGCGAGTTCTGCTAGCAATTAGCAGAAGCTAAAGCTAAAGTGCTCCTGGTTTCAGTTTTATAGATCTTAAGTAGCCTATAGCTAACTCTGTCTATGATTTTGGGCTTCTAGCAGAAAGAATGCAGGACTCCAGTAGATCTTACAGTTAATTGATTTGCTTAATTAGCACTTAATTATTGTACACCTGCCACTGGGTCAATAAAGTTTTCAAAAATTAAGTAACACGAAAAGAGGAAACGAAACTGCTCCGTAAACAGACTTCAATACAGACATCAAACTACTTGAACAATCATTAACAGTCCATAACCAAAACTTCACAGATGTTAAACTTTGTTAACAAGAAACTGAAAAGTCAATTAGCACTTTATAACTTATTCGGACAACTTAGATTTGGGGAAGCTAAGCATGCTACACATTTTCAGGGACTGGTTCTTCCTCGGAGCCAGCTCTTTGTCTCACCTCTCCCCAGGGCATCGGGAGCCACTGCAGCCTGTCGTTCTTGGGGCAGCGCCTCAGGACGCAGGTCTCCTGGCCTTTTGGCCTGTGGTGCTGCCTGCACATGCTGTCGGGCACCACCACCGCGCGGGCGCCGGGATCCGTGCTGCGGCAGAACACGGCCCGCTTCCTCAGGCCGCGGCCGCACGATTTGGAGCACTGAGGGACGAGAAGGAGGAAGTAAATCAGGCCAGCTAGAGATCCTGACGCCGTTAGTGACCCATTAGGGAACCATCTAATGACCAAGTGGACGGGGTCAGAGATTCATGCTCGGGCTTTTTGTATCTCCGACCGACTTGTCTTTGTTTTATCCTTCAGTTTCCTTCACATTAAGAGGTGAAATCCTTGGCACAGACATTATGGGTGAATTTGTTATTCCCCGTGTGGTTGGACAAGCAAACAGAAGGTCACCGCTTTGATGGCATCGCATTATGAAATGCGATAAACCGTTGGCTGTGAGACGAATGTGACCCCACGTCCAACAACAGGACGTAGAGCCGCAGTAAACTCCACATGAACTGACAGAGTCAAACTGCTCCGCTGGAACCGAGGGACGCAGCCAGAGAGTCTTTTATCCAACAGCGACCTGTTCATTTATCATATAACACACACACACACACACACACATACACACACACACACACTTGTAGATCAACATGCGTATAGCAGTTTTTCAGCAAAGGTTTCTTTTGCCTCTGGAAAACCACCAGCTGAACTAGTGTTGCAAGCCTAAGGAAGCACCATTCACTTTTTTCACTTCTGGTATCGATATTGATCCAATATAATAGTATTGAATTACCTAAAATTCAATACTATTATCGAATTTTAATACTAAATAAAATTAATAAATTCAATACTATTATTGAATTTTAGGTAAATTCAATAATAGTGAATTATTGAATTCACTATTCAATCATTGAATAGTGAGTTCAATTATTCACTATTAATTGAATAATTGATAGACAGACTTTAAAAACACAAATATATATACTGAATTTCAAATTTATTTGATAACGTTGCACCATCATGCAATTAGGACTATAATAGCCAATGCAAAATAAGTAAGAAGGAAAGTGAAACTGATGAAAACAACAGGCTAACTACGTTCGTCAAATAAAAATAAACTGCAACACACCTTCTTTCAAATGGTTCAGAAAGTGTAGTTATAAATGTAAAGTAAACGATAAAACATGACGATGCTCAGAACACAAAGCACAGAATTAGACTGAGTAGATCTGCCCTTGGTGACAATATGGCCATATCTTATTGGACCAGTAACTGCAGCTAATCATAATGAAGCTCCTGGCTGTAAACACTGCATACAGTGGATGTAGGTGGAGACTGGAGGTTTCTGCTGAGTTTAAATATAAAGGAGACACAGTGTTTTCAACTAAAACAAGCTGAATTCATTTTAAACCAACAGCACAAGGATACAATAATAAAAGAGTGCAGAGAATAATTAACAATAGAAACCTTTAAATTTTATTTTTAGTTAAAAAGAAAAAAGCTTTTTTTGCAGTATGGCAAATTAAAGTCTCAGATTATCAGTGTCTCCCACACGTCCAGCAGGGGCAGCAAAGGAATTGAAATAGAATATCCAGAGAGCTTTTCTCTACTTCCTGGTTAGGTGAATATTACCACCTCCAGCTAAATGCCATCAGCGCCAATAAAACATAAAGGTGAGCAATAATGTTATTCATTAAAATGCCTTGCAACAGTACAGTGATGATTAAACCGCTTTACAATAGGTTAATTAAAATACTTTTACTTTTTCTTGTATCAACAGTTCATGATAGATTCTCAGGCAGGTCATTTCGTTTCCAAAGTGAATTTGTGCTGGTTTGGGCTGTTAAAACTTTCATTTGTGCTGCTTTTGTTTTGAAGACATTATTGAAAATCTAAAGGTCAAAAGTTCAATTGGATGTTCCACATCACCCAAATCACACAAAATTCATGTTAAATGTTTGTTTTATGTGGAGGAAACGTTTAGCAGCACAATTAATTCATACCGAATCTGTTTGACATCATAAAGGTGGGAGTGGCCGGTTGACCTTTTATGAATATCTTAAAACTGATGGCAGCACAAACAAAAAGCTCCTCGTTTCAGGACCAGTTAATCAATGAGACCTCAGGTCCCATTAAAAATGACAGCAACTATCAAAGAAACCCATTTAGTTCTCACTTTCATGGAAGCAAATAAATAAGAAATAAAAAGAAAATGAGACTTGTTTATAGATTCAACACAAAATGGAGCTGAATAGAACAGAAACTGAGGCTGTGTGCAGAGAAAGCCACTCGGTTCTTATAAGAAGCTGGTTTGGACCCACCTGGGACCAGGACCCTGAGCTCCACTCCGGCGGGCAGGCCTGGGTGTGGCACGGCTGGATTTGGGCCGGAGAGATGACGGGACAGAGGGAGTGCGCCGCCGCCTCATCGCGCTGGTAGGTCACCTTCCTCATGCAGCGCAGCGCCCTGGTCTGCTGGCCCCCCCCACAGGAGCGGCTGCAGGGCCCCCAGTCCCCCGGGGCCCAGCTGCAGAGGGACAGGAAGAGCAGGGGCGTGAAGCGACAGCGACCGGAGGAGTTGGGTCTAAACGTTGGTTCTGAGGCTGAACCCGGGCTCTGTTATCAGGAAGCCGACCACATCACTGAGCTCCCAATCAGAGTCCAACCACAGGTTTAGACCTTGGTCTGCTTTGCTTATTTTCGTCCTTAAAGATCACCGTGACAACGTAAACCATCAGTGATTGCCATAAAAAAAATTTAAAAAAACAACCTCCAAATCACATTAAAACGTCCAATTATCCAGCTGATAAACACTTCAAACAGGTTTGCATCCAAACTTATGATCCAATATGGAGCCGAAATGCTGACCTTAATCTATATATCCATGACCCAGCCGTTCTATGCATCATTATACCTTCGTTTCCTATTAAACTAAACATAAAAAACCAAACTGTACACAACTCTGCAGGAAAGTTTTCCCAGATTTCCTCAGCCGACCGCAGTGCTCAGCATATGAAAAAGAGGATTTACGCCCAACAGGTTTTGCTGTTTTGTTGCACTTAAATGTTTCATTTTTAAATGTCAGATTATGCTAGTTTTGATAACTGAACAGTATTTTTATGTTGTAATTTTGTCAATACTGGACAGTGTATTGTACATAATTTTGTTCTTTTAGTATATTTTTATATTTCTATTCTATATAACCATAATAGAATGTCACTTTGCTGCTGTTTCCCCACAGTGTCACAATAAAGCATATTTCTATTCTACTCCAGGGTTTCAGCAGGTTTCACCAATTCAAACCTAAGAGTTTTGGAGACCATTTGAAGACAATTATGAATGAAATATAAAGATCTGTATTTACATTTAACAGCTGTATCACAACAGATGTACAAAGCAAAATCACATATTTTATAGGGTTTCTTATATGTAGTAGAACAAACCCTTAGTACAGATAGCTACTGTAATAGCTAATTAGAGATAATGGACTCAAAATTTTTGCCTAACAGAAAAGAACTGACTATTTGTATTCTAGGCCAAATTACATTTGTGTATTTTTTTTTTTGACATTTTAGGCATCAAATTTAGAAACATGATATTGAGACTTTTTAACGATATGCAGATGACATTTATTCTATTCTATTCCGTTCCAATATATTATATTATATTCTTTACAGGTGCTATTTAAGTGGTGAGAAAATGGCTTGTGATATTACTTGGTTTGAATAGCTATAATTCCTGCTTTGCCATTAAAACCATAAAAAACAAGCTGCATTGTCTTTGGCACCATGACACACGGGCAAATTTCAACAAAATGAAAACTTTGACCATTTCAACAAAATGAAAACTTTGACCATCACATGCTAAAGAGAGGCAGAGGGAGGAGATGAGCCGATCAATCTGTCCATTTTGGAGACGACAAACTACCAAAGAGACCGTTCCTACACACTGACCTGCTCCAGGGGAAGAAGAAGAAAAAAAAAAAACGCTTTCATTCCTCTTCAGATGGCAGAGGAAAATGAAGCAGCAGGACTGAACCGCACTTTGGACGCTAGCAGGCTGTGGACCACTGGGAGCCCAAAGCATCAGTTCGGGACTTTTGGCCTGAGGGCTGTTTGTTTCTCTTTCCCCCATCTGTTTCCCTGACTTATAAATAACAGTATATCATTGGAGAAAAGTGGCGGATGTGCCACTCCGCTTTGCTGCAAAACCAATACAGATGTAGCCATAATTTGTATATTTCAAATATCTCACAAAATTGATGTATATTTTAAGGTAGGACCAGAAAGTGCGGTTCTGTGGAGCCAAATTCCTACTTTTGTTAGCAGTCGATTGCAGATCTGCAGAACTGGTAGCACAAACGGGTGGAGCAGTTTGGATTGGTCTGAAACATTTCATAGATAAGTCAACATTTGTGGCAAATATTTTTTTTTTCTTTTGTAGTTTTTTTAAATTATTGAATTAATTTCAAGGGCTGTAATTAATTAATAACATTTTAATCAAAATATGATTAAAATGTTCCACCCTTGTTAGCATAAATAAAATAAAAATACACAATTAATTGTGTTAAAATGTTCAACACACTATAATCTATGTGAATAATTGATCAAAATTAACACATTAAAGTCCCAGCTCTGACTAAAGCAAATAACTCCCTTGAAAATTTTACTATTTGAAAATCTAAAGAATTCTAACTTTTCTAAAATAGTTAGATAAGTCACGTGATCATTACCAAGTATCCGTCTGCTTAGGAAAAATAAAACACAGTAAATGTGGGTTTGGTTTATTTGGTCTCTATTTTGGCCAAATAAACCAAAGAAAATCACTAACAACATACAGTATATCTTAGTGCAGCAATCCAGAACGATGGAGCTAATTTTCTAAAGAAAATCATTCTCCCTGCCTCCCTGTTTTACGATAGAAATGCTGCTACACCACAGTTCAGCATTGCGTTGGTGTAAAGAAGCTAAAAGCGTGCCTGAAGCTACAGAGCTAATGGAGTGAAGGGAATCGGGGGCTGTGTTTGGGGGGGTTAACTTCTCCATGACCAGACCGACTGGGCCCCGCAGGAATCCCTCTGTCTCTGCACAATGAAACATGGAGAGAGCTGTCAGCACTCGTGATACACTCCTTAGATATAAACAGGCATTCTTACAGTCTCCCCCTGTCACACACACACACACACACACACACACACACACACAACACCCCACACAGTTCGAGTGCATCCTATCTCATTGTCAGCTTCTCTTTTCTGCTGGGGCTGTTGAATGTGAGCCCATACATCCTGGAGATCTTAATGCAGTCTGTAGAGCTTTCATGCTGTTCACTCAACTCAACTTTCTTCCGGTGAAGCACGCATAAATCAGTCTGTCACACACATAAAAAACTTCAGAAACAATTTCTACTCCTATATATAAGATAATTCATGGGTGTCAAGCTGCTACTCTTAGCTGAACGGACAATTCTTCTGACACCAAGGCTATTTTCTTCACCAAAAAACGTTGGGAAGCTCAAGACCAACAACCAGGCTGTCTGATAGCTTTCACTGAGACAAGAGAAACTGTATGCTAAAGATGAGGAGCAGTTTCTTCTCAGGTAACTGATAGTTTGACTCGTTTAGCCCATAAACAAGTTTAACATGCATGGTACCATGCTAACAGCATGGCTCCTTTTTAGCATGGTATCCTGTCAACATGACTACCCCTGGCATGGCTACTTGCTAGCATGTTCCTCTGTTAGCATGACTCCCTGTTAATATGTTTTCCTCTTAGCAAGACTCTCTGCTAGCATGGCTCTCTGTTAGCATTACTCCCTGCTAGTATGGCTCTCTGTTAGCATTACTCCCTGCTAGTATGGCTCTCTGTTAGCATTACTCCCTGCTAGTATGGCTCTCTGTTAGCATTACTCCTTGCTAGCAGGGAACAGAGTTCCTCCTATGATGCCAGGCTACATACTTACCTTGTGGTTGAACTCAAAATCTATTATTTAAGCCTCAAACATAAAGTGTGCATGTGAAGTTTTATTTTGCGCAGTGCAGTTGTGTTTGTGTCTATGTGTGTACTCTCTCTGACCCCTGCCTGTTCTTTTGGGGCAGTGCTGTAAATCAAGCTAGCTCCACTTCCCCAGCCAAAAGCCCTACAAGCTATAAGAGACAGACAGAGAGAGAGAGGCCATTTATTCAACTCCTTACTCCAGTGCACTTTCACCCGGTTTGCTCCTATGAATTCTGTGTTTGGTCCTAATGCAGACTTTTAAAAATGCATACCTTGAAGTGCTCTGTCTAGACTACCAAGAAGCAACTTGGTTTGTATGCATGATTTCATGCTCAGAGAGCAACAATCAGTCTAACAAGGTTTAGATGACTTCATCTGGTTCCAGTTATGTTTTCTGTTCTATTAATTCTATTTTTAAGTAATTTGCTGAAGCCTTTTTAAGTTAAAAATAGCATTATTTAAATTTAAGCTCAAGATTATGTATTTGTTTTTTGACAGAGAATATGTGGAGAAATTAAGAAACTAGGCCTTCCAACCTCAGACTTGGAGCTGATTATCAGGGACATATGCAAAATGGTGCACAGAAATTACAAGATTTAACTGCTTATATTTTTTCAAAACCAAATTAAAAAAATTATTCATAAGAGGAATTTTTCTTATCTTTTCATCAATCAAAGGTGCTGTCTTTTGTTTGGTCAGGCTGAAATTTAAGTTGAAACCAGAAGTTTGCAAAGACCAAATAAAAAGATTATATAATTGCACAATTTGACATTTTGAAAATAAAAATTTGCTTAATGAAAATACACCAACTTTAGGCGGTGCAAACCACAAAGACAGGAAGTAGTTGGAGTATCATGTTTTTTCATGACTTGCTGCGCGAAATTATTCATGTATGATTTTTAACTGCGTTTCTTATTTCCTATGAAAAAACACAACAGCCAAATTGCATTTTTTCAACATTAGCAAAATAATGACACATTTTTGCGCACATTTGTAATGTAAATGCAGCTGCATATCTCTTTTTATCTCACTGCTTGAAGTTAAATCGGACCAAATGTTTCTCGTTTTAGGTCAAAATAACTACAACTCTAACTTCTAAAGTGTGTTATTTACTGTTCGTAAACTTATGGTTTGAACTGTAAATCCAAGTCATCAAACAGCAACAACTGTCTTGCACATTAACACAGAGAAAAGCAGGCATAGCAAATGCAGAGAGCTCCTGTGTGTGTCTTTGCGTGGGAAGAATGTTTCCTTTTATAAAAGGGGAAAAACAGGAGAAAAAGGAAAAATTACAGAGTGGGCCGAGGAATGAGACCAACACAGAGAGTGCAGAGTGGCGGCACACCGCAGCCAGCAGCGCGACCGCAGTGCATATGTGCGTCTGTGTGCGCACCTATAATAAAGCGGTTCCACGGCTTCCTGAAAATTTGGCAACATTAGAGCCGCCACCACAGATCCCACAAGCAAGGAGAGGCAACGAGCGCCTCTGACCCACACGCAGTCTGAACACTTACTAGGCTGGACAGGGCTGCGTGTTGCACAGATGGGAGCCTAGAGCGGGCCTGGTGTGGGGGTCACACATGCTGGAGTTGGCCTGGGTGCGGTGGTCCTGCAGGCAGATGGCCTTGCTGGAGATGCGACCTGAAAAACGTGAGGAGGAAAGTTTGATACAGCAGACCTCTGGTGAGGAAAGTCAAGGAACTGAGGGAAAGCAGTTAGCAAACTGTAGATAAAGTGTGACTTACTGATGGGTTATTTCTAAAAAGATGTACATAAGAAAGTTGTTAATCTTCTATTTGATTTGTTTAGATGGAAAATGATGACATTTTCCATCATTATGTAGTGAATAACACAATGTGATGAAATGTGTTTCACATTTTGTGACAAGCACAAACTTTAATGTGTTATATTGACATTCTCTATAATAGACCAAAACAAAATGTTAGGAAAAACTGAAGTACTAGAAGTACTCTGAATCGGGCTTAAATCTCCCCTTTGACTGGTCCATTCCAACATATGAATATACTTTATTGTACTAATGGGTTTTCCTACCTTAAAACCTGTGAGCTAACCTAATATTGGTCATATAAGTTGCAAGATTTCATGCACAAACCTATTTAGATGGAATTTGATACAGTATGGAACCTTACAGAACTGTTTAAAATAAATGTTCAAATCCAGACCGTTTGAATAGAAAACATGGTTTCAGAATCGAGAATCGTTTCTGAATTAAATTGAGACCCTAAAAATATCGGAATTCAATTGAATCGCTTGACATTGAACAATTTGCATCTCTGTCATGAGGTGATGTAGAACCAGCCTTACCTCCAGCACACGGAGCAGAGCAGTCTGAGCGAACCACACCCCAGCTGTACTCAGGTTTCCTCTCAGTGCGGGGCAGAGTGTACTCCCAAAGCACCCCGGGGTTCTTTCCCTGAAGAAGGATCTGGCAGGCGAGAAAACACTCAGAAAGGTTTCAAGAGAAATAAAACACAGCTCTCTTATAAACTAAAACCCACATCTTCGTACAACTTTACCAGGTCCTTGAACCCCAAAATCCACCATTCTATCATATAACCCATTAGAAGAGACTAACGACCAACGGGTCACGTGTCTTGAAAACATGACTCAGGAAACGTTGCAGAACATTACTCCACCTCCAACTCCAGCACAGACTAACAGAAGAAGGAAAGCAGACATGCCTACCTTTAAACCAAGGACAAGGCGATATTTATTTGCGATACTTTTTATTGTCAAGGTCAACTTCTCTTACATTCAAGTGATAAATAAAAGACTACCAGTGTGTACCAGACCTTTAACATCAGACAGCTTTCAGTTATATCTGCAGAACCAATTAACGTAAAATCACTGGAGCTGTACACTGAAACTAGTCCTGAGGCGCTTCCACCTACTCAGGTCAACCATCTTGACTCTCTGGCTAGCTACCAGACAGAGGGTCAAATGAGAATTGTTAATCTGCTGTGAAACAAGAAGCTTTCATTAAACCAGCTCCATGTTTCTGAAAGGAAAAACACACACTCTGGAAGAGCTTGTGGCAAGAAGCAGTGTTCAATGTGATGTTACTCAGTTGTATGCAAACCTGGGCTTTTAGCAGCAACAGTAATGGGTTTTTTTTTACATACAGATGATTTGAGATAAATCAACAAAATACACAGTATTAAAAACATTAAAAAAATTGGCTCAGAAGAAGACAGTTCATACAACCTAGCTTAACTCATGGCATTCATAGTTCTTCTGATGAAGCTAGCTAGCTAGTTGTTGACATCTACCTAGCTAACTAGCTAGCTTTCAGTATTCTTCATCAGAGCTTCAATTTCCACATTACCTGCTGCACTGTTATCACACATTTAATCAGTGAACCAAGTTTGAGTGTTTATGTTTTTTAAATGTGAGGCAAACAAGTGAGAAAAGGCCAAGGTGAACAAACACAAAGAACAAAATGTGTGAAGATATTAAAGATGCTCAGCTGGTGTCCACATGAGCACTCAAAGAGCCACGTCCAGACCAGTTAATTCAAACTTTATCCACCATTGCTTGGTGTTTTTAATCTAAATGATTACAATTCAAAAAGATCGAACAGATAAAGTTGTTTGGAATGGGCGCTAGAAAAAACCTCCTCTCTAACCTGAAGTTGTTTAGCTGGTTAGATTTGCATGTCGTATAAAACACCACAAAACGTCTTGGGACACAGTAGATAGATCATAGGGAGACAATTCCTACAAGCAGCACAATACATATAACACAATCAAGAAACTGAAAAAAAAAATCTGTGTAAAATCAGAGAGGATGTTAGGCTGGTGTTAATCTGACTGCATAGCGACAGGCAGATCACAGTGGCGAGATTTTCACAACTCCGACAAGCTCACACATCGTCGAGACACACGAGATGAAGATGAATTACAATCTGCCGGGTGCAGACATCAGGCTGACTAAGTTGTGTCCGGACTAGCATGACCTTGCCCTGCCAAACCACAAGAATTTCAATTTCACGAGGGAATAATCCCGCTTAGCGTCCACCGAAATGTCCAGAAGCAGCCATATGTTACGCGGCAGCTAAATCCTCCTTGTCTTGTGTATCACCCCAATAACCCCCCCCACCCCCCCACACTCCTCTGACCAGCTGAGCAGATGTGAGCACCTTGTCACAGCTTTCACTCACACTCCACAACATGTGCTTCTTCCTTCAGTGTTTCACACTGATTAAGGAACTGCGAGTGATCCGCCCTTACATCCTCCCTCACCGTCCTCGTTTTGTCTTTAAATGCCACAACATCAGTATGGCCGAATGTGTGAAGCAGATGAAGATTTGCATTAGGAAGAACTCTAACTTCCCAGCCAAAGACCTTGTTGTCTGACCTTAACTCATCACATCCAAAAAGTTCAATTGCAGAATTCTTAATCTTTTAATCTTGCTCTCCATCCGACCCATCTGTCCGTTCTTATCTCTGTTTCAACCTCTGTCTCCTTTTTGTAATTACTGGATGTACTAATGCAGATTATACTTACATCATCTGCAATATCTCCGGGTGCTACGCTGTATAGATACTCGACTGAGACTCACAAATAAAAAATAATGTAACAAAAGGCAGATAAATTTATAACGGTTTTCTTTTTTGTTTTCGCCTTACTTCAAATGTATATAAATAGTTTCCACATATGCACATTGTAACACATAAACATGTTTTGATCTAAAACCATGTGTCAAATCGGGCTCACCACGGCTTGTTGTGTGGCCCTCAAGACACCAGAGGGACACATAATTTAACAATTGTCTGCCTACATAATATTTCATCAATTAAATCAAATAACTATTTTTAATGTATGCTGCCAAATTACATCCAGGATCGTGGAAATTGACGCTAAATCAAGAGATTCTCATGTGGGTTTTTTTCACGGCAATTTTGAATTTGAATATGAATTTGAATATAAAGCACTTTGCTTCTGAAATGTGCTATACAGAAAAACTTAACTTGACTTACAGGTGAGTGAACTGTTACCAATACTGACTGAACTGAACTTCACTTAAAAAAGAAATCTGGACTAAACCTTTAAATATTTTATTTAAATTAATGCCGTTACAATATGGAATTAATCCATTAATTGTGTGACTAATTAAAATGAGCTCAATAACTTACATTTTGATTATTACTATTTTATGAAGACGTCACAGTCTATCTTACTCAAGTTCTGGCTTTAAATGGTTTTTATTTCTGTTTCATTGATTGTTTTTGGTTGTTGTGTTTTATTGGAAATATTTCAAGTATCTTCCAGTGTTAAGTACCGTTCTTTGAGAAGGCAAACTTACATTATTATGCCATTATCAATATGTTACTTGAAAACCAATATTATTGCTTAGCGCAATAATTATTGGGGTAATTTATTGTGCAGAAACATTAGCTATCATGACAGACCTAGTGGCAATAACAAACAATCCAGCACCTTAGAGCCATAATTTATTCCATAAATAATAAATATTTATTATTTGTGGAATAAAATATTTATTCCACAAATACTTTATTTGTTTTAGTGGAATAATAGTTCTAGATTTCTGTTTTTGGACAACTATTGCTCCCAGTATGATGTTGTGGTATATTCATAATAATTAGCAGCATGGTTGACATTGCCAATGAAATATGGCATTGTTTTCTAGTAGCCTTTACTTGAAAGTAGTTTGACAGGAAAGAGAGTTATGAGAGAGGATGAAGACATGCAGCAAATGTCACCAGGCCGGGAATCGAACCTGCGACCAACAGCATGAGGACTAAGGCCCCAATACATGGGTTGTGCTTTGCCCCCGCACCACCACAGCACCCTGAAACCTGGCATTGTTGAGGTGGAAATAAACTTTGGGTAAAGAGTTTGAAATCTCAATAAGGGTCACCAAGGACAATGCTACACTTTTCAAACAGTAACTCACCCTAAGCCACAGACCAAACTCTCTTCACCAAAATAGCAACATTAGCACTCGGATGTCTCAAGACAGACAAACAAGTGACCGCCAAGGCATGTTAGAAATAAATATAACTCACGGCAGCCAGTCATTCCAACTCTAACCGCACCGTGTCGGTAGCCCAAGGGACAAAGTGGAGACCAGTTTTTACATGAATATCACCTCGCTGTCTGCTCTTCAGCTGGTTTCCACTTCTGTTTTCATGGCCAGGGCTCAGAGGTCAAGAGAAAATAGATACTTCTGCTGACAAAGTTATGCAGAGGAACTTCCCCCCACATCCCCGCACCGTTCGCTCAAACCTCCGCATGACTCGGCCACTTGTGGAACGTCGGTTTTGCCGTCTAGGGAATGCGCTTGTCCAGCGTCGTAATATGCTGTTTCAGGACAGGTACAGACAAGCTCTGGTTTGTAACAAACCACTGACTCCAAATGTGAATGAAGGAAGAAAAAAATAAATAAAAAACTCATAAATAATTGGGTATGCTGTGCAGAACATCTCACTCCACCATCTGATGTTACACTTTTCATCCCTGCTTGGACAGGGCAGTTGACTTAAGGACTTTACTCGCTCTATTAGCTGCATGCAGGAGGTCGGTGGCCAGAGGGGCCATATCTATGGTTTTGTGTGAACATGAACATGAACTTGAAGTAGTGATTGTGTTAACACTGGAGCTGGCAGTACTACGGGACAATCCTGCTTTAAAACATGAGATTAATCTTTATAAAATTTAACTATTGGCAAAACCTCTAAATTAAGCTCAAAAAATTGAGAAATTTGAATTTGATTATGTCTTAATTGTAAAATACTTCTTGGTAATTCAATCAATCTTATATAACTGAGTGTGGTGGTGGGGGAGGGGGTAGACCAGCCAAAGCTAAAGCCAAACTTATTCCTACCTCAAAGCCACATCACGCCCAGAGTTAAAACAGAGCTACAGTAGCAGCGGTGACTTACTTCAAACACCAGAGTCTCGTTAGTGGGACCGACGGCGTACAGGCTCTCCGGCTTGTTGAAAGAGCGCTGATAGTCGAACACGGTCCCAGCAAAGTAAAACCTCCCTGGCCAGTCCACGGTCCAATCCCCAGTCAGGTAGTACTTTTTCTTGAGGGAACGTACAGCCAGGTAGCTGGTGGACACTTCCATTTCCTGAACGTGAATGCCCCTAGCTCCAGCCGGCACTGTCACCATAGAGTAATACTCTGGGAACAAAGACAGGAAACACACTTAAAGTTGAATAGCAAAAATAAAATTAAAGACAGCCTTTTAGTTCATGCAAATCTTTCTCTCTTATTCGCTAATACTTGGTGTATGACTACCAGCGGCAACAGAAAAACTACAACTTTAGCGGAGCTTACCATTAGCCCGGTGCTGCAGGGTGTACTGGCCCTTAAAGAACTTGCAAGTGGAGTTGTCTCCCTTACAGACCCCACAGGCATCCAAGGAGGCCTTGGAGCCCAGGAGACGGTCACAACCCACAGCCTGAAAAGGGCATTTCGCTCCATTATACAAGTTTCTAGGTCAAACATTCACTAAAGCAGCTCTCAAAAATGTACAGACAGCTGCTAAAACCAAAGGATTTTTGGGAGGAGGGGAGAATGAAATCACAAAAATGTGTGATAGATATTATGTACAACTGAACAAAAAAAACCAAACAGGATGCCCCTTTTAACTCAATTCCAGACTTCAGTCTCCCTGGGGAGGAGTATATTATAAATATTGAACAGGACATGTCACAGAGACATGTGCAAGAGATTTTGAAATATATACTTCCCATACTGTACTTTTAGAACTACTATATATAACATAAGTTTGGATAATATCAAAATGGTTGGCATTTTTTTATCTAACCTGAAATGACTCCACAGGACCAATCAGTAATGGCTCTTATGGGAATTGTGAGAACCATCACTAATTCCCTGATGGAAGGACAAGCCCCTCCTTCTGCCATGCCCTCGACCAATCAAAATGTGAGCAATTATCATGATTTTTATCCATCAGAAAGCGAGGGAGACATGCATACAAGTAGTAGCAAACTTGTTCAGGGCACAACATGACAGATAAGATGTATTATATTTTCTAGTTCTTGAGGATCTTACCCCTTTCTAATGCCGCCCAGGGCAACCACCCATATAGCCCATAATAAACGCTGTGAATGGGGTCAGTTCAACTTGTATCCGACCTGATGCAGAAAAAAAAAACAAAAAGCATGAAACCAAGTTACCTCACACACTCCGTCAATGCAGACACCTTCTCTATGGTCAGAGCAGGAGGTGCCATCTTTCACCTTGCTGGACATGGCAAAGAAAAAGTCAAAGTCTTCTGCAATGCAGTACAGTTTACAGATGTCCTCTTCTGCAGGGAAGAGAAAGAACATGTAAATGCACTAAAGTTCTTCTAAGGCCTGGTGAGTTTTGCTGTTTCAGAATCTGAGCAGCTTTTCCAGGGGACTAAAATGAAAATGACAGAAACACTTTGTGAAACTCTGGTGGGCTCATTGGTTTATTTTTTTTATTTCAGATCAGTTATCAGAGAGAGGCCTCTACAGCCGCCTCTGATTAAAACAAATGACGGTGAAGGTGACTTGGCCCAGCGTCCTATTAAGCATTTCAGAATCTGTTCCTCTCCACATGGTCCCCTCCATTCATCAACAGTTTAAAACCGGCCTGGGATGACAGCCAACACGCTGTTCTTCCTCACCACACACACTCTCTCTCTTTCGCCTTTATCTGTGTAACAAAGCTGGCCTGCAGGCTTCCTTTTTTTAAATCCTTCCCCTTGTTTGAGTGTACAGGTGGCTACATGTTTCCCATGCACATTACCCACAGCTATAGTTTCCTGCAGCTTTGTGGCTCTGATCATTGTGACAGTAAATAGAGTTTGGCATTACAAGGAGTAAACACTTTAGAAAAGAGATTTGGACCAACAGAAGAACACAGAACATACAAGAGTAGGCCCTGGGCTTTGTAGAACTCTCTGTACATTCAAGGTAACAGAACAATACAAGTATTGTACCTCAACAGACCACCTTACCGTCCACTTTGGTGTAAGGTTTCCACTTGTAGTACCAGCCCCTGAAGGGTTTGCTGTTGTACTCGGCACACTGCTGGGCCCGGAAGTCCAAGGCTTTGGAAGGGCAGGGTCTGGTGTTACACAGCTGGTTGAGACGGGTCGAGCCTGGGCAGAATTTACCATTGTTCTGGGGCCTAGGTTGGGGATACAACAAGTTTCTTTAACAATGCATTTCTGACAGTCTGCCAATGGCCATTAATGAAGAGCTAACTCAATTTGAATCAAAACGATTGGGTTATAGAAAAGAGAGGTTACTGACAACTCAGGAATCTATGCTAAATAAATGGTTTTCGTATTGCTTTTAGAATGGACTAAAATTTGGTTTGTAACAATGAATAAAAATGTGATTGTCAAGAACATTAAAAAAATGAATGCTTGGGAATATTTGCTTGAGTATTCTCACTTAAAGACTTGTGGACATACAGTATACGTCTACACAATCGTATAGTCTGTTAGGAAACGGTTAACATTTTTTACTTTAAACTTCTGGAGTTTCAATCTTAAAATTTCGCTGACTCAAGCATGTGAATGCAGTAATTCAGAAGAAGTTGTTTATTTAATTAATCAGTGTTTGATAAAAAAAGGACAAATTTTCATCTGAAGTATCGTAGCAACACATATCAGCTCTTTAAATCTGAAAAATCATCACTTGTTAGAGAAATGGCAGGAGCCTTTTGTCTGAAAACACCAGGATGCCATGTCTGACTTCCCAGACCCTCTTCAGTCCTGCTAGGCATTCTCAAACAACCACCAACAGAGAAAATTGAGTTTTGTTGTTTACTAAAGTGGATTGCACATGCACATAAACACTCACACAGCCTGAGGAACTGCACTGTGTCCAATAAAAAATAACTGCTTGTAAAAAAATATTTAGGACAAGAAAGAGGAGCCCTTTTAATTTTCTGAAATATCTGTCTACGGCAACGGGAAGCACACATTCGGGATGACAGCATATGATTTTTTTTGTCTTCAACTCAGCTGCTTATTGGATCCATTTAGATCTGGACTCGATCACAGAAGGTCTTTGCTGCCAACGGTGATGGAGATCCTGAAAGGTTTGGAAGCATGGGCGATACCTGCTCTGCGCCGATCTTCCTCCCTTTAGTGAGACGGGGGATTTGGCCCTGGTTTTCATAGTCCTGATCCTATTAAGACTCAGCCGCACACAAACACAAACCATATGGTAAGGTGCTTACGGCAGGCTAGTGGGGGACTCCCCCGTATACACCATCAGTCAAGTCCTCCTAATTAGAGTGCTCGATTGATCTGAAAGGAGAGTTAGATCCTCCTTCCAGACTCTTGTTTTGCCAAACTTCTTGGATCTTCTCTCTTCCTTATCCTCTTTGCCTTCAACAGGTTTTTAAGTGTGCAAACCTCATGACCCCAAAAGGGTGCTTAGATGTCCCAGTAGCCTGGTAAATCTGCCCGGCGACAGAGGCGGAAACCCCTGTAGGTCAGGGGTCATCGTGTCTGCTCTTACACTCTCTGTGACTCACCTGCTCCCTCCCGGTCCCTCTCAGGATTTTCCACTTCTTACACATGCTAATACATCCACATTCCATGGCCCCAAAACAGCAAAGAGCTTTAGAAGACGACTGGGAAGCTCCACTAAAGCAAGGTACAAGTAAGAGTCGTCATGTGCCACTGCTAAAAGGAAGTGTTGACAAAATGTGTTCCCGACAAAGCTGGGTCAAATTCATGAACCTGCTAATCTCCCAGGCTTGTTTATGAGAGATAAATTGACAGTGTTTGACCTGGAAGGCAGAGAAATTAAAATACAGCACTTCAGAAAGTGACATATTTTACAGTGACAGGTTATCACGCACAACTGTCCATTCTGTAATTTATTTTATATGGATTTTATGTAATAGACAACAGAAAAATTTCCATATTTGTGAAGATGAAGGTATTGTAAACGGTTTTCCAATTTTCAGTGCAAATTAATTTTTGTCATAGTTGTTGGTTGTTGGTGTTGGTCAAAATGTTTAACCCTTGTGTGTGCGAGGACTGAGGCAAACATAGAGGACTGAGGCAAACATAGAGGACTGTGGTGAATGATACAAGTTTTACGTGTGTGGGGTCAGTTGGACCACATTTCTAAACACAAGGGCTAATCTTGGTCTCGTCTGATCAAGAATCTTCTTTCAGATGTTTGCTGTGCACCTTTCACGTCTTGTGGTGAACTGCCACTGTCTACAAGTGAAGGACCTTTAAAACATCCGCTAAAATGCCAAGCAAACCTTAAGAGCAGATGCAGGATGTCAAAAGAAGTGTCTAAAATTTGTATAATGCCGTCACAGGACAAATAGCAGGTTGTGCTATGTTGGTACATCGCATGCAGGTATAATCAGTCACAGCACACATCAAACGACAAAAGTGGAAACCTCTATGAAAAAGATGAGTACCAGAGAGACTAGGAATTATACAACAATGTTCTTTGGACAAAATATTTTCTGGACAACAGAACAGAGGACATCTCGCACAATCCATTGTTTCAGGACCACATACTAAGTGTGAAGCATTGAGCTAGTAGATGATAGCAAAACAGAATTCGCCATGGATTCTACATGGGAGCTGGACCCAAAACATACCAGTAAATCAACCAATGATTGGCTGAAAAAAATGGACCCTGGAATGGAGACAAAGCCCATATCTGTACTGAAGAAATGCCTAAAACATCTCACAGCTGTCAAAGTGAGAAATAGGACAAAACCTTCGACAAAGCGAAGTCAGAGACTGATAGGTGGCTAAAGGAAAGGAACCTCGTATTTAATGGGGTGTCCTGTTGTTTTCCATGACTATTTTATCATGGTTTTAAACCACCAGAGCTTTTACAATGATATCATGACTTGGCCTCATTGGATTTTACGTTTACCCTTCACCATCGTCTGTCCACTCACTTGTCCTGCTGATCCCAGAACTCACAGTTTAGCAGCTGCAGTCGGCAGGCTCTCCTGCGGAGTTCCGTTTAACGCCACAGGAATGATAAATGGACTTGACAGCTAACCCGGTTTAGAAGGCTTTGTGGCCCTTTTTCGGTCTGCCAGTCACGGTGTATAATGTGTATCATATGAGAAGCAGCCAGCCTTGGAGAGCGTCTTTGATCCTTCACGGGGATTAGGAGACGAGTCGGCTGAGATGGACAGAGTAGCCCCATCAGTCTGTCGGCCCCAGCGGTAAAGGAAACCAAAGAGAAAGATGTAATAGAAAGCCTTTACATTACTAGGCATTGTGTTTAAATGGACAAAATTGGGAAATCCGAAAAGGCTTCATATAATTGAGGAATTTATGGGAACCTGAATTGAAACAGCTCACATCATCTTGGTAAATCGAAAATATCAAAATGTGACAAAAGCCACTCACTGGGTAAGATAAAAATAAGTGGAAGAATACAGTGGGAGGCACGGTTAACTAAAACTTTAGCTGCTAAAAAGTCAACCCTAAAGCACTAATCATAAATATTTGTTTGTCTAACACTAAAAACCTGCACCTGGAATGTATTAACCAGAAGCTAATTCTAAAATGCCAACTTAAATTTAAATTCCACCAGACTTGAAAAGATTAAAACTATCAAGCAATTTAACTTTAGTTTTATAGTTTACAAGTTCTATAAAGGCATTAGATATTGTACTTACGATTTTTACTCGTACTGTATATGTTTTTTTTGTATCTGTGTTTCTTGTTTTTGATTTAAAAAAGAGAGTATCGTGAATATAGCCATTTGGCTACATGCTGAACAGTTGATAACCCAAACGTCAAACTTTATTAAACTGAGAGTTTAATTTGTGCTTTAGAATTTCTTTGGAAAAATTTGCTTAGTTGATCCTAAGTGCACTAAAAGTTTATGAAGTTAGCGAGAATGCTAAAGCTCTACAGGAAAAAATAGCTCTGCTATTAGCTCATTAGCACTGGAAACACAGCATCATTTTCATGTAGTCTGCAATAAAAAAAGACATCTCACCTTCATCTTCATTCAGTCTGACTGAGTTTGAGCTGTTTTGCAGACAAAAATGAGCAAATGAGAATGGACATTTTCTTATACGCCAAGAAACCTCCAGCTGTAATTGCAGCAAAAACGTGGTTCTACAAAGTATTGACAAATGCACACCATGTGCCAAGCAAAGCTATGCTAATTTGTCTTTCTCTTTCCCCATAAAATCCCAACAAAATACATCAGGGGTTTATAGCATAAAGTATTTTAACTAATGTGAGTCTAACACACTTGCTTGTTATAAAATACCCACAAATAGAACTCTTTAGGAGTGCAATCTATCTAGTACTTTTTCGTGATTGTCACTCTGTTTGACCCCGAGACAAAGATCTGAAACATCGCATAAATCTAGAGGCGTACTCTGTACCAACAAGGTGCTGCACATCTGTTGTGCAACACAACATTAAAACTAACAATGCCCTTTGTTCTTGTAACGACGCTCCCAGAGCTCTTGGCTAACAGGGAGACATACTTTCTCAGATCCAACCTGGACTTGTACTTGCGAGTGAACAAGTTCAGCAGACATTTGCTGACTTCAGAAAAAGAGAAGCATTTCATCAGGAGACTTTCTGAGAGACAGATCTTCAGTCTGGACTATCAAGCTGTACAGATGAAAGCCGTTATCTGTGTGTGTGCGTGTGTGTGCGTGTGTGTACCTGCCATATATTTTATACATTGCAGGGACCTTTTTCCTAACACCTATTACATTGTAGGGTACGGCTATGTATTGGTAATGGTTTGGTTTAAGGTAAAAGTAAGGGTAGAAATGAGTGGATGTCAATGGAAAGTTCCTGCAAAGAGAGAAACAGAAGCGAATGTGTATATTTGTATGTGTGTGTGTGTGCCAAATGTGTGCACACATTCATGCTGACAGCTACCTGGCTGAAAGTTCTTTCAGGTGTTCATAAAAGGAACGCTTTAGTGACAAAAGGGGCTTCAGCAATGACTTTCTGGTACAACTGCGAGTCAGATTTTTCCTGTCAGCTGTGTGACAGGATAAATTATTTCCTCATCTGTTTGGCAACCTAATATGTTTTGAAGCAGTGAAAGTGGATGTGATTAACTGCTTCATAATCAAACAGGACCATCTGGGTGCGTGTGCGTACGAACCTGGGGTTGGTGCAGGATCGTTCTCTGAACATGATGCCTCCTCCGCAGGTTCTGGAGCAGTCCGACCACTGGGACCAGGCTGACCACTGGCCATGGATGGCCCTGGGGCCGTGCTCGCCGTATTTCACACACTGACCCCTCCGACACCACTGGAAGAAAAAGACCGGAGGAACAGAATGGAGAAGAGGGCAGAAATAGCTCAAACTTATCGGCGCTCGGGTGTCTCGTCTGGATTTCGGGAGTTGGACAAACGCCCGGCACTACACCTGGACACCCACGCCCCTCATTTTTTCTTTTTTTTTTTTTTTTTGAGCAACAGCCAAACATGCACAACACAAATCCATTGTGCGTGACTCCCCAGCTGACCGAAGCCAAGAGCCACTCTCACACATCACCACCTTTCTACTTGTCAAAATATCGACTTTCTACACTTGAAATAAGGTCGGGCTTAGTGTTTACAATACCCTGAACGCTTTTACATGTGCTTTTTCACATGTTGTCCCGTTACAATCGCAAACTTCAGCATACAGTCTGGTGCTCGAGCGGCACATGATTGTAAAGTAGATGGGAAGTGATACGGTAAGGTAGGGATGCTGCGAGGATATAAAATGGCAGAGCATGTGCAAACTCTGTTGGACATGAAGAGAGTTTGCCTGGAAGAGCCTCATAACACCAAAATTTAAAAGCAAAAACACAACAGAACTGTTGGAGAAGATGTGGAAAGTGTTAACTTGAGTAATGTTTTGAGGTTGCAGTAAGACCAGAAGTATTTTCAGAGGGAATTATTCAAGATAGTGATATACTGTATGCTTAGTAAAAACGCTGCTGATGGCAGCAAAGAAAGTAATACTGAAAATGTGAAGGAAAGTGGAAACACTATCAAGGAGCCTATGGACTTCAATAGTGGTCGAAATGTCTAGGATGGAGAAACTGGCATACAGACTGAAACTTTAAAAATCAAAAATGTGTAGAAAATGGGAAAAAGAGGACATTTAAATAGAAAAATAGTTGATGTAAATGTTACCAAGCAAGTTGTTGAATGTGTTGTTTATCTTCTGTATTAAAATTAAGTAAAATCAAGAAAGAATTTACAAAAAACAAAGTTACAAAAAAATAAGTAACAATGCACCGATCCATTTCTTTCACTTCCGATATCGATATCTGAGGTTTAGTATCGACCAATACCGATCTGATACAGAAGAACAGAGCTGAATTGACTTAAGATGTTTCTTTCATTACACCGTAATCATCTGACAAAAAATAACAAAACATTATTTTCTTTTTAAGGTTATGGACTTAAGTTTGATGAACAGGCCGAGTTTAGATGCCATTTTTAACAACTTGTTTGCTTTGTTTAAACCCTACTTTCAACCTGGTAATTAGATTATTACATGCAATGTCACTAACATGCAACCTGTCAGAATTACTAAAGTTCTGACAAAAATGTTAGAAGGTTTTTGTTAGAAATGTCTAAAAGTGACCCTTCCCAAGGGGATGTTTGTGCTCACCATGTCCGGACCACAGGTGGTCCCCTCTGCAGCCGGCATGAACTTAGTCTCACACCGATGTCCCACTCTGTGACACCAAAGAGACTTGCAGATATCCTGTTGAACAAAAAAAATAGACATTTATTCCAAAATAAGACTTGTAGCAAGCTGCAGTCTTTAATCTGAGATCTGATATTAATATCTGTATCGGACCCAATATTGAAAAAAGTTCTAAATTGGGTTTTGGTGACAGTAGACCATAAGAATGAATCTATTCAGTCTAAGTCTATTCTTCGGGTTCTGAGCAATGTCAGGCTTTATTAATTATTCAACATTATATCTAGAAATCCTTTGCACTTTCTGAACCATTTGAAAGAAAGTTTGTTGCAGTCTCTTTTTTACAACCTATTGATTTAGTAAGTTTCAGTTTCTTTATCATTTATTTTTACATTGTTTGACCAAGCCTGATAAGCTACTGGTGTAATTAAGTGTGCTGTACTGATGCAACATTGTCAGATACATTTGTAATTCAGTACATTTTCGTCTGTGTTTAAAAAAATTAATTCAGTGCAGTTTTTCTGTATTGAATCGGTATCAGTCGATATTACACCTCAGATGTAGACATTGGTATCGGAAGTGAAAGAAGTGGATCGGCGCTTCCGTGTTTAATGTCATCTACTTTTATTGTTCCCCAACCAGACCACAAATACATCAAACCCGGTCAACAGGCCCCCACCACCTACACCTGGCATCTCCACAAAGACTCGGTGTCAAACCAAATCAATGTACGTTTTTAATGAAGAGCGACTATAATTGCATGTGTCATCTGACCCGACAAAACAAAGGCAGGGTGAGCGCAGGGAAAGATCTGGGGTCGAAAGACAGGCGATAGTCACTGGCGGTTCGCCCGGCTGCAACAGAGGAACAATCTGGGAAGGAACGACGGGACCAAAATAGACATGCTTGTTTGATTCTTTGTCCTCACGCGGTTGGGCCCGGCTGACATCGAGCAGCTGGGTGATGGCAAAACCAACATGGGACAGGAAATGGGGGCGCCCCAAATCCAGCTTTAATAAGGTTCTGCCACCCACCGTCTCGTACACATCTAAGAAAGGGCGACGGCGGGAGTGACGATCAGGAGACGACATGAACATGTGCTAATCTCCCGATGGACGGTTTAGTGGAGTCAACTTCCCAGCAACGCAACAAGAGGAATTCTTGTTTTCCAATTTGCATGTGAATGAACAACGTTCGGTGCACTTTGATTATAAAAGCTTATGTCAAAGTGGCGATTGTGGGCGAGGGGCGGAGGTTGCGTGAGCGGGCAATGTTTGTAACGTGGGCTCAAAGGTGGGAGGTTTCCAGATCATGATAAATAAAAGGGTTCCAGTTTGGAGCGCAATAAAGCTCCAGAGCAGACAGTTTAAGCTCCTGTATGATCACAGGTTCCTGTTTTTCATTACAGCAGGGTCTAGTGGACCTCGGAGTCAGACAAAGAGACACATGAATAGGAAATCAGAATGAAAACAACACTAATCCGCCTCTATAGGTTATTTTCCCTACAGCTCACAGAGGGTCGCTTTAATTAGCCGTGGTTTAAAGCTCAGAGTTGTCAACTCATTCGGCTGTAAACATGACGAATGAAACGTCAGGAGGCCTCAAATAATTATTTGGATCACGGATATTGTAGTAAAGGTTTAGAGCTAAGGTCCCAAGTAAAAGAGTTCATACTTTTCCAGGATTTTTTCAAATGTTTTTTCAAATACAATTCATTGATTTTGTGGAGCTACTTTAAAATATTTGCAAGAAATTTTGTGAATTTAGCAAATTTTGTAATTTTCCCCTTTATGAACAACGATAGATGTGACTTTTTATTGCTGGCGAAATCGATTACGGAGTGGGAGTTAGCAGTCACTTAAACCATTTGACCATTTTTGCGGAACATTTACAATGAACTCATAATCATGCATTAGTCCGAAAAACTGCTGGGATGTGTTGATTTTCCCCATATGTTACAGGAATCCCCATGATTGAGGAAAGTCTGAATACAAATTCAAGCCACACTTTTCAGTAGGGATGCATGGTAGACTGACATTAACATACATAACATATTGGTATGGTGATATTAACAACCAGTGGCAACCAATCAAACTTTGCTTTTGATTATAACATTATGTCAAAATCAAAGTTTATGCATTTGATTATGGCCAAATGTGCAAACTTTAAGATTGAACTAGTTGTGAAATGTGTGTGTATGTGTGTTGTGTGTTTTCCAGGGAGGCCCGATCCGTGTCTCTAACGAGGAGTACTTGATCTCTCCGCTACCTCAACACCTGGCCCACCGGCACAACTACAGCGCCCCCTATGGCCATCAACCGCATGTGGTCTACAAGCGCTCCGCAGAGCACGTTGTTCACCTAAGATCGAGTAGAGACTCAGAGACTATGTCTCTCTGCCTCTGCCTCTGCCTCAGAGACCATGTCTCTCCGGTCCGGATGACATGGCGTCCCAGTGTTTCATAAAGAACTTCAAATAGTGACTCATCTGACTGCAGAACAGTCGTCCATTTTGCCTCCCTCCATTTTAAATGACTCCTGGCCCAGTGCAAACGGCTGAGCTTGTGCAGCTTGCTTAGAAATGGCTTCCTCTTTGCACTGTAGAGTTTCAGCTGTCAGCGGCGGATGGCCCGGTGGATTATGTTCACTGACGATGCTTTCTGGAAGTATTCCTGAGCCCATGCTGTTATTTCCTTAACAGTGGCATTCCTGTTTGAGGCGCAGTGACGTTTAAGGGCCTGGAGATCACGAGCATCCAGTAAAGTTTTAAGGCCTTGACCCTTAAGCACAGTGATTGTTCCAGATTCTCTGAGTCTTTTGATGATGTTATCCACGGTTGATGATGATAACTTAAAAGTCTTTTCTATTTTACGCTGGGTAACAATATTCTGGTATTGCTGCGCTATCTTTCTGCGCAACAATGGTGGAATTGGTGATCCTCTTACCATCTTGGCTTCAGAGAGACACTGACACTCTAAGAAGCTCTTTTTATACCTAATCATGTTGTCAATTGACCTAATTAGTGTTAATTGGTCTTCCAGCTGTTTGTTATATGTTCAATTTTATATTTCCACCCACTTATTGCTACTTGTCCCAACTTTTTTTGAATTTGTACACACTGAAATTTTGAATCAACATCTTTTTCCTTTAAAATTATACATTTACTCAGATTAAACTTTTGATCTGCTATCTATGTTCTATTACGAATATTACATTTGCCATCTCCACATCATTGCATTCAGTTTTTATTTACAATTTGTTTAGTGTCCCAACTTTTTTGGAATCGGATTTGTATACAATATTGGTAAATATTAAATATTTGGTAAATATTTGTATACAATATGGCCATAACGGCAACGTTAGAATCGCATATTAGTATTGCAACAATTGTTCATATCGCTGCATCCCTACTTTTCAGATTTTAGTGAAACACATTGGAAACTTCATGTCACTTTCTTTCCGTTTTACAATTGTGGACCAATTAAATCCTAATCATATATGTTACATTTTTGGTTTTAGGATAACAAGAACTGCATGCTAGCTTTGCTTTCACAAAAAAGTGTGCAAGCAGTGAAAATGACTGTTACCTTTTCCCTCCCGGGTGTCAAAAAAAAGAGAAAGAATAAAGCACTGAGATACTACCTTGACAAAATCAAGGCCACATAGTTTGGCCTGGGATCCGAATTGCCACTTGCACTGTGTGTCTGCGTCATACAGCTGGCCGGGAAGCTGCTCGGGATACTTGTATTGACCAATCTGCTTGGGTTCGTCTCCGAGGCAGGATGCCTGGGCTGTTCTGGTGAGCAGACGGCACACAAGCAACGTCAGAAATATGAAGAACGCAACAGCGGCGAGATTAAACTGAAGTCATAGAGCCTACCCAAGGAAGCGGCTGAGGTACTGCCGACTGCAGGTGGACCAGGAGAAGACCCGTTATTTCCAGCCAAAGTGGGAGACATGATGTTGCCCTCCGTCTTACGACAAGGGTTCCCTTCCCCGTCATGGATCATCCCAAAACTACAAACAGAAAAAAATGAAGTTGAGCTCTGACTAGGAAAACACGGTTACATAAATAAACATTCTGACATTTTATTTTCTCCACATAGTTCTCAAGTTATGCCTTTAGAGGACATTTGTTTCTGTAAATATGCCCATTTAATACTGATTCTGTCAATTCATTACCAGCACAGGTCCAGTTTTGTCTCAGCAGTGTTACATGTTTTCCAGTCACACAGTGCCATTTTACAGCACAATCAAGTAACCTTCAGTTGTTATAATATATCAAATATGACTTAAAATATATTTCACTTTGTAATTTAACACATTGAAATTGGACCTCTGTCTCTTTAAGAAATTCCCACTCTTTCTGAAACTTTGTCTTCAAGAAGATATGTGTTGCACTGACAAGTAGATGTGCAGTTCCACCAGGTGTTTGCTAATTGCTGCTGGCTAGTCTGAAGGAGCTGAATGGGTAACGTGACGGGGGAGGGCTGGAAGCCTGGAAATTGCAGCTCTGCAGAGGAGCTCCAACCTTGAAGGAGGAGCTAGGTCCATTCAGGTGCTTTGATGAATGGTTGCCATGGGAATGAAAGGATTTCTCAAACATGCATCAAATAATCGAGGCAACACTCCACGTATGAGTTTGAAGGGGGAATAACATTATAACTCGATGTAAAGCTCAAAATAGTGGATTTTACATAATACTGCCCTTTTAAGATGTTTTTTAACAGCCTCACAAATGCAGAATGATTTACATCTAAAGCAAAAGAGTTAAGTAAATTCATTGTGACATTTTTTTAAAAACATACTTGTGTCCAGACTCGTGAGCGATAGTGAAAGCCAGGCCCAGCCCTGTATCCTCGTTGATTGTGCAGCTCCTGTATTTACTGCACATGCCGCTAATAGGCGCGAAACCTTCCAAGACAAAGAGGAAAAACAAAACAAAAATGATCAAAGGTCAACTGCTGGTATTATCAAGATGATTGAACACCAAATATTTCACTACATCAAAACCCATTGTGAAACATAAGAATTTCTCAAATTTCTCTTCATAGTTTTTTCAGCACGTTCTGTTGGGACAAGTTTGGCAGGCAGAAACCGTTTGTCAAATATGTACGGCGCTGCCTATAGGAAGGGGAATTTTACACAAGCGTCCAGGTGCAGCCTCACAAGTCAGAACCAATTTATTTAGTGTTGTTCTTTAGACTGTGATTGTCGATCAGGAAAGAACCACGGCTGCTTTTTGGATCCGACATCAGCCCATCCGTTTTCTGAATCTCACTGTATCCTGTTCCTCCATGAGAACAATCTGAGCAGGAGTAGGACTGACAGCTTTAGGGGAAAAAAGTCCTAGTTGTGGGTTTAACTTTCAACAGGCTAGCCCAGATACTTAGTATTGGTCCCTTTTGTTTTCATCTTTTACTTTTCCAAGGAGCAGTTTCTTCCAAAGGTCCAAAATATTAAGCAATATGTAGAGCAATAAACCCAACTTGATGGTTGTGGATCCTCCCGTGGAATTTAGATTAAGGGTGTCCAGATGAGGGCATCATTACAATAAATTTTTCCCTGACTGAAGTCAACTCCGATTACCTGTTGGTCTATTCAGGATTTTTGCAGGATTCGCCAACACAAATGTCTTAAAAAAGGCTTTTTAAGACCTTTTAGAAACCATTAGGGATTTAAGACCAACTTACATTTGTCTTTCGATTAATTCAAGACTGTTGAGGCCTTAGTTTTACAGAAATGAATTTAAGTCTTTTTAAGACCTTCATCATGAGACAGAGATGTACAACTAATGCAGGGGACTAAAACTGTGACGTTTCTGAGATCTTTTAATGGCACTTGTCAGCAGCTTTGTGTTTCTCTCATGGCTAGCTAGCTATGAGGTATTAGCAGTGTGTTACCGGTAGCCTTAACTGCCTTGAGTCATGGAAGACAATGAGTGAAGATATCTGGAGCAATTCAGTCTTTTGTCTGATAGAAAAGACCTAAGAATAAAAAGCTACATAGAATATATGAGACTAAATTAGGCTTGCCATGACCAAATTTAAGACCTGTGACTAAGGCCAACTTACATTTTCTTTAATGAAAGACATGTTAAGGTCTTAATTTAAGATAAATGAATTTAAGACTTCTTAAGGATGCACGGAAACCGTGTGTCGACCTAGTGAGACATGTTGCCACAATTTGCGTGGTCAGTATTGAACATGTTAGTCCACTTTCATGTGCTTACAAATATAGAAATCATTTTCACAAGTCTAAGTCAAATCTTAAATCTTTTGGCCCGAGATACGTCTCAAATGTCAAATAATGTTTCCCAATGGATGAATGTAGCTGTTGTAGAACTGATGAGTGCCTGCAGTGACAATTTACTGCATCTTAGGTTCACAAAGAAGCCCACCAAGTACGTGTCTACAATAGTGTTCAAAGAAAAAAAAGCATATTATATATATACTGTATATATATATATATATATATATATATATATATACACAGTCCAGTCACATTAATGTGACCACCACGTACTTTCCACTTCAGAGTTAAATAACCAATCACAGAAGGCAGGTGGCAGCACAGTGCAGTTGAGCGTATATAAAGGGTGTGTGTGGGCTTCGGAAAACATTTCAATCGTTGGCGTAATGCAGAAACGAAGCGATTTATCCGACGTCCAAAAGGGCATGATCATTGGCTTTCGGGCCAAGGGTGGAAGCATTTCCGAAACGGCTGAGTTTGTGAACTGTTCGCGTGCCGCCGTGGTAAAAGTGTACCGTGCATGGCAAAATGGGACTGTCCAAAATCCACGATGTGGCAAATGTGGTGCACCACGGGCCATAGATGACAGAGGCGAACGACGGTTGCGGAGATGCGTTCGGGCAGATAGACGGGCTACCGTTGAGCAACTGACCACTAAAATGAACCAAGGGGCTACCACAAGTGTCTCCCAAACCACTATTCAGCGAACATTGCTGCGTCTGGGCCTCCGAAGCAGACGCCTGGTTCGTGCACCTATGCTGACTGGTGTTCATCGACGACGAAGGCTAGAATTTGCACGCCAGTACAGCAGCTGGATGTCCACTGAGTGGCGACAGGTAGCGTTTTCAGATGAATCGCGTTTTATGCTCCATCGGACAGATAGACGTTGGCGTATAAGGCGTGAAACCTCTGAAAGGAACCACCCTGCAACCATTGCAGGAACGGTCCAAGCTGGAGGCGGGAGCATTATGGTCTGGGGAATGTTTTCCTGGCATTCTCTGGGTTCACTGATTATTGTGGAAGGCACGATGGATCAATACAAGTACGCATCTGTCCTTGCGGACCATGTCCACCCCTACATGCGCATTGTTTTTCCTCAGGATGATGGCATCTTCCAGCAGGACAATGCGAGGTGCCATACAGCTGCCAGTGTACGTGCGTGGTTCGAAGAGCACCAGGATGAGTTTACCGTCCTCCCCTGGCCAGCAAACTCACCTGACTTAAACCCAATCGAGCATCTGTGGGACCATCTCGATCGAGTTGTTCGCGCCATGGATCCTCAACCGCGTAATCTAGCGCAGCTGGCCACGGCATTAGAGTCGGCATGGCTCAACATCCCAGAGAAGACCTTCAGGGACCTAAGTGACTCTCTTCCTGCACGTCTCGTAGCAGTTCGCTCTGCGAAAGGTGGTTATTCTGGCTTTTGACAGATGGTCACATTAATGTGACTGGACTGTGTATATATATATATATATATATATATATATGTGGCTATCTAAGCACTCTAACAAGAGAGAGGGAGAGTAAACATGCTCATGTTTTTATGGCACTTTTCATAAAACATTGCTAGCAGGAGTAAAATAAATCTGACACAATCAGTACTGACAATAAAACAAAATTTCTAATTCATATCATACAGATTGTTATTTTTCTGCCAGTGACTTCATTTTTAACAAAGTATCAAGTGGGAATTCAATAAAGACAGACATGTGTTCTTAAGTCACTCCAACTGTTATTGGTGGCCAAAATAAATAAATAAATAAATAAAATAAAAACATATCTTTTACCATACTGAACATTTCATACCCAGGGTGTCACAGGGCTCGTTCTTCCAGGAGCAAATGTCAAGTCCAGTGAGAAGAACAGCATGGTCGTGCCGTTTACCTCCTTTCCCCACCAGACCCGATTGCCACTGACAGAAACTGTTGAGGGACTGGTCGGCATGGTGATTTATATTCAAGCCCAGCTGGAAAAGAAGAGCGGGAAGTTGAGAAAAAGAGGGAGATGGTATAGCTATGTTTTAGTGAAACATGGAGGAATTTAAAGTTAAACCAACTTTTGTTCACTTACAGCGTCGTGTTCCAGCAGGAGCAAACTGACCACCACGATGTTGATGTCAGATCCAATGGTGCCATCTTTAAAAAGACTGGAAACCTACAACAACACTGAGGTAGTTAGCAGCTGAAAATCAAACCATTGGCAACTAAATCACATTTTTATGTTGCCACAGTCCTGTTCATTTTCATTCATACTTTATTTGCTTTTTACAGTAGAAACATAAAGAAATGCTTTAAGTTTTAGAGCAATGCAGGCCACTATAAGAGTGTAGACAATGGAATTAGGGGAAAAGTGTATAGAAAGCACCCAGAATTAAAAATATGTGATTCAGGCCAATATTGGGCTCTCAAACTTTTTTTAATAAGTATTGTTTTTGTAATCTGGAGTTTTCTACACCACACCATTACGACAAACATTTTTGGAACAGAACAGTATAACTTGGACTTGAATTTCAGTTTGTTGTCCTATAAGAACATAAATTTGTACTTCATGATTGCCTGAGGGAGCACAAATAAGCTCTGTACATTTTTGTAAATAATTTAGAAAAAATGGCAGGTTACGGCGCCACAGAAAATGTTGTAGTAGGCATGCCAGGCCAATAGGTGGCACTGTAAAACTGCCGGAAAACGACACAAACAACTCAGAACTGAGCCATTTTTTGTCACTGTGTGAGTGAAGTGAAGGCAGGGTGGACAGAGAAAGACAAAGCTACTACATTATAGTTTTAAAAAAGGTGCGGCTCGCATGGCCACATGGAAACACAAAAATTTGGAAATTTAACCTAGTTTCAAAAATGATAATTTCTGGTCTCTTGAGACGCTCAATTTTTGTGGACACACAGCCTAAACTATACAGACCTTTTGCTGATAAACTTTAAGTTATCTCCACATTACAGTTGTGTTTCATTTTTTTCTTCAGCACTTTACATTTTCAATTTTCAAGTTGGATAAGTGATAAAAGATCTACCATGTTTAATTTCCCTTTGGGATAAACAAAGTATTGAATTGAATTGAACTGAGTAAACAGCTCTCTAGCGTTAGCTCTGTCTGTTTAGTGGCCATTTTCCTTCCAATTAAAGGCCAGGTGTAGGTGGGAAACTTTTGTGTGTTATTTAACTATTATCATCTCCTAGCATCCTTTCTCCCCTTCAACACTCCAGTTCTCACCATATTCATGACGGTGAGGACGTAGGTGGTGACGTTCTCCCTGCCGTGTTTTTCCAGCATCTTCCTGTCTGCCACCACCAGGGTCTCCACATTCAGACCTCCCACCCTGTTGGAGTTGATGGGTGACCTCCTCGCCCGCCCGGGCTCCTCCACCTCGGGCGCAGCAAACTCATCCGGTAAGATGAAGAGGTCCCCTACGGGAGGCTGGGGAGCATCTAAGAAGACGAAATATAAGAGAGAGATGATACATGCACAGAGGGAAGCATACACAAAGAGTCATTTAAATGGAGGGGAATTATAAGAGGTGCCCGTTTATTTTACAAATAAAAATATAAATTCTGTTCAGTCTCCTTTAATATGACATCCCTGCAGAAATTCAGTGTGAACAGTTGCCAGTCTACCAGGAGTTAATCTGAAAATTAAATTTTCTAGAGTAATTTGTTTGTAGAGACATCATAATCCAATTTATTTATGGTTTCTGTAGTGTGTGCTTTGTTTTATTTATTGGTTTTATTTTTTTTTTTTACATAAAGAGTAGATGTGGAAAACGATGTGATAAAAAGCATGTTTCTTACCTAGCAACCAGGAAAAATAAATCTAAAAGGTATTATTAGCACTTTGTCTCATTCTGTTGTGAAAATGAGAACAGAAATGAGAATGTTTTTGTTGTGAATTTGAAGTAGATAATTTATGCATTAGCTACAATATCCATATTTAAAAACATTTGTTGTTTCTTAATATTTTTTTCCCCAAAGTTATTAAAAGTGATTGTGGAACATACAAAGAGTCTCTTCCAGACCCCTGACCTCTGTCCACACTAACAGCAATTACACCGACTAAAACGCACTGGAGAGTTGACGACAGAAGGAATACAAAGTTCCCTTACATACATTGCTTGCGGCGCCCACAGAAGTGTTGCCGCTGCAGCTTTCCATGTTGGTAGTCGTGGTGTGTCTGCGCTTGGTGATGATGACGGGAGAGGTAGGGGTTCTCGGCGCTACTCGATCTTCGGTGAACAACGTGCTCTGCGGAGCGCTTGTAGACCACATGCGGGTGATGGCCATAGGGGGCGCTGTAGTTGTGCCGGTCGGCCAGGTGTTGAGGTAGCGGAGAGATCAAGTACTCCTCGTTAGAGACACGGATCAGGCCTGCCTGGAAACACACAGCACACATACACACACATTTCACAACCAGTTCAATCTTAAAGTTTGCACATTTGGCTATAATCAAACGCATAAACTTTGATTTTGACACAATGTTATAATCAAAAGCAAAGTTTGATTGGTTGGTTGTTTGGTTGTAATCAAATGTTTGTTTTCCATGAACCCAGCTTTGTAACAGACTGCTCAAGAGTAGTGGGAAAATTCAAAAAAATCCATGCACCGCATAATGAACCCATCGCTAGCATCTCATTTGAACACTTAATCTGTCAAGTTCTTCCTATCAAGAAGCAATTGTTGCTGCTCATCAACCTGTGATGGGTTATGAAGGCCACTTCCAAACATTTGGAATTATATCTTTCTGTAGAAAGACATTATTCTACACTACCAAGTCTTTCAAAGACTTGGACACCCAAAGAAATCTACCTGCCCCACGGTCATAATTTGTAATTCTCAGCAAAACTGCAGACAAACCAAGAAATAATGTCTTGGTTTATTATTGACTGTCAAAGTCCATTTGGCATGACTTTCATAGTCATATCAAAGTCTAAGGTGTTATTTCTCTACATTTGTTGAAACTGAAGAATCAGCTTTTCTGACCGATATCTCACTGTTTTGACTCATTAGCTGCGTTTCCATTGAGCATAAAATTGTGCTAAATAGAATTAAAAATAAATGTGTTTATTGGAAACATGCCAATTTAAGAAAAGCAAATTTTTTTTGATAAAATGTTTTTGAGCTAGGATGCTGTGCTTTTTCGGCTTTGTCAAAAATGATGTAATTCGCAAAGCTGCCATGGAAACATTTCTGTTGCATCATGTCGGCTTGTAGACAGTAGCATCACGATTATTTGTAGCCACTGGCCTCCTTGGACAATACCCATCCGGCTCCACCAGAGGTCTCACAGCATCGCAACTCAATAGTTGAGTTTGTCATTCGAAAAGTGTTGAACCCACTACTCACTACAATTTCCCCAAAACGTCTCATACATAAGTAGCAGCAACTTCCGCATCAGAGCTTGACATTTCAACACCTCAATAAGACACAGGAGTCTTTTCTCATGGCTAATAATGATCGCTGGCACTATGGCTGAATTATGAACACATCTGGTGTAAAACTTGATTTCCGATTACTTATCACAAAAACAAACTTATTCAGATGTGATTTCTTATTTAATGCAAATACTACAGTTGCGAAATCGTTTTTTTTTTTTTTCCTTTTTGTCATCGGTACATGACAAAGTTTTGCGCGCATTTGTAACAAAAACGCAGCCATTGCTGACTCCGGTCTCCCAAACCTGTCTTCTGAAGAGAATGTCCAACTGAATCTTAAACATTCCAACTGATCACAGACGTCTACCTAATTCACCTCAACAAACGTACACAACGTAGCGCTGCAGTCGACACACATTCAGACTCCTGGCCATGGACCCCCTGACCCATATGTGAGTGGTGTGTGTGCATGCGTGTGTGTATCATGTCCTGGACTGTGTATATGTATGTGTGTGTTTGTGTGAAAGATCTCTATGCTCCAGTTGAACTGACCCCATTCCCCTTAGACTAGCAGGTGACAAAATAAACTTAGGCAGGACAAAAGGGAAGCCATGGTGAGGCTCTTGTTGTCAAAATACTGCCTGGGTATTTGGCAGACTGCCATCACTCCATCCATCACTCCATCCATCCATCCATCCCTCTTCAACCATCCATCAAATCCCGGTGAAATCTGTTGATTGTACTAGTCCTTGACGATTCTATATAAAGATTTTCCTTGATGTTACTTGCTAGGTACATTGGTTGTCAAGTCCTCTGTCCTGTCAGTGATTGACTGCATTCAAACTCTCCTTAGGTAAGGAATCTCGAGCTTCAGTCATTAGCTGTGGTCTCAAAGTAAGGAAATGTCATTGGCAAATAAAGACGATTACAGCTTCCTACAACAAGTTACCCCTTACAGAAGAAATCCCATGAACTTGATATTGACCTTTCCTGTCCTTGGTAGTCATGAGATTGTTCTGGGACTTGGAGCTCCTCCATGGATACCTTTTGTTATCATTCTGACTTTTTTCCATGCTAAGTGCTAGTTCTCCAGTGCTTTAGGGTTCTTTTGATACTCCTGGTTTTATCTCAGGAACCTTTGGAGTAATCTTCGTCAACCTTTTCTTCAAATTGGTGGATAAAGGCGATCAATGTGTTCAGATTGAATTCCAAAGACTTCTGTAACCTTTTCGAGGCTGATGAATGTTACGGACGTTCTCACCTGTTCTTGAATTTTTACAAATTGGGGCAGAGTGTTTATCTTTGACATTTTTAAGCCTAATTTATGTCATCAGGCAAATTCTATTGAAGTGGTTTCTTAATTCATGTCAGACAGTAAATAAGCCTGAGGCTGGTGAAACTGAACCAAGAAAGGAGTTAATCACACTAAATTATTGCTTTAAAACAGGAACTAATTACATCTCTACATAGGGCCTGGTTGATTCAGATAGATTTGCTTTCTTAATAAATTATAATGTTTTAAAAACTTATTTTTGAGTTAACACAACCAATCTTTATCTCATATTTAAGCTAGTTTGGTTAGGCAAAACATTCATGCGTAAGATCTAGGGCTGAAACAATTAATCTTATTAATTGTGATGAATCAAATATTGAAGAGTTGTCAGCTAAGTAATTGATGAATTGTTAAGTGGAGTGCACAGACCATTTGATTAAAGAACAACATACTCAGAGAAGTACTAAAGGCAAAACTGCAAAAGATTTTTTTACACATTTTGCACTTAAGATGAAAAAAACCTGTCTGCAAATAAATCTTATCCAAAACTCCTCCTAAAGTGGCAGAGTTTTATCTTCACATAATCCAAAGTCTGTAAAAAAAATTTTTAAAAATAAATAAAAATAAAAAATATCTTTTTTAGCAGTTTTTTTTCATCTAATTATTAACCTGTTAATCAAAAACAAATCAATAAATCAGCCCTACATTATATTGCTGTTAAATCAAGCAGAAAGTGCTGGGCTTTTCATAAATTACTTTTTAGCTGCAGATGCATCTTTTAACAATGATCAAGTGTTCCCCAAAGGAATGCTATGTTATTGTATTTTAGCAAAGGAAAGGTTTTTCTGATGTAAAAAAAAGAATTGATTAATTTGCATTCCTTTTAACGCATTTTTAATATTGTCTAAAAAAGGCTCATGAAAAATCTGCAGAATGTGCCTTTTTTGTCCGATTAATCGTCAGAATATTCGATTACTACAATAGGGGCGAAATTACTAGTCTGGCCCCTATAGTAATCTGAAAGGGTATAAATACTTTTTTACACTCCAACATTTCCTTCTGCTAGACGACGTAGTCCACAAGGAAACAATGAACTTTATTTTTCCTTCTTCTTCCTTAGCAGCGCATTAAGAGATTAACATAAATGGTTGTTGAAATTTTTTTTACTCCGTTTGAGGCTATGGTGTAATTAAATCTTCTTTTGGCTCTGCCTCTCATTTCCCATCACTCAAAGGTTTTATTATTGACCCACCTGAAGCACAACCATCCATAATTTAAAAAAAAAAACATAATAGCAGCATCGCTATCGTGTCTGCCCGTCTACCACGTCTCTCCGCTCTCTTTTCCCGCAGCGAGCAGATGGAAAGCTCTGTGATGATAATGACAGGAAATCAATTCCATCTGCAGCAAACAGTTAGAACGGGGCTTTGTTAAAGTGTGTGAGCATGTGTGTGTGTGTGTGTGTGTGTGTGTGTGTGTGTGTGTGTGTGTGTGTGTGTGTGTGTGTGTGTGTGTGTGTCCGGATTAAAAGTCCTTTTGTCAGCATGTTTTTGTGTTCCAGTGAATACCGAAGGGAGTGTTTTGTGTCGTGGATATTTAGGTGAGCAGATTACGCATGCGTGGGTTCTCCTCCGCTGTTTCCCTGCACACCTGTAACCTGTTGGTGTGATTGCTCGTCCCTCGTGTTCGGTCAGTCGTCACCTAGGTTACCCGTCTGGGCGGTCTGTTCCCCAACATGTTTTATCCCTAATCTTCGGATTTCTGTTTGTTTGGATGCTCGTGTTTGAAATGCAGCGACATAGTTCGTCGACTCGATAACAGCTCCGGCAAAACACAGAGCGTTCCCTATCACAGGGCTGCGTGGCAATAAATATTCATCTGATTTGCACTGAATGAAAGCTCAAAAACTGAAAACAGATTTGTGTATCAGTGATTTTTCTTCTTCGTCTCCTTCGCTTCAGCGGGAGTTTCCCAGCCGTGCCACATGGACGAGTTCAAACTGGGTCCAACTCCCACAGCAGCAAAAGTAATAAAATAACGTCATATTGGTCATTGAACTTTTTAAAACCTTTTAGTTTTTTTTGTCATATATGTAGGTAGATTTTATAGACCAAGATTTTCTTCACATTTTTCCCATCATAGCGAAGTCCTCTCATAACTTTCCCTGAGCTCTAGGCCCTGTTTACACGATTACTCGATTTTTTTTTTAGTTACAGTTTCACTTTTCGAAACCATGTCTCAAAGTGTAGGTTTTCTTTAACAGAGGTGTGAAGTACTCCACACTTGTCCAGAACACATGATTACAGATAGCAACCAAAACACTGGGGGCTAGCATCATGCTAAGTGTGCTACTTAATCTGTGTTTAACACAACTTCGAATAAGAAATATGCATGCATTACCTGAGAAGTTAATAGACTTGTGATGGATATGGGTTACTGTTTTCTAAATTAGTTTGAAGCTAGTGAAGGGCAAGCGGTGAAAAGCACATGAGCGTTTCAACGACTTGTTAAAATCACAGCGCCATATAGTGGCCTGGCATGACAGCTACACTGGATTTTAAGTGTCCTGGCGGCGCTATCTAAACATTGAATTGGGAATTCATTTGAGACTCTTGGAAAACAATTGCATTTGATTCAATCTTGGAAAAATGTCTACAAAATGCCAAAGCAGACATCAAGTCGTCAGGTCCCAAGCACGGGGAAAAAAACCACTCACATTCATTTATCAGTTCCTCCAGTTTTTGGCGATAGAAATTAATGCAAAAATCAGCAGATACCATCATCACTTAATAAACAGTGATGATAACTCCCACCAGGTGGCAGTGTTTCTTATTTCTACTACAGTTACAGTCATACAAAAAACATGCAAAATTCCTTGCAAATATTCTTAGAGCAGCATCAAGAAATCTGATTTTTTTTTTTTTAAACACAAAAAACTACCACAAACTCCTGGAAGTTCTGATTAGAAAAACATGATTCAATTGCTGATTATTGAAATGGCATCAACTAGGATAAACCACATTTTCCATTCTCTTTTCCTTACTTTTCCTCCATGACTCTAGATAACTGGACAGTGTTGCTGGGTCTTGAGCTTGTTTTCCATTTGGCTCTTTGGCAGAAAATGGAGTTTAACTCTTACCTCACCAAAGTGCCTTCTTCCACATCCACAGAAATATTTAATGAATTTGAATATGAATTCCAATGAGGCTTGTTTGGAAGATTAAAAGTATCTTTAGAAAATAACTTTTCAGGTGCAAAACATAATTCCTCATAAGCTCACATTTCTGCATTAAACATGTTTGTTCATTGGTCTGACATAATATTCAAATCTTAAATGTCATGTTTTCATTGGCTGTAAGTGGAAAACCATCATAGTAAACAGAAATAAAGTCTTGAAAACATCCATGTGTGTAATTAATCTATATAACTTTACTTGCGTTACTGAAACAAATAAAATGTTCCATTTAATGTGAGAAATGTATCCCACCTTTTAAGAATTTCAGCAACCAGGAGGCGATAGTGTTGCTTTATCTTAAATGTTTTGTAGAATTATCATAGATATGCACATTTAAGGTGGCGGTTTATATGTTTGATAATTACAAGAAGGGTAAATTGCATATGGAGTCTCACAGGTGCCCTCGTTAAAAGACCATAATGTAATGTTACCAGAAAAAACCTCAAGTTATCTCCTGACATTAACACTGGGTAGAACTTGGAGAGATTAAAGGGCTAACTGTGTTAGCTGAACACCTTTTTACTTCCAAACACCTTTTTATCTCACCCTCACACAAGGTGAGATAAGAGGTTAGAGAGGAAAACTTCCTGTTTGGAAAAGCTCTCTGGAAATTGTTTTAGTTGCTGCAAGCTGCTAAACGCTTTTGCTTGGCAGTGCAGCCATTTCAGTTAAGCTTGTGTCTGTATAGCTGTATAAACTAGTCTCTTTTAAGGGTTTCTTACCATAATATTACGAGGCAAATGACTAAGTGCTTACATGCTGTTAAAGACTGGGGCCGAGCAGTGAGAAGCCCCAAGCTGGTGATTACTGAGCTCTGAAGCACATCTGCACTCCAGCTCAGCGGAGACCACATGAGCACAGTGTGTGGTGAAGAAGAAGAAGAAGAAGAAGAAGAAGAAGAAGAAGAGGGAGAAGGGGGGGAGCAAAGGAGGCCCCTCAGGCATCTACCATGCTCAATGGAGTCATAGTCAGAGTAATTACAGTTTGCTTATGTCAGTGACGTGTCTTTAAAACAGGGTAGAAATCGGGTAAAGAAGAGATGTTAATTTTGGATCTTGGATCAGAACGAGACAAGAGCAAAGCCGAAATGACAGGGCAGGACACAGACTTTCCCAGGCAGCACACAATGTGGCATTCATGCTAAAATAGCTGGGCAGCTAAGCTTCAGCGGCACAGTTTCTAATCACCCAATTAAAGAAAGACATTTATAGACAACCCCTGTCAAGATCACAACGACTTAATTGTCACTGACACGATAAACCCACTCACATGATTTAAAAAGATGAACTGCTGTGCTTTCATTCTGCGCACACAAAACACTTTGGTTAATAAGTGGCATTGCAGAATGTTCCAGTTTTTGTATGAAGTGATTGGGTCAAATGCCAGCGCCCTCTTGTGACGTAATGAGGGTAAGTCAAAACATAAACGACCAAGGCTGAGTACACAGAAGTAGAGGAAGTTGAGAGCAATTTAAGGGAAGATTTGAGTGATTCATCTGCACTTTTGGAAGAAGATTGGGTGGAATGATGATGAAGAAGAGGGAGCTGGTTCTACTCAAGAACTGAAACCCTATGTATTGGGCCGTACTGATCAGGAAGCGACTCCAACGTTTCTGTGGAGGAAAGGCCCGAAGATGAAGGGTTGGAGTTGGACATCTAGACCTCCAAATTCCTGAACGGTAATAAACAGATCTATGTATATAAAAATAATTCATCTTCAATTCTGGCTTAAGTCAAATAATCCAGTTGCTTTAAAGTAACTGGTCCAAGTTCGCCGTGTGTTCCAACATATGGATGTTCTGCACAAGGCGCTTAGTACTTGCAAACCTTCCTGTTCCTCCTATTTCCAAGTCTTGAATTTGAATTTTCCACTTCTGATAACTGTATGGGATTTACATGTTACATGTTACTTGTACAGTATGGAGGGATTATCAGGCGACAGCACCCAGCAGCCTGTGCATGTTGCCTGCAGAAAAAAGCAAGCATATATTATTCTAACTATTTAAATTATTTCAAAAATACAGAGTGAACTCACTCTGAACCCATAAATTGCTGTAAACAAATGTCAATGATTTAAAAATCTATAACAGTCAAAATTAAAAGAAAATGTTAGCTGTGAAGTGTTTGAAAATGAATATGAATGAATCATAAACCTGGATCAATTCAAACAGTTTAAATACGTTTAGAAGCGTTCTTCCACCTAATGCCATGTAAAAATACTACACCCAACCAGGGCAATTTTCTGGAACACATTTCTACCCTGGATGGTGAAAACCATTCAGGTTCCCGAAAAAGGTTCCTCCAGCGGAAATGTGCTTTAAATCAAGATGTGCAGCTTTACAAGTGCTGGGGGTCATTTTGGAATCCCATGCTGTCCTTTCTATTCTCGACCTTTATGAATAGTTTTGCTCTTCGCTGTCAAGCTTTTGTTTCCCCTTTCTAGTCTTCTCTTTACGGTACATTTAGATAATCACATGCCTGCTGACTGAAAATTATTCCTTTTTTGGGCTGGACTGTCTTATTTTTGCATTGAAAGTATTGTTCATGCTGCTAAGTTCGCAAGCTAACTGTTGTTCTCGCACATTTAAGGCTGTAACAATTCATGTGCTGTTCTACGTGCTCATTTTTTGCTAAGCGCAATTAGCACAACATAGAATACCCAAATATCCTATTTTCATCGTTTTTTGGGGGACCAACAAGCATCCTTAGTTTGACTGGTGTAATGCATAGAATACAACAGCCTTTCTATAATTGGATGTACTCTGCAGCTGCTGCCTACTGGGTGCTTCAGAGCAAATGGTGGCGAAGCGCAACACAGGTTTATGTATACAGGTAGAGCAGAAACGCATGCAGATACACTGAACACTGCAAGTCGCTGTAGCTAGTGGTTAGTGCAAGTGTAGCTTTACGGACGAACCAGAAATAGACTTCATATCATCCTGGTCTCAACAAATGGGTAACGGAGCACATCGTAGTGTGTATAGCTGGCACATGTGTTTTTGGACATGAAAGCTATAAATGGCAGGGCAAAGTGAGAGTTCATTAAATTGACTGAAGATGAATACTTAAACTAAAAACTATACACATTTTATGTGTCTTTGTGAGCCTCCTATGTTATTATTTCTATTTTTACTATTAAAATAAATATAATATCAGATTTCTGTGCTATTTTTGTCCAAGTTGACTTAAAAATTGAGCTACTTTTGTTAACGGTTATTTTTCTAGGCTGCAGAAGTGTAATTGTTAGAAATGGGCAGATATGAAAATTTGAACAAATATTTATAGCCACTATATATACTACTGTCTACTTTATTAATCATCAGAATAATTGATACATTACTCAGTTACTAAAATAATTGTTTAAAATAGCACTTACAATATTTAAAACAGCCCTATTTACAAAGTCCAAAATTCATAATGTGGACTCTCCTAATATTGTTAATATTTTTTGCATTACATCTTCTCTCAGAGGAGTTCCTTCACATTTGAATTAATACCTCATTTTGAGCAGGAGTTTTGGTCTTTGAAGTGTCTCCAGTAAGAAACTGTCACGGTTCAGATTACATACCTAATGTTTTATTGGAAAAAAGGCATATATAAAATTATTTTAATAAAAGTTTTCAAAAAAATATACCAAACTTCTGGTCAGTTTACCATTTCACTATCTTCCAACTGCAACACTACTGAATGTTAAAGTGACAATAGTGGGTCAGATTTGATGCATGAGCACTGTTTGTTAAAGCTACAGCATACACTTGAACACTTCAACACTGGCCATTAATCTTGTGTGAGAAAGACTTTGCACATGTTTAAAAAAGGACACAGATGTACACACACACACACACACACACGCCCGCATACAAACACTGTGGTTTTTCTCTTTCTTTCATGCACACACCATCCATATCCATCCACGCTGAGAGCCTGACCCTCCTCTCCTGCTGGCATCTAACGGTGGTCACTACATCACTGTCAGCATCCAGACCACCAGGGAAAAGCTCCAGGTCACACTACTGCTGTATCACCGAGCCCAGAGCTTCAAGTCATAGAATTATGGCCAACCTGGAGACGTGACTGGAGGCGGGGAGACATTCCAATTTGTTGGCCTTTGGAGAAAGTGGACAGGCACAAATAGCCTGAGAGCTGTCTGGGAATCAGTCACTTGAGGTTTTTTCTTTTTCTTTAACTTCGGAAACAACCTGCAAGATCGGAAGTATGTTGTCAAAACAATAGAAACACCACTTGTGTTTCTATTCTTTGCCATATGCTTAAAGTTTTAATGTAGCGCATATTCAGATCTACAGTCTTAGGGCCACGACAAGCGGGAGGCGATGTCACTCCCTCTCCGTTAATTTCCTACAGGCAACAATTGCTTGTATTTCTTTGGCCAACTGACACGCGAATGTGTCGTGGAACCCTGTTACAGACTCCAGCCCCTCTTTCCTTTTCGCTGTCGTAAGATGACAACATGCCTGTGGGTATAAATACTTTCTCCAGGCAGTGCAAACAAAGCTTGTGGGTGACTGTTTCTGCCACAGCATCATTTCTCTGTCTGTCCCTGAGCTAGTTTTGAAATGCCTAATTAAACTGAAATGCTGTGATCAAAACAGCAGTACTCCGCCTGGATCTCAGCTCCTGATTGCTCCCTTTGCACTGTGTTCTGCAGCCTCAAACCTCATCAAGCATCACTAACAAGTCCTGGGAAAAGAGCAGAGGCTCTCTTCACACCACAGGGAGCCCCTCAGAACTCTCCTCTCACAACAGTCACCGCTGGTTGCCACAACACGCGGAACCGTGTCAACGACAGCCGTCAGACTGCAAGTTTGATGCGAGCGCTCTGAAAGGACGACATGGAGGGGGGAGGACTATTTCAGAAGCCTTTTTCTTTTTTGTCTTGCATGGAAGTGTGCAAGCACACAGTGAAGTAGTAAGTTGCGGTACAGGGAGGAGCTGCAATCAGTTCATGACATCCCTGTCTTTTCATCCCTGACCAGATTCTCAGCCAACCGCGGCAAACTGCCCCTTAAAATAATTAACTGAACCAGTGGATTTAAAAACACAGAAAGCACCAGGTCGGCATCGAATTAAATGACACTTTTATCTCAAGTTTCCAACCAAAATAATGCAGCTAGAAATGCTAGCTTACATCAACAGGTCGTCTCTTTATGGTGTTCTCCCAATCTTTGAAAAGAAAAAAATAAAAGGCCTTACTGGGATTATATTATATTATTTTACATATAGAATGCTGACACAAATAATTCATGAAAAGCTTCATAGGTTATGGGAATAATAAGTCGGAAATAAAAAGGGAACGTCTGTGTTTTTAAACACCACCGGACTTGTGGGTTACCAGGTCGCTCTGTGAACTTTCTCTGCAGCGTCATGCTCTTGTTCTTGTTTTAGGAGCCATTTGCAGGCTAACCACAGCGGTCACCCTAACATACTGCGTCAGAATTTGAGGCTTCCAACTGTGTTTCATGCACACCAACCCACACACACTGCTTATGTTTACAGCAAAGTTATACACACAACAGGGGTGGGATGTTTTACCACAACGGACTTTTGATGGGTTAAGATAATCGTGCCTTTACACTAACACTATGATGTGTGAAGTCGCAGACAACTTTAATTCCTTCCTTCTCCGACTTTGAGGCCACATAATAAAGTTGGTTGAGACTTTTTGGCAGGAAACAACTTAGAAAGGTTAGTAGACTATTTGTCTATCACTGACTGTTGCTTGGCTGACAGCTCCTGCTGTGATGTTGCTGGGTCTTTATTTGCACAAGGAGGCGCTAATCAGATCACATCACTTTGGATGCATTTAAATGCAATGTGCAAACAGCTAGGCTTAAATGAGGCCTTTTGTGTTTGAATGAGAACGGTATGACACGTTGCACTACACCACCTTTTAAAAGTATTTATCCCCCATTTTCTAATAAATGTAACTTACTTTGATATCTATAGCTAATATTGAGCAAAACCAAGGACCAATCTTCACAAGTCATCTACAGTATTTTTGGGAGTATAAGTCACTTTTCTTCAATTTGGACAGTCCTGCAACTTATAGTCAGGTTTTTTTGTTGTTTTAAAAGGTTTTACTGACTCTAATGACCTTTTTTCAAAAGTGGTCACACAGGAAAGTGGGTAATGAGAGAGGGGACATTGTCACCAGGCTGGGACTTGAACCTATGGTGGCCTGGTCAAACACAAAGGCCTCCTTACGTGGGTTGTGCTTTGCCCCTGCACCACCACAGCACTCCTTTTCATGATGCATTTTTTTAACTGAAGTTAATTCGTACTGACCGACATGAACGAAGGAGCATTACAATCTGCTACATGCGGGCTAAAAGGAAGATGGGCGGAGCTGGAGAAACACCTCCACAATTGGGTGTTCAAGTAACTGTGAGGCTTGTGAATGGTGCAGTTGCGTCTCCACCTCCTGGTAGTTACCAAGGAGGTGAATATACGACTTTGCAGGTCGGCCTTCTTGGTGCTTCAATGAATGCAACCACCTCTCAATTACCCCAGATTTATTGCAGGCATTTCCACTCTGCTGTGAACTTCATCAGGATATCGGCAAAGTCGTTCCTGACCATCCTTATTTAGCAGACGTTGTCGAGTCACAAACTGCCAGCAGACTTCCATGTTAAAAGAAAACAGGTAACTGAAGACAATGTGTCACCAGGACCAACGTTGACGAAGTCCCTCTCACATCTGACAATTTATAAACAAATGCTATATGTCACAACTTATCATTGTAAGTTGTTGCGCAGACATGACCAGTGGATGTCCGCTTTGAGTCTGCACTGTTCTGCCTAGAGTACACTCAAACACACATGGAGTGACATGGGGACAGCATGAAAATGCTACTGCACAAATGAATCAACAAGTTGTTGCAAGCCAACCAAAGAGTGAGTGAGTTGATGGCACCAACCTTTATTACCTGGCTATGAGAGATTGATCGACCAAAGTTTTTCCTCTGCCTACGTCCCCCAGAATGCTGTACGGTTCTGGATTGGAGTTCAGTGAAATTATTGAACATTCTATTGGATGTGTTTTCTATTGATGTTGTTCATGTGTCTATCACATGACAGACACATGAACAATGCCTATTGCCAATAGCAGTAGACATCATTATTGTTTTATTGCCCAGCCATAGTTTATTGTCAAGGATAAAATTCAGCATAATTTTATGAACTAACTACACGCTCACAACCTAGCTAGTTCTTTTGATGCTTCATGAATGTTGCAGAATATAAGAATTTAAGCTCTGTGGTTCTAGTAAATAGGGTGATATCTAAAAAAGCACCCAGGTTCAATGAGGAACATTTTTCTCAAACACAGATGGTTTAATAGCAAGCCTTGGCCAAACTTGGACAGTTCCTTCCACCTTTTCTGCTTTGAGTCACAACTGGAAGCCGTGCATTGAAAAGTCATTAGATGATGTTTTGCATGGTGTATCAATGTCAGGGCTCAGGAGGTGGAAGCGGAAAACAAATGCTTTCATTTGTGCTGTCCTCACTCTGGATCTGACTGCTCAACCTGTCTCTGACCTGTCAGGGCCTGGGAAAAGGTCACAGCTAAGAATCATGGTGGGCTCGTCCACCATCAGACAGACAGACGCTGGGTGTTTCCAAGGCTGGGATGTTTGTAGTTGGAAGACTGACATGTGACATGTTCATCTTGTGGGAACTTAAATTTGTTCAAGAAGCGTGTTGTAGGAATGGCCAAAGTGCCTCAGATACATATTCTGACGTTATGAAGGGCTTGGCAGAGCAGGAATCAGATCAGCTCTGGTCTCCCCAGAAGAATCTTACCCCGGCAAGGGGGGCTTGGAGCACAGAGGGGAGCTGTAAATCACTTCAGTTTTTTGCATTTACTGCAGCGCTGAGCAGCTCTGAACTTGTTCTACATAGTAAGAACCTGTGTGGTTGACACCCACCAACCCCCAAAACAACCAAGGAGGGAGGATTGGGGTCAAGCAGCGTGGCGACCCCAAGGAAAAAAAAAAGACCCCCACTGACAACACCCCCCCCCCATGCGCTTCTCTTACAAATCACAGAGCATTACGCCTGCAATGACATCCTTTTATCTCTTGCACAAAACCGAGGAAGACAACTTTATTGAGAGGAGAGGCGTGAGTGCTGTGCTCCCTAAAGACGGGGCGTGTGAAAAACAAAGAGCCCGGTCGGCTATCGTTGAGGATTTACAGTAGAAAATCCCACGTTGTCATCAATCCATCCAGCTGAGCTCTTAATGCCACCTTGCCCTAGTCTTTATTTCAACAGCTTCCATCTGTTTAAATGAAACCACTGGCTGCAGCTTGGCGCGGTAGCTGGAGCTGACACCTCCGTTGTTACAAAGTGGGCTGGGTTCAGGAACCCTGTTACATTCCCCAGCCCCTCTTTCCTCTTCGTGGTTGAAAGAAGACAATAAAAATGAAGATCAGAGACTCTCCTTTTCTCGACACCTTCCCCTCTGCTCCACTACCCTTTGACGCCGATTGAGTCGACCGCTCTCGGTAAAGAAAGTGATGGACTCATCGCTCTCTGTAAAGAGACCATCCAGGCTCCCAGGGAGTTTCAACCCCAGACAATAAATTCACATTACTCTCGCACAACACTTTAACTCTCTCTCTTTCAGCCCCCACAGGCCAGCTCGGATCACCTCTCATTCATTCCTTCACACTCTTTGCTTTTCTCTCCTTTGGGTTCTGCTTGTAATCTCTCCTTTTTCTGACCGCCTATCTTCCAGTGTGTTGCCTTAATCCCAACTTAATCTTTTATTTGAATTCATCAGTGCAAGGAGCAGGCTCATAAGTCTCCGTCCCTCATTTGTACTTAATAAGATACCCCAAGCAGAAGGCCGGATGTAATGGGGGTAAAACGGCTGCAGTTGTCTAAATCCCATCACTGGAGACATAGATGGAGAGTTCAGAGAAAGCATTTCTTTCTATTTGGTAAAATTGTTTTTAAAACAAAATAGTGAAGTGAGTCATCTACAGATTTTGGCACATGGAACCACTGTACAAGGGCAAGACTTTTGGGGTACGTCTCTATTGTCATTGCAGATTTAAAGGACCTCCGCCACAGTCTCAAGTAGGGGCACATAAAATGAGGTTTAATTTAACCAATCTTTAAAAAGCTTTATTCCAAACATGTTCGATACCAATTTTTTTTTTGACAGGTTAAAATATAGCAACAAAGTTGCCAAGCTGGCAGAAATGGGGTAACTCATTATAAAGGTGGGTTTAAAACGTTAATGGTTCAAAACTGCCCAAATTTTCCATACTCTTATTCCTATAGTTCAAAGTCCTTTTATTGGGAGAGCGGAAACTTTGTGGAGGGACTAGAAGTACAAAAAAGATAATAGTGTTGACCCTCCTTTACATGTTGCTTTATGCTGCTGGTCAGCTGGCTGAAAGAATTGAACAACACTTTTCTATTGTTTGCAATGAACTTTTTTGACTATATTAAGACCGACACCATGACTTGGCTATTATGTTTAGCATATGCATGAAAAAAAAAAACACTGAATAATTTTTTTTAAATACATTGAATAACCGTAATAATTAGAAGTGAACTGATTGCAGCTTTCTGATCCAATCTTTAAAAAGCCTGACCTGCTGAATCAGATTTTGACCAATACCAATTTTTTGTCTGAAAAGTCAATGTGCAGACAAAGTCACTAAGTTGGCAACAGTGGGGTGACTGCTGTTAACCGAGGACAGAACCTGGTTGTCTTGTCTGTCAGTCAGCCCTTTCTCATGGCTGATTTCAAGACCTTTGAGGAGGTGGATAGTATCAGTGTCTTATGTAAGTAATGGTCAATTGCCAATTTCCTAAAATTAAAGAAATCAGGGCCACCTAATGGGTGCACCCCTAGTAATAATCATCATTTTAAATTATTTTAGCAGTTTCAATACTGTTATTGGTTTTTATGCTTTGAAGATCAATTTTTACTGTATCAGAGAGAAATTGTGGATATCTTAATTACAGATGGACTGATCCGATATATATATCGGTATTGGCCCTGATATTGAAAACAATTCCAGATCATGCCCAATCCATAAGGGCAGATCTATTGAGTCTAATTCTACGCTTTGTGCTGTTAGCGACATCCTGCTTTATTATTTATTTTACATTGTATTTAGAATTCCTAATTGCACTTTCTAAACCATTGGAAAGGTTTGTTGCAGTTTATTTTTTATATGTTTGACCAAGTTAGTCGCTTCTGTCAGTTTCATTTTCTTTATTATTCTTTTTACACTGGCCGTTATACTCCTAATTGCATTGAATGAACAAATTAAAGTTTTGTTGTTTTTACATATTTGACCAAACCTGTGAAGCTACTGGTGTATTTAAGTTCTGTACTGGTGCAGTTATCAAATAAATTTGAAATCGAATACATTTATGTCTGTGTTTATAAAAAGAAACACTTTACGTCAATTCAGTGCTCTTATTTTATTGAATATTCAGAACTGAAAAAAGTGGATTGGTGCATGCCTAGTGTTTATCCTACGTTGGCATATGCTGAAGATCCTGTACCAGCCCACGTCTAATACAGATGGCTCCCAGATCAAAACAATCATTCCGGCCCATTCAAACCCAATCACAACCCCGCCCGGATGTGTCCTCGCATCGCCGTAAGTGAACGGGTCAGTGGTGTTTTACTGTGAGTGGAAGCAAACCAAATGAAAGGGACAATGCGAAGATTAGCAGTGCCAACCAGGCGACTCAAACGTCACCCTGGCTTTAATTGCTGCGAACGAGAGGAGATGTAGAGGGAGGGCAAACTGAGGACAGAAAGAGCAGAGCAGGAGGAGGAAGACAGGCAGGGGGTGAGAGGATCTGTGGAGGCTGGATGAAAAATGGAGGAACAACTTTATGGCGCTCTGGTTGAAGCTGGTGTGGGATATGTGTCAAGGATATGTGTGAAGCTCTGCCGGCACCTCGTAAACCACCAATGAAAGCCGAGGACCTTGTAATTACAGAGTCTCTGTGGTTTAAGGGGAAGTAGATGTCTTGATTTCGAAGAGTCTGAATAAATCAGAGAGAAGGAGGAGACTCTTGATGTGTAAAGCAACAACGTAGAGCAAAAATTTGTGATGTAGAATGCTCTTAATTCTTGGGTAATATCTATAAAATCAGAATATGATCAACCAGTTTAAATGATGTACTGAAAACACACACCCATCAAAAGGTAGGAAAACTAAAACTATGGATTGCAAAGGATCAAAACAATGTTGTACAAAAGTGTCAGCCAGAAGAAGAGTACAAAAAACCCCAGAATTATTTATATCAACAATAGTTGCAGGGAAAAAAAATAGATATCAGAATAATATAAACAGAAGTTAGACTGTGATCAGAGACACTGCTAACAGGCCGACAGACTTTGAAGGAGGTGAAGAAATTTTCAGTCTCCTGGGTTCTTCACAAGCATCAGCTAAAAAGTAGGGTTGTAAGAGATGCGGGTTTTTTTTGTTTGTTTTTTAAAGAAAACACTCAAGTCTAGCTAAAATTTCCCAGAATCTTCCAAACAATTTAAACCTGGATCAAAAACATTATCTGTTGTGGTTTGTTTTACGAACACCATTAAGTTCTGACCAGTGGTGCAAAAAGTGGGTATGCAGATTATCCAACCCATAGGGGCGCAGCACCAGAGGGGGCGCCAAAACACCGTCTGGAGGGAGCGACGCCCCGGTGATGCTTTCCCATAAACTTCAGCGCGTCAGCGCGCCTTTCGCTCCTTCACCTCGCGCACAAAATGAGGTAAATGTAGCGAGTTTTACCCTTCACGCATCGGCGCCGGGGAAAGGGGCGGGGGGGGTGAACGAATGAGTGTCGCTCCTTCACCCTAACTTTCCTTCCCTCGGGGGGGTGGGAGGGTTTATAGTTGTTGCCGATTTATGTTGTTGCATCCACCTGAATAAAGTGTAGTTGCACCACTGGTTCTGACCCAAGTTGAGAGTAGTGGTAGTTCAGGGCTGGAGCCTGCGACCCGTATATGGAGCCCTCAGTCCTCTTAGCAGCTGTCAACCATTGGATTCCCGGCCCATTGACCTTTTCCATGTGTCTTTCCCTCTCCCACAAAGCCACTTTGATCTTGATTCACAATCAAAATAAAGACCACTTGAGCAAAAAAAATTCTTTAAAATCCCCAAAAACCTTCAGGCATCAGCTAAAAAAGTGGAGATATAGAGGAGTTTAATTTTTCAGAATCATTGAGTCAAAGCACACAAAACCCACAGTCCAGAACTAAATTAGAGAGTAAGTCTCTAAGTGGTCTGCGAAGGGCTTTGGATAAGAGATGTCATCACAATCGGGATTGATTTCAAAAGAAGTACAAGGTAAAGTGGTCACATATTGTCAAGTAAAAATGGTGATGTGGGATACCAACAAGAGATGCTTCAACAAAGTTTTAAATTAAGGATGTGCACACTTCAGTTACTGCACTGTTTCCATCTGTTTGGTCTTCAGTTGAATTTTATTGACTAAATGCCATACTAGGTAAAAAAAAAAAAAAACTTGTTGAAATGATATATGATGTTCAAATTCCTGGCGTGCACTTTGGAGCAGTTGGAAGTAGGGATGCGCCAACCCAATATTGGAGTGACTATGACCTGGTTGGCCAGTTTGTAAGTGAAGAGGAAGAGGACATAGGCTGATTTTTAGACCTTTGTCAAGACAGATAAGCTCAGGGGATAGCAATGCAATTATTGGCCAATTACTGATCTCCCAGAATTAAGGAAATTAGTGCTAATAAATCGGTGTACACCTAGTTATTAGTACTGTTGCCTTGCAGCAAAAAGTTATACCTCTCGCTCAATGACTTCTCACCAATAGATGGATGAATGTGCCAGGGTTTTTTTTATATTACTTAAGCCTAGCACTTTGACATTTGTACAAACAGTAGTAGAAGAAGGTATGTCTTAGGTAGTCAAGTCAATGACCTTGACCTGGAGAAAAGTGTCCACAAAGTATTTTAAAAACCCAAACAGCTGTTCTCTAATTCATAAATACCATAAGTGACCATATTAAAACTTAAAATAATACTGCACTACTGTTTCTTTTTTTGGGAGCAGGCAGGTGGGAATGGGGGTAACCGCACACTGGAGTTTTTCCATCTCTGCAACTTTTACCACAGCTCAGAGGAGTCCACTTACCAGTCCAGAACATGTTGATATGGCGGCCGAGGAGGTTGACACGTTGCGAATAAATCCCTGATACAAACAGTGGTGGAGCCCCTCATTGCTTTTCACCGTGGAGATGCCATCCGATCCGACTGTCTGCACGGTGAATCCCGGCCCAACCACAGAGGACGGAAGCAGGTCCAGGTGCATGTCCTGCCCAAAGGCAGACAGCTGATAGTGCAAGGAAAGAGACAGAGACCTCCTGCTGCGACGGCCTCTCCTGGTGACATCGTGCGTCAGATATGTGCCATCGGAGTCCACCTCCACTGGTGTTACAAACACGTAGTCTGAAGGAAAGGGATGGGCAAGTCAAATAGATCCATAGAAGTATGCAGTTATACAACAGACAAACACAAAGTAGCACCTAATTGCTATATGGCATGAAAATTATACACAATTTTTCATCCATCCATTGTCTACATCTGCTTTTCCTTGAAGGGAAGCAGGATGGGCTGGCACCCATTGCCAATGATCACATAATGCTTGAGGAGCTGCAGTGATCCTTAAGAGCTCAGGTGGAAGAGTCTGTTTACTGGTGAACTATGTATAAGTCTCCATTCCACAAATCTAAACCAGTAAGAGGTCATGTTTGCAGTTTGTCACAAGTCATAAAGGGCAGACACCAAACTTGGAGTAAGGTGTTCTGCAATCATCTCAATGAGAAAACATGATGCTGGCCATATCATGTTGTGAGGGTGCTTCTCTTTGGCAAGAAAAACTGGTTGGAGTTGATAAGGAAAGAAAAAAATGCTGGAGGCCAACAAAGATGTGAGGCTAGATGTGCAAATTACAAATTTCCTTAATTTGGTGAGGTCAGCGATCAGCCAACACTGACATGAGAGACCGATCTTATCCACCGTTCGTTCCTATCTACCTCTGCAAAGGTCTGAAAATCAGCCACTGTCCCCTTTTGCTCTGCCGAGAGAGAGGAATGACTGACAGACCCGCCCACCTTGTTGTATGTGCAGTTAACAACTGTCACCCCATTGTTGCCAAATTTGCAATTCTGTCTCTAAATTTAGCAACTTTTGAGACCAAAAATAGTATCGGACAAAATCATAATCAGGAGGTGAGTTTTATTTTTAAAAGATTGGTTATCAGTCAATAGAACCCTACTTGAAACTGCAAAGGTGACAGAGACATACACCAAAGCTGTTGCACCTGTGTAAAGCCTGAGAGGTGAGGGATACAAATTTTCACTTCACTTTCCCGATTTTTGCTTTTCCTACCAGTTCACATAAACTCCCAATCAAACACATTCTGACTCAACAAAACTTAGAAAAACTCAAGGTGTGTGAACGTCTCCTGTAAACAACACAGTCTATGCAGCACATACGTATATACACAAGCACATTTTTTATTGTGTTTTCTATCTTTATGGGGTAAGTCCTTCAACACTGCCTGGTTGGGACTAAGTCAGAGTGTGCATATCCTCTGCACAGTTTCTACAAAACAGATGTAAGGATTCCCAGAAAAGGGGATCCTTGAATGGGTTTTACACTACCTGCCTCTCAGACTGCATGGAGCAATGGAGACATAGCGCATCTTAACGGGGGCTGCTGAATCTTTATTACACAAGTAGCTGGGATGTCACCCAGATAATAAGCTTGTTTTCACTTCAGACTCTCTCATTGCCACCACTCCAGCCAGATGTACCCGTCGCTTCATTCCCATTTGTTCTATAACCGTGGAACAGTGCCAGCTGGGACACAACATCCAGAGATGTCAAAAGACAAGCACCTACCATAATTTAATCCATGGCTATGGCTGGAAGAATAGCTGGCCGTAGCAGAGTAGGAGGCGTGTGTGCAATAAATGTGCAGAGTCTGCAAAAAAGAAGAGAGAAAAAGCCATCAGTGGACAGGTAGCAACAGGTTGAGACCAGAGCTGGAAACTGGATACCATAAAGAGGTGATGAATGGAGTTCCTCTGCTGCAATATGAGTTTTACACTTGAGCTTAATTTGGCATCACTTTTCAACACAATGAATGAAAGTCAGTGTGAAGCTGCCAAAAATAAAATAAAATAAATAATAATAGTAATGATGTTTGTTTCTCTAGGTTCCAAGTTCGCACATCCTGAGTATAAAGGTGAGGAAAATAACTCTTGCCGACATGCCTTAACGATGTTCCAAGTCAAGAAGGTGGAGAGAAACTTGACTCTGCTGCAGCCGACCGGCGGGACGGGTAAAGTCCATATCAATAGAAACAGGCAGTCCATGATGATGGCATGAAGAGCGGACACCTCCGAGGTTACCTCCGAAAAAAGCGCAAAGGCACCAACAACCTGCGGCAGCGCATAATGGAGTAAACTCGCATTGTTTGGTGGCTCCGCTCCGCTCAGAGTTCAGGTGAAGTCAGCTGCCTGTAGCGGCCGGTCGGGAGGACTCATGAGTGCGTGTGTGTGTGTGTGTGTGTGTGTGTGTGTGTGTGTGTGTGTGGTGTGTGTGTGTGTTAGTAGTGAGTGTGTGTGTGTGTGTTTTAATGAGGAGAGGACCGCAGTAATGCGGATCATCAAGGGGAGAAGCGCTAACTGAGCGCTGCACTCAGTTCGGCTCTGCCACAGTCGGAGTGCTGGATGAGCCATAAGTCAGCTGCAGGCAGCCAATCAGCTCGCAGTATCTTTCAGCCTCGCGAAGATGAAAAGGAAAGAGATTCTCCTCATGGCAACGACGAACTATTAACGTAACGTTCAGAGGCAGCTCGGAAATGTGTCTTTCGGAAGCTAAGTGAGGACAATTACTGCAGAGGGCTCTGGTTTTACTGTTTTACACGCTGAATCAAGTTGAGGAGATACGTGTGATTCACGTTCTCGTTATAAGGTTATTGTAAATGTTACACGTCATCTAATAATCCGGAAATTACTGGGACATTTTCCGAAAACTAATTCACTAATTCTGACGTTTGTATTTCTGGTGGAACTCAAAGTAGATATTAATCTAGAACCGTGAAGGCGATGGACGCAAGTCCAGACATCCCGTCGCTTAAACAAGAAGGATTTTCGTTCAGAATGTTATTTAAATAAATAAATATTGTACATAGTCTAGTTAGTCTAGATATATAAAAGTGCTACAAAGAAAATAATAGTCTTTTTTAATCCCACAGTGATGAAATTCACAGCAACACAGTAAAAACATACACCTGACCAGGGGTGAAAGTAAGGGGGTACGGCAGGGTACCGAACCCCTAAAAGATTTAGCAGTGGTAGCAGTACCTGCAAGAGAAAGGAGCGGCTGTCAGCAGTAAAAAATCAACGGGTTCACTCTGCAGCCGTGAGTTCACCCACTAATCAGCCATGACTGATTAGTTTTTCAAGAACAATCTTAAACACGACTTAATCGGTTAATAAATAACTTTTTTTCCATTTCATATTGTTTCTGAACTGTTCGTGATTTGCTAAAGCAGCGGTGCAACAACACATTGATCGCAGAACGTTTTGAGTCGATCTCGGCATTAAGTGACCAACTGAACGCAGCAGTTCGCTGAGACCAGCACGACCTCCTCCGACTCCTTAAAACGTTCGTAACTTTATTAAAGAACAACAACAAAAATCAACAAAACGTGTTCAAATTAATGACCCAACAACAATAATAATCTTAGTATTATTTCAACAAGGTGTTGCGCAATTCTGTGCCTTTCGGTTCCATTACCAAAATAACGAGCAGAACAAGAGTTTAAAGTGAACTAATCAACCACCGCTGTGTTCAGGGAGACTTATTAATGATCACAAAAATAAATATCAAGCCTGAAAACCTGATATCGTAACGGACTAAATGTTACGTTTAGCACGGCTGTGCTTAAAAGACAAAAAGAAAGAGAGCGTAAAAATGTGCGAGTTGTTTAGAGTTGATCACCTGTTCGGGTTGTTTTACCTTTGTTTACCTTTGCTGTGGTGCATCACAGCCGCTGTAATTTCTGAACTTCAATAAACACAAACTTGGACTAATTATCTCGTTCTTTGTGAATATAAGTCATTTACAACAAACATCAAACACGGTAAATTTCATTAAGTATTTGACAAACAAATGGCTTCTACCGTGATAATTATGTGAAATTAAATTAATTGTCTAATATAAAAAATAGTTTGGTGCTGTCAGGCTCAGAGTCTGAGAGGCTTTTCCTTTATCAAACAAATGTTTTGATTCTTATTTAGTGGAAATGTTGATGTTGATGAGATTTTCTCCACAATAATAACCTTTTCAACCTTTATAGCTCCACTGTTGAAAATGAAAATGAGAAGCTAACATTCACAAATGACATTGAAATAAAATCCAGTCCAACATCTGGTTTGAGGTGATTCCTCTGGAACCTGTTGGAGGAAAAATATCCCAACTTCAAAAGATGAGCTTTAACTTAACAGAGCTCTGTGGTTCCTCCAGGATGAGGAGGCGCCATGTTAGGACGAGAAGTGGAAGCTGCAGGATCTTCAGAACAAACAGGTCACAATGATGGGCTACTGATTATCCCTCTATCTGGACACAGGATCAATATAAACAGTTTAAAAGCTAAAATGAACAGTTATAAACCAGACATGAAAAACTGGGATGCACTCCATGCCATGATGTTCAGGATTTAGGTCTCATGGCATCTCAAGGTGTCAACATTGCAGCCAGCTCCATTTTGTAGCAATTCAAGAGCTACCTAGCTTTTATCGCTTCGCAAAAATGTAATCAGCACAGACTCCAAAGCACACAAAGAAGATATATATCTATATGTATATAGATATATAGATCTATATATATCTATATAGATAGATGGATAGATATAGATATATATTGGTAAAATAAGATTAAGTAAAACCAGAAGATCCAGGCAATTTTTAACTTACAAGATACAGTAGATATATAGATCTATATATATCTATATAGATAGATGGATAGATATAGATATATATAGATAAAATAAGATTAAGTAAAACCAGAAGATCCAGGCAATTTTTAACTTACAAGATATGTACAGAGTATGTTTATTTGTACAAGGTTATATGTGAAAAACGGGACTAGACTTACTGTTTACATAGTTATTGCACATAAATATATGTCGTAAAAATCTTAATACAGCATTCTCATGGTAAAACATGGTGGTGACAGTAACAGTGCGTTACCTTTTTTTCACCACATTGAAGCTTGTCAGAGTTAATGGGAAGATATACAGTGGGAAACCCTGAAAGAAAGACTTCAGGCCAGAGTGTTGTCTTCAAGGAGGACAACAAATCTAAACGTAATACCAGCCACAATGGGTTGAGTTAGATGAAAGTATATTCATTTTAAAGTATCAAAAAAGGATTAACATGTCATGTTTGTAACTGCTTAAAAATGTATTTGAAAAAAAAAGCTTTCCCCAAAATGAAACAATGTAGGAGAACAGGAGTGCTTATTCACCAACCAGAATCAATGTGAAACATACCTTAATAGAACGAAATGTTACCGTGCCAAACAACAGATGTAACTGGAAACATGTTCAACTTCTCTACCAACTGGAAAATGCAGTGCACAACAAGCAGACTGGAAACTCAGCTTTTTCTCCATAAAGATCAAGGACAGAAACCTTGTCTGTTACCTGATGCGTAAACATGTCAGATGATATTCTCCATGTTTTATCACCACATGCTAGAAGACTGTAAGAAATTCATAACCCCCCCCCCCCCCAATGACACCGGTGGAACATCAGATCCAGACTGATGAGAAAAAAAACAACTCATTGCAGAAAGAAGAGCCTCAAAAAGCGTACTCAGAATTTATTGATCGTTACAAAGCGAACTGGCCCCTTTATAGACCGAGCGCACTTTATAGTCGGGTCTCAAGAGTTCCTAAAAAACCAGTAATGTAATGAAATCAACTGCAGGTCATAATAAAGAAATCTATTAGCACCAAATAAAACAAACAAACCCCCCACCCCTAAGTTGAAGCGCTTCTTTAAAAACATCCTCTGCACCTTTAGCTGCTATTGAACTACTGACCTAGTAGCTGCCAGTTTTGTTTAAAATCTTGGAAGAAACTATGTCAGCTGCTGCTGACTGTAATAAAACAAAAGGACATACAGTATATCATAATCCAGATTGAAAAGCCATGGGACTGTTCTTTCTCTCCGTCTCTGGGTTCAAACCTTGAAGACAAGCTTTTCTCCAAATGTCTTCTTGTTGAACTGGACCATGTTTGACTATACTATGGATTCAGTCTGCATTTGTTGACTGTTTCATTAGTTGTTGTACTTTATGATGGCTCTGATTTGCATTTATTTGTAACATACGCTCTAGAAATAAAGCTTTGATTACTTCGCAGATGTCCATAATGAAGTGGGGAGGCGTTTAGGGCAAGAGGAATTTTTAAGTGCAACTGATCGGTCAGTACTTTGCTTAGAACTCCGGGAAGAACTGAAAAAGAAGGAGAAAAGAAGACATTTGGATAATATTTAATGTTTTGGATTAAAGGTGCAGTATGTAACTTTTAATTAACATATACCTACTTGTTAAAACTGTCAGTGTCATAATGTGCAATATGAGACAGATATTTCTGAAAAGATTAATCTCCTCCACCTTCTGCTTGAGCTACTATTGCCATCTGAAGAAATGTACCGCTACCAACCAAAAACAACCAATCAGAGCCAGGAGGAGGGTCTTAAAACTGTCAATCATACTCATGTACTTTCTTCTAAACTTTGCTAATTGCAGGGAAACAACTAACCTTTATCTGCTGTTTATTTGCTGTCACTGGTGGCCATGCTGATTAGCCTTAGCATTTATGACAGGCTGTGTAACAGGAAACAAGAGGAGGAGGGACGGAGTGTCACATGAGATTGTGACTGGCAGCGCAAAGACCCGCCTCACTCCTCTGATTGGTTGGCTCGATTTTTTCACAGATTATTTGTTGAAAATTATGCTGTCACGAAATGGAGACAGTTTTAACAAATAAGTTAAAACATTTTTTATAAAAGTTATATACAGCAGGTATAATAAAGTCTTTTTTTAACTGATTTATTTCCTCCTGAGGTTGGATAAAGTAGAAAAGATGCACTCTGTATTATGACAGATATTGACGTTACTCATCGTATTTACTGATGACGACATTAAAATTCACAGCAACTTTGGTGATTTTCACTTGCAGTTGTTCTTTTTAATCCTAAATTCTAGATTGTTTGCCTAAACCCAATGTCTGAGTAGCTGCACGGAATTTATGAGCTCCAAAAAATACTCAGTGGCCATGTTTGACATACCGACCGTGCGCCGTATTATTCTGTCCTGCCCAAAGTTTTTCTTTCCATGTGCAGATGTCCATAATGAAGTGGGGAGATGTTTAGGGCAAGAGGCATTTTTAAGTGCAGCTGATGTGGTTTCTGACCCAGAATCTACTTTAACTGTTGTGGCTCTGCCGTTCATCTGTCTCTCTCTGCAGAAATATCTCACATAGCAGTGACTACTGATGTTTTTATATTCAAAATCTGAATAGTGTTACAAATTGGCACACTATAGCTTATTGCAGCGTGCCACGGTGTTGACAGACGACGTACTTATTTATGGGACACTAAACCAACTGTCTGAAGCCCTTAGCCGTCTCTTCTTTTTCCGTAATGTCTTTGCCCCAGTTGAGTTTTTGAGTTACCAGTGCCTGTCAGACCTGTCTGATGTTTGTTACCCAGAAGAAATGTGACATATCCAGTTGCAGCTGGAAATATAAGTACCTGGCTGTTCCTGGCCAGGGATGGAAACAGACTTTAGGATTTAGAGGCCATACTGCGACATGTTCCCCCCAAGTCTCCAATCCTAGGAACAAGACACTGCAGGGTGGGAATAGGGTAGAGTCCCCACTGCGACAAACGACTAGTATCTAAGGACAACAGATTTTATTTATGTGCAGGATAACATAAATCAATCAGTTTATATACTTTATTTAGAGCACAGAGAATATCTTTGTCTATGCACATCAAAATGATGAAATTAAATCAAAATTGTATCTCCTTGTGACTTAATTTGATCAGGTATATAGATAAAAAGTAAGAGTGGCACAACTTTAACAGATATTTACTTAAGTAAATGTAAAATGTATCCCCTCGAGAAAAGTCTTTGAAACAGCCGTTCAAGAAACCATTTTGAGATAACATGAGATTTGTGGCGTCCTGGTGAAAGGAGCCATGAGAAGAATCCAAGATTTCATGGTGTTTTACAGTAATTGAGATAGAAAGGAAAAGCAACGTCATACTATTATCACTACAGTATATTGCAGCAAGATGATCTTGATGATTTTCGTAAGGTGGTAACCCCAATAAATAACTTGAGGTTTTTTGGTTTTATATCTTTCCAAACTTTGGCTAAACCTGAGGAAATGCTATTATTTTCTTTGTTTTTAAAGATTATCCCTGAACTCTAGACTTTTTTACCCTTCATAAATTTCGATAATTCATGTAAATTTTGTTGGTCATTGGAATGTGTTAGTCTATCGAGGTCTGCGACCTAAATATTACAAATTGAAATGCTAGCAAGTTTAACAACTTGTGGGCAGTTTCCCTGTTTAGGGCAAAACACTGACGGCTCTACGTCAGGAACATGATAGGTTTGCTGATGATTTTTTTCTGTCTCTGATCTTTTCTGTTTGTTTAGCCTGTCACGGGCCACGTCTTGTTTCCAGCACGTGCTCCAGAAAAACACCCGTCCGACACACACGGTGCCCCCGTTCTGTCCTCTTGGCCTGCATCCTCTCATTTTCAGACCCAGTAATTTCATTTCTGCTTGAATCGGTGGAGTTTTTGAGGTCAATACGCGACTATTTATCTGTTCTGGATTATTTTTAACTCTGTCGGTGGTTGTGGTTATTTCCAGCTGCGTCCATGGTGGCTACAATGGCGGGCATCTGTTTGCCTGCCACGCATGTCTTGCTGTTTGTTGCCCCATGTAACCTCATCCATGTGGATAGAAATAAACAGACTTTGGGCAAACCACGCACAGGATTTGCATGTTTGCATGAGTGTCAACGTCTTGAAATAACAAAAGAGGATTGAAGGTGCTTTGAAAACGTCCATGTTTGCCGGTGTCACTGGGTACCTTCGCTGCAGTTTTGGCCTTCGGGAGTAACACTCCACCCCCATCAAACACACGAAGCGGTATGGTTTGGATCACAGATGTCCGGTCTAGGATTCTGAACCAACATCTGTGATATCAGTCATCCTTTTTGTGCACCAGTACATCACATTTAAATACACCAATGGCTTTGCAAGCTTGGTCTAACAAGTAAAAACATCTTTAATACGTTCAGTCAGTGCAGTTAGGAGTATAACAGCCAAAGTAAAAATAAAGAATAAAGAAACTAAAACTGACAATAAAAATAGGTTGACTGCGCTGGTAAAGCATATAAATAAACTGCAACAAACCTTTTTTCAATGGGTTCAGAAACTACAATCAGGAATTCTAAATATATTGTAAAATAGATAATAAATGCTAAGAGTACAAAGCATAAGATTATACTGAATAGATTTGCCCTTATGGATCTGGCACACTGTCACTGATCCTCGATCTAGATTTTATTTTCTATATCGGGACCGTTACCAATAATATCAGATCGGTGCATCTCAAATAGTTAATCCAGTGTTTCTCAACCTTTTTCGACCCAGCGCCCCCCTAGCCTTTATCCAGGTCCCTCACCGCCCCCCACCAAATAATTTGTAGGATACTTTACACTGACTATTATTTTATTAATAATATAACTATTGTAGATATTTTGATTTTTATGCTTGTTTCTGTATTTATCATCAAAAATAATTTCCCAGAGAACAAAAAAGCCATGGGAATAGAAATTATTTTCACAGGCGTCTATGAAAAATGCAATGAATATTCAAGTTAAAATTGGTAGGCCTAACAGCAGCCAATCAGAGTGGAAAAAATATTCTTATTCTGTGCCACTTTCTAGTTGTTAAATATTATACAAAATGACCTGATAAAAGATGTACAACATGCTGTTTAAACTTTGGACTATTTGCAAACAACTGAGCTCTGCAGCATTAAAACATGGTTAGAACTGTAACTACATTAATCCTAACTCTTCTTCTCTCCAGTGTTTCTGTGAGTTTCTGGTGGTGCAGCTCTGTGCTGCCTTCAGGAGAATGGGACATCAAAGTATCAACCATAAAATTTCACCCAGATGCCATTTATTGTGCAAACCAGAGCTTTCAGTGGAAAAACAAAAGTTCCAGATCCTTTTAATGCCATACAAATGAGACAGAAACATAGATTATATAGACCTGTCTATTGATTTATAGTTTTACTGGACAGAAATGATAAAGAACAAATCTGGTTCTTAATCAAATCCTAATGAGTCAAATTGAAAGTGTCATGGAGTCGTCAGCCTCATGACATTAACACTGACATGAAAAATAATATTGAAGAAATAAATATATCAAATCTAATTAAAAACATAAATAAGTGGTCAGTTCTTTACTTTTATGGTCTGTAAGATACTGTATATTTATTCTCAGTATTAGATATGGTCTCAACAAACCTATGGCACTAAAACAATATTATTTTACCTTTTATCTGGAAATAGTGTGTTTATTCTTGCCATACCAGTTTATATTCCTCTGTATTTACTTTAGTTTCTTAGTTTATTCTTGCATTTTGTTCTTCATTCATTTCCATTTAGTTTCCTTTGATTAATATTATTCTCTCTTGGTTTATTTCTATGTCAACTTTAGTTTCTTTCCTGTTGCTACATTTATTTTATCATTTATTGACGCTCGCCATCAGTAATCTTAACTCATCACCTGCTGCGCCGCCTAATCGTTGTGTTTCACATCACGTGTTGATTTTTCACTGTTCAGCGTCAGATTGTTTTTATGCCATAATTCACATCTAGTTTGTCGCTCCATTTTATGCCCCGCTTCTCCTGTTTCAGAGTTTTGAGCAATGTGCGTGTCATTTTTTTCTTTTTTTCAACCCCATATGGTGCGCAGGGTTCAAGAAATATATCCATGGGGAAAAGGCAGACTGACATAAACCTTTTAAAACAACGGAAACAAATTAGGTATTCTGATTATAGAAATTTTAAAGTGCTGTGGTACCGTTGTTCTATCACACCCGTTTCATGCTGGGCCACTTAAAGCACCGGTGCTAACGCTATAAAATGAAGGCTGTGTATCGTGGTATCACCCATGGAGCGATTTCTTTATGTCAATGGCTTCATTTTTCAGAAGGATACAAAGTGAGGATATTGTGATTTTAGTAATTGCATGTTTTCCATGTTGTCCTTCCATGGAAGTGGACAGCTTTCAAAAAAAACACTTTTTAATATAAGGAGCGGAGCTGCGCCAAGAAACTACAAACACTGTATAGAAGAAGAGCTGCCATCGATACAGTTGCAGCCAAGCATGATTTAATGTTACATAATACAGTTTTATCAAGTTGTTCATAGTCTAAACTGATATTCTTCTGCAGATAAGGTGTATTGTTTACCTTTGACCAAACGCCCCCCAAAGGCATCCCAGCGCCCCACTTTTGTAAAACCTTCCGCCAGCGCCCCCTGCCATCCTCTGAACGCTCCCTGGGGGTGAAGCGGCGGTCCCACCTACATTGAGAACCGCTAAGTTAATCTGTTATTAAAGCTGCAGTCATTTATCTCTTCATTTTAGGTATAACCTAAAAGACTCACCATGATCACATGAGACTGCGTGCTTTTTAGCAATAACCTATTCTAAAGTGGCCAAATTGATAAATTGGTAACTTTTATTTTTGTGTTATTTCTTTTTTTCTACCGTCCACCATCAGCATTTCTGTTTGCTGTTGATACATTAGCACATATTCACAAACATAAAAGCTACTGCCAAAAAAATAAAAAATAAAACAGACTTCACTGGATTTTGAAATACTTTTGTCATCAACATTCAATGAATACCACAGAATATTGCGTAAATTTTGAAACTGACAATATGTCTTAGTTTTTAAGCCTCAAATATACATCACTATGTATCGCACACCAAGCAAGACTCAATAGCAGAACATTGGCAGAGACCATCTGGCAAGTTTTTTATGGGTTCAGCCCACAGATTCAACTTGCAAATGCATTTTCTTTCCAAACATAAACTTTGACTTGACTCAACTGAGACGGATAAGAAATGGACTGAAATTAACTGAACCGTGATGAACCTTTTCAGCTTTTTCCGTGTATAACTCTGGTGTAAGAGCTTGTATCACTGACATAAACTGACGCAAATTAATTGCTAGATTGGTCAACCGTAGCTTTTCTTTTTCCTGAGTGATGCCCCCACCCCTGGTCTGATTTTAAGAGTCCCATAAAGGGATCAGTTTGAATTGCTCTTTTTTCATCCTACCAAGATTTATGAGCTGTTTAAAAGGGTACATCTTATGCTTCCCTTTCAGTTTTGGCTCTTTTTGGTGTGGTCTAAAGCTCAAACACAAACTCACTGCTGTCTCCTAAGATTGTAGGTTATATTGGCTGTTTAATGTGGCTGATGGAAATCTTGGGTTCTCGCACTCTGACTTATGAAAGAGGGTAGTTTCATTTCAAGGCAGACCTGCCACATGACTAATAACATAAGGGAAGGATTCTTTTACTGTGCAAATTTAATAAGGGGAGTGAGAAAATTCTATGTCAGCCTATTTATCATCTTGGTTCACAGTTCTTTCTCATTTTTTCCTGTATTTTCCACAAAATGGTTAGTGTGTTGTGAAAAAGAACCTAACAATAATTGTGTAACTAGTAAGCTGAATGCAGTTTTATCAAAATACTTGCTCAAACAGGAATTCTTGGACATATGAAATACTTGTGACAATCTGTGTTTCTTCTGAGTTTTTTCTGTGTTTAGTTTCCCTGTGAGTGTCCTGACTGATCCCAGCTGTGTCCCTGTGTATTTGACTCCACCTGTTGTCTGTCCATCGGATCCTCGTTGTGTTACGTAGTAAATTTGTTCCCTGTGCTGCCACTGCTGGATTTAGTTCTTGGATTGTTCATCAAACCATCATTTCATCTTCATTCTGGGTCTGCCTGCTTCTCCCCTCACCTCGATAACCTCAAATCATGACAATACTGAGGTTTTGCATGAAAACCAATCTTAAAGAGGAAGTGTATGGTATTTTCTAAGTACACTATGCAATTTTATTGCACAATCCAGTAAGTATTAATTTTATAACAATGTAAATATGACTAGAAAGAAATTTGACTTTGTAATTTAATGCCTTGAAATTGGGCCTCTGTCCCTTTAAAAACTCTTGCTCTTTCTGAAGCTTGTCTTCAGGAAGTCATCACAACATGGCTCCTCTATCAACCCTTTAACAATGTTTTTACCAGCGTTGCACTGAGAAGTCGCTCCAACAGTGAGCCTGGCAGATGCACAGTTCCAACAGGTGTTTGCTAAATACTGCTGGCTAGTCTGAAGGAGCTGGGTTGAGGAGTCGCCGGGGAGGGCTGCGCTATAATGCGGAAGCTTGGAAGTTTGTACCTCGAAGGCGGAGCCAAGTCCACCCAAGCATTTTTGCACAACTGAACGGTTGCCACAGGAAATTGAAGGATTTCTCAAGCAAACATGAAAGAATCAGGGCAACACTCCAGGTACGTTTTTGGTGAAGGAATAAAATTGTAACATGATGTAAAGCTCCAAAAAGTACATTTTTACACAGTACTTCCACTTTAATGACATAAAAATCATGTAAAATAACATTTAATTTCATATTGCATTTTTTGCCTGCATTACAATTAGTGCAAGCAAAAAAAAATTGTTTTGTTTTTTCAAACCAGTATGTTTTCATAAAACCAACCAATCGGGAGCATTTAAATGTCAAAGCATGACCAATTACTTTCAAATGCCCGGGTTTAATTGCACAAAGACAGAACGGCACACAAAGCTCTTCCAAACTTAAAGGCTCCATCCCTGTAATCCTAAATAAACTGGAGCAGGTATAGCAGGATGAATCAGCAGATGAGAATAAAGTGCATGTGCACTATATTAGACCAGGGCAAACCACAGATGAACTTCATTACTGAATGTGTAAATAATAATTACTGGATGCGTAAACACCACTGAAATCCCTTCACTCTTCAAAGGCAGACTTTTTTTTTTTTTTTACTTATCGAGACTGACAGTCTTGTTTTGACTCTCAACGTTCTGTTTCACACATGCACGACATCTCCATGAGCTTTTTGGTGACAGCCTTGGCGTGCTGTGCCGTAGATTTATACGAGCCCTTTGGGATTTAGTTGTTTGTGTTCTGTTTGGGTTTGTTCTTCAATAATGTTGAAGATTATTGCAGCTTATTTTTTTTTACTCCTTTTTTTACTCCTTCTGAATTTTGGATCTTGATGAGACATTTTCTTTCTCTTTGTAACATGCCAGAAAAATTCAAATCGGTGGGCGCCGAAACAGCGACGTCACAAAATGCGTGTTTAAAGGGGGTTATTTCTTTCCTCTGTCTGCTTCAACACCAAGAAAAAGTTTGTTGTTGTCTACAGCGCATAAAACAGCCAGTCCCATTTTTCAAATCACCAATTTTCAAACCCCCCGTAAAAGTTATAATACTAATTCTGACATGTCTAATCTTCTATTCTTCTCTCTGGTATTCTGTTCTTTTTGTGTGTTTTTAATTTGGGTTTTTGATGGGATCTTTGTCTTTTTTATGTGTTTTTTTTAGTTTTTGACTTTTACTTTCATTCATTTAACCAACAAGCAAACTGCCTTGCTAAGCTTTTCATACCACTTTTAACTCATGAAGAAGTTTAAAGCTATTGACTCAAGAAGGTACTATTCGCCTTGCTTAATAAAAAAAATTACTATACATGTACAGATTATGGTCTATACTTTATGTTTGAATGATTGAAAACCAAAGTCAAATTCCTTGTTTGTCACAATCACAATCTTGGCCAATGAAGCTGATTTTGATTCTGATTCTGTTATGAGATACATAAACACATATAAATGAAACCAGGAGTTTGACCAAAGTCAGACAGTTAAAAAGACAATTATCCCTGATACTGACCAAATCTAGGTCAACTTCTGAATTTGAAGAAAGACTCAGAAAAATCGCCAAAAAAAAATGCTAAAAGTCAGAAAACAAATAGAAATAATTCTGGTAATTGTAACTTAAAACAAGAAAAGTTTGACCTGATTTAACTTCAGATGCTGAGAAAAAAAATGCTTATGCGTCTCTTTGTTCGGTGTATGAGAATATCTGCTTTCAACTGTATGTTTCTTTAAAAGCTGTATTTTACGGTTTGACATCTAGAGGACATTTAGAGAAAAAGGAACTGCTTTCTATAGTCAGACTGTAGGAGAAAAACAAACATTTCTTTAACCTTTGCAGATCCACTCAGGTGGGATTTCCCACTTTCACTTTGAAGTCCAAGGGCGTTATTATGAAACGGAGATGTCATCAGGTGACAGCCAGGTGCCATGAGTAAGCAGAGAGCCAGAGACCATTTCCTCTCCAATCAGCACCTGAAATTTCTGTCCTGCACGCACAGTCCTGTGGAGATGACCTTTATGCATTTTGTCACCTTTGAAGAAAAATATTCAGGCGTATTCTGATTTTCATCATGATTTTTTTTAATGAAAGTCCTTCCCCTTAAGATTTATTACTTTGTATAAGTTAATGTTTAAAATTAAAAGCCAAGTGTCGCCAAGATACCATTGACGGTATAATTGGGCAAATTGGAAATATGAATATAAATCTGCTTAACAGAAATGCGGCAATTTCTTAAACTTGTTTTTGGAATAGAAGTTTTAGAAGTGGTTTTTTTTCTGAATCAAATTGGTTTAGTACTCAAAACTGCAATGAAAACTTTTTTTTTTGCATCACACAACTTGTGATCAACAACCAGACGTTACTATTGACGAAAAAAATGAAGAGGACAACAGGAGGAGGATGATGGTGCTGCATATAGACCTGAACAATAAATCAATAAAAATATATATTGAGATAGACATGTAATAGATATCAAAAGACAATACATCTGATAGAATATGTGATATTCAATATACAAAATATTCACTGTACTCTTGACTCAGAACTGCACTGCATTCTGGGGAATGTAGGCAGAGGGAAAGATTTAGCAGCTCATCCTTTTTTGCCTTGCTAAGTAAGGTTGGTGATATCAACTAACTCACTCCTTGGTTACCTAGCAACAACCTGTTGAGTAACTTGTACCGCAGCAGCTTCAAGTTTCACCTCCGGGCCTCATATCTGCTTAAAATAAAAAACAAAACAAAACAAACAAAAAACAAACAGCGGAGTGGATAAAACAGGAAAAGTCACACCACTAGTATGGCTATATTTCAGATATTTGAAATATTTACAAGTAACTAGTAAACGCTTATTGTGATACGATTTTCAGTATCATCCATACTTTGCAACATGTCTTTTTAATGACTTATTGCACATTCACGTCTAAATTTTAATTTCTTATTAAAACATGGCAATTGTGAAATTGTGCTTTTTAAAGGTTAGCAGAATATCAACAAAATTTTGTGCGCATTTGAAATAGAAATGGTTAATGCGAGTATGATAGTAAATGATGCGTTGCTCTGTTGTAAATTTTACGGCGAATTTCTTGGGAGAACCTTTGACTGATCAGTTCTAAAGCATGAAAATGTTTTGGTCTAGCTGGAAAATGCTAGAAGATTTATCCCTGCACCATTTTAAAATTTGAAGCCTCTAACTGATGTCCACATATTGTTATCTTGTATTTAGTTCTGTTCATTTTTGAAATGGACACAGAGCTCACAACTTGATGTTGTCACTCCCAGCAACAGAAAGCCTTTTTTTTTTTTTAACCACACGCAGCGTTCTAGTTTTGGCCAAAGGGTTCAAATTCAATGTTGTCTAACATCTGACCTTCTGTGCCTCCTGTAAGGCTCGTGCTAACTGCGAACAGGAGTTCTTGCACTTTTCCACTTCGCACTGGTTCTTTTCTTGCTAGTCGTCTATAAACACCAGGCGAGCACTTCGTTGAGTGTCTTTTTGAACTGCGAGAAGTGCGCGGCATCCAACCTTTTAACTAGTCCCTAGCTAAAACTCACCCCAGGATTGTTGCATTCCTCTCGGTTACACGGTGTGCACCTCTCAGGTTTTACACCTACTTATCTCCGAATGAGATGTACGGCTCGAGCTCGCTCGGCAGCGCGCGGAGCTTCCAATAGCAAGATGGAGCCGGTCAGGACGACGAGACGACGGCGCTGCTTGATGAACTGGTCTAGTAACGCCCGTGGGAGTTTGGGTTTCCGTGGCAAAGCTCCCACACACTCGCATTGCGTGCTTCGTTGTAATTAGAAATTCTTTAACTGGCCTGATGTGTGCGTGTCGTCTAGGTTTTTAAAGCCTGTAAATTAATATGCAGGCATTTCATTTCGGCCACTGAAATGAGAATACCTCGGATTCTTTGTCAAGACTGCGACAAATGGCGTTGATGCAAAAATAATAAAAAGAACTGGCATTCTGGAGAGACGGCTGGGGGAGAAGGAAAAACAAATAAAATGGATAGAATACTGCGTCTGTTGGGGTTCAATCCTTTCCTGAATGAAATGTTTATGTTTTTGAATAAAAGACAGCTGAGAGACATACAAGACATAATAAAAAATTATTATTTTTTCCCCAAAACTGTCTTAAAATAAAACGATTCAATAAAACATCCCTGAAGGACCATGTTGCTAAAGCAGGTCTAACAGCTTGAATAACTTGTGCATCTCGTCTTGCCTCAGTTATACAGCTACGTTTTTCTCTTTAACGTGGAACTGTGTGTTGATTTTATATGATGCCTTAAGCAGGTGTCTGACATGCAGGGGTTCAGGTGTGTCTTGGTGGTCTGGCCTACCTAAGCCTGACAATCAGCTTAAAGGGGCAATATTATGTAAAATTGAGTTTATTGAACTGTAGATTTAGTTATAACATCATTCCCTCAGCTAAAACATACCTAGAGTGTTGCTTTGATTCAAGCATGTTTGAGAAATCCTTTACTTTCCAGTAGCAACCATTCGGCTGTGCAAAACATCTGGATGGACCCAGCTAGCTACTTCTCAATGTAACAAACGTTAAAGGGTTAATAGAGGAGCCATGCTGTCATGATTTTCTGAATCAAGAGTTTCTTAAAGAGACAGAGGCCCAATTTCAAGGCCTTTAAATTACAAAGTGTAATTTTTTAAGTCAAATTTGATACAGCAATTTTATGACAACATAAGTTAACATAGTTACTTGATTAAGGTATTACATGCATAATACTGTCCCTTTAAGTGGTTGGATGACAATTGAAATGTTTCAGTAAGTCAATCCAGGTTTCTGAATGTTACACTTTATGGAGTTTAATAGGGAGACCAATGTGGACAAAAATATTTCTTAACAAGGCTTTGCATTAATAATAACAGGCAGATTTTTTAAAACTATTTTCTCATCGCTAGATAACGCTACCACAATGCCTTTTTTACAAGTGTTATCTTCAGCTTCCGCTTTGTCTTAGTCACAACCTTTATTCACCACAAAACAAGGGAAGGCCTACGAATGCGCATTTGTCTTCTGTTTGCACATTTACTTGTTGGTGTGTTTGATGATCATTGGATTGGATTTCTCAGGCTTTACGCTCTAAAGTCCACATTTACCCAAAGACTTAATGTCTTGCTTAATTTCTCCGTTAGCTCAGTGCAACCTCGCTAAAGTTCTTGTAAATTCATGAGGCTTTCCAGGATCAGTCTCTGAGACCCACCGAATCTGGACTGAAACCCATCTGCTTTTGCAGAACATTTTAATCCTTTCAGTTACACCACTGATGACTTTAAAGCAATACACGCTGCATAAAATTGCATCTTGGGAGTCTGATTTAATACTTGAAATTTATTGAAAGAGTTAACGTTGATTTCATGTTGTTTTTTTGGGTAGGGGGTTTACATTTTGGGGTGAGAGGGGGAAAAAAAGCATGAAAAGTGTTTGCTGTTGCCAATGTGTTTCCACTAGATCACAAAATTTCTGCAGTTCATGTTTACTGTTGCCTGCACCAGATTGTGCAACGACACATATACTGTAAATAGGAACTCTAGCACACATGGAAGCCGCGTCAAGAGATGACTCAACAGCACATTCGGCCTGGATTTGGGTCAGTGAGATGGATGACACGCTGAACTACAGGTATAAACTACGCCAGGCGGCTGTCGGGTCTCCCTTCATCTGCTCTCTTAGAGGAAGTCCTCCATAAACCCTAATTGGACTAAAACATTTACAATGTTGACAATGGGGATAATCCTTTGATATATCTTAATGCTGCCAAAGACGAAGGCAAGCCTGAACTCGGGAAGACGGTAGCGCTACAGGAAAAGCAGCTGCTGCAAAAAACCTTTGCAGGTTTAGCCCTGGGAAGGTAGCAAGACCCCCAGCTTTGTTTATCTACAAAGCTGGGGGTTATGATAGCATCTGCATGCTAACGTATCATGTAAATGGAGCAGCATTACCTCGTTTTATTTCCCCAAAAGAGCCGCAGGTACAGGGAACAGATAGGCAATTGTTTTCGCCCAAAAGGCCTAAGACAGCCTTAATAGCCTCGGACAGACAAAAAGAAGCAGGCGTCAGGTGGCGGGCGATAAAAGGAGCTAATGTTTGGCAAAAACTTCCAGTCAGCACCATTTCATTCACATCTATGTCTTTTGTGAAGCACTGAAGCAGTTGCTTACTCTTTTTTTTTCCTTCTACATTGTTTGATTGAAGAGGTGAAAGAGGAGGGTTGACAAAGCTTCAGGTTAATGTGAGACACAAGATCTGGCTGAGCTATGCCTGCGGAAAGTCAACACCGATCAAACAGCTGCCGACGTCAGCAAACAAAGGGGAATTAAAAAAGTCGTCTGGCCTTGGAGCTGTTATTAGTCTTTCGGTGAGCAAAGTTTTCACTCTGAGCGGCCGTCGCTCACCTTCACGAGCGGCGAGACTGACAGCAGGGAGAGGGATTACAACATTCTGCCGGGACCTTGCTGTTCAACTCGCTTTGAAGGAGGGAGATATGCAAAATGACTTCTTGTTGACAGCGACTCAGTCTTGCACCTGCTGAGTGCTGCGTCAGACCAATGGTGTTTAAACCAGAATCCAGATTTCCGCTGACAGAGTGGACCTGGAGGCTCGTTTCAAATGCTTGTTTTCAGCCATGCTTAAACAAACTAAGGCCCGGTCTTGAGGTAGACTGAAAAAGCTACGTTTTCTTTTATTAATATTATTTAAATATGAAAAGAATGTATAGCGAAGCAGTTGTATGGTTTTTATCTATCAGGTTTGCACTTCTAGAAACTGAATTATTGGTGCATTCTTAGTAACACACCAGTCAGACTGGAGGAGGACCATATTTAAAGGCATATTTTTAAGTTAGTCGCTGATTTTCAAATGGATTTTGATCTGGACTTTGACTATCCTGTCACAATATCTCTGTCACACTACTGTGCATCAGCCCTTTATTTCAGTGGTCTCAAAATTCCACTTGATTTCCATTTCTTTTCAGTGCTACATCTGGAATTTGTTCAATTGAGCTTGATTTGTCAAGATGAATTTCATCTTGGCCAATCAGCAAACAGAAGAAGGAGTTGTGAGTGACCTTGAGTTTTTGGCCTGTTTTAGAATTGCTAACTGCTTATGTCAGGTTGTAGTTTTATCAATGGCAGCAGAGGATGTGAACAAAGTCCATGTTGGCCACTCTTCCAAATATTGAGCGATTAAAGTCAAACCAAGAGAAACGTTTTAAGACATTCAAATGTAGGCAAAATTGTTGCTCAACTCAGAACTTCTCTTTTCGCAGTGGGGGATGGTATTAAAGCTTTGACATAGTCCACTCCCCCAGGAAGTAATCGTATCTCAACAGTTGAGCATACAGATCTTCTGTACAAATCAAAGCATAGAACAAGGGGCTGTGAAAGTGGTGCTTAGTGAAGTAAAAGTAACCTGAGACCAAGATCAAACCAATGCGAGACCAGTTTCTACGCCATTGGTGTCATGTTGTGTTGTTTGGGGTGCGGTGAGGATGTACGCCAACGACCCAGGTTGTAAAAGAAAGTGATCAATTTAATGAATAAGGCTCAAACAGTCCAATGCAGGCGGCACGACAGAGAGAATAGCACAGAGCTAATTACCGGTAGTAACTGATAAGCTGAGGACTGAATAAGTGAGCTAAACTAACACAGGACTTTACAGTTCAACTGCGATGGCAGGCAGACGACAAATGACATTCGATGTATGATGTGTGAATGTCATAGGATCTGACAACAGACAAAGACAACAGGTGGGACTAAATACACTGGGAGGGTAATCAAAGAAACGAAACACAGCTGAGAACAATTAACAGGGAAGACACAGAAAAATGTCAAAATAAATACACAGAAAACACAGATCACAACAATTGGTTTAATCATTATAATGTAGTTGCTGCTGAGCTTTCGAAGTCTAAAGATTGCTTGCATCTGAATGTAGCCAGGAGTTATATACTAAAAATCACATTTTGCAGCTGTGGTCTTGACTTCTGATAGAGAAAATATAGTCAAGACATAAACAAAACCAAGACTTCAACGATCCGAAGACATCTTTTGAAGTCAAAACCAGCCTAAAATGACATAACGCTATTTAGAAGGTTACGATGATGCAGGAGAATAAGCCTCCTGCATTGTCTTTTTGAGCATTGAAACACTAGAACAAGCTATTCTGTATCTTCCACTAATTGCCTCTTGTCCTGCCGATGGTTTCTCCCTTCTCAGCTGTAGATCTTAGGTTACAATGTTCCTCCTGGCTGATTTTCTTTTGTGCTATAAGAGAACTTTGGGAACTAATCTTCCACTTTATAATGTTCAGGTTTCACTCTCCAAAATGTTTTTTATTAACAAAATTGGAGGGTAACACAAAAGCCTTACAACTTCCTGACCCTAAAATTGGGGGTGATTGGATTTTATGAGAAAATTTGTTCTTGCTTTCATTTTCCTTTTCATCTTCTTTCTATACATCTCCCTTTTGTTTTACTTAAAAAGTCAAACTGAAGATCTAACATGGTGATCAACTGCATTTTATTTTCCCCAATAATTTTATGTGAACGGTACTACACTGCTACAGTCCAAGCTGGACTCTGATCTGGAGCAGTGGAGGAGTGAGGAGTGTACGAGCCACCAGAGGGAAAAACTCTGCCTCAGTGAGTCACTTCAGAGCTGATGGGATAATGAGTTCTGGCAGAGAGCGGTGGCCTCACAGTTCTGGATTTTCACGACTCTACAAACACAACGTGACAATTTAACAGTCCTCATCTCTCCATCTGGGAAGAACCACCTGCCAACTCCTCATCCTCCTCCATCCTAAGCGCATCTCTGTGACCACGTGGCCCACTGTCTGCTGGCTCAGCGTCACTGCAGGTCCATTAGCCTGATTCTGGGTGAGCCTTGCTGTTCTCCTTTGGCCCCTTGTTTGCGTGGGCAGGGGGTTCGTATCAAGCCCACTTAAGTCCTAAAAGGGACGTGACAGATCTCAGGTCTGTAGCTCAGCTTTTATTGGACAGTCAGTCCTCTGCACAATGACATTATAACTTCCTAAAATGAGCCTATTTTAACTTAAGTGGCTGTTTAATATAACCACTAATTAATACGTCTAGACATTGTATTTCAAGAGGGTTATTTTTAAAGATGCAGTATTACATAAAATTGACTTTTTTGACCTTTACATCATGTTATAATGTTCTGCTTTCACAAAAACCAAAACCCTTAATCCCTTAATCTCCCCTGGCAACCAGTCAGCTGTACTCCATTAGGCTGTTTACAGCCATTCGTAGGAATGCTGGACTGAGAAGTGGTTTTTATGTGATGAACTCAGCAGATTTGCAGCTCCACCAGGTAATTTCTAATGCCACTAGTCTGAAGGGAATGTGTGGTGTAGAGGAACGCTCTGAGGCAGAACCGCAACTGGAGACTGCAGCTCCAAGAAAGAGCTTTGTAGAAAAGTTTGCCCCGGTTCTACCTGACACTTTCCATTGTAATTGTTTAATTTCACCCCTCTTAAGAATGAAAAGAGAGCCGATTACAGACAAACAACACACTTTTCAGATATTTGATTTCAGATAATACAAGATTGTCTTTGCACTTCATAGATATGTGTGTCTTGTGCTGGTTTATCCCTCAAACCCGACTGTTGTGCTTCAGCAGAGCAACTGATGCACCTCTTGTAAACAACCCACTGACTTGGCTATAAGTCCTGACCAATTTATCCCCTCAAAAAAAACCTTCCTAAAATAATGGCCCAAGTCATTTTTTACCAAGAGATGAAAATCACTTGGCAAAAAATGATTTAAGCCATTATTTTAGGACGGTGACGATAAGTTATCTGTGTGTTATATATCAGGTGCCTTGATCTTCTCTACAAATATTCATGGACCATGGACACAGCAGATGGTCCTTGTAGATTTTATTTAAGAAACCATGTCTTCAAAGTAATACTTTAATAAAATCATGGAGTAACAGATCTTTTCATCAAAGGGCTCCCTGCAAAAAAAATCTGTGGCCACACTACGTCAGAGGAGGTTTAAGTTACACGAGCGTTACTGTATCAACCAGAGGAGGAACTCTTAAGAGCCGCCGAGCGCCGCCCGTGCCAGCAGCCATGACCTCCCTCCTCCCACAGAGATCAACAGACAGACACCGAGACGAATGTTGGACCCAAAATTACAGCTCAGCCAAGGAAAGCTCTCTTGTAAAAATACACCAAGTAGCCAGTAGGAAAAAAGAAAAAAAATCCAGCAGGTTCACCAACCAGGGTGTGACAGGGAGAAGGCAAGCCGGTCTGCTGTATTTAGAAGCTCTAGATAGTCTCAAGCCTCGACTATTGCACATGAATCTCAATTAGTGGCCTCTCGGACAAACCAAGGGTCCAAGGGCCGGTCTTTGATATAGCTATAAATATGTATCTGTTGTTTGTAAAGTGAACCACAAAATAAAAGGGAAACGGTAGGGTAGGGAAGCAAAGTACATAGAACTTTGAACCACAGGGAGGTCATTTACTTTATGTTAAGTAGTGTCTCATTGCCAATGCAAGAATTTTGAGCCCTGCAGCTTGCTGTACTGTATTTTGCAAAAGAAAAAAGTTTTGAAATTGGAATAATAATAAAAAAAAACTTATGGCTGTTCTTGTACTTTATCAGACATTCGACCTCCAAGGCTAGGTGACGGAATGAGAAACTCCAGATACATCGTCCTCCAGAGAGGGCTACACTAATGACTCACAGCGGTGTGTGGATGTGTGTGTTTGTTGGTGGGTAAAGCGATTAACTTTTTCAATCAGGAGAAAAACACACAAGGAAGTACAACGACTAAGAAGAGGACAAAAGAATCGGGGGGGAGTCTCAGTGAGGAAGTGACCTGAAGAGAGGTGAGATCATTTCAGAGAGGATTACTCCCCCCACACACCCACACACCCCAGATCCATTGTCCCAGGAGTCTATAATATAGGGCAGGGTGTTGCTACACCATGCAGTCTTTTCAGTATGTGGTCTCAGGCTAGTTACGGTTAACTTTTTGCAGGGTCGATGAACACTGACAATTCTAAAAGGATCGTAACAAGCTAGATACTCATGAGCAGACTGAGTCTTACCCTGCTGGGTGTTCACTGCAGTCGTTCTGCTCCTGGTTTACAGATGTTGGCAGGATTTCTGAAGGATAGCCCAAACTAACAGCGGTCAAAAGCAGATCCGTGAAGCAAAAAGAACAAATAATTCTGTAAAAAAAAAATAATAATAATAATAAAAAAAAAAGATAATTTAGAGTTGGCTTGCATCAACTTTGAATTGGTAAGACTTAGAATCTTTCAGAAGGTAAAAAAAATGAATAAAAAGTAAAATAAATTAGTAGCTTTTTGCCTCTAAAAGGTTACCTTCATATTTTTTAGGGAACCAAAATACTTGACTAGTGAGTGAAAACACCTATTTTCTAAACATGCTGACATATTAGCCCAACCATTAAACTGACCAATCATCCCAAATGTCATACATAAAAACAATGGTGGATGTAACGCTTGCTGTCTCATAATTCATTTGTAGTCCAGTGTGACCTGAAAAGGGTTGACTTCGTCATCACCTCACATAAAACCCTCCGCATGTACTTTTTTTTTGTTATTCTTTTTTTCTTGTTGCATCTGCCTTATGTGGAGGCTTTACATGCATGTGTGACCTATGATCCATGTTAGGCCCCAGCTACGTGTCTGGGAAGTCTGAAAAAAAATATATAGCATTTTGGGGCATATTTTTGTGTTTTCCGGTATGTTATGAGTAGTGATGGTAAAGTAACTATGCCATCACTGCTCACAATCGGATTATTGATTACTCCTTGAAAAAGTAACTTAGATTACTAATTACTAAGTTACATCAAAAGTAACTTTATTAGTTACTTTCAGCAGCTGCTGACAACAGCCCTCTGCCACCTCGATATAAAAATGACATTGAGGTTTGCCAATGCTTCTGCACCAACAACATCGTATGTGTGTCGCCGTGGATCCTCCTACATGCAAAGGCTGAGTTGTTGCGCTCTAATGTAGATCTATGGATCCAGAGGAGCGTTACTCTCAAATAGCTTCTGTTATTTGCATTAGCAGTTCAAATATCCACTGCAATTGACACAAAATCGACCTTGTTCAGCGCTGCCTTCAGATTTCTCTCCATTTCTGCATATTCCTTCTCCAGATATGCTGAAAAAGCTCCTTGTGAGTCAGTTCAGAATCAACGGTGGTCGGGATTTGATTTACAGTGGCGCGAAATGCAAGCGACTCAACTGTGCTCAATGGCATCATTTCTTCTACTATATACTGACCGATCAACTGTTTTAGCTCTCGCCCACTTACTGGTTTGGCACCAAAGTTGAGCTTTGGGGACCTCCTGTGAAGGCTCTCTGTGTCGAGCCACCTGGTGGGACTTCCATAAGCTTGGCTGTCCCGTGCTTCAACTCCAAATGTTTTAGATTTGAGGTTGTGTTTTTGAAGGTGGATTGGACTTCCTGACCATCACAGAGAGTACAGCGAACCTTTCTGTTATCGTCCTTTGCTGACAGAAACTCAAAATAGTTCCTTTATTTCCAGAAACTAAATGCATATCTGTCTCCTCCCTCCATTGTTTACGTTCCTGTCAGGGCAGACTATCAGGTGCTGATAATCAATCAATCTCTTTATTCAGACACAATCATGATCCATAAACAGACAAAACAAGAACAATAAAAAGAAGAAAAAAACTTATGTATAATGAAATAATCAATCACTGACATATAAAGTAATGCGCCAATGATTCCACAAACTGGAGAAGACTCTCACTGAGCTTTGAACAGGATTGGTCAGGTGATAAGGTGACTGAATTGTTGCATAGACCAGACGTCACTACCCGAGACTCATAGAGGAAATAAAATTAAATAAGTAGAGAAAATGTGTGACACAAAAGTAACGCACAGTGATTTGGGATAAGTAACTATAATCTGATTGCTGAATTTGAAATAGCAGAGCGTTAGATGACTCGTTACTGAAAATAGTGGTTTGTGGACATCAATGGTTGTGAGATTAGTTTATATTGTATATCCAGACCCACTGAAGTTTGTTTTTAAGACCACTGGGTGGCACCAGAGAGCTAAGATAGTAGACTGGTTTGAGAAGAAGCTGCTGATGTTATTACCCTGTTCAGTGGCTAAATAGGTTTCCCTGGCGATAATATCCTGTCTTTCCTCATATCATGACAAGGAGGATGAAAACATTTTTGCGAACCTTCTGTGAACACACGTGTTTTGGAAACCGACCATTTGCTGGAGGAAGTTAGTGTTCCGATGGGGCCCATCTTTGCTTTATCAACGTGATGCCAGATAAAACAACAACAAAAATCATTAAATAAGCATTCTGTACTTTCTGTCCAATGAGGTTTGAGGTACGTCTTTGTGAATGAAAAAAAAAACAAAAAACGACTGCAATAGTTACACATGCTTAGATGATCTTGTACATGTCTTATTACATTATCTTTTTACAAGATGCACTCGTCTGCTTGTAGTACACTTCCCAAGAAAAAAAAATGAAGTAATTAAGTGAAATGAATGGCAGCAAAAAGCTGGCTGATGATGAAGCTTCTGTGGGTGCATGTCTTCTGATGAAAGTTGGCGCAACTGTAAGCAAAACCCCAGCCGTAAAACACTGACTTATGCCGGATGCACGTGAGAATTACAAACCATCAGCCAGAATCAAAGAATCAAAGCCTGGATTGGCAGGAAAACAAAGCGCCGTTTGTTGAAAATGATCCACAGCAAACAATGAATACTCATATTTTCTACTGGGCTTTGTATACCCTGAATCCAAATGGAAGAAAAGCTGTATCGTTGAGAAATAGAGAAATGCCACTTATTACAAAGGAAAAACTATTTCTGTTATTTCTAAATAAACTCAAACAAGCTTTAAAGTCGGTAACGTCACTGACTGTTAGTCGCACACTTCATCTTCAGCGGCTTGTTCTCAAAGGCTAACATTTTATTCTCGGCAACTCTTTGATAACCGACTAATGAGGTCATCCTTGTGCATTTTCCCAGCCTGCTGAAACACAATCTGTTGGTGAGAGCATAAGGGAAAGCTGCCAGGGGAATCACTAAGCAGAGCTTTATAGCACTATGGAAAAAAAAAACAAATGAACCTATTTGAGTCTGTGTTTACCGTCCAGATAATGGATCCTTGTTTATCAATGGATTCGATCAAGGGTAATGCTAAGATTTAAAATAAGCAGACAGGGTGTGAGAAAATGCATTAATTCTAAGATAAGAAGAGTGAAGGTAGGATGGTGGACTGTGCTTCAGATAACAGTTGACAGGGAAGTCAGGGGAGAGGATAATGAGAACTTTTTATATGCTGCACATTGCACACTTTTTATGTCTTGCTAAACTCCAGTGAATTGAACAGGGAGGATTGGGGGTATTTTTGTAAAAAGAAGCTAGTTTTAACTTACAATCTGGTTGTACGACAATGGTTTTGTTCAAAATGTGAGCCTTAAACTAGATAGTCAAACGATCTCATGTTTTTCCAGCCACAAGCAGAAAATATTCCCTTCCCCAACTTGAAAACCTAATTCATCCCAAGTGATGTTGCCAATCAGCTGGGGTTGGATTGATTTTTGTTTCAGTACCAACATTTATGAGAAAGCAGAACATTTTCACATTATTTTCAACTTTCCAATGTTTAGAAGAATAAAAAGCATCCTCAGTTCCAGGGGCAATATTTACCCCACTCATGTGCTGGGCATCGGTGTTTGGGCCAAATCCTAATTGAGGTTGACCCAATTTGTGGTTACTACCGCCTGGAGTGGACCAGAGTTTGTTGGCCTCTGCTTGCCGACCAGCTTTTGAGGAGATGACCACATGTTTTAATTGGGGTTCACAGATTTGGGGACTTTCCTGGCCACAGGGTCAGCGTTTATTTCAGCTCACTCACAGTCCAACCAGACAAGGACATGGAGTTAAGTGCTGCAACAAAACAACCTTGATGTTCCTACAGACTCAGCCTTAGATCATGATGCAAAAGATTATGTATATTAGTTTTATGACAAGTCAAACCTTTAACTTCACTGCAAATTGTAAGAATACTTTAAGCTCTGATTTGAACTGAAAGCTTCATTTTAAATCATATTTCATTGCCAATTCCTATGTTTAAATTTTCTATTATTTAATGTGCAGGAAGAATATTTCTCATGAGACAGATCCTCCATGTTTGATCAGGTCAAATAACGTACCTCGTTCTAGCACCAAAACTTTGTATCAAAAAAATGAGAAACTTTTTGAAATTGGCGTATTTTCTCTTAATGGTGAAATATGAGGCTGATGAAGCCGTTATGTTACAGTGTAATGTGACTTAATGTAGAGCTCATAATCTGCGCTATGTGCTGTACTATTGTCAAGAAGCAGGACTTATGGAAGCTCTCACATTGTCCTCTCCAGACAAATACCTCTCCATATTTCTCAAACAATTAGAGACGAGTCGAGAGAGAAAATAACTCTGCAGCCATTTTCCGTTTTGATGCACAGCAGCAATTTGTGTGCTACCCTTTTTCTACCAAGGCAGCACATTGTGTGAACAGATTCACTGGTTGCCATGCATTTTTCTGGGAGTTACTAGACATTTTTAATGGTCACAACTCTTCATTACAAGTTACGGCCATTGTAGATAGAAAAATAATTTCTGCCAAACATTTCTGGTGGGTCACTTTTTTTTGACTTTTGAAACTCAGAAATTTCCAGGTTTTCTATAAAAAAGATTCTGAGTTTCAAAAGTCAAAAAACGTTAAACTTTTGAAACTGAAGATTTTCCAAATTTGGAAATCTTTTATTTCTCACATTCAAACACTCAGAGATTCTGAGGGGAAATTCACTCAATTTTTCCCATCTGTACAAAATGTAAGAAAAGTCAGTACAAAAACAAAAACTAATCTGCAAAATTTGCATAGAACAGTATTTGGATTTGTTGATCCCTTTAAGTTACTTTTGCTCCTTCTGTGAAAAAAGGTCTTCAAATTCTCTTAAATGTAACTCCGATATTCTGGATCAATGTTCTTAGATAAATCCTGACCCTTGTCCAAAGTGCTACCAACTTGCTGCCTTTGTCTCTAACGTCCCAAAACATGATTTGAACTGAGATTTAAAGGAAAGTCTGAGGATATCCACTGAGTTATTGCTGAACTGTAATGTTGGGGAGTTACGGTTTTAATACAAGTGGGAGGTTTCACATCTGCAAAGAGTGATCGTAAAGTGATTTAATGTCTGCATCAAAGAGACATTAAATCTCTCATTCATACTGGTTACCATCCAGCAGAGAGTTTTTCTCGTATTGCTTTATAAGGTCGGCTAAAAATACAGAATAAAATCATCAATTAGACGCTGGTGCATTATTCCACTAGTAATAATATAAAAGATGCTATAATCTGACATATAAGCTTCTCTACAGGGAAACGCTGCATGGTTGCCTAAAAACTAACAGTAATCCAGTATTATGCTGTCATCTCTGGAGCTCAGAGGATTTCCTTTTGATTAAAAAAAAAACAGCCAACCCCTCTTCCTATGTGTGAAACCAATCCTACTGAGGATATACCTGATACTCTAATGTGACATAATCCTATTAAAATGTGCTGTAGTTTTTTTTCTGTCTAATGTGATATTAAGTGTTAAGTGACATTAAGCAAATTGCGGGACTTGTAAACAAACATAAGTGATTCAAAATTACAAGTAAATTACTTGTAATTAAAAGGTTTGAAGATATTACGCAGTCAGAAGAACTATAAGGTTTTTTTTATGTTTATCAGATCATGTTTTCATCAGATGAAATCTGATAAAGACCTGTAAAAAACAAACGTGTTTGTAATGAAATCAACAGTGGCACAATATGCTGATTATTACTTCGTAGAACTCACTTTATAGTGGATCCCAACCTGTTAGCGGTTCAGTTTTCAGAGATTTTTCCATGTAATATGACTCCAAATTCTAAAAGTACATGATGGCTATCTAAAATTTGAAAAGAGAAAGCAGCTTGGAAGGTAAAATACTTTGGCACAATGCTGTTTGAGATGCTGTTCGCTGGCGCTTGCCAAGAAGCCATTTCAGGAGCGCCTTTTATTTTTCTTGGTACTGATTGACTGAACCCCAAACAACAGAAATGAGGAAGATCGTGGATGTTCAATTCAAAAAATATTTTACTGATCCCAAAAGGAAGCTAAATGCTGTTGTAACTCGTTTAATTACAAATTATGGAGAGCTCATTTTGTAGTCGAAACTCAGAAATTCCAACTTCCCAGTTGTAGAAAAAAAAAAAATCAACTGGCACACTCCCTCTCTGAAGTTGGACTTTTCTCTTTGTAGGTAAACTCTGAGCTTCAGTATGTCCGCTCCTTGATTGAACCGTGGCAAAATGTAAAGTCAATTTTACTATAATGTCTTCAACTCTAAACTGAACAAATTGAAACAGGTGTTAGGTTATGGAAACAAATCTTAAAGTGTTGTTTGTAAGATGTACTGCCAACAGTAACTTTTTGCCCATCGTCATGTTGGAGTCCTGACTTCTCCGACTATGTTAACCGGAATGCAGTTTCCTCAGGTGTGACGTCAAACCTAGCTCCACGTTCCACCACTAGCTATTGTGGTAATACTAAGACAGTTTCCACTGTATTAAAACTTGTCAAAGTGTATTTGGTGTTTGAACAATTGAAATCTGCAATTATATGTGTTTTAGAGGGTATCTGTGGATATTTAGCTATTTGCAGTCAACAAACAACAAACAGAATCTCTGCTGTTTGACACGTTAGTTTTTCGGTGCCAGTGGGCTTGATACGTTTCAGCTCCAGCTAATGTTCCAGAGTTTAGCTAACTCTACTGATTTCTATCTGTGGTGGTTTTCAGCAGGGGATTATGCTACTGGAATAAGAGAATCATTTATTTCAGTGCTCTTTACACATCCTTACTACTAGTGCCAACAAGATTCTCAGAGTGCTTTGTCACCATACTCAACACAATTACAAATATATCCATTTGATCTGGACTCCATTTCTTAAGATTATTTCCTGAATTGTGACCCTAATTATTGTCCAGGTGATCAACGCATTCAAAAATCAATATCCTAATAATGTTTGTGGATTATGTTCCACAATCAGCTATGAGTTCCAGCTGCTTTGTCTCACATCAGGGTTTCAGACCAACTGCAAGACATTTTCTTTTAGCTCAGTTAAGGTTTTCTCCGTCTTTTAAGGTTTAGTCCTTTTCTTTGCTCTTTAAATCCCCCTTGCAGTGCCTTTTGGTTTGTCCTAATAAAACTAATTACCCATTACAGTCTCCACTTGACCAGTGACGCCACCTGAGTTAACCTGAGCGTTTTACTGGACGACACACTTCCAGTAAAACACAGACCAGAGGACAAAGAAACACACAAGACTCAGAAGAGAGAGGGGTTTGGATTCTGCAGGTCGTACTGGCGAGTTTTGCACCTAGTGTTTATAAAACTGCTTGTAAACGTATTTTGGATCAGAAACGTTTCAGCTTGCATAAACTGCATGCATTTGGTCCAAAACCAGAGTTCACAGTTTTGACGTTATCAGTGCTTTGGGACTGTTATTTAGTCCAGTATGTGGTAGTAAGAATTCTGATTATGCTCTTTCGATATTTCTTTTATTAAAGTCTTTTAAAGCAGAATCATCAATATATGCAACACTGTTTATACATTAAGTTCAGAACTGCATAATATATTCTCCGGTTATCAGCATGCTATCTGTAATATTTCAGATTCCATGCATTCAAACTCTTCTTGCCTAGCGTTTGGTGATCATATCAAATATTTTATTTTTGAATTTGAATACGTCCAACAAACTGTTTTCATTTTTTTCATTGAAGGAAAGTTCTGAAAGGTTATCACCGATATCCCTTACTAACCCATTTTGCGTCAGGCTTCAGTTTGTGGAAGAACATCAAAGTTGATATTTTATAGGACGGCGTATGACGGCCGTTGTAGACAGAAAAAAATGGAAGATTAGCTTTCCGCCAAAAACTCAGAAATTTTGATATTAGACTCAGAAAATGTTTGACTGTTTTTCTCTAAATTGTTTTTTCTAGATTAATCTCCAAATTTCTGAGTTTCTATGCGGTAAATATGCCCTCGTAATTTTATGTACTTTTCGAGGTTTGGTACTTGTTTTTAAGGTACCTGATGGAGTTATTATCTCCAGATCTATGGACTCAGATCCGGCCTAAAGCATAAGCGAACTAAGCCACTGCTTAGGGTAACCCAGAGCATCAGGTGGGCTGTAAATCCCATAATTACTCTTATTTGAAACCAAATAAAATGTTTGTTTTGCATTGATACATTGAAACCTGGGGCGGAGCTATAAGGGGCTGGGGGGGCGGTTGTCCCCCTGAACCAGGCCAATGGGGGCCCGGGTCTGGAGGAGCCAGGGAGGGAGGAATGGATTCAAGTCGCTCGAATGTCTGATTATAGACCGAGAAAGTGAGAAAGTGCGCCCCCGCCTGTTGAGAAAGGTGCATTTAATGTCAGACGTTGTCTGTCCCGCACCCATGCCATGGCAACACAACATTACAGCTCTATTACATTTTCTTTGTGTAATGGAGCTGAGTTTTGTCCATAAACACATCTCACCAAATGATTGACACTGATTGTTTTAAGCTCCGCCCCCCATCTCACTTTCCACCACATTTGTAGCAAAGTTTTTACATTAGTGCTCTGAACAGAAGATTGGCAACGTATGACTGCAACTTTATGTGGCCACACAGACCTCCAGTAAATAAATAAAGAAATATGTCCCACAGACATGAACTGTTTTAGAGGTGATTTGAATCAGTCATATTTAATATCAATCCTTTCAGAGACATTGGTGGCTTTGTCAATGCTACCAAACAGATCATCATGTACATGAGCTCATACTTTGACTATCCCGGCCCACGGCACTGCGGAGGGGGCGGGCGGGGAGCATCAAAGCCATGACAACACTCCTCTAGTCATCGGTCACAATAGACGCTCAACTCGGTTTGTCTGATCCCACCGACAACCTTTTACTGCGGCCAGGGCCGCGGGAAGCCACTCATCATCAGAGCACAAGTGTGTGTTTGCATGTGTGTTTGATGGAGCTCCAGCTGGGAGGGGCTCTCTTGTCTCTCGATTTTCCGCCCTGATTGGAGTGAATGAGCGGCTATTCTGTTCCTCAACCTCTAAGCCTCTCTACGTTTGTATCCGAGTGCATGTCGCGGAGGCAAAATGACACTCACAGCTCGAGACGTGACATCATCCCAGCCTTGATGTCTGTGCGTGAAAAGGATGCACAACAATGCAGACAATTAGCCGTCTTTTGTACACCAGAAGCTCAGCGCTGCATCGGAACAAAAGATTACAAGAACATTTAGAAACGATTAGATATTTTGCTTTCTGGGGGAGGTTACCTGTTGTCACTGGACCTTTTGTGTAGCAAACTGTAGACTTCCTGTTGCATTAATCACAGAAAAAAACACTCCTATGAACTTGTTTTGTTGGAATTCATGAAATCATGAAGTCAAAAAGTCCACAGTTTCTTGGATAGTAGTTGTAGGGTTAAGTGTTAATGTAGGTTAAATCAACTTCCTCTTATGATTATCAACACCAACAGAATTTAGTTGAGCGGCTGCTTAGGACCTTTTAGCAATGCAAGTCAAACAGATATTACACAGAACCTCTGAGATAAATTATGAATATTTACTGCATCAGCAGCTTAAAACCAAACAACAGTAACATACTGTTTTTGGTATGGGAACAGATTAACCAACTTAAAGAGGCAGAAAAATAATGGAGTTGTTTCACTGAAGAATAAGCCTAACTTATGAGTAAATCAGATGGTGAATGCATAAAACCTAAGTTGAATCAATATAGTTGTGGCAAAAACAGGTAAAAGGGACAAGGCAACAACTAAGTCAGGAGATTTTCACAACAGACAGGAATGATGCATAGGTTGCAGGATTTACTAAATCTGTTCAGACCGGTTAAAGTGACCTGATGTAATGCACATCTATATTTATTTTTGTTTAAAAGAGGTTTGGCAACTGCAGTTTTAAGGCTCTGTGGAAAATAACACCATCATTCATGTCAGCATGGACTGCAAAATGCTGTTTTAATTTTTCTCTCGTTGAATGTACATCGCAGGGCTGAAGAAAAAGTCAGGTTTGGCGCTGGCAGGGTGTTCCTAATAAAGTGGCCAGTGAATGAACTTGATTTCCTCCTCCTGAGGCAAATATCTCTGATCTGGAGGAAAATGTTGTCTCAGATTAGTATTCACTCGTAGAGTTTCAATATGACATTAGAAAGGAGAAAGTAGTAAAAGATTTTGTAGCTGATGAAATAAACTTTAGTGAAGCATCCCAACAGAAACGTTCCTTTCCTGAAGGAAACATTGAGATTTTCTCAAAACATTCACATCTGAATGAACTATATATTTATGTGTGTGTGTGTGTGTGTGTGTGTGTGTGTGTGTGTGTGTTATTTTTTTTTGTCTTGCGATGTCTTTATATGCTTTTGAAAAATCCTGATGAAGCAAGTTATTAAACATTTTAAACCTTGGGAATGGTTCTCAATAATTCACCATTTTTTTTAAGCTTTTTTGTTTGTTTTTGGCTGACGTGAGAAAGCAAATAAAATAAAAGTCATTTTCTATTAAAATGCTAGAATTAATGTGAATGGATCCAATACACATTTGTGTAAAACAACAAAACAAATGCCTTTGGACCATAAAGAATCGGGTTTAATCAGTCAAATGTTTACAACCTACACATGGTAAACCAAACCTTTAATCTTGTAATATTAAGTGTAAGACGCACCTTTAATTGCAGCATGAAGCAAATATTATGTTTTTGAATTTTTTCCCACAAAGCTGATGAAACAACAGAACATCTAACAGAACTGGGAGTTTTTCCCCCCCCCTCTCTCAGATCAAATCTTTCCTTTCAACTAAAGATGCTGCCTGCAGCTAGCTTATTAAATTACTGTATACATCACGGCATGCTGGGTCTTGATGCTGAACATGCTGCGGTGTGGATGGGTGTTTAAGCTGCATAAACTTTCTAAATCTGATTTGTTTTCATGGTTACCAGGGATCGACTTTAAATGTGTCAGACTTCCACTTAATATCTCTTCAAAATCCCTGTGAAAATGATGACTCAATCACCGCTCCAGGTAATGACTGTTTACACTTTGATTTACAGGCACGTTTATTTATTTTATTTTTTTAACGATCTGCTAACGCCCAGACTCCCATCCTTTGCCTCGGGGTGCCTTCTTTCTATAATTTCCTTCAGCAGCTAGCGAATACGATAATGAGCCTCTGTAAAGCCGTTGGCCTGAGAAGGATAGGAGCAGATATGCCATGCTAGCCCACTGCCAAAGGAGGCGGAGGTGGGGGCCACAGTGAGAGGTTAGGTGGATAGACGGAGCGCGTGGGCTCACTGCCACCCACGCCTTGTAATTCTGATCTTGTAATACATAAAGATACGAACACAAACACAGGCTTTTGTACGCTTTTCAGTATTTAGTCTGCGATGCTACAAAGATCAACATGTGTATGTGAACAAACATTTAGATCTGAATCAACAATTATTAATGATCATGCCACATTTTGATTTATAGAAATGTTTTTTGGGGGGTTTTTTTTATCCCCTGGCTCCCAACAATAGCTTTCATCTGGCTGGATGTGGCATAAACAGCTGACAGACCCAATAAGATATTGCATTAGCGATGTTACCGAGAGACTTTAACTGTACGGGGGTTTTGTTTGCTACATGAATGAAAAATGCATATCCCAGCTCATCAATCAGTGATAAATTATTTATGCGTCGAAACGGCAATCAAGCAGTTCAGTTCCAGTTTACAACACTTTTTTGGCTGATTAAGATACAATGGATTGAGAAGCGGAGGCACTTTCTTTTTTTTTTTTTACATTTTTACAAGCAGATGCTTTTATTTAACTGCTTGACCACAAGAGCTGCAGAGGAGCTGAGAGGTTCATCCGTTGGTCACAATGTCATGAAAACAGCCATGAACTTCCTCGGAGTTTACATCCTTATCCTTTGATCTAAGGATGCACTTCTTGTAAATATGTGTCCCATAAACGCATTTAATATGTTCTGCTTCACAACAGTAGGTCAACTCTGTCTTTTGCTTTTGGAAATAAACATCCAATTTAGTTGCTCTCAAAGGTAAATTGGAAAACAGATACACTGACATTTTAACTTGCTAGTAGAACAGCATGTGAAGTAAATGGAGCAGGTCCAAGAGAGAAAAGAGTAACCCTGAACATTGGCACTGCATGTTTAGTAAAAGGGTACAGCTTTGCTCAGAAGTCAGAAAGAGCTCCAGGTTGGCAAAAAAAGAGCAGAAAAGTTCCCTGAAATCAGATATGTTAGTAGTCAAGGTTTCTCACCAACCACCTCAAAATCGCAAATGGTTACATGTTGTTTTAAAACTGATAGCTGCAGTAAGACACAGTTTTATAACAGTTTAAACAATATTGCTTAAACACTTTGTGTCTCAACAATTCACCTTCACTGCTTGAAGGACGGTACAGGACAGAGAAATAGATTCAACTGATTTTTGATAATAGCAGTAAGAAAATCATGTCTCCCACTTCCAACTTGAACATGAAATTGTAAAGGTTAAAGCTTTTGTATGGCGCTAAATAAAAGCCACAAAGTTTCTTAAAGAAAAAATAGTCTTAAACTGAAAAACAAGTTTGAAATTGAAAAGAATTTCAAAACTGCGTTCTATTTTCAATGATTTTTTTCCAGTTTTAGACATTTTTTTGGATAAATTTTATGGCCTCATGGAATTGGTCAACTTCACTTTTTACTTCACAATGCATAAAACATATTATTATGAAGACACGCTGACCTGAAACTTTAGAAAAGTGTATTCAATGGCAGTTTTTAATATTAGCAAATTGGCTCTCCACCCAGGGCGCCATGCAGTGAGCAGGAAGCAGAAGCCTTTTGATGAACAAAGCAAACAAAACAACCCTGAAAAGACACAAAATCGGTTGCTTTTTTCATCACCTGATGAGACATGGGTATGATATGCACACTAAAGCATGTCAGAAATATAAAAATATTTTAAAGTTCTTGTAAATTAAGATTTCATAACACTCAGGGCATCATTTATACAATGATAAACACTGATTTCACATTTCAAAGGCGTTCTTTGTGAAGGACAAATAAATGTTCATCAGGACAAAATAAATGTTCATCAGGACAAAATAAATGTTAATCAGGACAACAGCTTTCAGCTGCTTTAGCAGGTTACTATGAAAACTCAAGAGGTCAAATTGGCAATATGCTAATTTTTCTCCTCCAGTTTCAGTCAGTAGCTGTTGCAGGAAGTGTATACAGAGTGTAAACATGACCCTTTCAGTTATTCATTGCTTTCACTACAGCCTTAAGGCGACCTTGGTTGGCAAACAAAGCTCTGAAGAGCAAAAGGAGTGCACCACAAAGACTCAGTGAATAATAAAGCTGTTATGAGAACGCACATACAGAAGCAAGGCTTTCAACAGACTAAAGAAACAATGAGCAGTGTGCAATGCCAAGTAAGCATGGGGCAGGGAACTTAAAGCACCTCAGATTTTCAAGCGTGCAACATATGCAAATGAGGCTCCTTTTCCCACCAGCAGAGTTTTAAATTAAAATATACCTAAAATAAGAGAAAGAGGCACATTTACCTTCCAAAGGTTGGGCATAAGGTCTGATACAGGATGGAAGACCATGAAAAGAAATCAATACAGAAGAAATACTGAGACGGATCATTTCTGCCCTTAATACTGTTTCGCAAATGACTAAACTTGCCACTTAGAAAAGAAATATCATCCATGTTTTCATAATGTATATACACTTAAGTTTGGATGGTCATCTAGTTATATCCGAAATACGGATATCAACTGCACCATTCCACCGTAGTTTGGCATTACAGAAAGAAAAAACTGCAAGGAAAAACTAGCGCTTTGCTTTGGCTCTATTTGTAGTTGTCTGTCACTATCTGGTGGCAGTTTTTGGTACTGCTGCTACTGCTCTTTCCTTTTGGATTTGAATTAGAAGCCTTGAAAGTAAAGCTAGATTAATTCATCCATATGATAGACAAAGTTGTTATTTTTTAAAATCAGGTCTAGTGTTATAGAATCTGCACATATTCAAAACTGTCTGATTTCCATATTATCATCATTTATTAAAGAAAAACCAGAAGGACAAAATATAGAGTTTTATCCTGATTTTAAATGATTTATGAAGGAGAAAAGTATCAGCTTGGTAATGGGGATAACAGGCACTTGATTAAGTGTGAATAATCAGCTGAGGAGGAGTTTCAGAAGTTGTTTTTCAGTAGGGAATTGTTTGTCATCAGGGAATTCCTTAGAGTGAAATTCCCAGAGAATTTACCTGAAGTCTGGCTGTGCAACGTTGGGATAAATTTCAAATAGGCCCACGGTGGTACCAGAAAACCTGGTGCCTCTGGTTAGGAACAGATTTGTCATCCATGACAATAGATTTTTTAAAGAGTCAAAAGATCTGACAAGAGGAGTTCCTTTCTTTGTAAAAGGTCCTTTCTTTCTTTTCATTTTACAGTAAATATCTACGGAGCCCCAAAGGGGATGTGGAGAGAAAAAAAAGAGAAAAGAAATCCCGACTTACTTTCTCGAGATCTCGAGAAACTAAGTCAAGATTCCGGCTTAGTTTCTCGGGGATCCAATTCCTTCAACACCAAGCACACATCTTCTTTTCTCACACAAAGTCCAGGCTCTCTGCATTTAGCGTACATCCATCAGTAACCGTGAAGCTGTCCAGAGGACTGCAGCTGGTTATTAATGAATTTAACCAAAACTGCCAAGTCGAAATAGGACTTGTGCCAAATGAGTCTCCACGCACTGAAAACTCTCTTTAGATGTCTCTCACTTATACAAAAACCATGTCTGCTGCCAAGCACTGATTTGATGTGTTATACTCAAGCCCAAGCTCGAAATAAAACTCTATCTACCCCATGGGTGTCTGTCCTCCATTGCTGTGATTATATCGTTATGTACTGATCCCGATCTGGATAAAGTTTCTCAGAATCTGGAAAAAAAAAAGTTGGGATCTTGACTTAGTTTCTTGGGATCTCGAAAAAAATAGTCCGGATCTTGAGAAAGTAAGTCGGGATTTCTTTTTCTTTCCATATCCCCTTAGGGCAGAGGCTCCCAAATTGTGGGGTGCACCCCCTGGTGGGGGGTGCCGTGCCATTGCAGGGGGTGTGTGGGAAGCTGTTTGGATGAAAAAAAAACAAAACATGAATGCTGTATGCACTGGGGTTTTACTTTAGAATGACCAATCTCTCCAGCTCCCCAACTGCGCTGCTTAATAAGGCCTCCCTGGATCCTGATTGGCTCATGGTTGGAGAGGATCAATCAGAGGAGATTGACACCAGCTTTGCCTACTACCTGTGAAGAAACAAACACAAGAGGGGGGAGGGGAAAGAGAAACAAACAGCCTGGCAGGCATGTAACAGAACTTCTTCTCCTCTTCCAGATAATTTTTGTGTTTACCATAAAATGTACTTTACTGCTGCAGACTAAAAGACTGAGAGCAGGTTTCTATCCAGGCTGCTCCTTGGCTTGGATTCAGCCTCTCGGTCCCCCATCTCCCTATTCTTTTCCGTAAGCTTCCCACTGTGAGGAGCTTCTCTCTGACAGGGTCAGGGGAACGTGGTGCTTCCCCAGTCTCCTTGCGGGTTTCCCATCATCCCTAGTCTGAAGTCACTTTTGCCTCAAAGATAAATGCACCACATGTAGTCTTACATGAATGTCCTTTGCTTCCCTTTATGCTCACTTTTCTCATTTCCTGCTCCTAATCATTCAAGGCTTTCCATCAGGGTGAATCATCTGTTTGTTATATGACTTTTCAGCCACTTTCTCTCACAGTTTCTGCTTTTTGTCTGTCTGCACTCTTCGTTCTCACATACTCCACTCTTCCTCTGTCAGTGCACGGAAAGCATTAAGCTCTCTTTTTGGCTCACTCATTATTGAGTTTTCCAAGGAAGAGCAACTCTTATATGGGAATAGTGCAGACTGGAAGATGGTGATAGTTTATTTTCATTAGTCTAAACAAGCAACTGATTCAAAATAAAGTCACATATCCTGTACACCTCAGTTAATTTTATTAGGCTAGCACATAGATGTTATTTTATTAAAGATTGATTCTACAGACTGCAGAGCTGCATTCGTGGTGGGTTCCAGATACAGTTCTGTCTGTCCTGTTTGCAAGAAACCAATCAATCCTAAAGACAACAAAATATACCTGGTGAATGCATCATTTTGATTTGCTTTGTGGTGAATTATGTAACTAAGCAGTTCATTGATAAATATAAAACTGATAAATATAAAAACCCGGTGTTAAACACTATTTATTTCCAACTGTTTGCGGGATTGTGGTTTCAAACTGCAACTTTTAGGCATGTCACTTGTCCTACACACTTGAGTTAAATGGCAAAATTGTTGGCCATTTAATCCAATGTTTGATACCACTGCTTTACAGAATGAAATGAGTGTGAAATTAGTTTGGATTTGCCTGCTTAGAGCATTTCCTCGTAGGATTGTAGTCCGACCGTATCTTCTTTATTTCTGTACATTGGGTTGAACAGAACCATGACATGTTCAGAGCTTGGAATATTGATTCATGAATCATGACCTAAACATCTCCAGAATTTAATCCCAGACCTTTCTGATTTCTTGGTTGTCTTGATGTTTGTTTGTTCGATGATGTTCTCTGAAGCAGTGCTTTTCAACCCTGGTCCTCAAGGCTTACTGCCCTCCATGTTTAGCCATTTTCCTGCATTAGCACACAATTTCAATTAACAGGCATTTGCCGAACGTCAATAATCTGAATTGGGTGTGTTAAAGCAACAAAACATCTAAAACATGGAGAACAGGGTGCCTTGAGGACTATGGTTGGGAAACACTGCTCTCAAGTTGCGAAATATTATAGTTTGGGAGATCGATAGGCAGATTGGTGCAATGTCTGTAGTGATGTGGTAGAACAATCTCACACTCGTTTTGAAATTATTCAAAATTTGTGTGGAATAGCTTAAAGAGAAGTTGTTCTCTTCAATAGCTTCTATTCAATAGCTATTGAAGAGAAATACTAAATTTAAACAAAAAAATATGTTGCAACAATAAAAATTTTGTTAGAATGGAATAAAAATGCACATGCCTCATATATAGAGTTTAGTACAATAATTACACACTGATTTCTAGTCAATGTGGCACACAGTATGGAAGCTATTGAAGAAAACATCATCCATCCATCCATCCATCCATCCATCCATTTTCTGTACAGCCGTCGGGAAGGGTAGAAAACATTATATTATTTAATATTAAAATTATTTAAAATATTGAATATGAGTTGACATTTTAATATATATATGTGTGTGTAGGTGTGTGTGTGTGAATATACACGTATAGGCAATAGCAGAATAAGTTAATCATATTAAAAGAGCAAATAGACAGTCTACTTATCCAAGTAGATAAGTAGACTGTCTAAATAGACAGTCTACTGCCTAACAGTAGACTGTTAGTTAGACAGTAGATACATACATGTATGTATCTATATACATAGATACATACATGTATGTATCTACATACATAGATACAAACATATCTATATATGTAGGTAAATAGATGGAGCACCCGGAGAGAATTTTTATTTAAAGGCCGACCGACTGACCTAGATAGGTAGGGAGGTAGGGAGGTAGGTAGCCAGGCATTTTAGAAAAATGCTTTTTTTAGTTCATTTTCATCTGTGTGTCATGTTTGTGGAGACACCGGAGCACCCGGCGAGAACTTATGTTAGTAAAGAAAATGACAGCAATATCAAGCTACCTATATCTATCTACCTACATTCCTCCCGTTGTTTTAGGGATACTAGAGCACCCTGAAAAAACCTATTGTTAAAGTCAGATTACTTAGACATACTAACTGAGCAAACTGAAAGCCGCTGTTTTCACTGACGGGCAGAAGAGAAAAGCAAGGAGTGGTTTGAAGAGCCTCTGCATCTAATAGATTCCAGATATTGCATTGAAATGACAAAAATGCACTGACCAAACCTCAAATGGGGGGGAGACAAGTAGTAAAAGGTTCTTCCGTCTGTCCAATTTATTCTGCTTATTGGGTGGCAGCCGAATAAGGAACCCCAAACTTCCCTCTCCCCAGCCAATTGAGCCAGCTCCTCTGGGGAATCCCATTTGCATTGCTTGGCCAGCTGAGAAACATAGTTATTCATTTGGGACTGTGAATGGATGGGAATTGTCGCGTCTTCAGATCTGCATTAATGTCACTCTCATTCGACAATGCAAACTGCTGTTGGCAATTCTCAGGGAGGTGCACAGAGTTGGAGTTCAGTGAGGGAAATCTGATGGGATTGGTATTGCTAACCTTCTGACGACTCAGTAAAGTTCTGCAAACATTTCTGGTTTTTGTGCCGTCATGTTTGTCAGCAGAATACTCCAATCTTCTCACATAGGACTTGGAGCAACTTCTCCCTAATCTTGCTTCTGCTAGAGTCTCCTGAACTTCATGATAAACAGCCTGTTTGTGTTTCTGAAGCTGAGTTCTTTTAATCTTTTGACTTTCACACTCTCTTTCCAATTCAATTAAGGAAAGTATGTCTTTCCTTTCAATTTCAAAAAGTTTCTTTTTCTGTTGCTGTTTATATCGTATCTGGGAATCCCATGAATCAAGCAAAGACTTGGCAGCTGCAGCTTTTTCCTCTTTCTCCAGTTTTTCTCGCTTTTGCTTTGCAAATTCCCGTTGTTTCATTTCTCTCGATAACTTATTCTCCATAAAAGCCCTTTTGTTAGCTTCTTCCTTCTTTATAAGTGACAGTTGGTCGTACACAATTTTTTTACATATTTCACGACTTCTGTCCTTATCAGGAATGCCACAGTTACTCTCATGGTCTAGAAAGCCAGGTTCATACTGAAAATCTCTTCCTTGTTCAGTAACACTGTGATGCATTTCCCACTGCATTACATCTGGGTTGTCCATATGTTTTTTAGTCTTGTTCTGTAACCTGTCCGATCTGGGAAGAAACCCTTGCCTTTCAGCCCTTTCATTTTGTTGGTTATATTGATGTTTGAATGATATATCAGTTTGATGCAGTCTATCTGACTCCATTATGGCAGCCATTTGTTGCCGTTCAATTTCAGCTATTTCCCTCTTCTTCTGTTGTTTATATCGAATTTGGGCATCCCATGAGTCAGTCAGAGACCTTCTCATATTAGCTTTCTTTTCCTTCTCCTGTTCCTCTTTTAACATTTGGGCTAATTGCAGTTTAGCCCTCTCTTTACATCGCTTTTCCTCCAAAAGAGAGTAATTGGCAACTTCTTTCCTCTTTAGATCCTTCAGATTGTCATATACTATCTTCTTACATTCCTCTAGAGAACTGAACTTTTCAGGAAGCCTTAACCTAGTCTTGTGTTGTATACAATCTAATTTAGATTCACTAACACTCTGATACATCTCACACTGTGCTATCATTTGGTCCCTCATGTTTTGCTCAGTCTCGTCCTCTGTGTGGAATTTCCTCTGCTTCTCTTTCTTCTCAATTTCCTCCATTCGATCCAACCGTTCTGATTCCATTAAGGAATAAGACGGTTGCTTTCTAACCTCGTCCATTTCCATCTTCTGCTGTTTATATTCAACTTGGGCATCCCATGCATCAGTCAAAGACTTTTGCATTTTAACTTTCTTTTCTCTCTCCTGTTTGTCAAGTAACTTTTGGGCAAACTCCTGCTTGGCCAATTCTTTATAAATCTTTTCCTCCTCTAACATGTCTTTGACATATTCTTTCCTCCTTATGTCCTCCAGATTATCATAGACCATCTTCCTACATCTCTCTTGAAATTCAACTTCTTCAGGAACATTTTTCTCCTTCTCATCATGTACATAATCTGACTGAATGCCTTCACCAACTCTCTTATACTTTTGCCATTGCATTATGACTTGGTCCTCTGCATCTTTTGGAACCTCTATGAAAAGTTTCTGTTCTGTTTTACATGACAAAGGCCTTTTAAACTGTTCATCATGTTTGTCCTCTCCAGAAACGCCATTTAATATAGCTGTGGGCAAGTAGAGAGCTTTTGGTCTCCTAATTGGACTCCACATTTTACCTTCCTTGCTAAAATATGGTGTCCAATCAGGTTTTTGCATTGCAGCTGTCTTTTTCTTCTGTTTTTTTGGTACAAAAGTAACGTTTGGACCAAACACCTGCTCTTCCATTTCTTCATGTTCCTTTCCATTCAATAGTGCATTAGAGTTTTGCATTACGGCTTTCTTTTTCTTCTCCTGCTTTTTTGGTACAAAAGTAAAGCTTGGACAAAACTCAGACTCTTCCATTTTTTCATGTTGCTTTTCATTCGATAGATCTTTGTTTTCAGGTTTTTTCTTCCTCGATAGATCTTTGTTTTCAGGTTTTTTCTTCCTCGATAGATCTTTGTTTTCAGGTTTTTTTGTACTCATAGCTTTTAGTTTGCCTTGCAACATATTTTTACATCTATCATACCATGTGGACGTGGAATGATCACCCCCCTTGCTGGCACTCTGAGGTACATAGGTACAAGAGAAACAGGGTTCACTTGTACCTTGTACCTTTTCGGGATGTCTCTTGTCCTCGACAGTGCCAGAGTCTAAATTATTGTCACAAGGGTTGAAATTTTGGGGACAGGTGATCATGGCCACATTGTTTAAAGAACTAATTTGTTCTTGATTGCTTTTCAGACCTTCATTTTGTTGTGTCTTCGTTGTCCAGGAAGGCTTCTTGGGTAATCGACGGGGACCCATCTTCCGTTTCTATCTCACGGTGGAAAAAATGCAGTTCACTGTAAGTCAGTCCGGTGGTACACCTCTGAGCACAAGTAGCAAGGTATTAAAAAGCTGAGATTTTCGTGAGCTAGTCATAGAATGTATGACACAAATCCTTTGATCTTTGTGCCATCATCAGTTAGGTCATTGTGGAACATTAGTTGCTGCTTGTTGCACATATTTGTGTAAGCTAGCTATTGCTATGGTTACCAGTAAAAGTGCTGAAATAATTCACACTTTCTAGTAAAGAATGTGTTTCAAATCTTCAAAAACTCATTCATATTAAGACAAATGTAACTTTTTAAAACAATTTAGACTAGATTCTAAATTGTCTATCAATGTGGCTGTAATTGACATAGGCTTTACAATGTGCAAAACACCATCACCTGGTTTCCCATTAAATCTGCTCGACTATGTTTTTCTCATTAAAACCAGTTTTTGATTAACTCAGCTCAATCTGTGGCCATTCCATTATTCTGGAATGCGCTGTAGATAACGGCAGCAACTCTAGTTGCTCCTCAGCACTCTTTGCTTTATTTGTCCTATTTACTTTATTTACCTATATATGGAAACAGCAGGTCTACACACAAGAGTCAGCTCTCTTGTTTATTCAAGAGTTGCTGGCCCTCAGCAAGAGCCCAAATGGATGGAGGCACCTCCTCCTCAGCTTTGCTGAAGAGGAGGTATTGAGGCTGCACAGCTAGAGCTAAGCAAAAGGCTTGGCTTGTCAATAAACTGAGGCGTTTTAAACCATCACTTCCCTCCGTCTTCATGGGGAACATGGGGAATTGTCCGTGTTGAAGTCATGGCTAACTGACAGCATACTGGACGATACCGTTGCTCTTCGTGGATTTACAACGGTCAGAGCTGATAGGGATCCGAAGGCATGTGGCAGAGGTGGTGGTTTGATCATCTATGTTAACAACCATCGGTGTAACAATGGCCATGTCACAGTTAAGGTAGAGCTGTGTTGCCCTGATCTGGAGCTAATGGCTCCAGATCAGGGCATTAGCTGATCATAAACAAAAATTAGTTTAAAAAAATAGTAAAATAGATAAAATTGAAAATTGTAATAAATTTGTGTCCCTACTACCTTCCCCTGGAGTTCAGTCATGTGATCTCCATCTGTGTTTATGTTACACGTCTCAGCTCATAGTGGACAATTGTAACAAATGATGTTTTTTTTTGTTTGTTTGTTTTCTTCTGATGTTTCTGCTTACCCTTTGGTCTTGGTGGAGAGCCTGTAACGATGAACAGCTTCAGTGAGAGAAAAAAAGGACGACCGCTGTCATCTTCCCCAAACTCTCTTTTTATTACAAATTCTTGAAATCATTAACATTTCTTAGCACAATCACATTCCTGTGTTCCTCTGCTGCCACCAAACAACCACACAGCCTTCACCTCAGTAAACAGTATCAACTCCCACCAACTGTGACAGTATCAAACTGCCAAATCAAACAACACATCGTATGTCAGGGTACCAATGTTTGATCGGGGAGTGGAATGGAGCTAAAAGATACATGTAGCGATCTTCAGAACAGCCGTTATGTGACCGTTGTAGCCAAAATGTAGCTAACTGCGATCCTAACAAATCACTCTTTTTTATTTTTTAATGTTTGAGCACGTCATTACAAATCAAATCCAAATTAACTTGTTACTCCACATTTTGTTAGAGGGGGGACAGCCCTCACCAGCTTCATATTACTAACCTGTAACGATGAACAGTGAGAGGAAAAAAAAAAAAAAAGGACGACCGCCATCTTCTTCCCCAAACTCTGTCTGAAGAGTAAGAGGCAGGGCTTCTCACTTCTGGTCTCCTGGTGAGATGTTGCCCGAACCTTGGTTACTTTTTTTTTATTTAACAGGGTATTTTGTTCAATTTAAGTGTTAAAAAAACCTTATAAGAAATTGCAATACTATTAATTAATGTGGTGGCTTATATTCCTAAACAGATTTTCTGGATTTTCAACAAGTGATAATTAAATTCTCCCACTTTATGGTGTATCACATTTACATCCCTCCGAAGGTGGAGCCAGCTGTTGTCTGTCACAGCATAACTTCCGTTGCAACTTCCTGAAACCCTGGTAATAATATCTGGAGCTTTTAATCATGTCACCCTGGACTCCGCCGCTTTTCACCACCTGTTTTCCTGGTGTTTTTCCTGCACCATCAGGAAAAACAGGATATAGTATTTTCCGGACTACATAGCGCACCTCACTATAAGCCACACCCACAAAATGGAGTTAACGTGTTAACGGTTCGGGAGCAAGACCACGCCTCAAACCACACCTCTAATTTCCTAAGCAGCCCATATATACCCCGCTTGAGAACTGTTCCATGTCTGTCACATTGTTTCGTCAATGAATCTATTTTCACCGCAGACTTGCTAAGATTCGGATCTACTTACAATGGAAGATGCTCTAACTCTCCAGCTCAACCACTCGGACTCGGATGACCTCTTCGACCCTTCTCCAGCTGCCTCAATCTGTTCTCCCCAGGTCGTAAGACAAGCCTCCAACTCCAAACGCCTTCGTTCAGTAATCTTTGACCCTCAAACCCAGCAAAAGAGTGCTCTTTTCAATATTGTTATTATTAGTTTTAATTAGCAATGGATTCGTCTCAATATAGTGCAATCACCTGGTCTAACGATGAGGTATTTTTTTCCTCATTTACTGGCTGATGAACGAGTACAGCCGGCGGCTACATCGAAACCATTGTTTAGTTTCAAAAATAATGACGTCCGGTACAGCTTCGATGGCGCCCCCAGCGTATATGCAAACACAACAGGGCTGGAATTGTTTCGTACCGTTCCCTGCAATGCGAAAACGCTTAGTTTCCTACAGCTAACGTAGCATAGCTGAAATAAACATTAGCTCCCGCTAACAGAAACGTACGAGGAGGGCAGAGTATCTAAATACCAGACATATAAAATGTAACCTGGAATAATTTATTTACTCCATGTCTCATTAAAAGTTAAAGCCTGCAGGTTTAGCTCCTACTTACTTCAGAGGACAAACCACCGGGACGCTCCGGCAAAACCGCTTCGGGGTTTGCCTGGATATTTTTCCGGCCAGCGAACCATTCCGCCACCCAGTGGTCCTTTTTCAGACCACTTAAGTCTCCAGTACCGTTCAAAAACACACAATATGTCTATAAATAAATTTAGGACATTATAAGGAAGTGCTGAGATGTATCGTTTTCCAGCGAACTAACGTATTTGCCACTTCGGCACAGTGAGAAACGTTAGAGGATAAATACACTAGACTCCGAGCAAAACTCAGATGTCCCAGCTTTTACTAGCATGTAAACGCACCATCTACACACAAATCTTGGAGCTTCCCAGAGGCGTGAAATGAGTCTCAAAAATAGTTGTGCACTCGTAACTGGATTTGTGTGTAAATGCAGTTTTGTGCGTGCGTAACAGGTGATTTGTGTGTACTTTTTCAACATGTAAAAGTTGAAAAACTTTTACAAGGTTTATTTTATTTTTACGTTTTACAAATCAAGTATTACGCACGCACAAATCTTTTTACGCACGCACAAATCCTGTTACGGATGCACAAATCTTTTTACGCACGCACAAATCTTTTTGAGACTATTTTCACTCCATAAACCTGCCCTCATAATCCCACTTCTACAACAGACTTACTAGGCCACCATCTCTCCAAGCCAGTTCAGGTCAAAGCTCGTGCAGCTGCTCAGACAGGGAATTTGTTAACTTCCTCATTAACAGTTTCACTCACGTTTTCCACCCGGGCATAGAAAGTATTCCAGATTCCACCCATCAATGTCACAATCTTCAATCTGCTCTCTCAGATCCTGACACAGTTGACTCTCTCCTCACTGAAGAAGTTAAAAAAGGGTTCATGATAGGCCACCCTTCCCTATTTTTAGCGTCAGTGCCATTGGCATTGCCACATGTAAATACATAGGTAAAAAAGACTAATTATACATATTTCAGCCCCTCATGGTTCTCATGTTCCTAGTATCAATAGCATCATTCTGTTCCCCGACTTCTCCGTGCAATATGCAGCCATAGACCATGCCATTAAACTTATTCGGTTATCAGTACATGGCGCCTGACTCTCTTAACACCGACATCATCGACGCTTTCAAAGTTCTGCCCAATTGCTCCCAATTTCTGGCGCTTCTTCGGTGTAGTTTGGAAAGGCGCTTTTTACTTCGCTCTCCGCCTTAAGTTCGGGTGCCGTAGCAGCCCCAAAATTTTTGATTCCCTGTCTGAAGCCCTTTGTTGGATTCTTCTCAATATCTACAAACTCCCTTATGTAATACTTCTGGACGACTTCTTGGTAGTCCCTCCTCTATCTTCTCCTCGTTTCGGTCTTAATGCCCTAACTCGAGCTTTTTCCCAGCTGGGAGTTCCCCTCTCAGCAGAAAACCATTGGTCCATGCACCTCTTTAGAGTTCCCTATCATCCGAAAAGATCAATCAAATCACCTTAATATTGTCTAATTTCTCACTAACTGACAAATGTTCTAAACTCCTCGGCCATCTGAACTAGTCCAATGCTTTTATTTTGGTAACATTCTGTATGTATCCATAGTAACAGAGCAACTGAGCTACCAGAGAAGTTTAACTGCAAGAAAGAAACAGTTAACAGCAAGGCAGAAAAGTCCATAAACGGCAACTTGAGTTTTAACTTCAGTCAATAAGGGAACAAGGTAACGGTGATTGAAATTTATTTAAGTATTTTAATTCTGCTTAATTAATGATTCATGAAAGGAATTGTATTAATGTAAAAAGCTATGCTTCACTAATGGTAAAAAATGATTGTGTTTTTTTTCTCTCTTATTTAGCTCTTATGGTGGTTGATGACAAAAGACGGCTTTAATAATCATCATTTAACCATCAGTCCCGGCCTTCGAATAGTTGACTGAGTGCAACATTGTGTATGACAATCTGGAGGATATAAAGATGAAAGAAGTTGCCAACAACACCCTTTTGGAGGCAAAGCCACGTGAAGAAAGGCCAAGGCGGGAATTTGGCCAAAAGGTGCGTGACAAAAAGAGTGAGAAGAAATCTGTAATAAAACTGTCTCTGACTGACACATGGGATGCCCTAATTAAAAATAAACAACAGAAGAATATTGAGATGACCAGATTGAAAGACAACAAATGGTTGCCATAATGGAATCAGAAAGGTTGTGAACAATTGAGGAAATTAAGAAGAGGAACCTGAAGGAGAAAGACCAGAAATTTTTCCAATGGGTGAGTATGACTTTAATAAAACCGACTTGTGAAAATCTTCCTTCAGAAAAATGCTTAGAAATAAAGATTAGCATAAAACGGTGTTTAAATGTCAGTGCAGCAGTTACTGCCGTTTAAGTTTTAATAGAGCTACCATTGGAATCTACACACATAAAACTACCTTCAATTATTGATCTGGAAATGATTAGATGCTTAGCATTGCTATTTTAATTTAACTGAGTTGTGTTTATTGACGCTTAGCCGTCAGCCATGAGTCGTTAGCACGGAGGTTTGAGTCGAGCCGTGAGCCGTTAGCCAGATTACCTCCAGATAATGTCTTAAGAAGTAATACTAATTAAACAGCATTGAAGACAAAGGGCATGCCTAAGTGTAATTTTCTTTATTCACTTGTGTTTAGTAATTTGCCTAATTAACCGCTGCAGGGCTTGATTTGACTATCAGTAAATGTCCTTATGACAAAAAAAAGGGGGATATGTACAACAGGTGTCAGGTGTTCTGACTATTCATCATACCTCGTAAATCCAACATACCTTGTGGTAATGCGCATGCGCACATCGATGCTTCGTTTGTTTAAATCTGTCATATCTGTAGAAGTTTCATTTTGTGTTTTATTTCTCAGACATTTACGGTAAATAAAAAAAAAATAAAATAAGAAAAATTTAGATATTTCCACGCAGTGTCCAGTTGTTCTGCTTGTTGCCTAATGCAGCTTCGATCAGCATCCAGCGTTATTTATGTGCTTTTTAAAGGACATATTCCATGCAGTTTTCTAAAGAAGTATTAAAATATTAAAAAAGTAGATTAGTTTATAAGGACAAAATATCCCGATCAAATTTGTAGTCAAACAGTATTTGTAGTAATAGTGATGCTAAACGGGATTGATGTTTGGTTTACAGTATGGTAATGACATTGGACACAGCAAAAGTCATTTGTTATTATGTTTGATTAGCATAACAGCTTAGTTAAATCAAATTTACCGTAAACTTCTGAGAATTAAAACACACAAATGAAACTTCTACAGGTATGACAGATTTCTAAGAAATCTGCTGAGTTAGCAGTATGTGATGTAACATCGATGTGTGCATGTGCATTACCGTAAGGTATGCTGGATTTACGGGTATGATCGATAGTCAGAACACCTGTTCGTACTTCACGTTATTCATAACGTGGTAGTTCCAGTCCATCAGGGTCATTCAACTGGACGTGAGATGGGCTGCAGTCCATAATCCCTTTCTTGCGTTTTTCCGGACTCCTTTTTGGTTTTGAAAATTGTATAAATTCTATTCCTCCCTTTACACATTCCGGGTAACGGATGTCGGGATTGCATTTTCCTCACTGACAACTTAGATTATCTATTATTTTCTTTAAAATCTCTCTGACTACAGCATTTTTGCTGACAAGAACTATTAACGATTGTCAATATTGTCGGTGTATGTGTACCTGCAACACTGATTGGTCAGTTGCTGAGAATTGTCCTGAAATGCTTGGGGGAGGATTGCTCTACGTCAGCATGGGGGCGGAGCCGGCATAATTTCAATCGGATCATTTCAGCCTTCAGTGTGTACGCAGCCTTTGTTTAGCTGTGGCTGAATTCAGTGTCTGTATCCTGTTGAGGACCAGGCCTACGTTAAAGTTAAAGTTCAATGATTTTATTTTTGTATCATTCTATATAACGTATCTATAGTAACAGAACAACAGAGCTACCGGAAAAGGTTGACTGAAAGAAAGAAAAGGTTAAAAGCAAGGCAAAAAAATCCATAAAAGGCAACTTAAGTTTTCAGTCAATAAGGGAAAACGGTAACAGTGATTGAAGTTTATTTAAATATTTTAATTCTGCTTAATTAATGATTCATGAAAGAAATTGTATCAATGTAACAAGCTATGCTTTATTAATGGTAAAAAATGATTGTGATTTTTCTTTCTCTTATTTAGCTCTTATGGTGGTATCTGACTGATTCATGGGATTCCCAGATACAACGTAAACGGCAGGTGAAAAAGGAACTTTATGAGATTGAAAGGAAAGACATGCTTTCCTGAACTGAAGAGAAAAGAGCGAGGACAGAAACATAAGATGAATTCTGGTCAATTACCCTGGAGGGTTATCCCTTTGATGAAGACGATGAAGATAGAACCAGATGATGATCTGAACAGGAGTATCAAAATTCAAGAGGAGGATCGTAATTTAAGTGCATTTCTTTCAGGCGTGCCTAAAATTACGAAAGATTTCAAATCTGACAACACGACAGAACCAAAAGAAACTGGACAAATGCAGAAGAGAGACCAGAGAATTGCACCACATCTGATTATAACGTTGACTTCAGCTCAAATTTCATGTCATGTTTGAAAGACAGAATTGATATTCAGACATGTATTGACCAAGATAATAAACTTTAAAGAGTACAGATGTTAAAAGAAAGACAGGATGCTGAAATTTGCAAATTACAGGAGAAGAAACAGAGATGGTGAAGGCATTCAGTCAGAATATGTACATGACGAGAGGGAGAAAAATGTTCCTGAAAAGGTTAAATTTCAAGAGAGACGTAAGAAGATGTTTTATGATAATCTGGAGGATATAAAGAGACAAGAAGATGCCAAAGACGCTTTAGAGGAGGAAAAGTTTTATAAAGAAATGGCCAAGCAGGAGTTTGCCCAAAGGTTACTTGACAAACAGGAGAGAGAAAAAAAATTGAAATGCAAAAGTCTTTGACTGATGCATGGGGTGGTCAAGTTGAATATAAACAGCAGAAGAAGATAGAAATGAAAAAGGTTAAGAAGCAAGTGTCTTATTCCTTGATGGAATCAGAACGGTTGGATCGAACAGAGGACGTTGAGAAGAAGAAACAGAAGAATCAAAAACTCAGCACACAGGACAAGACTGAGCAAAACATGAGGGACCAAATGATAACAGTGTGAAAAACATCAGAGTGTTGGTGACCCAAATGAAGGCTTTCAGTCTGCATCAGCGTTTGTACGACATGAGAGTGAGATGAAGCTTCCTGAAAGGTTTAATTCTCTAGAGGAATCTAGAAAGATTGTTTATGACAATCTGTACAATAGAAAGACGAAGGAAGCTGCCAACTACACTCTTTTGGAGGAAAAGCGATATAGAGAGAGGGCTAAGCAGCAGTTAGGCCGAAATTTACATGAGGAACAGGAGAGGGAGAAGAAAGCCATTTTGAAAACGTCTCTGTCTGACACATTGGATGAACAAATTCAATATAAACAACAGAAGAAGAAAGAAATAGCTGAAATTGAAAGGCAACAAATGGCTGCCATAATGGAGTCAGTTAGACTGCATCAAATTGAGGAAATTAAGATGAGGAGACAGAAGAAAGAGAAAAAACGGAATTTTTTTTGAGGCAAGATCAGACTGAGCCAAACATGGAAGACCAAAAGAAGACTGTGGATGACAATTTAGAGGATATATTGAGGAAAGAAGCTGCCTAAGACTGTCTTTTACAAAAAAAGCTATGTAACAATATGGCAGAGGAGAAGGTGGCCAAAATGCTACGTGAAGCACATCAGCAAGAGAAGAAAACTCCAAAACAAAAGCCTCTGACTGATGAACTGGCTGCCCAATATCAATATAAACAGAAACAGAAGAGAGAAACTGACTGGACTGAAAGGCAAGGGGTGCTTCCTGGATATCGAGCTGAGGAAATTGGAGCCAGGAGACAGAAGAAATATCCCCAGTAGAAACTGAAGACACAGAACAAGACTAAAAAACATATGGACAACCCAAACATAATGCAGTGGGAAATGCATCATAGTGTTACTGAACAAGGAAGAGATGTTCAGTATGATTTTGGCTTTCTAGAACATGAGAGTGACTGCAACATTTCTGATAAGGACAGAAGTCGTGAAATACGTAAAAAAAAAATAGTGTACAACCAACTGTTACTTATAAAGAAGGAAGAAGCTAAAAAAGGGCTTTTATGGAGGATAAGTTATTGAAAGAAAAGAAACATTGAGAATCTGTAGAGCAAAAGCGAGAAAAACTGGAGAATGAGAAAAAAGCTGCAGCTATCAAGTCGCTGACTGATTCATGGGATTCCCAGATACAATTTAAAAGGCAGGAGAAAAAGGAACTTTGTGAGATTGAAAGAAAAGACATACTTTCCTTAATTGAATTTGAAAGACAGTGTGTAGGTGGAAATAGTAAAAGAATCCACCTTTAAAAATACAAACAGCCTGATTACCACGAAGTTCAGGAGACTGCCAGGGAAACGTTCCTCCAAGAACTGTGCGGGAAGATTGGTGTATTCTGCTGACAAACATGATGACACAAAAACCAGACCTTCACTGGGTCGTCAGAAAGTTAGCAATACCAAGCCTGTTAAACTTCCCTCACTGCAAGACTTTGCAAGACAAGCTGAAAGGTTTAAGGAAAAAAAGAAGCTGCCAACAAAGATCTATTAAGGGAAAAGCAACTTGAAGAAATGGAAGAGCAGGGATTTTGCTCAAAAGTTACTTTTGCTCAAGACATACAGGAGAGGGATAAGAGAGCCGAAATAAAAAAGTCTAATGCACAGTACGCAGAAAATGGAAAGTGAAAAACAGAAGAAGAGGGAAATGGAGGAAGTTTAAAAAACTGGAAGCAAAAAACATTGTGTCAAAAAGAGAAAGAGACAAAAAGCTCTCAACGTGTCCACAGCTAAATCCAATTAGGTTTTTGGAAAAGACAAACATGACAAACAGTTTAAAAAGTCTTTGTCATGTAAAAAAAGAACAGAAACTCAACATACAGGTCACTGAAAATGCAGAGGAACAAGTCGTAATGCAAAGGCAAAAATATAATAGCATTAGTGAAGGAATTCGGTCAGAACGTCGAGAGGGAGAAAAATGTTCCTGAAGAAGTTGAATTTCAAGAGAAATGTGAAAACATGGAAAATGACAATCTGGAGAAATTAAGGAGAAAAGAAGATGCCAAAGACGCTTTGGAGGAGAAAAAGTTTATAAAGAAATGGCCAAGCAGGAGTTTGCCCAAAAGTTACTTGACAAACAGGAGAGAGAAAAAAAATTGAAATGCAAAAGTCTTTGACTGATGCATGGGATTGTCAAGTTGAATATAAACAGCAGAAGAAGATAGAAATGAAAAAGGTTAAGAACCAAGCGCGTTAGTCCTTGATGGAATCAGAACGGTTACATCGAACGGAGGAAGTTGAGAAGAAGAAACAGAAGAATCAAAAACTCAGCACACAGGACAAGACTGAGCAAAACATGAGGGACCAAATGATAAACAGTGTGAAAAACATCAGAGTGTTGGTGACCCAAATGAAGGCTTTCAGTCTGCATCAGCATTTGTACAACATGAGAGTGAGATGAAGCTTCCTGAAAAGTTTAATTCTCTAGAGGAATCTAGAAAGATTGTTTATGACAATCTGGACAATAGAAAGATGAAGGAAGCTGCCAACTACACTCTTTGGAGGAAAAGCGATATAAAGTGAGGGCTAAGCAGCAGTTAGGCCAACATTTACATGAGGAACAGGAGAGGGGGAAGAAAGTCATTTTGAAAAAGTCTCTGCGACACATTGGATGAACAAATTCAATATAAACAACAGAAGAAGAAGGAAATAGCTGAATTCGAAAGGCAACAAATGGCTGCCATAATGGAGTCAGATAGACTGCATCAAATTGAGGAAATTAAGATGAAGAGACAGAAGAAAGAGAAAGAGCGTACATTTTTGAGACAAGATCATACTGAGCCAAACATTAAAGACCAAAAGAAGACTGTGGATGATAATTTAGAGGATATATTGAGTAAAGAAGCTGCCTACGACTCTTTTACAAAAAAAGCTATGTAACAATATGACTAGGAGGAGGTTGCCAAAATACTACGTGAAGCACATCAGCAAGAGAAGAAAACTCCAAAACAAAAGCCTCTGACTGATGAACTGGCTGCCCGATATCAATATAAACAGAAACAGAAGAGAGAAACTGACTGGACTGAAAGGCAAGGGGTGCTTCCTGGATATCGAGCTGAGGAAATTGGAGCCAGGAGACAGAAGAAGGATCCCCAGCAGAAAATGAAGACACAGGACTAGACTAAAAAACATATGGACATCCCAGACGTAATGCAGTGGGAAATGCATCACAGTGTTACTGAACAAGGAAGAGATGTTCAGTATGATTTGGCTTTCTAGACCATGAGAGTGACTGGGACATTCCTGATAAGGACAGAAGTCGTGAAATACGTAAAAAAAAATAGTGTACGACCAACTGTCACTTATAAAGAAGGAAGAAGCTAAAAACATGGGCTTTTATGGAGAATAAGTTATTGAAAGAAAAGAAACATTGAGAATCTGCAGCTGTCAAGTCTCTGACTGATTCATGGGATTCCCAGATACAATTTAAACAGCAGGAGAAAAAGGAACTTTATGAGACTGAAAGGAAAGACAAGCTTTCCTTAATTGAATTGAAAAGAGAGTGTGGAGGTGGAAATAGTAAAAGAATCCACCTTGAGAAACACAAACAGCCTGATTAACACGAAGTTCAGGAGACTGCCAGAGACAAGTTCCTCCAAGAACTGTGCGGGAAGATCGGTGTATTCTGCTGACAAACACGATGATGCAAAAACCAGACCTTCACTGGGTCGCCAGAAAGTTAGCAATACCAAGCCTGTCAAACTTCCTCACTGAAATCTAACTCTGTGCACCTCCTTGAGAATTACCAACATAACTGTAAAAGGGTAAAACTCCCATCCATTTGCAATTCCAAATGAATATCTGTTTCTCAGCTTGCCAAGGAATGCTATGGGAATCCCCCGGAGGAGCTGATCCAAGTGGCTGAGGAGAGGGAAGTTTGTCTGTTGTTAAAATTAATTAAACCTATGTTTTATACAAGTTCTCTTCGGGTGCTCTGGTGTCTCTACAAACATGATATTACATAGGTTATCTAAATAGATAGGTCTATCAATAGTGTGTATGGGTGTTTTATGCTGGCAAGTGTCATTTGCTAAATTACACTTTAATGCAAAGTTGCATTAAATCACCTTTAATATATATATAGATATATAGATAGATAGATATCCATCCATCCATTTTCTGCTGCTTATCCGGGTTTGGGTTGTGGGGGCAGCAGCTTCAGAAGTGAGGCCCAGACTTCCCTCTCCTCAGCCACTTCTTTCAGCTCCTACAGGAACCCCAAGGTGTTCCCAGGCCAGCTGAGAGACATAGTCCCCTCCAGCGTGTCCTGGGTCTTCCCCGAGGCCTCCTCCCGGTGGGACATATCAGTTGAAGCTGAATTTAGCTTCCAAATGTAAATTCTAATTTGGAAAATAGTATATTTTGCTCTGTTTTTAATTTTTTACCTCATTGCTTTCCTGGCCAATTGAGGTGATGGTGTGTATCTGGTATTACTTGAAATTGTTGCAATTTAATATCTCACTTGAAGGCCTGATCTACATGCAAATACTTCATATAATGTAAACACTAAGATGGGAGAAAAAAGTTTGTGAAATGCAGAATATTACAGAAGAGATTCAGTTTTATTGTAAGTAGAAACATGACTACAAAATGAAAATGAATATACAATATACTTCCCAGCAGTTACTGAGATGTCAGACCTGTTTGTCTTTACTGGTAATGAAAACACGTCACTCTGGAAGAGAGGAAGAGCGGCTCAGCTCAGTCCAGGATCACCGCAGTGTGAGGGTAGCTATTGAAGTCTACGGGTAGACTTTTGCATATCCTCCAGTTTCCAGATCCTAATTTAACCGAGTACTGTAAATAATAAGTTGGTCCATTCAGTGATGATCTGGCTGACCCTGGCCAGGTGGACGGCGTGCCGGTCAGCAAGGTCCCATTACCTGGATCCTAGGGAAAGGTAATTTAACAAGAAGATCTCAATGGGTTGAGGGAGTTCATTTGATGAGAGTTCATCTCTGTTCTTGGTGAAGTACTGGGTTTGCCCATTATCTGTACCAAACATTAATACAAAAAATGATGCATAGAAGAGGTATTATTTTTAAAAAGTTCAAGCAAACCTAAGTTTATAATTTTAATAATAAAGCTGAAAAGACTGAAAATCATCTACCAACTTATCTACATTATTACAGCTTAAGGGCGAGGAGGAAGAGTAGATTTGATTAAATGTTTCTGCTGTGTTTTCTGTGAAAGAATGTTTTGTGATAGTAGCTTTTTGTCCAAGTGGGTCAACGGATAAAGAACTTTCAAAGATAATAACAAAGTGATCCGACAGGCGACATCAGTTACAGAGACATTGGAAACGTTCACACTCTTACTGATAACCAGGTCCAGTGTGTGTCCTTGAGTGTGTGTTGCTTGTTTTACATGTTTTGTTAGACTAAAACTCTCTAATATATTAAAGAGCTTTTTGCCCCTCGGTCTTCAGGTTGTAAACATGTTGATATCACCGACAATTATTAAACAATCATAATCAATGCATATGAGAGACATAAGTTAATTCAAGTCAGTAAAGAAATGTTCCACGTAAGTTCGTTTGTGACCTTTTACCTCAGTTCCAAGATATTCAAAAGATGTGAAATTACCCTAAGAGATTTTATTACAGTTTTTTATATTCTTATATATTGAAGCCACACTCCTCCTTTTTTCTGTTTTCTATTCTCCCATAAAAAAATTGTAGGTAGGAGGTGCTGATTCAATTAATATGATTGGTTTATTACTGTCATTCAACCATGTTTCTGTCAGAAACATAACATCAATATTATACTAATAGCATGCAAACTTCATAATCTGCACTCTTTTGGTTGAATGCAATATTTATTTCCACTTTAGCCTCATGTTGTTTACTTTTTATTAAAGTAAATTTTTTGTTAATGGAGACTTGAGAATCCTTTTTATTTTTGTTTTTGGTTGTTTTGTTTGTTTAGTTTATCAGCTCCAGTGTTATGTGTTCTTTTGAAAATAAAATATCTCTATGGCAGGAAATTGCATGCATTATTAGTCATTTCCATTAAATCAGTGTCAAAAAGTCTTGTGACAATATTATCGTTTATCGCAATAATTTTTTAAACAGTCACTCAGCAAATTTTTTTATTGTGACAGGCCTATGAAGTTATCCAATTATGATGTCGATAATGTAAATATAACTATAAAAATTGTGACTTTAAAAATAACTCACAAGCAAAAATATCAGTAAGGATGAGAGAGAACAGGACAAGCTGTTCCTCCTTGAGCTGTCAGTAATGCACATATCAGTTCACCTGAGATAAGGTAAAACTAACTTAGAAGTAACTTTGCAGCAAATTATAGAAGCTGCTTGTTTTAAGTTAGTTTCTTAATATTGATAAAAAATGTTCTTGTTTAATTGGCTAATAATTAAAATTATAAGAGGAGGAAATGTTTGGTAATTAGTGAAATAATCTGTCAATTGAACAAGAACTTTTTTCAAGTTTCTTTAGAACAATGAGTTGTTAAAGTTCCTCTGTATGCAGATAACAGTACAAAGATCTCGGTGTCCATCCTATGATTGGTGCCTTCTTGTCCACCAGGAAGTTGTGAACAGAGTTTAAAAGCTGCTCCAGGACTGCAGACTTTCACAGGAAGCTGGATCAGCCATGGGTCTGCTGAAGGTTCTGCTGGTGCTGGTGCTGGGTGAGTCGGACACACTGGAGAGACTGGAGACACTCCCACTGCTTCAGTTCGATGCTTTTTAATCTTCAGCTGTTCATATGTTTTCTGTTCCAGCAGCCATGTTTGCACCTGATGTCTGAGTAAAGTTCTCCTTTTTCTTCCTCAGGTGTTTCAGTGAACTCAGATGTTTCTGTGCAGAAGAGAATGATTGGAGGTCAGAACTGTGGTGACACAGAGTTTCTTTATCATGTTCGGCTGGTGGCCAGGAATCCTACTACTGGGAACCTGTGTGGAGCATCTCTGATCCACCCTGAGTGGATCCTGACTGCAACTCACTGCTGGAAGACAGATCCAGACTGGTAGGAAAGAAACAAGAAACAGTTTTATCTGCAGATGGTCAGGTTTTCTATGCTCATTAATATCTAACCTTTTCTGCAGGATTCACACAGCAGCGTTCGGAGTTCATCCACACACTGCTCAACAGCACCATCAGTTAATCCAACACAATCCTGTGATTTATACTGACAATGGCCAACAGCATGAAATCATGTTGCTGAAGCTTCAGACACCAGTAACAGATATCCTACCTGTTCAGCTACCAGACTGCAGTAATCATATTAAAATGTAAGTCTTTCTCTGATCAATAACAGGACTTCAGGTTTTCTGTCTCCTCTCCTCCAGTCCTACTGCCTCTGCTTCAGCACACCTGAGTCAGGTAATCAGGCCACCAGCAGAACCAGAACCCGTTTAGCTCAGGTATGTTGAACTAGAGACACATGTAAAGGTGCAGAACCCTGAGGACAGGAGGTAACACTCAGTGGATGAAGTCCTGGAAGGATTTATTGTCTGTTCTATCTTTGTTATTCATAACAATTGTATTTTTACATTTATTGTGTTTTAGCGGCAAGACTGTTCGGCTGGCAGGAGAGGGAGGAACCACAGTCGGCCCCAATAATCAGCGATGTGAGAGAAATGTTGAGGTTATGAGAAGATAATCTTTGTTTCTGTCTATAGAGAAGGTCGAGGGAATAACATGTTTATGACTCATGTTTCTCTACAGTACCCGATTCTCCTATTTCATCACATCTTCAGTGTGTCAACATGAATGTTGTAAAGGTTTCACTCTTCAACCCGACATTTGGGCATTATTTCCGTGTTTCAGCACCGAACAAGGATATATGTTATGTAAGTCTGTTTCTTCAATATCTCTCTACAGTGATTAGAAGACTTTCTGTTTTACAACACAAATAAATATACAGATGGAAATTTTTCTGCAGGGTGACTCTGGTGGAGGAGTGATCTTCAACAACAGGATTTATGGTGTGATTGCTGAAGGTGGATTACATCCATATCAGTCAGCTGCTGTAATCATGGATGTGTGTGAATACATAGGGTGGATAAAATCCCATACTGGACTAAAATAAAACAAATTATCATGAAATAAAATTCTCAACAAATTTCTTCTCAGATATAATTTTATAGTTGTTTCTTCATCAGTTTGTTCCACAACTTTGTACAATTAGGATAAATTAATAGTTTAGTTTTTTCTCACCTGTCCTTGTCCTCTCTATCAGAGCTTTTCTCTGCCACAGAAATGAAAAATAAACGCATGAAAAAGAAACATTTCCTGACTGATTGTCTTCACAGTCATGGTTCAGTTTGTTCAGTTGATAATTTCCCTGAACTGAGTCTAAAAACATGTCGTGAGAAACACCAGATTTATTTATTCAGTTTTTGTCTTATTATACAAAGTCACTGTTCATTTAAAATTTAAATTTTAACACCTTTCGTAGGCTTACGTAAAACTATAAAAAAACAATTATCTTGAAATCATTAACAAAAATCTGCTAAATTAAGGAGGAAGTGCAAAAATATTTGTTTTCTTTTACTGTAGAAATTAAAATTTAATGTTCATTATGTAAAACTTCTCAGAAATTACAATTTTCTAAAAATTTAATCTGACCGTCAAGGAGTGCTGTGGTTGATGGTGAGGAGATAACGCTGAGAGACCAAGGTAGTGATGAAAATGATTAATGGTAACATTCACAGTCCAGGACAGGCAGCACGGCTGCAAATTAGCACACAACTAATACCGGTAGCAAGTGAACATAAGGACTGAATCAAGTAACCTCAGGACTTCACAGTTCCGCTGAGGAAACAGACTGACTGACAAAGACATTAAACATGGGATGTGCGACGAATGAGAAGGACCCAACAAAAAACACGGACAACAGGTGAGACTAAATACACACAGGGTAATCTAGGGAACGAGACACACCTGGGAGACAATCAACAAAAAAAACGCATCGACAGAGACTCACAGGGAACAGGACTACATAGAAAACTCAAAAACACAGAAACACGGATCGTGACAGTACCCCCTCCTCAAGGGGCGGCTACCAGACGCCCAACAGAAAAGTCCAAAAACAAAATCGACCCAACAAGGTGGGCGAAGGGGCGACGGGGCTAGAATCCAGAAAACAAAACTAAATCCAAACAGGAACTCAAACAGAAAAAAACAGTTGGGGGGCCGCCCACGGGACAGGAGGCGGAGCTTGGGCTGCGTGAGTGGCGATGTCGGCGCAGGAAGCAGAGTCCTGCCGGCAAATCGGCAGACGTCGCTGGCGCAGGAAGCACAGACGTGGAGGCGAGTGCGGCGGTCTCAGCCGCCGGCGCAAAAAGCACAGATGTGGCAGCGGTTTATCCGGTCGCGGCTGCAGCAGGAGGCGCTCGGGCCCGTAGGACCGGCTGCAGACTCAGAGGGTGGAGCTCCGGGGCCGGCGGTCAAGGCCGAGCAGACTCTGGAGACGGAAGCTCGGACAGAGCAGACTCTGGAGGCCGGGGCTCGGACGGAGCAGACTCTGGAGGCCGGGGCTCGGACAGAGCAGACTCTGGAGGCCGGGGCTCGGACGGAGCAGACTCTGGAGGCCGGGGCTCGGACGGAGCAGACTCTGGAGGCCGGGGCTCGGACGGAGCAGACTCTGGAGGCCGGGGCTCGGACGGAGCAGACTCTGGAGGCCGGGGCTCGGACGGAGCAGACTCTGGAGGCCAGGGCTCGGACGGAGCAGACTCTGGAGGCCGGGGCTCGGACGGAGCAGACTCTGGAGGCCGGGGCTCGGACGGAGCAGACTCTGGGGGCCGGGCTCGACGGAGCAGATCTGGAGGCGGGGGCTTCGACGGAACCGCAGCAGCAACGGCAGGAGACGGACAGGCAGAGGTAGTGGGAGAGGGGGGCGAAAGCTTGGAACATCTGGTCTTGGAGGCAGAGGGTTGCCAGCCATGATGGCCAGAGCGGTCTGGCGTTCCCACTCTGCCTCCAACAGGAGCTCCTCCAACCCCACAACCGGCAGCCGCGGAACCAGTACTCCAACTGGAGTACCACCCGGGTGGCGAAACCAAGCCTACGACAGGCAGAGTACGGCTTGGCCAGGACCTCCATGTAGCCCTTAACGGAGTCCTCCAGGTAAGCCCATTCCTGTGCTGTCGGGTTCATGTTGAAGATTTCCGTTCCTCACCGGTTTGATCGGGTCCTTCTGTCAAGGAGTGGTTGATGGTGAGGAGATAACGCTGAGAGACCAAGGTAGTGATGAAAGTGATTAATTTAATGGTAAAGTTCACAGTCCAGGACAGGCAGCACGGCAGCAAATTAGCACACAGCTAATACCGGTAGCAACTGAACATAAGGACTGAATCAAGTAACCTCAGGACTTCACAGTTCCGCTGAGGAAACAGACTGACTGACAAAGACGTTAAACATGCAACGAATGACCCGATGAAGAACACAGACAACAGGTGAGACTAAATACACACGGTGTAATCAAGGGAACGAGACACACCTGGGAGACAATAAGAAAAAACGCAGTGACAGAGACTCAAAGGGAACAGGACTACACAGAAAACTCAAAAACACAGAAACACGGATCGTGACACTGACAGAAGCTCTTTGTACATTTTATAGTAACATCTGAAAACAGTAAACAGATGTTAGTACTGCTAAAATATGTCATTAAGTAGTTTATTGTTAGAACGTTGTCACTGATAATGTTACATCAAGTTAAACAGAAAGGTTTGCATCATTAATATGATAGCGTTAATAATTCAGTAATTACTCTCCAAACAATAGTCTTAATGAACAATATGATTTATTTCTATGCAACCAGGAATATTTTATTATCCTGTTATTAAATGATACAAATTTTTCCCAAAGTAGTGATTTTGTCGTTCATTTCATTCGTCATACTGAACAGACTTTAACTGAAAGTTTCAAATGTATAATTGTGCTATTAAATATTAATCTTGGATGAAGATGAGGCATATTTTGTAGAAATCTGGATTATTTTTTGATTAAAGTTATTTTTTAAATTAAATTGTGAGAATATCTTGTTTGTGAATAAATAAAACGGCTGTTTGTTATAATCAGTAAAAATGTCACTGTTGCAAAACTAGAAAATAAATGTCTGTTGTCTGATCAGATTGTTGTGTTTATTTCTGGTTGTTGGTGAGGAAAATAATGGATTTCCAATAAAATATTGAGCATATTTTTAGTTTTAATAGTAACTAAAACTAAAGTTTTCCTTCAAGAAAACAAAACTAACATCAAACATGGATATGTAACAAACTGAATACCACCAGGAGACTGAGACAGCAAGTCTTTTCTGATTCACTTATCAAAATAATCACTAAGATCCAAAACATTTGTAACTTTATTAAAAAATAATAATAACAAAAAATCATCAAAATGTGTTCAATTGAATGACTCAAAAAATCAATAATCTCAGTAATTATTGTTTCAACAAGGTGTTGCACAATTCTGTGCATTTCAATTCCACTACCTAAATGAAACAAAAAGGTGACTCAAAGACGGACTGACTAGCAGAGAAGGAGTTTAAAAGAGCTCATCAACCACCGGAGCATGTACAGTCGTGTAATAAATACCAAGCATGAAAACAACCTAATATTATAATGGACTGAATGTTATGTTTTTAACAATCTCTGCTCAGCTTGGGTAAATGAAAAAATGATAAATAAATGAAATTTGAAAATGGATGAATGAAAATGGAAAATTGGAAAAAGGGTACATGAAAAACACTATAAATGAAAATGGAAAATTGAAGGACAAATGAAAATTAAAGCTTGGGAAAGGATAAGTGAAAATTGGAAAAGGATAAGTAAATAAACTTGAAAAAGGATAAATGAAAATGGAAAATTAGAAAATGATTAAAAAAAGTAAAATTGAAAAAGAAAAATAGGAAAAGCATAAATGAATAGGGAAAAAAGAAAATTAAAAAAGGACAGAAATAAATTTGTTCACCTGAGAGAAGACAAAGCTAACTTAGAAGTAACTTTGCAGCAAAATATAGAAGTTGCTTGTTTTCAGGCAGTGTCTTAATATTGATAAAAAGTTCTTGTTTCATAGGCTTATTAAGTTATAAGAGGAGGAAATGTTTGGCTTATTAGTCAAATAATCTGTCAATGGAACAAGAACTTCTTTCATGTTTCTTTAGAACAATGAGTGGTTAAAGTCCTCTGTAGCAGATAACAGTACAGATCGGTGTCCGTCCTGTGATTGGTGCTTCTTGTCCACCAGGAAGTTGTGAACAGAGTTTAAAAGCTGCTCCAGGACTGCAGACATTCACAGGAAGCTGGATCAGCCATGGCTCTGCTGAAGGTTCTGCTGGTGCTGGTGCTGGGTGAGTCGGACACACTGGAACTGGAGACACTGGAGACACTCCCACTGGTTCCAGGGAGGCTGCTGCTCTCAGTGACTCTCAAACTTCCCTCTGATTCTGTTTCAGACTGAAACTTCGTTGCATATAAATTGCGATGCTTTTTAATCTTCAGCTGTTCATATGTTTTCTGTTCCAGCAGCCATGTTTGCACCTGATGTCTGAGTAAAGTTCTCCTTTTTCTTCCTCAGGTGTTTCAGTGAACTCAGATGTTTCTGTGCAGAAGAGAATGATTGGAGGTCAGAACTGTGGTGACACAGAGTTTCTTTATCATGTTCGGCTGGTGGCCAGGAATCCTACTACTGGGAACCTGTGTGGAGCATCTCTGATCCACCCTGAGTGGATCCTGACTGCAACTCACTGCTGGAAGACAGATCCAGACTGGTAGGAAAGAAACAAGAAGACAGTTTTATCTGCAGATGGTCAGGTTTTCTATGCTCATTAATATCTAACCTTTTCTGCAGGATTCACACAGCAGCGTTCGGAGTTCATCCACACACTGCTCAACAGCACCATCAGATAATACAACACAATCCTGTGATTTATACTGACCAATGGCCAGCAGCATGACATCATGTTGCTGAAGCTTCAGACACCAGTAACAGATATCCTACCTGTTCAGCTACCAGACTGCAGTAATCATATTAAAATGTAAGTCTTTCTCTGATCAATAACAGGACTTCAGGTTTTCTGTCTCCTCTCCTCCAGTCCTACTGCCTCTGCTTCAGTACACCTGAGTCAGGTAATCAGGCCACCAGCAGAACCAGAACCCGTTTAGCTCAGGTATGTTGAACTAGAGACACATGTAAAGGTGCAGAACCCTGAGGACAGGAGGTGAACACTCAGTGGATGAAGTCCTGGAAGGATTTATTGTCTGTTCTATCTTTGTTATTTATAACAATTCATTTTCTACATTGTTATCTTGTATTTTTACATTTTATTGTGTTTTAGCGGCAAAACTGTTCGGCTGGCAGGAGAGGGCGGAACCACAGTCGGCCCCAATAATCAGCGATGTGAGAGAAATGTTGAGGTTATGAGAAGATAATCTTTGTTTCTGTCTCTACAGAGAAGGTTCGAGGGAATAACATGTTTATGACTCATGTTTCTCTACAGTACCCGATTGTCCTATTTCATCACATCTTCAGTGTGTCAACATGAATGTTGTAAAGGTTTCACTCTTCAACCCGAATTTGGGCATTATTTCTATGTTTCAGTACCGAACAAGGATATATGTCATGTAAGTCTGTTTCTTCAATATCTCTCTACAGTGATTAGAAGACTTTTCTGTTTTACAACACAAATAAATATACAGATGGAACTTTTTTCTGCAGGGTGACTCTGGTGGAGGAGTGATCTTCAACAACAGGATTTATGGTGTGATTTCTGAAGGTGGACCAGATCCATGTCAGACACCTGCTGTAGTCATGGATGTGTGTGAATACATGGGGTGGATAAAATCCCATACTGGACTGAAATAAAACAAATTATCATGAAATAAAATTCTCATCAAATTTCTTCTCAGATATAATTTTATAGTTGTTTCTTCATCAGTTTGTTCCACAACTTTGTATAGGATAAATTCATGGTTTTATTTTTCTCACCTGTCCTTGTCCTCTCTATCAGAGCTTTTCTTTGCCACAGAAATGAAAAATAAACGCATGAAAAAGAAACATTTCCTGACTGATCATCTTCACATCATGGTTCAGTTTGTTCAGTTGATAATTTCCCTGAACTAAGTCTAAAAACATGTCGTGAGAAACACCAGATTTATTTATACAGTTTTTGTCTTATAATTATACAAAGTGTCACTGTTCATTTAAAATTTAAATTTTAACACCTTTCGTAGGCTTGCGTAAAACTATAAAAAAACAATTATCTTGAAATCATTAACATAAAAATCTCCTGCTAAATAAAGGAGGAAGTGCAAAAATATTTATTTTATTTCACTGTAGATATTAAAATCTAAATTTAATGTTCATTATGTAAAACTTCTCAGAAATTACAATTTATTTTCTAAAAGTTTAAATCTGACAGAAGTTCTCTGTGCATTTTATAGTAACATCTGGAAACAGTAAAAAGATGTTAGTACTGCTAAAATATGTCATTAAGTAGTTTATTGTTAGAATGTTTTCACTGATAATGTTACATCAAGTTAAACAGAAAGGTTTGCATCATTAAATATGATGGCCTTAATAATTCAGTAATTACTATCCAAATAATAGTCTTAATGAACAATATGAACTTATTTTTATGCAACCAGGAATATTTTATTATGCTGTTATTAAATGATACAAACCTCTCCCAAAGTAGTGATTTTGTCATCCATTTCATTCGTCATACTGAACAGACATAAACTGAAAGTTTCACATGCATAATTGTGCTGTAAAATATTAATCTTGGATGAAGATGAGGCATATTTAATAGAACTCTGGATTATTTTTTATTAAAATTATTTTTTAAGTTAAATTGTGATAATATCTTTTTTGTGTATAAATAAAACGGCTGTTTGTTATAATCAGTAAAAATGTCCACTGTTGCAAAACTAGAAAATAAATGTTTGTTGTCTGATCAGATTGTTGTGTTTATTTCTGGTTGTTAGTGAAGAAAATAATGGATTTCCAATAAAATATTGAACATATTTTTAGCTTTAATTGTAACTAAAACTAAAGTTTTCATTCAAGAAAACAAAACTAACATTAAACAGTTCATGTAGAAAACTGTCTGTTTTCTACATGTCCATGGATATGTAACAAACTGAATACCACCAGGAGACTGAGACCAGCAAGTCCTTTTCTGATTCACTAATCAAAATCATCACTAAGATCCAAAACATTTGTAACTTCCAAAACATTCAGTAACTAGGACCGAAATTAATTTGGGAATAAATGAATAAATGTATAAAATAATAAATATAAATGAAGACAAAGCTAACTTAGAAGTAACTTTGCAGGGAAATATAGAAGCTGCTTGTTTTAGGTTAGTTTCTTAATATTGATAAAAAAAAGTTCTTGTTTCATAGGCTGATTAAGTTAGAAGAGGAGGAAATGTTTGGCTATTAGTGAAATAATCTGTCAATGGAACAAGAACTTTTTTTATGCTTCTTTAGAACAGTGAGTTGTTAAAGTTCCTCTGTATGCAGATGACAGTACAGATCGGTATCTGTCCAGTGATTGGACAGATCGGTGTCCATCCTGTGATTGGTGCGTGCGTGAAGTTATGAGAAGATAATCTTTGTTTCTGTCTCTACAGAGAAGGTCGAGTGAATAACATGTTTATGATTCTCATATTTCTCTACAGTACCCGATTCTCCTATTTCATCACATCTTCAGTGTGTCAACATGGATGTAGTAATGACGTCACTCCTCGACCCGACATTTGGGCATTATTTCCGTGTTGCAGCACTGAACACGGATATATGTCATGTAAGTCTGTTTCTTCAATATCTCTCTACAGTGATTAGAAGACCTTTCTGTTTTACAACACAAATAAATAGACAGATGGAAGTTTTTTCTGCAGGGTGAAAAAACCCTGCAGAAGGAGTGCAGGAGTGATCTTCAACAACAGGATTTATGGTGTGATTGCTGAAGGTGGACCAGATCCATGTCAGTTTGCTGCTGTAGTCATGGATGTGTGTGAATACATAGGGTGGATAAAATCCCAAACTGGACTGAAATAAAGCACAAACTATCATGAAATAAAATTCTCATCAAATTTCTTCTCAGATATAATTTTAAAGGTGTATCTTCATCAGTTTGTTCCACAACTTTGTACAATTAGGATAAATTAATAGTTTTGTTTTTGTCTCACCTGTCCCTGACCTCCCTAATAGAGCTTTTCTCTGCCACAGAAATGAAAAATAAATCAATAAACACATGAAAAAGAAATATTTCCTGTTAACTCTGCCTGTTAGAGCTTTCCATTCAGAACTGCTTCATTATTGATCTATTTATAATCTCTCTGTTTTGTGCACAATACATAAACAAACCTGATTAAGTGATTTCACCTGACTAAACACTAAGACAAGTGTTTGGTAATTAATTTATCTTTATAAAAAATTCAAAGAACATATTATGACAAGGAACACATTAGTAATAAAAAAGCTTGATATGATGGACTGAGCAGAGAAAAGAATTAACAAAGAAGGGTCACAAACTCTGAGAAAAATAAAACAAAATGTTGTAAATGCATCATGCCTGGCATTTGCAACATCTAACTAAGGTAGATGTTGGTATATCGATTAGGCTTTATTGACGTTGCAACGTTGCTCTATTGACGTTGCAACATTTAAGCACTCTCAAATAAAATTACTACACTCAAAAACATTGAGAGGACTTTCAGAAAGTGGTGCTTGTGAATAAACACTGAGCAAGAGGATCAAATCATTAATATCATATCACCTGTTTTCCTCCAGAATGTGTCTGGCCCCCCTGACACTACAGAACAGGACATAACCCATCCGGATCCCTACAAGAAAATTTACAAAAAATAGAAATATAAAAAACAGCGGCCTTAATTCAAACCTCGGACTGCAGATCTTTCAGTCCCCAAGTCACTTAAACTGGTTCTTTTAAATATTAGATCTCTCTGTGCTAAAGCTTTATTAATTAATGATTTCATCACAGAGCATAATATTGATACTACATTTCTGACAGAAACATGGTTGAATGACAATAATGAACCAATCATATTAATTGAATCAGCACCTCCTAACTATAATTTTTTAAGTGAGAATAGAAAACATAAAAAAGGAGGAGCGTGGCTTCAATATATAAGAACATAAAAAATTTATGAAATCTGTTAGGGTAATTTCACATCTTTTGAATATCTTGGAACAAACTTTGACACTAATGATTTACAAAACTCCAACATATGTGTAAAATTTCTTTACTGACTTGAATGAACTTCTGTCTCTCATATGCATTGATTATGATTGTTTAATAATTGTCGGTGATTTCAACATGTTTACAACCTGAAGACCGAGGGGCAAAAAGCTCTTTAATATATTAGAGAGTTTTAGTCTAACAAAACATGTCAAACAAGCAACACACACTCAAGGACACACACTGGACCTGGTTATCAGTAAGAGTGTGAACGTTTCTAATGTCTCTGTAACTGATGTCGCCTGTCGGATCACTTTGTTATCATCTCTGAAAGTTCTTTATCCGTTGACCCACTTGGACAAAAAGCTACTATCACAAAACATTCTTACACAGAAAACACAGCAGAAACATTTAATCAAATCTACTCTTTTTCCTCGCCCTTTTGCTGTAATAATGTAGATAAGTTGGTAGATGATTTTCAGTCTAAAGTTTCAGATATCATTGATTACATTGCCCCCATTAAAGTGAAGGTTGTGTCTGGTAGGAAGAAATCTCCATGGAGAAATAATTTCAGCTGCCATAACTTTGCAGATGATAAACAGCTCTACATTATGATGTCACCAGGTGACTCTGAACCCATCCACTCACTGAACACATGCTTAGAACAGATCAATGTGTGGATGCGCCAAAACTTTCTCCAGCTGAACAGAAACAAAGCTGAAGTTCTTAGTTTTGGACCTAAACAGGAAAGATCTAGAGTTATAGATCTAGAGTCAATGCACAATCTCATTCATTACAACTAAAACCCAGCAATCAGGCCCGAAACCTGGGAGTAGTGATAGTCTCTGACCTGAACCTTCAGAGCCACATAAAGACATTCGCCCTCTATCACCTGAAGAACATCTCCAGGATGAGAGGACTGATGACTCAGCGTGATCTAAAGAAACTCGTCCATGCATTTATCTTTAATTGCATTGATTACTGCAAAAGTGTCTTCACAGGTCTGTCCAGCAAATCAATCCTCCAGCTGCAGCTGATCCAGAACGCTGCTGCTCATGTTCTCACTAAAACCAGGAAGATGGAGCACATAACACCAGTTATAAAGTCACTACACTGGCTCCTGGCTGAGGTAAGCTGCAGACTGACACTTGTTGTTTGAAGCTTCCATGTTGGGTTGTCTGTGTGCCGCCGAGTACTGGTGAGGTTGGCTGCCTGCACACTCACAATTACTTGTTCGTTGTAGTGAACAAGTACACAAATTCACCTCCACGTTTGATTGAGTGGAGTGGTTCCTGTTGCAAGTGCCGATGTTTGAGCGTTCCTGTTTGGGGGGGAGTGAGAGGAGCTTGGCCTGATCGGTATGTGGACTCGGTGGCGAGCCTTATTTTTATCTTTTTGTTCTAAACTGCACTTGGGCCTGGATGGGGGCGTCCCTTTCTGTAGTGACTATGCAGTGATCAACACAAATAGGTGGAGGGAAATTCAACGAGTGAGTGTGACATCGTGGGTGTTAGTAGTGATTTCTTTGTTTTGGAGCTTCCTATCCAGGTTCTGGCCGTTGGATTTGTTTTGTAATTTACTTTCTTTTTTTTTTTCTTCATACATATAGGTATTTGACTTCTTTGATAATAAACTACCATTATTGTCTTGAAACAGTGTCTCTGGCTTATTGCTAAACGGACCTGTGTCCTATCCTGCTATTTCCCAGGTGGTGTTATTGGCCACAAACAAATTTTATTGCATAGTTGAACCACTGAATGCCACACTATTTTAAAAATAATTTTAAAAAAACAATCACATTCAATAAAGATACAAAGGAAATAAAATTCTATAATTAAAAACAAGTTTGTGATAATTTAAAAGTATGACCAAGTGGTGAACTTGGTGTACCTGCAAACGAAGCACTATTGTTTTCACATACAAAGGTCAATTTTAAGTGTAGTCGGGTCATTTTGAAGTATGAGGCTGCGCACTCTACCGATTGCCCATATGGAATATTTTGCATAATAAGGGGGTTATTGGCTGCTATTAACACACATAAAAATGCTTTTACAGCAGCACTTAATTCACAGATGCAATCTGTCTAAAAGGCATTTTAACTAAATCTTTCTGCTGCAGACGCCTACTGGGTGCTGCACCTGCAAAAGGTCATTCATCTTTACTCTGGAATACAAAAGCTCAGCACTCTGAGCAGGTCTGGTCAGAGCCAGATAAAATGTGTTTGGTTTCTATTTTCTGTTATCAGAAACAAGTAATAGAAATGCTAAAATGAGCCATGAATCAGGTTCCTGTAAGGTCAGACTGTTACGTTTCACCTGGGCAGCAAAGCCTTTTACCTCTAACAGCTCCAGTTTATTGTCAACCTGCTGGTTCGCGACTGTTAAAGTTAAATGTTTCCAATAGACTAAACATTTTTCTTTCTTTTTTTTTGTTTGTTTGTTGTGATAGACCAACACAAAGTAGAAGAAATCTTAAGAATAAAAGGAAAACCTTCACTTTAATGAATAAAATGAAAATTATCTATCAACTTATCTACATCATTACAGCTTAAGGGCGAGGAGGAAAATTAGATTTGATAAAATGTTTCTGCTGGACAATGGATAAAGAACTTTCAAAGATAATAACAAAGTGATCCGACAGGCGACATCAGTTACAGAAACTTTGGAAACGTTCACACTCTTACTGATAACCAGGTCCAGTGTGTGTCCTTGAGTGTGTGTTGCTTGTTTGACATGTTTTGTTAAACCAAAATTCTCTAATATTACAGAGTTTTTTTGCCCCTCGGTCTTCAGGTTGTCAACATGGATGTTGAAATCACCAACAATTATGAAACAGTCATAGTCAATGCATATAAGAGACTAATTTTTACTCATCAAAATCAGTAAAGAAATGTCCACATATGTTGGAGTTTTGTATAAAGTTAGTGTCAGAGTTCATTTATAGCATTTTACCTCAATTCCCAGATATTCAAAAGAGATTAAATGACCCAAAGATGTTTTGCTGCAGTTTACTATATTCTTAAATATTGACACCAAAAAACAATTCCACCAATTCCTGCACCATTCAACTGTAGTTCAGCGTTAGAGAGAGAAAAAAAACTGCAATGAAAAACTAGCGCCTTGCTTCGGCTCTATTTGTAGTTGTGTGTCACCATCTGGTGGCGGTTTTTGGTACTGCTGCTACTGCTCTTTCCTGTTGGATTTGAGGGAAGCCTTTAAAGTCAAGCTAGATGAACTCATCCACATTATAGACAACGTTCTTCTTTTTTAAATCAAGTCTAATGTTAGAGAATCTGCACATGTTCAAAACTGTCTGATTTTCCATATTATCATTATTTATTATTAAATAAAAACCAGAAGGACAAAAAAAGTGTTTTATCCTGATTTAAAATGATTTTTGAAGGAGAAAAGTACCCGCTTGGTAATGGTGATAACAGGCACTTGATTAAGTGTGGCCAAATCAGCTGAGGAGGAGTTTCAGAAGTTGTTTTTCAGTAGGGAATTGTTTGACATCAGGGAATTCCTTCGAGTGAAATTCCCAGAGAATTTACCTGAAGTCTGGCTGTGCAACTCTTGGAGACTTTTCAAATAGGCCCACAGTGGTACCAGAAAACTTGTTGCCTCTGGTTATTAACAGACTTGTCATCCATGACAATACATTTTTTTAAAGAGTCAAAAGATCTGACAAGAGGAGTTCCTTTCTTTGTAAAAACAAGATGTTGACTCAGGTTTACAAAACTTGACAAAATAAATGACTCCTGAAGGATGTAAAGTTGTCAAGTTTGCCACGGACAAACTAGCAAGACGCCACATATGACAGCTGTATATCAACTATCACACAGAAGCAAAGAAATGGATATTTGTGGTTTTTTTGTTCTGAGCGCCTTACAGTTGATTTAACAAAATTACCTTCAAAGATCCTCTACAATGAAATCAGTCATTCCCATTCACACTGATGATGGCAGGTTACAACATGGTAACCACAGTTTCCCAGGGAAGTTGGATAGAAGCAAGGCTGGCATATTCTGGTATCGGCCCTACTGACCAACACCAACAGGCAAGGAGACGATGGCAGAGGTGGATCAAACCGGAAACTCACCGATTGTAAGGTAAACTCCTACTGCTGGCACCACCATCCAATGAACTAACAAACTCCTCTGTACCCTAAAACTGAGCTAAAGCAATGGGTCAGGCAACATCAAGTCTGGACCTCAGTCAGGATGAATTCTAACTAGTGACGTGTGGTGAGGTTTATAGTTGGAGAGGCACTGACTTAATTATAATCAGATTATACAAATATAGACGCCTTGCATGTTCTTGTTTACATAAGAAAATGCGGAAAACACTGGGGGCAAAAAGACTATTTTTTACATGTCATTCATAGCCGAACGGCGGCTGTAGAATTCCATTAACTCGATCAAACTTGGACATGCAGATATTATTAATTTTGTGCTGTGCTCCACAGCAAAGGGAGAAACTGTTGAAGTACAACTAAAAACCACTTCTTTCTCACTCTCTTACACATCCTTACAACGATTATCGTTTAGAATATTGTAATATACTGCTTTTTGCAGATGTTGGGCCCTATTGGCTTCATCAGGTTATGATATCCAGCGTTTACTGGAGTTTGAAGTGGCATAGTGAAGCTGCTGCTTCTCACATTTGAGAGGAGCCAGTTGAGGTGACTCGGGCATCTGGTTAGGATGCCTCCTCGATGATTCCCTCATGACGTTTCTGGACAAGTCACTTCCGGGGGTCACGCTGAAGGGACTATTGTCCCTTTTCCACTGGCTCTACTCCAGCAGCCCGGCTCTACTCGGCCCAGTAGACTCGGGTCTACTTCGAAGTGAACACATTTCCACAGACCCAGATCGGTCTGTAGCAGGGTGTCGCCTCCTGGCGGTGGGGGGTATAGCTCCTCGCCTCCAGGGCCCATGTGCTGTGCTTTGTTACTACCCTGCCAGCACGCCTAGGTGGGCCCCATATGGGGGAAAGGAGGGCTGACATATGGGTCCCATATGGATTTGTCCGCGGGTTCCACGGTGGCCCTACATGGGTTTGCCCAAGTAGAGCCGCAGCTCACATGGGCCTTAAATGGGCCCTACATGGTGGTGGGCCCACATGGGCTGTGGCCCTACTTGGGCAAACCCATGTAGGGCCACCGTGGAACCCACGGACAAACCCATATGGGACCCATATGTCAGCCCTCCTTTCTCCCATATGGGGCCCACCTAGGTGTGCTGGCAGGGTATGCGACTGAATGAGTTGTTGTTTTTCCCCAGACAAAAGAAGAGAGAGCTGAGCTATTTTTTATAGTTATATCCACTCACTGCTCACCTGAACATCACAGAGCTGTCTGGATAGCAGTGACATCTTCATGCACCTGAGTCGGGTGCAGCTCCGAAGCTGCTAACCGAGTGGAGAGAATGGAAACCGAGGCTTTCCATTCTCTCCACTATGTCAACAAAAACAATTAATTCTTCATTGCTCCATCAAACTGCCGCTGAATATTTAAAGCCGGCATCTCATTGTTCAGCGCTTGCTTGTATTTTCAGAGGACTAAATCACTTCTGTGTTGTTGCATGTTTGAAATTTTGACCTGTTTGTTTTTCTTCTCTCTTTGCTCCTGTCTGACCACACCCTCACAGCCAATCAGTGAACAGGAGTGAAGCTTATTCTATTATCATTCTATTCTATTCTACTCCAAAGCAGGGGACCGAAAAAGCAGAGACCGGCCTCAAAAAACATGCAAGTGGAAACGCTCGCAAAACAAGTCAAGTAGAGTTTAGTCGGGACCATTAGAGCCAGTGGAAAAAGGGCATTTATCCAGAAGCGCCTTGAGATCCCCCCAGAGGAGCTGGTCCAAGTGGCTCGTTCCCCTCAGACTCCCTGCCTAACCTGCTGCACCAGCAACCCAAGCCCAGATAAGCAGATGGATGGAAACTGTAGCACTTACAAGGTCTATTCAGTTGTTGAAGTCAGCATGCAATAATCTACCCTTCATCAGTTGCTGTGACTATTTAGCGGTTTGTCATTAGCTGTTTATTAAGTACGGACATAAAAGGCATTAGAGTGGGTTGCTAGTTATGTGAGAATGTTTTCTCAAAACCTGCATGTTGGGAAATAACACACCTGTCAAAGTGTATTTGATGGAGGTACCTTTAACTCATTCTTTATATTAGTCAGCACAGCCTTTTAATTCAGCTATGGACTGAGGCCAAATGTGTCGCCAAACTTTTTTTAGTATTGATCCCAAAACGGAAGAGAGCTTGTACTGAACATGGAGAGTCCAAGTGACAAATATTGTCTCTAAGTTACAAAAATCACATTTCTAACAGATTTGCCAACAAGAAACTGATATTTCTTCCCATTCTTTTTCATAAAACAGCTCATGACAGGTCAACGGTTCAATAATTCAGCAGTCATTTTATTATCCCAAATGAGAGCATGTCCAGACATCATTAGATGAAGAATGTCTGTGAACTTACATTTTCAACATTTTCTCAGATTCTCAATTACAACTGATCTTCTGGTTATTTTTTGAGATTTATTGTTCCCTATGAGGAATTATCCTTAATGTTCTCCTTAACCAGAGCTCAAATTAGGTAGACTGTCATGGTGGGATTATAGTTCTGCAATAATCTTTTAATTTTCAGACAACGGACTTAGCAGTTCTTTGTGAAATGTTTCAATTTATAGATTGGAGCCAGGGATCTTAGAGTCAGAAATATCTAGAGCAGAAGTTGAGATCAACAGGACATGGCACACTGACAGGATTAGATGACGGTGAAACTATGTTTTAAGTGCATGGAAACAATTTGGACGAGGCTGACCAGCAACATAATCTGCTGCCACACAGCTCAGTAGGTATCAAAAGACTGAAAACGATTTCTTTTAGCAACATCACCAGCCAGCATGCGTTTTTCAGTCAGTTCATTCTGTGTGATACATGGATGACAACCACCTGTGGAACAGCTGCATTAATTCCCCTGAACCTGTCAGCCTACACCACCGCACATAATAAGTCAGGTTTTCGTTGCTCACACACGCCTCCAACCCCAAAGCCACCAAGGGAGGATGTCTGCCTGTGTCTTAGCAGGAGGTGTGAGAGAGGTGCAGATGTGTGATTCCAAGGGAGGAACTTTCTCCATTTCAGCAGCCCGTCACAGCTCACCCCATGAGTTTGTCATCTGTGATTATGCTCATCTCTGTGAATAGAACGTACCAACAGATAAATAAGATCCGGAGGTGTGTGTGCGTGCGTGTGTATGTGTGTGCATCTGTGATGACACGTTGACAAAAATGAACAGAATGTGAACACAGGAGAGAAAAGCAGATGTGAGAAACATTTCTGCATGTTTTCCCTTGGTCTCGTTATCACTGTCACTTGTAGGATGTATCTCATACTTGGCATATTTGATTTCACTTTCTTCTGGTGTTAGGTAGACTGGTTTGGAGAAAAATGTGTTGCAATATTATTGAAAGCACATAACATGTTTCAAAAATGATCCATCAAAAACTTTTTGGGAGTAATTTAATGTGTATGCAGTGGTTGAACCTACATCTGTGCCATTTTCTTTTTTAAAAAAATATCTTTTCAATTGATTTTTTCCCCCAGATTTTGTTTTGTCAAAAGATTTGTTTTTCAAATTAATATTCAGACAAAAAAAATAAAACAAAATGTTACTTTTTGAAACAGTTTCTTTGCTTACAATAACATAAGAGCAAATTTCTTTCGATATGATTGTACTTTTCCATAGAAGACCCACTTTTTACCTTTATATTTGCACAATGCAGATCTAACTGTACTAGGAGGATAATGAATACAAAACTATTACATTTTCTAGTGTGTGTATTGGTTGGACCTGAATTGGGGTTCTGGTGCTGAGTAAAGTTCAGCTGGCTTCAACTTCATATTTCAAAGCCTAAAAGTTGAAAACAGCAGATAGTTTAAGTCTGAGTTTGTTGTAGAATCTAGATAAATATAGAGGTTAAAAAAAATCTAAAGATGACGTCAGTAGCATGTAGCATCACTGGCACGTTGGCCTCCAGCAACATCTAGTATTCAAACAGTGTATAAGCTAACATTAGCAAAAACACTAAGGTTAGCAAAAATGATGTCAATATGTGGAGTCACTATCATGTTGACTAATATTGACTCAGTTCATTTAGTAAGTTAGACTTATCATGGTGACATTTTTTGGCTAAGTTGCTGCCATTAGCATGAGGGCTACCATTAGCAGTGGCAACCCTCCAGTTAGTCTTCATGTAGAATGCAAACAACTTTGTAAGCTAAAGTAACTAAAATATAGTGAATAGCAAGTGGAGTATCACTAGTATGTTCACTAATATGGACTTACTCCATTCAGTGTGCAAGCCATTGTGTAAGCTAAACGCTAAAAGCTTTCTGAAAGACGAAACCTGATATATTTGGTCTGAAAGGAGTTTTTTTTTATATATATATATTTTTATGTTACTACAGAATACCTTCACACAATTTTACTGGTTATCCGTCCTTTAATTCTCTTATTCATGATAAATAAAGTCACATTTTTGAAACATCAGGCTAAAACAGTCTGATTTATTGAATGCTGCTGCATCCTAGTGGTTCAATGGAGCATTAATCATTCTTCAAAGTTAATCAGTAGAGCAACGTTACATCAAGGATAATGTCTCTGGATTGCTTCTGAGTGCTCTTTAATCGTGCAGCAGTCAGGCGGATGGGGACATCATCCAGTTATTTATGGTTAGGGGAGTAACAGAAGACCTACAAGTGTGTCTTCTGAACAGTAATTTATCTTTATAAGAGGAGCTCCCTCTTTAAAATCCCTGCTGAGGGAAAACAGTCAGATTTTTTTCCCCCAGAGATAACACCCTCAGAAGAGTATAACTAATTGGCAACAAATATGAAAATCTTTCTAAAATCCTATGGGAGCCATTTTATGTAAAAGAGATTTATTAAAGAAGACAGACAAGAACTTATCTTTTCGGGTTCTGACTTGATCTGTATATATTGAAAAAGAGTCAGAGCTCATTCATCTCATCCCCAGACTCTTGCCCACCTCTCCGCCACTCGGTAAATCTTGCAGGACAGCAAATCCAGATGTGCTGCTGAGGTGGAGACTTGTGAAAAGTATCCAAGGTCTTGGAAATGTATTTCTATTCCTTGAGCATTTTTTTTATTATTTCATTTTGTCAGTTTCAATAAACATCTAATTTCAGTGGGAATTTATGTGATAGACACTGGGGTTGTGCATATGACTGTGAAGAACATTGTGAAATGGTTTATGAAAATGTGGTTTACATTTGTATTTAGCCCTGTTTATTCGGGCAACCCAAAATAAAATCCAGCAAAGTAATAAAATCAATTGAAGGAGGTCTAGTCAGACAAAACTATTTTTTTACATTTTGACCAGCATGAAAAATGCAGTGTCCATTTTCTATGTACTGTCCACAGTAACAAACAGCATCATCCTGTGGGCTTGCTTTTTTTTTGGCAGAAAACCTTTTAATCTGGAAACGGCTTGAGAATGGAGCAAACGCTCACCTTCCATCAGAACAACCTGACCCTCCAACCAGAGCTACAATCAAACAGCTTAGATTGAAACATTTCCAAATGCTCAAATGGTCTAGTCAAAGTCTAGATTTCAACCTCACTGAAAATCAGTGGTAAAACTTTAAAACTGAGTTTAACAGTGTGTCTAAATTTATTGCACAAAGAATGGATCATAACCTCCATCTCTAAATCTCAACATGTCAGCAGCAAAACATGCTTCAGCAAAATTTAAAAACTATGAGTTGTTTTCACTTCACAAGTTTAAGTAAAACACATGAAAGTGTGTGGCTGTTTCCCCTAAAATTGAGGAAAAGTTCAAGTTACAAAGTCCCGGAGTGCCCACGCACACACACACTGATGGAAAGACAAACTGAAGACAATGTTATTCTCTCTAATATTTTATTTGAGATAAAAATATGTCTTTTACACATCTGGTTCACTAACAAACACAATAAAGCTCTGATGAACAATGACGACTGTGATGGCGTCCAAAGTTTAGAGCTTTAATCAGTCCTGCTAACAGATGCAAGCACATTTTTCCACAGATACAGCGAAGTCTAAAGGGTCCTCAGCCCAAAATACTTCACATGAGCAGCAGTCATCGTTACGCAGAGCCCTTCTGAAAGATGTTTTATGGTTAATTACATTCAGAAACCCTTCCCTGAAATCTATGACAGAATGTACCATGGAGAAGGACTCAACATGCTACGCTAAACACTCAAACATCTACGTGCTGAGAAGAAAAACACACAAAACTGTATAGGTTAAAAAAAGGTCAGGTGTGGTTCTCGGTCAGTTTAACAGTTTATTTACTGTGAGAACTGGCAGAAAACAATAGCAAAATTAACTGCTTTCTAATTTAAGTTATCAGCCAAACATATTTAGTCTCCCTTAGTACTGAACACATAGGTAGGCTCACAATTTTAATGATAATCTGCTAGATTACAGAGAATTATATCTGCTGGTGAGATCCAGAGACCAGTCCCACCTCAGCTTTGTTTGTGAGCAACATGAGTGATTTCTGAAGGACCAGGTGATCAACACACACCTTTTAGACTTCTAGGAAAAAATACCTCAACATTTAAAAGGATTCAACTGCATGCAACAGAATCTAAGAAAGCATTGAAATCCAGGTGAAGCAAATTAGCGATGATGACTTTACATGCTGTAAGTCTAGCTAACAGCACACGGGTCGTCCTTGCAGGGCTTCATGTCTCCTTGCAGCAGCTGAATCATCACTGCCTTGGTCAGGTAGCTGGAGGTTCCTCTCCTTCCTAGAGGTGGTGTGTTGTAGAATACCTCCATGTCATCCTGGGGCCAACAGTCACAGTTAGGGACTTGCTACAGCAGTTGTAGTTTGGTAACTACAAACTACAACAAGTGCAACCAGAGAGGTTCCTCAGAGGCTTCCGTACCTGTTTCTCCATCCCCTCAAAGCGACTCCGGTCTCTCAGGAAGTCGCTAAACGCCTCCTTCACCAGACTATCCAGATCCACCTTGTCACCAAACTCCAGCTCGGGGTTTCTCTCCAGCACTACGGCCACAACCATCAGCAGCTAATGGTGGACAGGATTGCAAAAGACAATTAAAAGAACTGAAAATACAAAGATTTTATTATCATTATTATTATTATTTTAGCTAATTTTGCTTCAGCTCCACTTGCTGCATGTTTGTTGGTGTTAGTTAATGGGGTTCTTCACCTCTACAATGATTTGTCTGTACTCAGGCAGGACAATGTTCTTGAGTGTGTCCTCCACCAGCAGGGAGAAGTTCATCTCGTACATCGTCATGTCTGACAGTGTTGGTTGCTGCGTAATGACAGAGAAGACCTTAGACATGTGCTGTTTTATGTAGCAGGGTAGAATGCATTTTACATTTGTAACAGGGAGTAAAAAGTTGTGTATCATGCTATAGCAGCTTGTAACAAGGTTGAACAAAAACAAAGTGGAAAAACGTTGCCTGGTTCAAGTTTCGATTTGGTTCGAACCAAATAAAAACAAAGATCCGTCCTGCTTTGCATCGGCATTTTTACAACTGATTGTGATCCAAATTTTGAGCAAACTTTTAAAATGTTGCAAAAATGAAAATGAAGCAAATTAGGCGGGTCTCCATCTACTGGTTTAGAGTGAATCAACCAGCCAGATTTCATTAGGTGTTGGCATTACGCATGGCTGTGAGAAACAGGAAGTAGAGATTGCCAACTAGGATGGACCAAATATATCAGATATATGTGGAGAGGTTTCAGGAATCTGTTGCTATTGGGCAAGTTGTAACTTTTCTGTCAGTATGTTCAACCAGTATTGGCAATGTTACATGCTGTCTGGAGACATAGACAAAGGAGAAACAGGATCGGTGACAGGTAAATGTTCACTACGGCAAATATGTTTCCATCTCCCCTTTAAGGAGCTTAAAAGGGAGATTTTTTATTTTGCAAGGTTGAGGAAGTTATTTAGAAATTAGCCATTTCCATCAACCTTTTCTAAAGCAATACTTCAAAATGCAGATAAAAAGATGCTGGTGGAAACATGGTTATTGAGTCAGGACAGCGTAGAGTCATTGAAATTTCTTGGGCCCCAAGACCAATTTAGCATTGTTACCGACCATGTTCATCTCTTTTTGACCACAGCGTACTCATCTTCTAATGGTTACCTCCACTGTAAAAGGACTGCGTACCTGTGGGAGGTGAGTTCCACCCACCACGATACCGTTAGGTGTCCTCTCCAGGATCTGCCACACACGGTCATAAAACCCCAGAGGGGTTCTGTTCAGACTGCCGTCGATCTGACGCCTGTTCAGCCAAGACCTGGGGTAAAAACACCAGAGCCTGATGAGATCACATCCGCAAAATAAGGGCAGCTGTTGTACTTTAAAAAAGATTGTTTTTTAGTCAATGCTAGTTAATTAGATAAGATAAAGCCTTATTAATTCCCTAAGGGAAATTGGCTCCTGCTTTAATTAGATGATCTGATATAAACCAAGGGAAGAAGACAAAATAATTAAACATCAAAGAAGATGATTAAAAATACCAGAGCTACCAAAGACGCTCCGGTATGTTTAAATCTGAGTTAAATGGAAAGTGAAAGCATAGATTTAGTCGGATAACGCATCGTTTATGTTTATTTCAGCGTACCTGGCAGTGTGCTGCGGCTGCAGGACGTCCAGCAGCAGCTGCTTGATGTCGCTGGGAGAGAGCTGGTAGATGTCCTGAGGTGCAGGTCTCCAGCTCGGATCTTCAGCTCATGTTTCATGGCCTGAACGATCCAGCTTGGTGTCCACACAACAGACGGATTATATTAGAGATTACAAATGCAACCTTCTACAGTCACATTGCAAAGAGGACATGATCAAAACCAAAGGTCAACTTCTTAACCCTCATTGATGTCACTCGATGCGTACCACAAGTACGTGGATCTCTTACTTTTTCATTCTGCCTGATGCCACCCAGTGAAACTTTAGAAAAGAAGATTAATTTCTTTGGAGATCCATATTTTCTCTGTCCTTACACTTGGTTTAAAGACACAACAGAAGTTCAGAAGTGACCTTCGACCTCAGGTGAAGTGTTGACTTGTTATTCTTGCTCTTTGTTTTACTTCTTTTATTATAGTCTTTTCTTACTGGTTTTTACACCTCTTGTATGATTGTGTACCTTTTATCTTTCATTTCTCTACTTCCAAATGGACACAATCAGGATAGATTCAAGGATGTAGCAGTCAGCTCAGCTGTAAGATTCATTTCCAATGTACTGCTGAGGCTGTTATTGATCGAAACGCGTTTTTTTTGTGAAGGGCTGCCTAAGGGTTTAAAGGTCATAAACATCTAACACCAGTACCCAGCTGGGCCCTTTATGCACTGAGATTCCTGTTTGCCCTCCTTTTATATAACCAATTGAAATAGTACTGCAGATGTTGTTTTAAATGGCCTCTATTCAACAAATGCTTACAGAGTTAGGATCTTTATACACAGTTTATTCTTACAAAGAAAACTGCATTTCCAGGAATCAGAATAGTTTTCAGGGCCTATTTATTTCCACTGTAAGAAGTAGAACGAAATCAGAGCAGAAAGGACTGTTGGTTACTCTTTATAGGAAGAACTACAGCTGTTTTTATGCGATTGAAACTTTCCTCTTTTCTTGCACATATGTGGGAGTCAGGATTGCTCCAGTTACTTCACACATTTCAACACAAGAGTACTCTGAGCTTCTAAACTATAACTGCTATGAAACAACTAGATATCAAAGTTGTTTATGTCTGTTTATTTTTTTTTAAATAACTTCTAGCACTCTGCTGTGGATGATTAAAGCTGATGCTCCTTTAGGTCAAAACACACACCAAACCTGTTGGGGGTTTTATTATTGTCTGACAACATTCATCAGACCAACGGAGGCAGACATGAAATCACTATGAGCCTTTGGATGATGTTTTAAATGTTCCTATTCTAAAAATTTCCACCATCATAAGTTTTTGCACCTGTTTCATCTAATGAGTTAAAAGTCTGTTTATATAGTTACAAAATCCACACCACCAGTGTGACAGATAAAAGCTGGAAATAGTCATTTTCAAGCACCAAATTACAGATTCAGGAGCTGGATTTACAAAACATTCTGAAGGCGTTTCTATAAGTCTAAAATTTAGATCCATCTTTGGTAAAATATCACCATTTTGTGTTCCGAAATGCTTCTAAGATGGATTTTCTCTTTGATTCGTTGCTATTAGGGCACAAAGCTGAACATGATTTCTGTGAGACAAATCGCACCACTGTTGGTGAGCAGTTAGCAAAATCCCACACAATACGCAAGCCCGTAGGCACTTTCAACATTTTCAATTTTCCTGATAACATGACGCCTCAATCCAATCGCAGAAAATTGCAGCGAGGGTAATTTGGAGCGTGAGAGAAACGCAGAAAACAAGCCACATTACTGAATCTCAGAGGGATTTGACAGCTATTGGTTTCTTGAGTTTTTCACTGGCTAACACCAGGGAGAGGAAATTACATCCAGGCAAACATGCTGCATGAGAAAATCCCAATTGGTAAAACACATAAGAGCTGCTCCAGGTTCAAATTCAGCCCGGTATCGTCCTACCCGACTCTGATTTTGAGCATGCCGCTGAACAGCTCGGGGTTGTTGGAGATTATCCAGCCAATGTGGATGACCAGCTCCTGCTGGAGGACAGCTTCCCTCTCCCCGCCCAGGGGAGAGCACTTGCTGTAGATGATGCCCTGGATCACTCCTGGAGACAGCGGGTTGGAGATCACCTCCTCCTCATGCCCAAACAGACCCAGGGTCACCTGGTGATCATGTGCAAACAAAAAAAAGAGTGCTGAAAATCTACCAAAGTTTTCAGAAAGAAAGAAGAAAAAAGAAATAATGTGCTATTATGCAGACCACTTTATCAGGAGACAATTTCAATATGTCTTCTGTTCCTTCAATTTGAAATTGGCCTCCTCTCTCTGAGTCAAAGTGAGAGAGTATGTGACACCTTTGTAGTTTTGCTCAGGAGGAGCATCAGAGGAAAATTACACCATGGCAAATTTCACTGATGAGAGGACACGCTTTTATGTTTTTGCCTTCGTCTGATGAAACTCCGAAAGGTTCATCCGAGTATCTAAACGGATCTGAGCGAAAGCGTGAAAGCCTGCAGCTGAAATGAAGTTTAGGATTCCGTGTAGAATGCACTGTCAGATTTCAGTAACAATGTGAAATATAATCAGAATGAAAACTCACTCAAATGGGACAGCACTGCGTTCTGCCTCTACTTAAGACTTTATTGTAAGGAGAGGAGCAGCATCCGTCTCCAATTTTAAATCAGCTTTTCCAATCATGTTGAGAGGAGCCTACCCTCTTGCCTCATTGGCAATCTATATGCAGATTCACACCTTGAGCTACTTCAGCGTAATGAAATACCTAAAAGTGTTCAGAAGGGTAAAAATGCAGCAAGATAACTGGAACTCTCGAGAAGAGGCTAATCTCTGAATACCACTTGAGAGAGAATGATGCATTGAAAGGCATCCGGCATGATGTGGTGAATCCACACAATTCACGAGTCAGTGTGTCAATCGTGTATCCACACAAGTTGCAAATTATTGTGTTGCCAAAGGGGGTTGGCATAGGTGATGGGGGTGAGGGATGGTTATGCTTGTTGATTTGCTGCAACTGCAACTACAGTTTGGATCCAAACACAGTCCATGTAAGCTTTGATGAGAACATGCGCAAGCAGCTGGCCCAAATAGTTTCCATAGGATACAGCATGAGGAGCCTTCAGCGATGTACACATCGAGATTTCCCTTTTTCTGCTAATCAGTGAACATTAAAATCACTGGCCAAACATGCCGCCAACAGTTTTTCCCAACATACTGCACTTAGTGAAGGGGTAGATTTTACTCAGGCCCCTCTGTCTCTGTGTCCACTTACCTGCTTGCCTTGCACTAAAACACTAGTAATACTGGGGGCAAGGCTGTCCACTAGCTTAGCTAAGAGACTGGCAGCAAGACGGACAACAGACCTAATGGGCGAAAAGACACAAGAACATTCTTGAGATATTTAGGACAAGTAACAAATGTACAGCTTGGACTTTAATATGCACAGTGCCTTGTAGAAGTCTTTAAACCACTTTAAACATTTTGTCATGTTACAACTGCAAATTTGATTGCATTTCATTGGGATTTTACATGATAAGTCAACATAAAGTGGCACAAGATTCATCAAAAGTAAACAGACTTTTGTTGAGCATCTCCTGAAGATTTTTCGACACGTATCCAGGAGCCTTTGTCAGTTCCGGAGGCACACAGTTGAGTAAGGAATGTAAAGCAGACATATTGCTCAACAGAACTGGCAAAAGCCCCTTCTCCATCGTCAAGCCTCACTCTAGCCGGTTACTGTATAGTTCGGATCTAGCCAAGTTGGATTTGTCTACATTGGCAGGGTGTTCCATCGGGGGGGAACTTGTGCGGGCTGTGAGCACGGAAAAGCTTTGGTCAATGTGTTGTTGGTGATGTCCTTTTACGAGTGTACCCCTAGGTGGCCAGTTTCTCTGAAGTCGCTTGCTATATTTTTAATCGGTGCCAGTTGATGCTGTATGTGTTCTTAAGTTGCAACAATCTGTCTGGGGCTGACTGAGAGAGAGCTGGTTGAAGCACTTCCTGTGGGGCTAAAGACTCCTTAAGGGGTATTGAAACATCTTCAAGAAAAACTGAACAAAAGTCAGATTGCCTTTGATTTAAGCCTGTTATAGCATATTCTTCCTGATCCAGAGTTATTGAAAGGTTGGTGTTGGTTTATCACAGTAAAAACCAAATAAAAATATTTAAGTTTGTATCCGTGACAAAATGTACAAAAACGGACCTTCACAAAGCACTGTAGCTTCTTCCTTTGCATCCTTTGTACATTTTGTCCAATAACACCAAGGGTTACAGAAAACATCTACAGTAGCAATGTACTGAAAAGTGTTCATCCCAATCACAACGAATCATTTCAATTCTAGAAGTTCCAATGTCAAGTTTGCTTTCCAGTAAATATTTTAATGTTCACGCGAGTTTCAATTTATCATTCATGAGGTTCAACACGGTCCGCTAGATGCTTCCTCTTGTCTGCAGGAATCCTATTAGGAAAAAATGGCACACTGAGATGGCAGTTATCTAAAGACAAAGCCAGGGATGATTAATGACACACAAAAAGGATTTACATTTCTTACAGCAGTGGTGGAAGCGCGGGACGATGTTGGGATGTTGGGTCACGAATAAGCTGGAACACAACCTGCTCTTATTATATGCTGAGTAAAAGTCCTAATCAATTTTTCTACCTGAAACGTTGCTGTATTTCATGATTACATTTGTGGGGAAAACAAAGGTACAGCTGGGAAATCAACAAAACGTTAAAGTTTAAAAGGCATGGTATGCTGTCAAAGCACTGATCCTTAGAAAACCTATTTCAAGCCTCACTTGCTGGCCCATGTTAGAAAAATGAGAGCATATACACAGTTGAGTATGGGAGTAGTTTCCCTACTAAGCAAAACAAAAAAGACTATCCCATCATTAAAGGCCATAAGTGCATTTGTCTTAGCTGAAAATGTTGATGAATAAAACAGCATACAATAAAAGTTGTCATGTCAGGAAGCATAACGAAAGCAAACGAGCACAGAAAGCACTGGCCACTGATGAGAAGAACAAATACTCAGTTATGACATATGACAACCACCTGCAACATTTGGTCAGTATTTGTGGATGAGGCCAGCAGCAAACCACAATTCAAATAGAAATTTGACGTTGTTTCAAATGATTCCATGCCCAAAATAAGCACAAAATACAAAATACATTTCTGTGATGGACAATCTAAAAAGTAGACAATCTTTGCTTTCGTGGATAAGAAAGTTGTTGACTTTTTTCCACTTTATGAACTGGTTTGCTCAGTAACTTTAAAGTTCTTCCGGCCATCCCGAGGTATTTAGATAGAAGGACCTAGGGTAAGAGTCAAAATCTATTTAATTTGCAGTGCACGGCTAGCCTTTGAACCACTGGGAATGGACTTGGAGGAAGGGGTTCAGCCTCTGTGGTTTTAATGTAAAGAGAAAGCCAACACTGACCACAAGCTCAGCTCCGGATTACATCCAACTCAAGGTTCCTGCAAGCATCCTAGCTGGCTCGCCAAAATCCTGACTGTGTGAGCCAAGGTTTCATTGTTCCTACATGAGTTAATGCACTAGAACTACAGCAGTGTAACAAATTGGCAATATAGCCAAAAACCTGAAAACCCCATTTTTAGGTAAATTAGATCAAAGTGAATGTTGGCGACTTAAACTGAAGAATTTCACATTAAAAATTATGTTTAGAAACAGACTGTTCACATGTAACTACCTGCTGTCTTATGTCCACCTATTTCTATTTTATTTTTTTTATTTTTGTCATCTTTATTCACATTAATCACAGTTTTTCTAATTTGAAGTTTTTAGATCATACAAAAATATACAACTGTTTTGATTATAAAATAAACAAATGTATTATTATTATTATTGGTAAAATTAAATAGGAATATCTTAATTTTAAGGGTATATTTTTTGCGATTACAATGAATAGTGAAGTCTTACAGGTCAACAAACAGCTCACACAGCTCTCCAGCTAGCCAGCTAGCTAGGCAACTAAAACATGCGGGAACATTTAATGTGTCGCCCGCTGAACTTTACCTGTTTCCCATGAACCAGTATTGTGGTGATGTGAGGGGCTATAGAGCTGGCATACTTCTTGGTAATAGCAGCAGCATGTCGCACTGCCAGCCTGCAGTTTATCCAGATCATGTAACAGTTTGTTTTATTAGTTTGGGAAGTCAGGACAATGTGATTAAATGAATTTCTACAGACACAAGAAATAGCAAAAAGCATTTCAAGCTACTTTCAGAGGAAGTCTGTCACATGAAGCCATGAGGCCACTAAATGACACTACATGTTCTGTGATTATGTTTTGGACAAACACTGCTTGTGTGTTGAAATGGGAATACCAGACCAAAGTTTTCTGCTGCCGGCTCGTCTGTAGATTCTCTCCAGTTCATCCATGAGGTTCTCTGGAATCACAAATATGGCTGGTTTATAACTTTTTCTAAATTTTGCCCTTAAATGAATATGGACAGCATGTAAGATTAATATAGTTTAAACATTAAAAAAATAGTATCCCAGCTCCTGCCCTTGAGAGACAATATATTTACTGTAGATGCTTTCCTGCTCCAACACACCTCCATAAAAAATGTCATTTTAGTTCTAACATTAGCTTAATTTAGACACATTTAGATTTCTTTAGCATTTGGTAGAATTACCTTTTAAATCATATGACTTGGTTCAAACATTTTACATTTCTATTCACAAGCTTCTTGCCATAGTTTGCTGGGATTTTGTCCCAATCATTTATAGGCTGCAGTTTATTTACAGTGAATGTAAATATCTGGTGTGACCTGTGGATGGGTTAGAGCGGAAACACATCCAAAAGTTGCAACTCTTGTCCCCCAAAGGACCAGAACTGGGAACCACTGCATGAATCAACATTATAAAACTGCTAACTGATCGTCTTCTAACATTATTGCATAATTTCTCCTAAAACACCCTGGTGTTCTACTAGAATCCTTATTTATGAACTAATTTTCAGAGTGCCCATACCATCTTTTGCCAGGAAGTCTGGTCCTTCTCTTCTGAGGAGGATACAGGCGAGCTGAGCCTGACTGGCCAAGCAGTTGCAGTCCTGCATAAATATTTTTTTTATTTCAGGTGAAATAAAAAAAGATGAAAGTCAATATTTTTCAGAAAACAAGAAAAAAAAGGATATGACAGTATCGATAACCGACTTAAAATAATATATTCTTCATGATTTATACTAATTGGAGTATTGATTTTGATATTAAGGTGCAACTGCTAAAAAAACATCCTGATCATATTTTAGCCGAAGTGCTACGACTTGATTGAAAGTTTTACATGTGATTCTTTAAAATAATTTCTCTGTTTAACAAGAACACAGTGATAATCCGGATCATTGTTCTGTTGAAACAATCAACTTACATGAAATTTCTGCAGGATCTCATAGGTGGGCTTGTTCAGCCACTCCTCCACACTGATCTCCGGCTGCTGCTCCAGGTCCGAGGCGTTGGGTGTGCTTGTCTGCCTCTTCACCTTCGAGTGCTTCGGCAGCTCCAGCTCCTCAAAGCTCTTAAACTCTGGGATCCTTTAGCACATGGAAACAGACCGCACATGTCTCTGTTTTCTTAAAATGAACCAACTTATAGCTGCTACCTTCAAGCACTAAAATAAGATGGGACTAGTTTCTGCAAGGGCATCAAGCACCATGTGACAAGGGACACAAAACTCATGTCATAGTCTCAAACTAGAATTGCAAATCATAGTTAATGTTAGAATTATGTTCAGATGATTTAACTTCAAGATGCACATCTAGTGAAGGTGTTTAACAGATAGAACTGGTAAAGATCTGGAGATCATCACCAAAAACAAATGGTCAAAATATCAGAGGAAACATGCAAAAAGCTGATTAGCAATAATAAGATACGTTTGATTGCTGTAATGTCAATTAAATATTTTTCCACTGATTATTAGGCAAAAATGCTTTTTTTAATTAAATATAAAGAGCTCAACTATTTTCCCCATCCCCTGGCTTTGGTTTATTATCTATTGAGTGATGACTGTCACATTTCTGTAGGTGATTGAAATTTTTAATCTAAATCTGCTATACAGAATGGATCATTTTGAACTAAAATGTGCTTATGTATCAATAATTGTAAAAAAACTGAATATCTGAATGTTATGGTGTCACTCCTAAAGCCCTCAATGGTTCCTTAACCTGAGTCAGTAGGAGCCTGCAGACTGGACACATTTATCCAGCTTAATTCAACATGTCTATTCTTTACACATAATAATAATAATAATAATAATAATAATAATAATAATAATAATAATAATAATAATAATAATAATAATAATAATAATAATAATAATCTAAAAACATATATGTAAAATATTTCATTTATAACAAAAATTACCTCTCATATAGTGTATTTGTTATGAATGTTGAGGCAACCATATAACTACATTCCTACTGTCTTTCACATCTCATTAGCTTAAATCCTACATATCTTGCCCAAACACTGTCACCTTTGACCTTAACTTAATCACCTGGTGAACAAGATGTAAACAGGAAAAGCTATAAAGGAGAAGTGTGTAAAATCAACTTTTTTATTTTTATTTTTACCTCACGTTATAATGTTATTCCCTCAGCAAAAAGATACTGAAGTGTTGCCTTGATTCGTTCATGCATGTTTGAGATATCTTTTAATCTCTATGGCAACCACTCAGCTGTGTGTAAACCTTAATGTGATGACTTCCTGAAGGCGGAGTTTCAGAAAAAGGAGTTTTTAAAGAAACAAAGGACCAATTTCAATGCGTTACATTAGGAAGTAGATTTTTTTTTGTCATATATAAAACACTTTTATGACAACTGATGTTAACATAGTTACTTGATTTTGCTATAAAATGCATTATGTGCCAGGAAAACACATAATACCGTCCCTTTAAGAAGTATGTAACAATGTCAGTTTTATTTGACACATAAAATAATGACACTGTTCTCCTTTCGATATATTCTTGCTTTCTTTTGGCAAAACAGAGAAAGCACTTTAACCTGAATTTTCACTTTTCCTGCAATCACAGCAGAGAAAGCATTCACATTTAACGAGGAAAGCATGAAGAAGCATGAAGGGAAGCTCTTACTCTGCCTCATTGACACGAAGGAAGTCCAGCTGCTCCACAAATGCTCCTGATATCAGGGTCTGTGAAAATGATGGGGGGGAAATAGCACATTTAAAAAACTATAAAGTCATTATTCTGGTGAAATGGCCCCAACCATCCAAGAGACATAACAGTCATAGAGGATCCATAATGTCTTATGTGCCAGCAGGAGTGGAGCAAGCAATCTGGTACACAAGGTTTGTTGGGTGACTCCGTAAACATAAAATGCTTCAAAAATGCTTTAAAAAAAAGAGAGATCCAGCAGCAAGGTGCAAAACCAAGTGACAAATTTCATTTTTTAAACATTCACAGCTGCAGCATGTAACGATGAAAGTTAGAGGATCTCCAAGGAGAAATAATAATAAAAAGAAGCAATTCAATTTTCCAATTTCCCCTCCTCCTCAGGTCCAAAAGTGATATTAGCCATTCCAGCTGAAGTCAACTCAAAAACAAAACGAAGTGGTGCAGTAGATGAGCGATTGTGCTCTCCATAACAATGAGATGATGAAGAGCACAAGTGTTTCAAAGCTGTGAGTTAACTGTGAACTGAATGGCAAATAGGCAAGGGGTGGAGAAAAAAACTTTAAAGTTAAAAAAAAGAAGAAGGATCTTGTATGGAAGTCTCTGTTGAGCACCGCAAATACAGTCTGAGAGGAGTTGGAGTAGGAAAACTTGCCTGGAGTTTGACAAAGACGTTAGTTAAAGTTACCAATGTTGAAAGTAGTTCTGGTTCTACCTTGGCCTCATTTTCCTTGCAGTCTGTTCTGTGGAGTGCAGTTGTCTCAGCGAGCTTAACTTTGGGATGCTTACAGTTGCATGTCCCCATGGTAACCTCCGTGGGAAACTTAAATGACTCTAGAGCAATTTATATTAGAAACAAGACAAAGGCTTGGAAAAACAGCAACTCTGGCCTAAATGCTTCATGTCATCAAACTCATTTTGATGACAAATGGAATCAACATTTAAATGATGATTAAGGTTAAGAAACTAACTAAATTGGTATTTTGTGACTGGTACAACATCTACAGAAACATCTGCCAATAACTGGCAATCGTCACATGGGGCAGAAACTTGGTTCACACTTTGAGAGATTTTGTAAAACCAAAGCAGATGTAAGACCTGGCTGACTGAGCCATGATAAAAGCTTCATTGTGTTCATATTGAGCTATGATATAACTCAAGTGTGTTTTAGACTCACAAACAGAAATTATATGTCACAATTTTATGACAAAGAGCAGAATTTAGGTTTTCACAAACAATGACATATCATCTAATTTCTGTAATATCAAAGCAGGTTCCAGAATGTCACAACACGGCCACCATGTTTGACTGCAGGCATTATGTCCGTTTCTGAAAGGCTGTTTTATTCTCATTCCAAAAAGATCCACTTTTCACTGTCTCATAAGTCCACTGAATATTTTCTTAAAGCTTTATGAAAATATTAAAATCCATATAGAATTGTTTTTTTTTTGTTCTTAGAGGTTTTTACCTTTAGAATTTTTTTTGCTTCCTTTTTTTTTTTTTTTTTTTAATATTGAATCATGAACACTGACCTCAACTAAGGCAAACAATGCCTGAAGTTCCTTAGATGTTATTCTGAGGTTTTTTGTGACCTGCCAGATGACTTGTGAAATCTTTAAAAAAAAACAACATGGATTTAGATTTTTTTTGAAAGAGCCTTTCTTCTATCCTTGTAACACTGTTATTCTCGTATTATTTAGACTTTACTCTTGTACAAGTTTGTTCTTGTGTTTCTTTCCTTCATTCTTGTTATTGTTTTTCTTAGTGTGGCCCTGGTTCGCCATCGTATCGCTCAAACAGTGAGTCAGACAAAGGTGAAGGAAAAATGAAAGTTAATACTGCTGAACAAATAAGGGACTTTGTCCCTTAATGTCAAAGAAAGAAACACCAGGCAGAGACAGAAAAACCAGCAGGATGAAGAAATAATTCAAAACAAAGAAACAGTGCAGCTAATTCTCTCTCATTTACAACACCTGTACAGATCATGAATGCTTAAGAGTCAAAGCGTGATTTCCCACCTTTGAGGAAAACATTTTCACAGAGAACACACAAAGATAGAAACCGAGGAGGAAATGGACACAATGACCTCCTGTTCAGCAGAAAATGAATCTTGACCAAATATATCGTCAGTGACCTTTCCACGGAATGCACCTTTACAAACCAATACTATCCGTTACATTCACTCTCCAACTTCAGGACGCAGCAACTGATGCAACACTTTTTCATAACGCATTAAACTGGCCTTGGGGAAATGTTTTAGGGCTGCTAAACTCACTGTCGTTGGAGCTGTAAAAGCTCTTCATCTCTCATGTCAAATATTTCATTCTGAATTCCTTTCTCAATATTTGAACTCCAATAGAATTCTAATTGAAAACTTTAGTGTTTTCATTCATAAAGAATTTAAAGTGTGCTGCTGTTGCACAGCTGTTAACTCAGTAAAGCACATCCTTCCACTTTTCCTTCCAAACACGACGCTTTTCTCCATTCACATACCTGAAGTCTGTCAACGTGAACTTTGACCCCGCCGATGACTCCTTTCTTGAAAGAGGCCAACATGTCCAACACTGGATTGAAGCGGCTGCCTCTGGGTAGATAAAATATTTGACAGGAGAAGCTGACAGTCAGACCTTCCTTGAACATCAATCAAACTCACTTTAGTTTGTCAGGTGTAGAAAAACTTGTTCAATTTTTCTATTCATTTTTATTCCTTTGCTGAACATTGATTTATATTCAGTGCGCACTTTACCCTTCCCAAAATAAAAAGAGCTTACACCTTCAGATGTTTTGTGGTGATATCAAATAAACTATAAGCTCTTAAATTTAGTCCTATTTTTTATTTTTTCTGTACGGCAGCAGCAGAATGTTTGAGCCATATGTGAGAACACATATGCATGGCTGTCTTAAAGATTTGTCAGCAATAAAGCACATCGACCTGTTTGTGAAGAGAAACATATTTAGAAATATTTACAAGGAGTTTCGCATTTTTCCTTATTAAATCCCTTTCAAAATCTACAAATAGAAGCAAAAATGATAAGAAAAATAACAACCAGGCAGATTGAAGTCATTCGTTCTGCTGCCTAAGTGTGAGGCAGCAAAGTGGTAGAAGTAAGAATTACTGCCACCTGCAGGTGGGAGTTGGCATCACTTAAACCTGAGGTTTATGACCCTTTTTTTGATTGCTTTTTTTTGGAAAGTTTGCAAAACATGTGCAATACTAGCATGTACAAATGTGGAGAATTGTTGATTTTGTGTTCATTTTCCCAATTGGAAGATGGTGAAAATGGAGTCAAACTACACAAACACCAAAGAGTGAACTCCTTGGAAATGCAAGTGGTTACCCTTCAAAACCTACATTGAAAACTGCCATCAAATTCATTAAATCCAGCTGATCAACTCAGTGTTTGTGCCTCTGGTGACGTTATTGACCTAAACACAGTCAACTGGAATTGCCAGTGTACGTTTAAGGAAAGCTTATTAAGGGGAAATCCATATTTTATTACAGTAAGCTTGGTTCTTACTGGTGGCATACATCTGTCAGAGGAAAAAAATAACCATGTGACTGGATAATATCTTTAAAACTTGATTCATTCTTGATTTCTTTGCTAGTCACAATCAATCTTAGAATTCAAAGCAAACGTGTAATAACCATGCAATCTGGAAATATAACTAAACTTCAATATCATTTATTCCGTCCTCTGTCACCTGCTGTACGGGTCATCGTCCTGATCAATGGCAAACTAATGGCTATTGAGCTGCTGCTATGAGCGCCCATTGATTCATTTTTGGGCGCCGCAGTGAGGCTGTTTAAACATTTGTAGCGCATTTAACATATGGCTCCCTGGGTAACAGTCAATACTTCTGTAATCAGCCCACCAGCCAGGCTGTAGTGATACAAATGAGAAACATTATCACCCAATCAGCAGGCAAATACAGTAGCACCTTTCTTCTACTTAAGATTAATGGCACACACAAAATAGGAAAAGGGGGTGGCAGCAGACAGGGAGAAAAGTTAGACAAAAAAACAAAACAAAACAAAATGAACTGGCTTTTTAAAAGCTTCACTGCAGGCGATAAGTATAGCGATAGCGACGCAAAACGAGACAGAAGAGAAAAACGCCTTGGGAAAACGGTCACATCAAAGTAAAACAGCGGAAAAGATCTGCTTTGGAGTGTGAGCGTGTGTATTACTTGATGTTATCCTCGCGGATGAGAACCAGGAAGAGTGGACGTCCCTGCATCTTCCAGCACTGCTTGATGAACTGCAGGGCGTTCTGCACACACACACACACACACACACACACACACACACACACACACACACACACACACACACACACACACACACACACACACACACACACACACACACACACACACACACACACACACACACACACACCACACACACACACACACACACAGAGCATCTCAGACCCATGTGCTGCAGCTGTAAAACATTCAATTTCCTTTATTTTTTTTTGTGGAACAACTGAGTCAGTGGCATTTGGAAAGTTCAGCCTCCTCTGCTGTCAAGCTGGGTTTAAGTTGCGGAGCTCCTCAGGCAGCTCAGCGTTAAACACAAACACAGTTTTGATGTGGAGAGATCACAGTAGGATGTCTGGAGCGTTCCTGAAAACACAGCTTATTGCTGTATTCACGTTGCAATGGAAAAAAAAAAATTAAATATTTGGGAAACAAAGCTGTATAAACATCTGCTTTCTTCACTGAAACAGGAAACAAGGACGTTTTTAAATATCTAGCACTAAGACGTGAACAGATTTTAAGATCTACTCTACAACACTCCTGGACAAGAGCGTATTTCAGTAATGTTTACACTCCACTAGAGTCCTGCTGGTTGTATTGACTGATTGGCTGAATGTTCTGGCACAATAAATTTGCCAGAGATAATAATTTACTGCATTCCTGATCGAACTGCTGGCTCTGGATCAGCAGGATTGTTTGACAGTCTGTGACCTGATTGTGTCCCAGGTTTCTGACCCGTCTGCACCAGGCTGTCCTCTTCACTGCCTGAAACAGCACGTCTCCGTTCCTTGCATTTTCTGGATTAGGCCTGTTTATTTAATGTAATTGTCTTTTTATTTCCACAAAATGTCATAACCTTACAAAGTATATTCAATACCTGCTTTAAAGCTGGTAAAAGTATCTCTTACCAGCTTTTTATTTTTCAGCTATACTAGCCAAAATCTAATTTGCATGTAATCTATCTCCAACTAATGACTATTTTAGAACTTGATCATTCTGACTATTAATTGATTTGACCACTTAAGCTTGTTAGAAAATACTATTAAAATTCAAGTACATAAGTAATTGAATTCTTTTTTAAAATAAGAAAATAAACATTTTATTGCCTAAAATGCAACAACATAACACTCCTTTAGTGAATTATTGGTCATTTTGTATCAAAGGATGTACCTGGATAAAAAAACAACACTTTTTACATCAACATGTGAGAAGCTCAGCTCTAACATCAATACAGAGAAAAGCTGAACTGTTGACTATGTTGTGGGGATTAACTAATAGTTGAATAGCAAAAGGTGGTTAATAGGAGAACTGAACAGAACCAGGTGAAGGTCAAACTGAGCCACTTGAGGAGTTCTTGGTAGAACATACAGACAAAGACAACATTCTCATTCTAAAGGCAAAACGTATAACTTTGTGTTGTTCTTTCTGCAATTGGCTTTTTTTGTTTCAGTTCACATCCAGGTCATGAATGTCGCCAAAGGTCCGGTTGAGGGAGAATGAACCTGTTAAACTACTAAATCATAATAGTTTTCTCTGTGTTTCATTAGTACGTCTTAAAATCAAATTTTTAACATTTTTTTTTCACAGTGATGTATTTTGGATCTATATGAATGAAAACTGATTTGATTTGAATGATGGAAATAAAATATTTAAGCACAAAACTATTACTTTAAAGATTCATTTCTATGGCCCTCTAGAGTTTAACGGGCCACATAAATTGCTGCAGCGAGTCAGACCTTGAATTTGACACGTGCGCATTAAAGGGTTGCATATTGTCTTGTCTTTCTTCCTTTTCAGTTCTATTCTTTAATGTCTCCTCAAACCAGACAAGGTGAATGTATTTAAATCACATAAGCTTTTCCAAATCAATGAAATGTGACATTGACTCACCTTAATGTCGTCAATTAGCAGCATAACATCTTGAGACAAGTAGAAGTCACTTAGATCAAACACTATTGGGTAGCACACCACCGTCTTGCCCAGTATGCGATAAATCTAAGAGACAGACACACACACACACACACACACACACACACTTGCTGTGATATCTGAAGATGGATGGCCCATAAGCAGTTAGAAATGTATTATTCTGGGCAGGACATAAAACGAGCCATCAGTCCTTGGTGTAGAAGTCACAAGACCGCTTCTGATAAGTCACACCATCAGCTCATAGTACACAGAGAGCTGGTAGAAAACTGATGGTGATGATGATGATGTCCTCTGGCATGTTGCCATCTTTCCAATAAATGTTCCATTATAATATTGTCTTAATGTGTTTGGAGTGATGATTCATTTGTTTGTCAGTGGCTTGGTTGCAGTGTTCCAAAGGTACAACTTTATCTGGTTCTGTGACCTTCATTCAGCACAAACTCAGATATTTGCTCATTAGGAGTGAAAGTGGGGCAGAATAAGTCATTCATTCTAGCATTTTTTTAAGTGCTGCGTTAAAGGCTCTCCAACATTGGTGTTGGAGAGCCTTGAAATGTATTCGGACCCAAATTTGTCTCGTTGCAAAGCCAACTCGACTTTACTGTGACGCACTAACAAAGCAGTAAGTGTGGAGTAGGACGAAGTGACGTATTCTTTTTAAACATTTTATACATAAAATTCTGAAAAGTGTGATATGCATTTAATTTCAGACCAATCTGAGTCAATATATACCAGAAGCATCTTGAGTTGCTCCACCAACTTTGAACTTCCAGACTGAAAGTTCAATTTAAATAAAGCTCAGTTTGGATTGAGAATATCTAAACATTTCTGACATCGGTATCAGCCGGTTTTAGTCGATTTTTTTTTGTTAGTTTTTTTAACATACTGCTATCGGTCCTATAGATAAAAATGGGTTAATCTTAATAACCAATAGTTCTTCCATCCATTTGTTTCTGGAGAGAAGCGGATCAATGCTGTGGTTCTGACTGGTCATGAGGCAGTGATAGTGAAGCAGTGAGGGATTGTGGGGAAGAGAAGAAGTAGTGGTGATGTCAGGTGTGATTTTTTTTTCAAATTATTAAAAAGGTAATAAAATGAATATGATATGTAATACAATTACATATCAGTAATTGGCCATTACAGCAATATTGTGTTTCGTGTTGGTGCATTCCTAACTTCAAGTACTGCCACAAATTTTCAATTATATTTATGCCCAAAATTATTCTTAAACCCACCACTGGGATGTTTGGATTTTAATCTGATTTTTCAGTCAGTTTCCTATGGTAAAAGGCATCTTCCATTTTGATTTTAAAATATCTTTTTCAAACAGTTTGTCAGAAATGATTTATACTCTCCTCAGTAATCAATGGAAGCATTTCTACTGAACTCTGAGAAATCAAACCCCTTTCATTATTGCTTTTTGTTCCACTACGTTGTGTTTGTCTGTCGTTCAGTTCAACGGGCTTGAATATTTCAGAACGTCAGAGTGCGACAGCAGCAGCTGGCATAATTAAGTGTAGATTATCAACCGAATCTGAACAACAGTCACTGTCTCTGTGTTAGAGAAAGAGAAAACTAAATTCAGGAACAGAATGCTGTGTGTGTGCTTCACGCTCACACTAATGGATTCAGATCAATATGTGCTGTGTGCATCAGTCATCCCTCTTGACCCAGGCAGCACAACTACAAATAGATGCACATATGCATTCATATACTGATGTGTGGTGTGTGTGTGGGTGAATGAGCACAAACTCAAATACCTTGCAGGTCCCGATGCAGCCCACTGGCCTATCCGGACGCCCACTCAAACCCAGCTTCTTATTGACGGCTAGAAAACGGTACGCCTGCAGAAACACAAAGACCTGATCAGTGTGCACAGCCGTCACGGCATCCTCTCGCTGACCTTTCTGTTCACAGAGAAAACACTGCGCAGCACACCTTTCCATTCGGATCCCTGTGATTGCATCTGTGCCACTTTGAAAATGAAAATACCATACTTGATTTGAAATGTCATGCTCCAGAATTTCATTCCATGTCTCATTGGAAGCATGAGCCCAATATCTCTCCGTCCTGCCGAGGCGTTTTGTGATTCTGCCACTCATGAGCTGAAATATCGTCCCCCATGACAGAAAGCAGCAGCGGATATTAGCTCAGTGTTTGAGTTATGAAATGCAGCAGTAATCAAGGTCCCTGTGCTGCCATCAGCAGCGTGCTTAGTGGACAAAAGTACACCCATGGGCCCCAAACACCTGGTGTCTGATAACAGCAGTATATTGGCTCACAGAGGCCCTTAGAAACAAATGCTTAGAATTGAGCTTTTATTACAGTAAATAAAACACAATCCATATCTTTTCATCATTCGCTGCCAAATAGCGACATATCCATCCAAATCAGGCAAAATTTTTGTCAGCCATATTTTAGCACTGTCTTTTACAAGACTAGAGATCAACAAACACATAACCAATTACTGAAAAGCAGGTTATTTCACAATGCTGGTAAATTTTAGCTGAGTGAAGCTGACACCCCACCCACGTCAAAAAAATCCAGCAAATAGTCTGAGTGGTTAGTTTTTTTTTTGAGCAGCTTTGGTTTCTTAGATACTAAAAATTATTTTTTAGGCCATCCAGAGTTCACCATCCTCCCATCTTGCTCCAAAACAAACCAGAGTGGACTACATGGTTAGTGCTCCATTTGTGCCGTTAAAACTACTGCAGCGAAGTTGTTTTCAAGTTGGATATTTGCGCTCCACGGAGTGAGCGGCGCCTAGTTGATCCGATTTATGAATGCTAATTTCGGCCAGCCGTTCTCTACTGCTCTAGTGGTCGACCACTTCAAGACGGCCTACATCACCTACATCGTGTCCAGTGTGTAAGGGAAAATGGTAATGATGCAATTATAATAGTCACATGACTGTCACGGTTAAGACCAACTACAATTGACGGTGTAATGTAGCAATACACAAAGAACATAACTTTTTAAAGTTTGATAATTAATGCTTGTTATGACCTATTTACAACAGACGATGACTCTTGATTAATATTAAGTTGTCAAAACAAAGACATTTTGAACAATGTCAACTTTGTATTTGAAGTGTCATTATTTACCAGATGACACTTAATGACAACAGTCATTAGTATTTAAGACTCCGTCATGTTCATTACAGATGCTATGTCAGGTTTATGACAGCGTCATGTCCACACCCTTATCCACACCCTTTAAATAATGTTACGAATGTTCAATGTTTAATTTTAAGAAGTGCTCACTGAATGCAGAGGAAACTAATTATTAATATTTTAAATTTGTTCATGAGAGGTTTTATCAGTACATTTTGCTGCAACACATTCACAATCTTGATATGGACCAAAATCAGAGAATGTACAAAAATCACAGAGCCTAAAGCGACCAAGACGACGGCGCTGCCGAGATAAACAGATTCTGTCAAGGAAGAAACGACTGTCTGGGCATCGGATTAAATATTCAGCACGGTGCCCGCTCCGACTCCCAATTCCATATTCCATCTGTGAGGCTGAGTGCCACACAGCAGAAACAGGAAGAGAGGGAGAGGAAGAAAAAGTAGCAGGTATGACAGTTCAAAGGGAGATGATAGACAATGGAAGAAGGTCTCTGATTTAATAGGCATAATGGAGGTGGGGCAGGATGTAAGCCTAGGGGCAATAATGGGGTTGGAGTAGCGAGTAGGACGGCCACACAGGGGAAGACACAGAAGGCAGGAAGATCTTCTAAAAGAAACCAGAACTTGGAGAGATGGCACGACGGGAGAAAATGGTTGTTTTTAAAACATGACAATGAGGGAAGGCGTCACACAACAGATTGGCAGATGAGGAATACTAGTAGAGGAGGAGACGAGGCTTTGAGTGACGGATATGACAGAAGAGAGACAGATGACACTGAGACTGTAGACTTCCAACAGCAGACATGCAGATGAGGGACAGGGTCTGCAGGCAAAGGCAGGTATGTAAAAGAAAACCTGCTGCAGAAGAAGTGCTTGGTGTAACGGGTGTGTCAGAACAACTTGTACAATCTGTAAAACATTAAAGAAGCAAGATGGAAAGGATGAAAGCATCATTCTGTGATAGACTGAAGTTGTCACTGAATGCATCTACACAATCTTACTCATTCAACAGCAACAGTTTTAATTAGATTCTCCAGTAAAATCGTGTTGACTACAGAGACTTTTCTGTTACAGAAGTCACATACGGTGTACCCCAAGGTTCAGTCCTGGTGCCTCTCTTGTTCAGTATCTAACCCATACACTGTTATGGTCCCATTTTTTTAATAGCTAAACTCAAAGATGTAAAACATTTTCTATGTAAACAAAATAATTTCTCTCAAGTATTATTCATAAATCTGTGAAAACTGGGAGCAAAAGCAGTTTCTGTATCTTCCTCAGATGTTAAACAAGAGATATATGTAATAGTTAATAATACATGAATATATTATCCAAAATCTGTTTTTATCATTAGTGAAACACTTGCCAAACTAAGAAGGTTGGTGTAAAAACACAAAATGTAGTTTGCTATTTACAAAACTCTGCTGGAAGACTTTTAACTGGAACAAACACAAGTTTTCGCTTTACTCACGTTCCTTTATAACTGACTTGTTAAAATCCCAATCTAACTTCTGCAAACCAAAAACTTCACATTTTCCCAAGAACCAGATATAAAACTCTAGTGCATTGCTCTTTCCAGGCTGTTGCTTCTTGACAGTAGGAACAACTTCCTTTGTTTTTTCACTGTCTTGAGAGTTTGGGACTCAGCTAAGAAGCAGCTTAAGAAATTCCTTCCTTCCTTCTTTCCTTCCTTCTTTCCTTCCTTCCTTCTTCCTTCCTTTTTTCCTTTCTTCCTTCCTTGGGTCGGGTCGTGGGGGCAGCAGCTTCAGAAGGGAGGCCCAGACTTCTCTCTCCCCAGCCACTTCTTCCAGCTCCTCCAGGAGCCCCAAGACGTTCCCAGGCCAGCCGAGAGACATAGTCCCTCCAGCGTGTCCTGGGTCTTCCCCTCCTCCCGGTGGGACGTGCCCGGAACACCTCACCAGGGAGGCGTCCAGGAGGCATCCTGACCAGATGCCCGAGCCTCAACTGGCTCCTCTCGACATGGAGGAGCAGCGGCTCTTACTTTGAGTCCGTCCCGGATGACCGAGCTTCTCACCCTGTCTCTAAGGGAGAGCCCAGCCACCCTGCGGAGGAAACCCATTTCGGCCGCTTGTATCCGTGATCTCGTTCTTTCGGTCATGACCCAAAGCTCATGACCATAGATGAGGGTGGGAACGTAGATCGACCGGTATATCGAGAGCTTCGCTTTTTGACTCAGCTCTCTCTTCACCACGACGGACCGGTACAGCGCCGCTTCACGGCAGACGCTGCCCCAATCCGCCTGTTGATCTCCCGCTCCCTTGTTCCCTCATTCATGAACAAGATCCCCAGATACTTAAATTCCTCCACTTGAGGCAGGACGTCCTTAAGAAATTCTCATTCAAATACACTTTTTCTTTAGATGTCTTTAAATATTATCATACGTTTGTATTTAATTCTGTATCATTTAATCATTTAAATTGAACATATTTTATTTTTATGCTCTGTGAAAGGTGCAGTCAACATACATTTTGCTGACTTTGTTGCCACTGGAGGATTCATTGTAAGCTATGAAAACATCTCACACAAGGTCAAGACACAGAGTAAAGTGCAAATTGGGTATTTGACAATCATTCAATATTACTCCTTTTTTTAAGTCATCAATTTTCATTAAAGTTAAACATGAACCTGCTCATCAAAAGTATCTGGAAATATTGCATGAGGAAATACATGGTTAGATTCAGAGGCAATGAAATCCTCGATGTGAAGAGATACTTTATGGCAAAAAAAAAAAAAGAGATTTTTGAAGTTACTAGGAGTTAATGTGAGAAAGTCTTACAGCTTCACTATTTGCAAAAATACTTCAGAAGCATCCATCTGATCATTCTGAACGCTTTGCTTAAAAAGCTGTTGCAAGGAAACTAAGATCCCTTTAGACTTCAGCAGGAGAGAAATCCTTCATCTCCAACAGAACTGAGAGAAATGTAACCTTTGGAGAGTAATTCTGTAAACTGAGCTGGTTTATGGATTGTCACTTTGGCACAGTAGCGACTTTACCATTATGCTGATCAATCAACACGAGGAATCACTGCTGGGACAATAACTCACTCCGGCATCGCTGCAGCTCTGCACTGAGTGATGGGACAATCAAAAGGAAAAACTTAAAAAGGACAAGCTGATGGTTTGACAAGCACATGGAATGACTGAAGCTGGATCTATTGGGATACTGGTGGATAAATCCTGTCAGGTAGATTTGTGTGCTGCTGGAATGACACACAAAGGCTATTCAAATATTAACCTTTTCTTTCCACTCACTGTTGGTGGTTTAGAGGAAAAGAGCAAAGAGTGAGAATTTTCCATTTCAAATTCAGTACAAGGACAAAAGTTAGTCTAAAAAAGCCAGAGCTGACAATTGATGTCTGTTTTCATATAATCAGTAATAAAATCGTGATCACTAAATCATTGCATTACTTAGATGATCAGTTGAGCTTTTACCAGGTTGGTCCCAATCAATCAATACATTTTCTAATTGTACCCAAACAAATGTTAGTGTAGGGGGAAGCTGAGCAGAAAGCAGTTTAAATATAAGCCATAAAGGTTTATGGCTTTTTCTGTATATTCTGTCCACATGAATGTAACAGTGAAATATGCATGGAGCCAAATTATCAAGTGTGGCAGCCTGGCTCCAGAGGAGTTCAGCGGGGAGGGGGGGGATTGGTTTATTGGTAAGGGGCAGAGTAAATGAGCTTTTACTTTAATATAAATACATAAACAAACCTTTATGTAATTTTTCAAATAAAATAACTATACATATTAATACCAAATAAAAAAAGATGTAAACAGCGACATGTATAAAATGTTGAGTAATTATGCTCTAATTAACATTAGCTTTACAAAGATGGAACATGTGACTGATGGAAAGGACTGTTGAGATTTGAGCAAATGTTGATGGTTTTGTGGCAGCGTAAAGTTTGAACGAAACTCACCTTGACCAGTTCCTTCTGAGGCCAGATCTGGATGGGCTCCACTTGCTGAGGAGTCTGGGTCTGAATCCCATATGTGTTCAGAAACACCTGAAGTCTACAGAGACAAAGAATTTAACACATTAATACTCTTCAATCTTACAATGTATTTAAAATGTGTAAAATTCAACATAGACATGTCTGTTTCATATTATTCTCACATTTTTGATTTTTTTCAATCTTAAGCCATCTTGAAGATTTCATAAAATATTAAATGCACCAATTATTTTTCCAACACCTCAGGGAACTAATCACCAATGTCTCACCAAGATTAGCTTAAAAAAGCTGTAAAGTATGATATGCAATTCATAATTCATACCGATCCGGATTCCCCTGTGACCTGTTTGTAAAAAATAAAAATAAAAAAATTCTTCATGTGATCAAAAGGTAATCGTTTTGCACAAATGTATTCATAAGTGGTGGTAATATTTTCAGAGGACTTTCAACCTAATGATGAAGAATTTTACAAATCATCAAGCTGAAAACGAAGCTCATCTCAACTAGAAAGCTGGGGTTTTTGGGGAACAAACTTTTGGTATCTTAAAAAAAGAAAGATTTTCCACCTCAAAGGTGAGAGCTTGGTGACTGCTGTGAGGGACTGAGTGTTTTTCTCTGAGTGAGGGCAGTGTTCAGACCGCTACAAAGCACTCAGGCTGTTCATGTCGGAACCTAATGTTAACAACGTCTCACCGCTTTAAACGTGACCATAAGGCATTCCTCACAAACTAAGATAAACTCCATCAAAACATCAAAAACTTTGGGAAACTTTCCAGGCGGGAAAGCAAATGGCTTTACGGATGGAACTGGAACAAAACCCAAAATTAAGCTGCAGCTTAATTCATTATGTTACTTCTAACTTTCTATGAACTGATTTATAGGCAGCTAAAATAAAATAAAATCCACATGTAAAAATGAGAAAAAATGGAAGGAAAAAGTACAATTTGAAACAAACTGTAAAGCTGAGTCAATCACAAAGCTTCTGTGCAGCAGGCTGTAAAATGGGTCTTCAGGGAAAAGAATGAAATGATGATGATGGCGATGAGGGAGTCCTTACAGGGACGTGGGAGAAGCTACAGGTTGACAAGCTTCACAGTCATTTAACCCCTTTTAACGCCCACACCCACACACGTATCCAAGCAGCCACACACACATTCACATGTTCTCGCACGAGCCCACAATGAAAAGAGTGACAGATGATGGTGTGATAGCGGAGGTCAGACTGAGCTCAACACAATTACAGAGCCGAGCGGGAGAGAGAAGCGAAAAATAACCCGCCTCTATGACCTGGAACACATTAAGATGCGCACATAGAACCTATGTAGACACACACACACATACACACACGCACACAGAAATATTACCTCTGGCTCTCGGCTACCAGCGACACATGAATCACTGCATCGTTCTCTATGGGACCCTGTTAACAAGAGAGAAAGCAGGGAAGATTAACATCAGAATCAGTATTCTGCTTCATGTCAGTGAACTGTGAAGTTTAGAACATTGCTAAAAGTTACAAATGTTTAAATTGGTGTTGTGTTGCCTCCTTTTAATACTTTATTCATGTAGTAGCTGCTTTTCTTGTACATAAATCTCTTAATTCCTTCTGTTTCAGTGATGCAGCTCAACCAACGTCAGTGGGAAAGCAAAACATGAACATGACTAATGTGAATGTAATTAAACCAAATCAGACGTGTGTGTGTGTGTGTGTGTGTGTGTGTGTGTGAGTAGGAAAGAGAGATAACACAGAGGGAGGCAGCTGCTCAACTTAAGATTCAGCTCACTCATTTCTACGCCAACAATAGGTTTTGTTATTGCTACCCTCAGTCTCTGGTGAAAGTGAAATAACCAATAAAGGTTGACGCCGAGGTAGCTGGCAGCAGGAAGCGGGAGGCAAATTAGCAAGGACAAAAGAGACGTAAAGTGAAAGTTGGAGCATAGATGGAGAATAATCTTGGGCTGTTAACAGATGATGTCTCCTTCTGCTCCTCTCAGAGATGAAGATGAAAAGGAGAACATCAGAATTTGCACGCAGGTTGTTTGATCCAGCTAAAAAGATTTTGCAAGAAATGTGAGATTCCTTTGATATCTGGGGCCGGAGGTAACAAATCAGGCACATATCAGGATGAGAGGCAGAGCGCCGCCTACGGACAGGTCATTAGTCAGTCTAAGTGCCTGCAGTGGAACAGCTTTAATATTTTCAGTAATTTAACAACAGGGCGGACCCCCGTCATCTTCGCTCTTCTACTTTATTAAATTTGTATGATTAGAAATAACAAGCTGCCGTGAGCCGTGAGTTTGTGGACTCGACTACCTGCGTCTGATTTTTGCTTGTTTGTGATCCTGCGCTCAACGTCTCTTCTCTTAGCACTCCTACATCTGTTTTAATTATGACTGACTGGCTGCATGTGCTTTCGGTGAATCGGTAATATGTCAACAAGAGGATTTTTGTTTTTCAGCTTTGTGGCGACAGAATAGTTTTACATAGTTATAAAACTGCGATTCCTAAACACGTAGAGGTGGTTTTCTTTACTTTGCCTCAATCTAGATAGCACTCAAACTTTAAGCCTTCCTTGTATTTTAGGAGGATTTATTAGGATTGTTTTATTTTTCACAAATAAACCTATTTGTTTAATAGGTTGCTCCTTAATAAATTCCACTTCTACCATCTGCCTTTAGAAATTCCAACATTTTTAACGCCGCAGTGCCCTTTGAATGAGACTCAACAATCAGGAAGCTTTTGAAACGGCTCATTTTCCAGACACCAAAAAACACATTAACTTATTGCCAAAAAGCCTCTGGGTTTTTTTTTTTTAATGCTTTGACTGTTTTTAGAAGCAGTTGAGAAATGAAAGTGCAAAAAGTTAATATTTCATTACAGGTTCCCTTTAAGTAAAAGGAGCCCCAGTTTGGGGATTTAGTTTGATTACAAATGCATCTGTTTGATGAAGGCCTCAGGCCGGGTCAAAGAAAAAACTGTGGATAAGTTAGATCAGAAAACAATATCCAGAGCTTTGAAAATCTCACTCGACATAGCTCAGTTTGTCATCCACCTTTGGGGGAAAGAAATAGCAATCAAAAAGGTTTCCAAGAGGTACTCTAAAGGAACCGTAGCGATGTGCTGCTCAAGAGGGAGAACTTGCCAACAGGACAACTATTGGTTATTCACTCCAATTATCCGGAGCAGGAAGATTGAAACTGCTCAAAGAAAACCAAACTACATGTATTTGCGGTTTGGAATAAGCCATTTACTTTGATCTGCATGTCAATCTTTTTGTGACAGATAACCAACACTTCCTTTTCACATCTGTAACTTTTTCAAATTCCTTCAAAACACAACTATGCGAATATGTGTACTCTATGACTTAGAAGATTTGCTTTCAAGAAGATTTGTGAGGCTGTTGCTCCTTTGCCATGTCACTATTTTTATCCATCGCAGCTTCAATTTCTTGCTGTTCAACAACTGTATATGTCTCTTTGTGGATATGTATTGTGTAAGATGTGCTGCTGTCATTCATCCCTCCTTCCAGTAGTGGTTGTCATTTAGTTCGTGAGCTAGAAAACGGTAAGCGGAGCTGTTCATCAGGACGCTGAGTGACTATCCAGGGCCATTTAGGAGGCAGACAGCAGCTCGTGACTCACAGGAGTCTTTCATCTCGCTCTCATCGAGGAGATGCACACCCACACACATACAAATAGATACAGATACAAACATGCAAAAGAAAAAAGAAAAAAAGGGAACATGGCAACATGAACACTCCTGCCGGCAAGCACAGATGCTCCAAAGTGTTGGCAGCGGTGGAGCACAGAGCAGGGGAATAATGCACGCATCAAACAGATAAACAGGCAGCCATTTTGTTTAGTCGAAACAGGATGGAGGTAACTAACAGTCTTGTCTTTAGGCAGCATACAGGAGACAAACAAAGGAATATCCCGCTCAAGTCAGCTCTGATCTCTGTCTAAGAAAAGAAAAAAAAGGTCATTTGGTGGAGAAGATCTGGAAATGCATGATAGAGATTTCCATTCTCTCTTCCTTCAGTGACTGTACAGCCACAGGGAGGAAAAGGAAATGAATGTTCAAATCTTCCTTTAACTAACCTATTCAGACTCTCTTTAACAATATCAGTGTAGTGTGACTGAGCCCCTGCTGAGGCCGAGGGAGGCGGTGGAGAGATGGGCCGTCTCTCCACAGGACGGCTAATAATAAAAGGATCCATGAATAACCTGAGGCTGCGACCGGCTCAGTCTAGACCGGACCTTTTAGTTCAAGAACTTTTACCTTCCACGATGTCACATGTCAGGCTTTGAAATAGAGAAAACAGTAAATACAGACATCCAGAGGTGGCAGTGAGCTTTAACTTCTGCAGTGTAATTTTATGACTTTAAGTGGACCATTTCTCACCATTCTGGAAGCGTCAAATTGTTTAATTGGTTATTAAAATCATAAATCTGATTATCTGAGGTGTTAAAATGATCAAGTTGATCTGGGATTTTCAAAGAAAGTCTCCAAGTGATCATTTTTTGTTTCCAGTATACAAGAAAATGAATCACTGATTGACAAATAGTGAGAAAACTTGTAGAAGAAGTTTACAACTGTTCACTCTTTGTTTTATGTGGAATCTCAAAAGCATGTATCTGTCCCAAAACTCAAAAGCAGTTCAATCTGTTTTCACAAATGAAAACATACATAATAGAAAACAAATCTGCTCTAAAATCCACACAATTTTAAGGTTCTTAACTTATATTGAGTGAGCATGTCAATATGGAGGAAAGAGGTAAAACAGCAGCTCCATTTTGTTTGTGCAGCTCGGCGCTCTCACAAAAAAAAAAAAAAAAAAAAACATTTGCGAGATTTTGCCTCTCACCCTAAAAACAAACCAAGTTACTCCTCCAAGGCCAAAAAAATGTTCGGACGTTAATAAATCGCACCACGCCGAAGCCACCCAACAACAGAATCACAAGCATACAGATGATGGATGGTGAGAATTTGTGGAATTTTGTAAAGGTGTTTTGGAAACCAGCAGGCTGAAGTATTTCAAACAATTTATCGAGTTTACTGCCTGAACACAAAGGCAAAAATACAATCCTCCATCGATTAAACCGTGATTTGACATGAAAATGATGCAGCTGAAACTTTGAGTCTTTGCAAGAGACATATAAGTTCACACTAGTTAAAAAATAACAACTGATCTCAGTGTATGAAGGTTTAGGAAACCCAACCAGCCAGGTCAAGATGCTGAAAACATAAACAGAACAAAACAGCAAGAGAAACCTCCCTGTTTCTACCAGTCATGGCTTTAAGTTTAGAGGTCAAGCAGGAAACAAGCATATTGTTGAAAGAGGCATCTGGACACCAACTGTTTATCACAGCGTCAGTAATTAATTCAATACCACAGAGTGCTCCCCTTTTGAAGAGACGCATAAATTAAGCAGCTGAAAGCTAAAACACTGAAACAAAGTATTCATTAAAGCAGGACATGACCAAATATTGTCGTTGAACATGAAAAACAGATCAATCTAAATGTTTTAGTGAGAAATTTAGAGTGTTTGACATTTTTTGGAGAAAAGGCAAAGTTTGAGGCCTTGCCTTGCCCGTAGACAAGCCCAAAAACTCAACATTTAAAAAAGATTTAATATCATCTCTTAATGTGACACTGACAAAACTTGAAGTTGTTTATTCAAAATGTATAGGAGGACTTTCACAAAGTTTAATGTGTGTAAAATGTGAAAAACCTTTTTTTTAAAAAAGAAACAAAAAAAAGACAATTATCCCATAGGGGCGTGTTGTCTCGTCTGGAGGGATCCATCTGGGCATCAAAATTTCAAAATGTACCGATTCACCAGGCTGAGTCAGGGGGCGATGTAGAGCAGTTTGATCACGCCCATTTATAGCTCCACTAAAAAACACTTGAATTTTGTGTGTGGCTTATGCATGTACAAAATGTAATGCAACATATTTCTATGAAATCTGAATATGAGCATGAAATCTCACATCCATGCTCATATTAAAAAATGGGATTAAAAAAAATCTTACTTTCATTCAATTTGGTTTCAACTGAAGCACCTCAATATAAAATTATATTCTTTTACTTAATACGGGACTTAATCAGCTGCTATTAGCACAAATACATAGCCTGTACAGCAGCACTTAATTTACAGATGCAATCTGTCTAAAAGGCATTTTAACTAAATCTTTCTGCTGCAGACGCCTACTGGGTGCTGCAGCTGCAAAAGGTCATTCATCTTTACTCTGGAATACAAAAGCTCAGCACTCTGAGCAGGTCTGGTCAGAGCCAGATAAAATGTGTTTGGCTTCTATTTTCTGTTATCAGAAACAAGCAATAGAAATGCTAAAATGAGCCATGAATGTAAGGTCAGACTGTTACGTTTCACCTGGGCAGCAAAGTCTTTTACCTCTAACAGCTTCAGTTTATTGTCAACCTGCTGGTTCGCGACTGTTAAAGTTAAATGTTTCCAATAGACTAAACATCTTTTTTTAATTTTTTTGGTGTGATTGACCAAAGTAGAAGAAACCTTAAGAGTAAAATGAAAGGTGGAAGTTTGGAAACTGCAGCTCCCTGGAGGAGCTGTGCCTTGAAGGCGGAGCTAGGTCCACCTTGGCATTTTGAACAGTTGAATGGTTGCCATGGAGATTAGATTTCTCAAATATTCATGAGAAAACCAAAATAACACTCCAGGTATGTTTTTGATGAGAGAATAAAAAAGTTGATTTTACATAACACTGCCAATTTAAGAATGCAGCAGTGAGACTTTTTATTATACCCAGTAAACAAACTCTCATCATTTCCCAATGTCTGCACCGACAAACACAATATATTCTCCAATGAAGGTAGAAGATGGCACACATCTTTCAAAATAAGTGTTTGAATAAAACATTCTACAGTTTTCACCAGGGAGGTCACAGTCCTAGAAAAAAAAAAGTCTTTTTCAGTAAGATAATGTTTTTTGTATCATACAGATACATTTTAGTCCTGGATGCTTGAGATCAAACTGATGCAAGAAAAGCTAAAAAAATATTCAAACAATTGTCAAGAGGCTAAGTCAATGCCTAATGCATAGGATTGATTGATGCAAACAATTACAGATTAAGAATTTTCTTCTGTCTTGAAACCTGAAACAAAGCCCACAAAAGGAAGAAGGAAAAAGGGAATCAGAAGAGTTTTAAAATGGGGGCATGCTGTCGGTGCTACGGTACGCGATGCAGCAGCAGGATGGACTGCCTACGGTTACCAGCGGTTACCAATGGGCTGGCTGGAAGCGAGCTGCCCCTCAGAGATACGGTGGAGCTAAATTTGACAAAGTGAAAATCCATTTGCTGCTGTGAGTCCCTGCAGAACCCAAATGAATTTCAGCTCTGCTTCATTTGACTTTTCCCCCAAAATTAAAACCACTGACTTGTGACACAAGATGGAAAGTGGATGAGATTGTTTCCCCTTTTTCTGCTTTATCCCTGTCTGTTCTCAGTGCTACAGTTTCCTCCACAAAATCTTTTGTTTGGTTCTACCTTTAAATTTGGTTTATGTGTATGGGATTTTTTATTTTCTATCTCATCTCTTGTTTTCTGTCCTGTTTACCTCGTATCCTGCTGACTTAGAACAAAATGACCACACTAACTTTTCCAGGAGAAAATGTGACATTTTCTCCTTTCCTGACAATTTGATGTCAGGAAAAAAGGTGTTTTCAGAGATAAATTACTATTTTTTTTAATCCTCTTTGCATTCAGTTCCAACATTCAAACTAATATCTCTTAATTATCAGGATATTTATCGTCCACAGACCTTTTCAGGTGATGTTCTGTCAGATTTAGTTCTGAATTCTGGCTTGGAAATTCTAAAGCTTACATTTCCCCCATTATAAATCTTAATTTAGATGTATGTTGGCACTTTATGTTTTTTTTATGTTTGCCACTTAAAAGTTGAAAAATATTTTTGAATTGAATTATCATTGAAATATTTTGGTCTCACATCTGAATTTTTCTTCAGGTTTTTCTGTCTCACCCAACAATTTTCTGTTTCTTTTCATACATCCTCCATCTTTGTTGTGCTAAAATTGGATGGATGGATGACCTACAACCCGCTCCCCCTTTCAGTCTGTTTTCTTCTCTTTCTTGTCATTGTTTTGAGCCTACTAAACTATTCAGTTATTTCTTCTGACACTTTCCTTTTTTACCATATTTATCATTCAACCTGGCTAAATTTTCTTTTCTCATTCCTGTTACAGAGGTCAAAGGTAAATCGCTTGCAAGCAAACAGCATTTTATAATGTCAGAACTAAAGGATGGTGAAAACAGCTTCAAGTCAAAAGTCAGTAATATAAAAAGATTCCAAAAAGAATGAAGGCAAAGTCCTGGATGAATCAAACAGAGATAATGTGCAGGGAACTAAATATTAGGGTGATGACATGGAGGTCTTCCCACTGTTAAACCTTCAACTTACAAAAAAAAACTAAGCAAAAAATGCGAAAAATTGTCCAGTCATTATAAGGAGGGCTTGATTGCTGGAATGCCAAAAAATATATTTACAGGGATTATCTTTTGAGAAATGTCTGTCTCGTTTCCTATCACAAATCTATTGGTTGAATAAAAATAATTTTGGATCTAAATCTGCCAGAGCGGCGAGTCACTTAGGCGAGTAACCATATGGAAGCTTCGACCAACTTACTTTCATCTAGCATTAAGCATCTGCTGTAACGGCCCCGACTTCAACCCAATTGAAAATTTATGGACTATGCTTAAAAGTTGGCCGTGTTGCAGGAAACCAACACATTTAGCTGAGCTCTACCGTTTCTGATGAGAAAAACGCTCAAATGTAGAACCAGGGTCATGCTGAGATCTCATAGATTGCTATAGGAAGTGGGTGACCACGACATGAGCAGAGTCCTGCACTGATTTAAATGTCTTGGGTTTTTCTCTGACCTTCTGGAAGCATCACTAAAGCAGTGTTGAAATGTTTTGGTATGTTGACCACTCTTGCGAAGGTTCACGTTTTGTCTACTTGTGGAAATGAACACAAGCTCCACTGACCATATAATGGGACAATTTGACATTATAAAAATAAACTTGTTTAATGAAAAGATGGCAATTTAAAAAAAACTTATTTTTCTATAAAAACATTTGCCACTGGGATGAGGTGTTATTTTTATTTTGGTCGAATGGAAATTGTTTTATTTCACAAAACTGTAATAAACTACTTTTTTTTGTTTTACATCACACAAGTCACATGATCAACAACCGGATGTTGTCACCGGTGCAAATCATGAAGAAGACGGCGACAGGAAGTAGTTGGAGGGTCATGATGCCTCTTGTTTCTTAGTGAACAAACTTTATCGTATGATTTTATCTGCGTTTCTCATCTAGTGGGAACACCACAATTGCAAAGTTTCTATTTTTTACATTAGTGGAATATTGACAAAGTTTTGTGCACATTTGTAATGGTTCTTTCAGCCTACTTCATGTTGCCAGACAGGTTCTATTTAGGTGAAATCTTTATCTATATACAGATCTCACAGTGATCAGCCTGGGGAAATTTAATACGAGTTTTCAACATGGTGTCAGTGTGACGAACTGCTTAGTTAACAGAACCTTGAATTCTGACAGTAAATTTTCAATGTTTGGCCTTGAAATCGTCACTTCAAACTGCATTTTTTTAGTAATCTTTGACTGATACTAAACTTCATCCAGATGATCTTAAACATTTAAGTGCGACACACACACAACACACACACACACACAAAAGAAGAAGTCTGCAGAGGAATAACTTTCGCCGTCTGCATGTTGCCTATTTCCGTTAAGCTCAAAAAGCTAGCATCGTCATACTGCTGTGAAATCCAACAACCAGCTGGCAGATTTTAAATAGGTGTTCTCGGTTTGTGGAATTACTTGCCAAAATAAACCTGAATGAAATAAACAACACTGATCTGAAGGCGACGTGACTCCGTTTCAAGGTCACGTCCGTCCCCGCGCGCATGGCGGCTGGCGAAGCGCGGCCTCAAGCGAGCGGCCCACCACAAAGGAATAACACATTCAAACACTTTCATGGGTTTAAAACGGAAGCAGAGGAATTCGTCCACCGTCCGCCCCTATCTGGATGAAATATAATCCCTTCTTTTAATGTCCCCGCACAGGCGAACGACTCCGGGCTCGCTGTGCTCGGCCTTTCTGCGGCTCAGAGATTCAGATTCCGATGAGCGCGTTTAAAAGCAAGGGATTGGCAGAAACGGATCAAAGAGGAGAGGGGACGAAATATATCAACTCATGAAAGAGATGCCAAGTCATTTCGTGTGAAGAAAACGCCTCCCGTGTACGGTGTAAAAAAAAAAAAAAAAAAAAAAATGGCTTCGAAAAGGTCGTCCGATGGCATAAAGCGATAAGGAACGTGATCGGGAGGTTTTTCCACTGTGAAAGACAACGTAATAAAAATGGAAGTCCCCCTGATCTGATTTAGGTGATTTAGGGAATCGCTTCCAGTCTGTAAAAAAAAAAAAAAAAAAACGTGTGGCTCTACGGGACGGAAAGACAAAGGGATAAAGGAAGAGAGGGGGAGCCGACAGGAGGAAGGAGGGTGGAATCACCTCCACAAAGGAGAAGCGAGTGAAGAATTGGATTGCACGCCGCTGACTGGCGTAATTGCAAAGGCGCCCCGACTGAGAAAGCGATACATTGTTGCTCAGCCTGGGCTCAGAAATATCATCCTCCAACAGAATCCTTATGAGCAAAGGAGCAGGAGGAGGAGGAGCAGGAGGAGGAGGAGGAGGGATCAATTGATATTAAAGGCGAGCCACGGTATGAGCTACAGGAGTCCCAGCTTGTCAGAGCTGCTCTGTCTGATTCCACGCCTGGAGAGCCGAGAGGCTGCGAGAAGATAAGTGGCCTGATTACTGCTGTCTGTGTGTGAGGGGAGATGCAGAGGGGGGCGCAGTGGAAAAATAAATATACATGCAGCCTAAATATGAATGCCTGATGGTGACAGGCTGTCTGGGAGAATTGTGCATGTGATGTTTTGTTGCAGAAAAAAAAAAAGAAAAGAAAAAAAGTTCAATCTTTATTTATCTTCAACTTTGAAAATCATTTTTTTTCCTTTTATTTAAATGACAAACATGATGCTGGAAAAAAAAAAAAAAACAAACTTGTGGTGACTCTAACTTGCCAGTGTGTGTTATTATGATGAGCTTAATGCAGGCATGCAGCCTGACAATGACCCTGGAACAGAGTGATGCTCCCCAGTCTCTGTGCCAGGCTGCACTCTGGAGATTCAACACAGCGTAGACGCATAACTACAATCTTTGGGAAGCAGATGGAGCGCGTTAGAAGCTTTAATGCCCATTTTGCCGATGTAATGCGGTGTTAAAAGATGCCCAACACTTCCCCCCTTTGGGCTAGGAGACACTAGGTGGACCAGCATCTGTTTCTAATTAACCTCTTTTGTTTACTTGGTGGTATAACATTACTACCTTGTAAATTTCTTCTTCATTTTATTTTATTTTTTTTTACATATTTAAGCAGGTAATATTGATTTTTTTCCAATGGAGAGCTATAAAAACACACACACACACACACACAAACTGAAAGTAATCATAGAGATGGAAACAGGATGAGTAATGATGTGAATAAAATGTAGGAGTGCATTTTTAAAAACAAGTTCTTTAGATTGAATCAGCCTTTAATACTCGTAATTTGCATTGAAAAGCAAAGCATGAAATCAGTTCTGTCATTTTCCAGTCAACCTGGCGCCTCTTCCCTCCACAAAGATAAAACCCCAGATGAGTGGATGAATTCATCTTTTAACCGTTTCAGTTAAGACTTAGACAAACCTGAGATCATAAGTAGTAACTATTAATCCTCCAAGATATGTGTTCCCATATGGTTCGCACACCAACAGAAAATGCTGCACAACACGTAAAGAAACATCCCAATATTTGTTTTCCCCTGACTTTTATTCACTATTCAATAAGTATTATGTCTAGCATACACTATATGCTGCCTTTTACATTTTTGTTGGCTTGGAATTGCTGTGGTTTTTCGGTCGTTTTTTTGACAGAAACTTGTTCCTTTCACACTCTCTGCGCTACAGCGTCAGGAGAAAAGCTGCCTGGTGAATTTGACTGGCAGCCAATTTTGATTTTCTAACTTTCCCTTCTACTTTCTGAGGCCTCTGGAGGCCGCCACTTTGAAAAACACATCTCCAAGGGATACCTAAATAGATCTCAAGTAGGTTGTCACTGAGACTTGTCTGATAGACAAGAAAGTACCAAAGAAGGCTCATAAAGTGCCCGGGTGACCCTGCTGTATATTCCTATATATCTTCAGTTCACCGTTGCCGGCATAAACTAAAGCAGCTCTGCTCACTGCAAACTCTCTTTTAACTGTGATAATAATCCAACCTCTGCAAACCTCGTCTGAATGATAATGTCAGCCCTTTTGGGAGCTATGTTTGAAGTTTAACCACAGGTAAGGATGAAAGAAAAAAAAATTATGATTTATTTAATAGATTTCTCGAGGAAAAAAAGGACTTTGTGACAGTGATTCCAAGTAGACCGAGCACATCCTAACCTTTACCTCTTTCACAGACGCTGCACGTCTGAAGAATAAATACAATAAAAATAAATTAATAAAAGTCAGTTTTGCTGGAATTAATTCTGTTCAGAGAGACAACCACATATAATTGGACGCGTTTGACTTTATAGCAACATCGGCAACATCTCCTTTCCACTCATGCGTCAGGAGGCAAGAGAGACATAAAGAGCATACAAATACAGTTGGGGCTTCTTGCTTTCTGTTTCTAAGAACCAATCTGGGGAGTTCAATCTCTCCCACCAGGCAACCTGTCATCAGTGGGGATTTCCATTCAGTAAATTACTATGTTCATTCAGTGATTTGTCTCACTTCCTAACATATACTTAACCGCCCCCCTGCAGTTGTTCTGCGTCTGCTAAGTCGAGAATAGCAGAGCTATTTGCTGTTTTCAATAAGAAAACTTCACCAGACTAAAAGTTTACTTTCTTGTCTGCATGTCAATCTCCTGTCTGCACTTTGCTGTCTGGCAAAGAGGATTTGGTCACTCGTATGCTGGACGCTTCCAAGACAGACAGCAGGTTGTTGCTACCCAGGTGGCTAGCAACACCAGTTAACTGACAGGATAGGTTCGAGACAAGCAACACCAAAGCCCACACTAAGGCACTAATCATGAACATTAGTTCCACTAACGCTAAATCGCAACACCAACATGTGGTAGACCAGGGTTGGCCAGGCTGCTCACTCACTTCGGAGCACAACATTCATAATTTCCTAATAATAATACGCATGCCCCTATCTTAATGTGGGTTAAGCATGTATCACTGCTGCCACCAACTGTTTTGGAGGGGAATTGCTCATCCCAGTGGCGTACTCTTCTGGTGAGTTACCTCACCGTGGGAACAACCAATCACCTGGCAGAGGTGGCCATCGTCCTCTGGCTCCATCAGGGTATCTAGGAGAAGCTAACACTAAAGTACTAAACTCTACTATGTTGATGTCAACATGTGTTATGTTGCCATCTACAGGGTAAAATTTGTCATTACTCATCTGTCTGCACAGTTGTGTGATTCTTTGGAACAGACTTTTCACTCATGGTTTCAGTTTTATAGTTGATGAATATTGCTAACTCTTGCTGATTCTGTCTGATTGACCACTGCAGGGCATTGGTCAGAAAGCATGCACATCATGCTTTTACAGTTAACAGTTAAAATTGGCTATGCAGAATAAATATGCCACATCTCTCCTCGAGAACATGAGGAGTACCAACATAAAGCCTCTCAAAACAATTCATAAATGTGAATTTTCACATGTATTTGTTTAATTAGCATCCCTGGATGTTTGTTCATTTCTTGAAAAAAAAAAAAAACAGAATGTGATTAGACAGTCAGTCGTCACTCACTTCAAAATAGGAGCTTGAATTCTAAAGCAATATCAAAACAATATCAAACTTCATTCCACTGAAAGTTTACTAAACAGTAAGTAAATTGGCGCTTTAGAACATTTTAATTTAATGGATTCTAAACTAAATGTTTTCAAAGTTAGCAAGAGTGCTAATGAGCCAACAGCAGAACAAAATTTTCATTTAGATTAATGGCAGTGTGCCCACCACTGCCGGTTGAAAACTACTTTTGTGGCTATAAATTCATTCAACTTCAGATTTTAGTTCTCAGTCACTGCTTGTTATTTGTAAAGAATCTGCTGGTCAGCAGGTCAGAGGCAAAAACCAGCAGCTGAGCTGAACTGAATAATCTTCCTGACAGCAGTTTCTTTCTTATCCAGTTGGTATTTATAACACTGGAATAGATCATGTCACACTACAGCTACAAACTACAAACTGTTTTATTCAGAAAGTATAAGGAAAATAATATAATTTTTATATTTTTGCAACAAATAACTGTGTCTTTGGGTTTAGCCCATTTTAGCAAATACATTCTTTTAGATTTAAATCAAATGAACTGGGTTCGTTTCTCATGCGGTGTTACAGTCCTTTGGATTAGAGAAAAGCCGACAAATGCAGAGTGAAGTGAAAACAGCTCCTGTTCTGAAGCCATTTTGCATTCAATGTCAGCAGTAACCATCAACAAGCAGCTAATAGAAGGCCAGATGCTGCCTTTCAGCACACCTGGCACCGCTCACACGCCCCGCATTCACCTAACACAGCGATTCCGGCAGCGGGAGACTCTGATGCACCAAAATGTGCAAAAGGATGTGACAGCAACAGGGGAGGAGGTTGGATGAAATGAGCACAACAGGTTGAAACATTTGATTCCTCCCCAGGAGCCTCCCCGAGGTTATGCTCCCTGGCAGCTCGCTTTTCCTTTTGTCTCTCAGCGATGCATTAACCTTTAACAGGAAGACGGTGGACAGTAGAGCAGGTCAGCAGCACCGACAAAAAGAAACACGAGGGGCAAAACCAATCAGATGCCTCTAATGGGGTCCGAGACGGAGAGAACAGCTTGTAACTGGACAGGGGAAGTAGAGTCTGAGATCAACACAAACTCTCAACTTTTGGGAGTTTGCAGCAGCAGCAGCAGCAGCAGCAGCAGCTTGTGTATGTATTAGTAGGGGTGTAAGCAGAGGGTGCATTAGAGCATGGGTGATGTTTTCAGTGTTAATGCTTGCAAAGTGTTTGAGTGTGTGAGTGATGTCCATTTCCCTGCAGGTTAAGGTCAATGGCTGTCTCTGTGAGGCTTTTACTGTCACAGACCACTGGGCTCAACATTTCCTGCCCACCACTTGGCCATTTGGCAAACAGCATGGCTTAGCACACTGTGCGTCTGCATGTGTGTGTGTGTTTGTGTGTGTGAAGTCAAGGCTAAGGAAAGAGAATGAGGAAATGTGTGCATGTTGGCACTAAAGTGTGTGATTCAGTTCATGGGCTGGTTTGAAGTGGACGTAGGCTGGAACACAGTGTGATGTAGTGAGCTGAACATGAGAGTGCGCCCTTGGGACAGACACATCCCTGTGTCCATCTGCTTAATGCTGCTCAAGGTGTCACTGCGCTCTTTACACATGGGAAATGTTTAGATTATGCAACACTGTCCTGCCACTGACCTGTGATTTGTGCGCCGCTGCATTAATCTGGTGTCATTCGGTTGGATGTTCGGCTCTGTTCCCTGCCGTTCCACGTAAACGTGCCTCAGTGAGACAGACCAACTGGATGATAACGGGGAATAGTTGTTTTACTGAAACAGAACTTGTTCTGATGCTGATAAACCGTCGCTTCATGTAAACACATCGCTGCAGTTTCAGCTTCCTGAGGCTGCAGAGGGAGTGTGCACAGCAGAAAACCTCATGTTGTCTTCATAAACACCACCATGGGAATAGTTAATGTGGGGTTTCTGCATATCTTTCAACAGTAATTACTCCACTGACCCATCAATCAATCAATCAGATGGAAAGGACACAAAGTACTGAGTGAGCTGAATTTCAATGTCTAACAAGGATGGCATAACAAAGCAGGAATCCTTTTTGTGAAAATACTGAATGTCAGATGTATTAAAGTGACAACAAATAAACTTCCTGCTTCACAAAATTTAAACCAAACTGGAGTAGCGTCAGACTTTAGTGGTTGTCGTCTCTTTTGTCGGTGGTAAAAGACTGCCAGCGGTAGACTCCCGCTTTGTTTTGGTTGTATTTACCCAGAATTTCCTATGTTATACCATATTTTCCGGACTATAGAGCGCACCTCACTATAAGCCGCATCTACAAAGTAAAAAAAAAACTAAAACTAAACTGGAAATGTTTTGTTTGGGGCTTACAACCATGCTGCACCAGGTTGTAAGCCCCAAGGTTCAGAGCGTGGGGAAAAAGTAGCGGCTTATAGTCCGAAAAATACTGTAGTCCACTTCCTGCTTTTGGAGCAGTTTCCTGTCCGTTTGGCATTCACATGTGCATTCAAACTTCAGCAGAGTTCACTTCAACCAAACCAAGACTTAGGTTTTTAGGTAGATCACAGTTTAGAGTTTAATTATGCATTCACACCTCCCCAAATGAACCAAACCTTCGACATAAACCACCTCGAGTTTGACTAAAGTGGACTAAACAGGGCTGATATGAGTGCAAAATCAGGTATAGATCATCTTTCTCACACACATCTTTATTATGTCTGTCTAACAACGATGTGTGAAGAATGCTGGGGTGTTGGTGACAGATCCGGGAATCACCAAATAAATCCTTGAATCCTACTTCAAAGTTGAGTGCATACTAACCAAATATTGTACGCAAATATTAAAATTCACAAAAAAGTACATCAACCTCGATTACATGAAACAAACTTAACTTTAATGGTCAAAATTAAGGAGATAGGGCTCTGACACACAGCTGATATTATTCTAGGCAAAAAATGGATGAAGGTTCCTGCTAAAGTGATCACTCAAAGCTTCATGTTCACAACATGAGCATATCGGTAGGCAACATATCAGAGCTCATTGCTCTGCAGTGACAAGAAGTTGAATAACCAATAACCAATTGCAGCAGGACTAATGTTCCCAGTGAGGCACAGCCGCCTGCACAGCTCCACATATATATACTAAGCCTTTCCCCCTTTACTTATACCATCTACATAATTGTCTTCTTGATATAATTTATAAGGCCAGAAAGTTCAAACCATTACAAAAAGCTATCTGCTATTTCACCAAAGTCATCATTACACAAAAAACATATTATTATTATTACTATTATTATCAAACTAAAGAGATTTAACAACAACGTTCACAGCGATAAAATTGCAAAAAACATTAATGTTCATGAAGTTTGCAGAATATAAATGACTTACACCGTAAAAGAAGAAATGCTGCCAGCACAAAGAATCAGTTTGTTTTAGGCGTTGTCTTAAATGTGTCAACCAGAGAGATTTCAAAATTAAATCAAATGTTGTGAACTGATTCATCAGAACCTGACAAAGTTACCTGCACTTTCTCACGTTGATTAAAGGAAAAGTAATCTTGATAAATGCAAGCTACTAAATTAAAAAAAAGGCACAGAACCTCAAAATCTATAACTAATAAAATTGGAATTATGGAAATAGGTGAATTTACAGTATACCTAAATATTGTTTCTATTTGTTTCAAATCTTTTTGAAATTGCTGAAATTTTTCTTTTTGTGATGTCCTCATGTAAAGTTTGTAAAATGTTAAAGCTGTTGAGGTGGTTGACTTCAATTTTGTGTTTTGATTTGGTTTGTATCTCAATGTATTTCATTATGTCTCCTTTTGTTTGTGATGTTTGTAAAAGTCTGATTTTATTGTAATGTTTGTGCTGTGAACCCCAGGAAGGGCAGTCTCTACTCTGGGTGAGACTCATGCGAATCCTAAAATAAAGTATAGGAAATTCCTTCTATTTTCATTATCCTGGCAATAAGTAAAAAAAATGTTAATCATAACCAACTTAAAACAGGAAAAGTTTAAACTACTTCCAAGTCAGACAGTGAAAGCCATAGCTCTGAACTGCATTGAATATTCAGAGAAATGGTGTTGAAGTTAAACTTCATGGAATCTGCTGATGTAAAGAACAAGTTTCAGCCTTCATCTCCTCCAATTCCCTCAGACAGATGGACAGTCTCTGGCTGTCCAACGTTAGTCTGCATCTTTCTCCAACATCTTTGGTCAGGTGGTGCTGGGGGAACCTGTATTGTGTTATAATGAGGGAGTGGGGGAGAGCTGTCAGGCTTGGAGCTGAAAGCTGCTAAATGTTGCATCGAGCGGCGGTGCTCTGGTGGCCCTCAGCTGGCTCTGCTGTGTTCGTACTGGAGGAGATGCTGGATTCTGTTCTGGTTCCTGTTAATGTTGCATCATGTGTCGTCTGTGCTCCTGATGTCTGCCGATATATACAAGATATATGTGAGAACACATCCAGTGGCCTCTATAAACCCATATTTTACCTCTGGAAAGCAGTCATTTTTTCCCCCCCATCAACCCTTTTCTTCACAGAGTCGTGCGATCGTTGACTAAATCAAAGAGTTTTCATTTGAAGTGCTCCACTCCACAGCTAAGTGGTGGATTATTTTAATTCCCACATGCCTTTCCTGCATGTTTGTGAAGCGGGATACGCTCAGAGCCTTTGGTAAATTTACAAAAAAAAAAAAAACTGAGGAAAATTCAAAGAGACAGAAGGAGTGAACGACAAAGGGGGCAAAAAGACAGACAGAGAAAGCCACAACGACACTGTGAGCATTTCTGAAAAGCTGAGCACATTAAGGGAGCCACATTAAAAGCAACAGTGTGACATAAGAGAAATAAGCAACTAATTCTCTTTCATTGCCATTCATGACTTCTCTGATGCGCCGGTTGCTTTGCCCGCTGAGTCATACTGCATGTTTGTCAGCGGGATGTCATGCCCTGCTACTCGGGTGCGTTTCATTCGACTCACCCACTCAGACCTCGTGGCTGTGCAGCGAAAACCCCACAGAGAACAGCTGCTGCACATCACGGAGCGCTGCTTTTCTCCACAAAGTAAAGCTAGAGCTAAACACAGACACATCAGGAACTACAGCGCCAGCCAAAAGCTACGCGCACCAACCGAGCAATCATTCTCCTGATTGGCCGACTAGTCAGCAATTAGTTTAATTTCATTCCTACTTTCATTTGGCAAGCCTCTGCAATAGATTATTTATCTATTTATTTGACGTGGAGTTTAAAATGAGTATGTCACATGTTGATATCAACAAAACAGTTTTAGATGAAAAAGAGTAGCTGGAAGAAAAAAATTATTGTAAATTCCACCAAGTCGCTCAAAAGTCCATTTAATATATGATAAGTAGCTAAGGATCAATCAACTGTCCATGCAGATACATCTGTAGACATAAAACAGGCAATGAATATAAAATATCATAATTAAGATAAAAATATATATTGTCTTTGCAATGATACAGTACTGCACTGAGAAAATATGCTTCATTATAGCTTGATAGCATGTCATATTTTATTATTTTTGTAAAAGTAAAAATTGATCCACTTTCTTTAGTTTCTTTAGAACGATTGTTCTGCAGATCTAGACAGAAATAAAACGTTACGTTTCTTTAGCTCCAACTTCTTTTTTTTTTTATTCTAATCTTCTCAAATTATAAATGATTTCTCTTTTAAACAGTTAGGACTATGTGTTTTCCAGGCACATAGCAACATTTTGCAGTTCAATCAATTAGAAATCTTAACTTCAGTTGTTGTTCTATATAAAATGTGACATAAATGAAATTTAACCTGAAGTTGGGCCTCTGTCTCTTTAAGAAGCTTCTGCTCTTTCTGAAACTCCGCCATCAGGAAGTTGTCACTCTATTAACCCTTTAACAACATTTTTACCTGAGAAGTAGCTCTTTTAATGAGCTCCTCAGATGCCCAGTTCCACCAAGTGTTTGCTAATTGCTGTTGGCTAGTCTGAAGGAGCTCCATGAGGAAGCCGTGGGGGAGGGCCGCTCTGTGAGGGGTAAGCCTGGAAACTTGCAAACTGCAGCTCTGAGGAGGAGCTTTGTTCTCCAAGGTGGGACTAGGTCCTCCCAGGCATGTGGCACAGCTGAATGGTTGCCATGGAGATTAAAAGCCTTCTCAAACTTTCATAAAAAAATCAAAGCAACACACCATGTATGTTTATGATTAGAGAGTAACATTATAACATGGTGTAAAGATTAAACAGTAGTTTTTACATAACACTGCACCTTTAATAAATCTTTTTAGCAAATGTATTGGACATATACTGTTATATATTTTAAACATAACCTGCTGAATATAATAGTCCAAGTCAAGAAATGTAATTTATTTTAAGTGTACTAGTTTACCAGCTGTAAAGGCGTCTCTATACTGTACCATTTTTTTTACTGCAAAAAGACAATTTGGTTCCAATGACTAAAACTTGCATTAAAGGTCCCACAAGTAACGTCACGTTCATGCACATGGGGAGTGACTCCAAGCTTTTCAGAATTACTTTAACACAGAAGAACCTGCTGCACTGCAGCTTTACTTTTCATCAGATTTTCAATTTGTCACATGGAAAACATGCATATTTAAAGTGTTTGGCTTCATACATAACCTCCCACTACAATAAGAGCTTGCAGTTCATTACTGCAGAAGAATTTCTCGTATGCCAGGAAAGCATTAAAGTTGCATAAATGCCTCCTACACCAGCAGCATTACAACTTCCTCCCTGCCAAATGCAAAACGTTTGAAGTGCTGCACTTCAATCCGCCGAGACGTCTACGACACAGACGTAATCCTTCATAAAATGTGGGGAAATCTGCATAACATATATTTTTTTTAATATAGAGAACGTATTAAAATAATACCTAATTTACATTATTAGCTCATAATAATGAGTGTAGGCTATTGGTGGATCAGCCCAGGAGTTCTGCATGATTTTATTGCGTTTTTGGAAATGAATGTGTCTCCAATAGTAATCTAATGAAGGTAAAATATATATATATAATCACCAGGTCCAGATCAACAACAGTTTAAATAAAGTGGGAAATAAGCTGAACAAAGTCAGTATTTTTGAAGCAATTTATGTTTGCAACATGAAAAAATATGTATCTGTGTATAAACTTTTAAAGTGTATTGAGCATCTATTCATAACAAAGTCATTTCCTTAGACTGTGATGTTAAAAACAGACTTGAAAACATTCACCTTCTGTTTTAAATGCTCCAATATTCTCTATTACTGATAAGAGCATTATGACCTATATTACAGCACATATTTAAGAATAAGACAAAATTAAGCTAACTACACACGTCGGTTTCCTTACTGCACTGTACTTTACAAAGCAAGGTGAAAATATTGGACTGAGGTTCTAAAAACTGGTTTTTCATGTTAAATGAAAAGATTGTTTTTTATTTTGAAAAACTTAAACTCCATTCTTTTGTAGGAAGACCAATTACTGTATATATCAGATTGCATCATTTTGGGGTATCATCAAACATTACAATTTTGGAAAGATATTGGTTGATAAAAGTCCAACTGAACAGTTTTGTTTATTAGTTTCTCCCCCTCATCTGAAAATTTCCATTTAGTGGGGTTATTTTTGTTTGTTGAATAGCAACATTTAAGTGATACAAAAACAGAAATCTCTAATACTTTTTAATAGCATTGTATGTTCATTTACTCTTACTCTGAGACATGAGTGTTTCCATATATGTGCACAGAGAGAAACATAAGTGTTAAAATCAGTTCCTAACAACAAGTGAACGCTCAGCATGGCCGTTTGCTTGCTTCCTGCCTGGAGACAAAAACACTGGACTTCAGTGATGAAGAGCCAAACAGACGTTTGTGCACACAACATTTACCCCCCCTCCACCAACTTAAAACACAAAATAAGCATCCAAAAAAGTGGCAAAAACACCTTTTACTTCTTCTCTCACTTTTATGTGTTTTCCTCCCAACCCATCTCAGGTCTCCTTGACAACATAACATGAAAGCTAAGTGTCTGGCTGAGCCAGAAAAGGTGCAAGGGTTGAAATTCAAAAGCAAAAAAAAAAATACATAAAAGAGAAATGTGGACTAAAAGGCTAAGGTGAAACAGTAAGAGAGAGGGAGAAAAAAGAGAGTTGGAGGAAAAATGCTGCTTCATGAAGGTGGAAAGGAGACGTCCACAACGTGCCCAGCTGACCCCAGAAGGTGCTCCGCTCAGCATGAATAAACAAACACACCTAATTTGTTCAGACTGAGGGCAAGGCCACAGGTGTATGGAGGAAAATGGTTAATTTGAGGCATTCATGTTCTCAAAGATGGGAAAAAAAACCCTCTTCACTCTCCTTTTATACGATGAAATCTGTGAACAGATCGATTCTAAGATTTTCTATAAAACTCTAAACGTAGAGAAGCAAATCACCTGCAGCGGGTTTCTGTGAGGCAACAGGTTTATTTTCTATTAGATTTACAATGTGAGGTTGGAAAGGTGATAAGATGCACCTGGGTTTCTCAGTGAGGCCTGGAGGGATGTTAAAAAGTTCCAATGGCATGGAGATCTGAGAAAAACCCTGTGGTTCAACGGTAGAAGTGCCTCATGTCCGATGGAGGACGTCATAAAAAGCAGAAACACCAAATCATTTGAGTTAAAATTATTTCCAACCCTCTTCAAAAACGTTTTTGCTAGATAAAAAAAACTCTTGCCCATTGGTTGGTAACACCTATAATGTTTTCATACATCCGTAAGCTGTTTCCAGGGGACTCTTTTCTTTGCGACACCACCATGTATAGAGAAAGTACAGCAAAAGAAGACATGTCATTTAAGGATAGCCAAAAAGAACTTGGGTCAGTTTCTTTTGTGTGGATGTATTTTGGCTTTTGCAAACTCTGTCAAAGTAAAGTTGTCAGTGTCGGTAACATAAGACTTTATCACCCCGTGATGGAAACTCAGAAATTGTCCAAATAGTTTGGATGTATTTTTTCTTTCTTACGGAAAGTTTCTGTTTATATCATAGGTTTGTGGTGCATTTCTTTCCAAAAGAAAACCATATAAAATTTCAGATATTTCACAATGAGAGATATTAACATACGTGAAAAAACCTCACAAAAACCTTATACTGTACTATAGCAGAAAGTACAATGGCGACTGTAAGAAAGGCTTTCAGTATTCAATTATGCTGCATGAAGTGATTAGTACATTAGAGCGAGAGAATGCAAAACCTATTGCGAGGTAACGCAAAAGGAAAAAAAAAATTCCCATGTTCTCTAGACATTTTTATTTGCTCCAAATAAACAACTGGTGGAAAAGATGAATAAGACGACAAGAAGCAGTAGAGGAGGACGGCTGGGAGTCGCCTTTTCTTAGATTTGGCGTTAGATCTAAGAAAATTTGACACCATCATGTTGCACAAATCTAAAGTTGTGCAACAGAACGTTGGATTTTACGCGTAGTTCCACCTAAACACTCTGGACGCGTCCAAGTAGAAAATATCACTGAATTTGTTCTGTGCACTAAACCAACATTTGGGGATCAGGTATTTTTGGTTTGAATATGTGATCTGTTACATAAATATGGATGAAACAGAATCCAATGGCCAATATACCTGTAAACATTCTGATCACTATTAGTATATTTGTAGTGTCTGCAATATTCACCCTATATTCAATGCAGCACATAACAGCAGCACAGCAGCTTTGTTTTCATCCATCAGTGGACAGGCAGCCTGCTCTGTGTTGTTCTGAGACAGATTTAGAATTGCACATGTTTGTGAAAATCCATCTCAATTACTCCCTGACCAACTGTCAGCGCTAAAAGGTTTTTCGGATCATGTTGTCTGTAGCATTTTGGAGGTTGAAGATGAACCTAAAACAGAACATTTGGATGTAGGTACACAAACCACACTGATTATCTGGTGGTAATTGATATTTAGAGCAACACCAGAGTTACCCAACACAAACAACACTGGTGGCAGGTAACACAGTTTTAGTGGCAAGTAACACAGTTTCGGTGACGGCTCCCATGTTTTTCGTTACAGATACCACACTTTTAGTGACTGATGCCGTGGCATGTGTGAGACGCCATGGTTTTAGTGACAAAAGTCACTGAAGATGCCACAAAAGTTGTGGCGTCTGTCACACATCTATATGTGTTCTTATTTATTTTTATTGATTTGTTCAAAATAAACCTATTCATGTTCACTAAGCCACAGAACCTGTGTTATCTGTCACAAAAGCCAGAAGCTGGCTCTACCAAGCTGTGGCAGCTGATGTGCCACTGTAGCTGCCACTGCCCCAGTTTGAGCTCAACCCTGTGTTCTGATCACAAATTTGATCCGCAAGTTCATTAATAATGGCTACATAGTCTAACTGTCACTCCAAATGCTGACAGAAATAACACACCACAGCCAAACAAACCAAAGCATTTCACACATTTCCCAGAGAGAAAGTTCATGCAAAATTCTTTCCGCATTTCCATGGAAGGATTGTGGTTTAAAAAAAACCCCAGGGTGGGGGTCTTTGTTCATGTAGTCGCATGCTGGGTGGTGACTGCTACCATCAGAGGCATGGCTCACAGCGAGCTGCACCGCTGCTACTCTAAGCACATCCAACATAAACCGGCTGTGATAAAACTTCTGATAATCTTGATAAAATATGCTTCCGACCTGACAGGAGCCAGTTTTTGCTCCCAGGGGAAGCTAGTTTAGATGCTGAGTTCATAGAGGCAGGCCTCCAAGAGCAACGGTGCTCCACATCCTCACTCCTCCTTCCTACTGGGAGAAATCACGCTCCACACAAGGAAGCTGACGCTGATTTTCTATTGCTGCAGAAGATTTTAAATCAGATCTATATGGATCTCTGTTATATAAAAGGATCAGGATTTTAATAGCTTATGTTCCCTGCTCTGCCAGCACTGGAACAACCTGATTATTTGCAGAAGTTTCATCACCATGTAAGCCTGGTATGGATTTTGGGCTTGAAATTATTTATCTATATCGTTATTCTTTCAGGGTGGACTGGCTATACACCAAACAGCTTCAATAAACTCATAAAAAGGAAATGGGCGTGTACGTTTGAATTTATAGTGTTTTTCTCTAGTCTTCAGAGGATCATAAATTTGCAAACAGGCTCAAATAGTTCACATCTCCGCTGATACCGGGTTAAAACGCTTTGTGTAGCCGCCAGAAAGTTTTTAGAAACTCTGACAAGCAGAACTGGCAGAAGTCCACTTGAACTGACCTGGGGTGTTTTCACACCTGATAGTCTGGTAGTCTCCGTTTGATTTGGGACCAAAGTTGCAACATTTGCTACATTTTCAGCTGCTGTGGTTCATTTTTACATTGCACTGCGTCAAACAAACCAAATCAATCGATAAACTAGTTTCATCCTTTGTTACAAGGGAAACAATCTTCCAGTAGAACTTGTTTTTTTTCATCAATATTGACTTAAAACAATCTCCTATGTCTTGCTATAGAGTTACTTGTGAGTTAGTTTTGTCTTATTTCAAGTGTACTAGAATATTTGCAATAGAAACTGGAACAGGAATACTTGATAAGATTGTGTCTCAGAAGTGTAATCATTCAAATCTGAAAATGGAAAATGCTTAAAATCTCATTTATTAAAAGGTCCAGAAGAAACATTTAATTCTTAACCACGGTGAGTGGATGTAAACTTCTGACTCCTTCGCATTTCAAACGCTTGATGCTGCGTTCGGTTTCTTACAAGCGGGAAAAAAGATCCACCCGACACCGTCGCAAAGTGAAACATTGTTTTCTACAATGAGACAGGAGACAGTAAGAAACTCAAACGCAGAGGCCGGCTGGATAAAAACATTCCCTTTGTTCTCTCTGCTGATATTTGGATTTATTCTGCCAATTGTCATACCTTCTAAAGCCTTATCCCCTCTGTGTGCCTTGTTCCAGCTTTGTCTTATCAGCCAGGCAACAAAAACAGGTGGAATATAGAGGTGGAAAAATGTTTTCATGAAGCAGGTGAATATGTATCTCCGGCTTTCATCAGTGTGATCCTCGGAGCTGCCAGCCATAGTCGATATGGATTAAGCCTCATCGTGATTGCCATTTAGAGAAATAAATAGGTTTAATCCTCATCTGCCAGCTTGGCCTCTGGCAAGGTAAAAAAACCCATAGGTATATGTATAATATCTACTTGATTTAGGGAAACGCAATTAAGACTTCATTGCATGCGAGGACCCAGGAGGGAGATCTTTACAAAAAATGCATTTAAGAACAGAGGAGGATAAAACAGGGTGTCTGATAAGAGCCAGCAGTTAAGTCTTTGGGAAGGAAAAAGGAATTGGAGGCCAGAAACAACGAAAAGTTTAAAATAAAACTTTAAAAAGTTCCCCAACAGAAACATGGACATTAAACATCAGCTTCTTTTAATGACATTTCTATTTTCATAGAACAATTTGTAACATTTACAACTTATATCTCGTAATTTGATAGATTTTTTTTGGTTGCTGTTTTTGTACATTATAAATTAACCTAACAAGTACACAAGCTGCAACAATAATGGGAAAGAAGAAATAAAAATATTTAAAATTTCATGTAATTGAAATTAGATAATTATATAAAGTCATGTGTGAGATTTTCAACATATTTCAACCGCTTTGACTAATTTCCTTGTGACTTCAGTCTAAAAGTTATTCTTTCCATGACGAAAATACTATATGAAATCAGTCCACTGATTTATTTTATACATCTAAGACATATTTTCAGGTTATGGCCTTTTTTGCTGCCACCAATAGCACTCCAAGGAGGTATTTATTGTTATAGTTCACATTCTTGAAATTTACCACATATTACCATAAACTGAAATTATATTTTCCTTTTGAAGACTGTTTCCAGAACCTCAGACATTTCTCTCCAAAATGGACCCAAATGGGACAAATCGTAAAAAAATGTGAAACATTATTTGCTATTGTAAGTCCACAGAGTCTCCAACAGTCTGTCCAGCATGGATGAAAAAAGCTAATCCTATTCTTCCAGCTGAATTTCCTTCCAGGAGAGGGCACACACTTACAGCCTAAACTAAGGACGTTCATTTTTACACAGGAACAGATAAGTTTAATTCAAACGTTTTAAGCCCTTAAATGCTCCCTTTTACTTACAAAGATTACAAAGAGCACCTGAGCTTCTTTTTATTTACAGCCTTGCTACCAAAACTGGGAAGAATAAAGTCTGCCTCACAGGATGCTGACCACACTGCGGAGGCTTCAAACATATCTCGTTTATCTTTTGGTGTCACACTGGTGAAGAACAGTCCAGAACAGCAGAGAACATGTTTTAAGGAGACACGAGACCACAAGCAGAGCTTAGAAACCAGAGCTGAGAAAGGGAAGAACATGATGAGAGCACAGAGAACAAGTGTTGGAGTTCTCAAAGAAAAGGATGATGAAGCCAATCAGGGCCTTGTAGAGTCTTTGGTAATCTGTCATTTTAAGCTAAGTTGCTATCTTCCTGTAGAGTCGGTGGAAACCAACACTGCAATATTTTCTACATTTTCAGCTGCTGTGGTTCGCTTTCACGCTGCACTGTCAAACGAACCAAACCCTCTGAAAAGTCTTTTGACCTCCTCGCCTGTGGTGGTGCTGTAACCAAGAACGGAAACATCCGAAGGAGACACTTTCTTCTTCACAAAATGTAAAGATAAACATAGTGGCGTCAGATTTTAGCAGTTGTAGGATTTCTCTTTTGTCTTTGACATTTCTCCTGTTAGCTCTTAAACTTGTGTGTCTGTTTTTGGTTGTGTTTACCCAGAATCCCCTGTGGAGCAGTCCAGCTTCCTGCTAGTTGTATTTGTGTCTGATGCAGTGTTGTATTTTCATTGATGAGTTATTGTTCCACAAAGCTTCATGCTTTGGCTTAATAAAAATATAATTTTACAGGAACAGTTTTAGTGTTTATGACCGTGTGGGGTGACTCACTTATGAAGCAGAACTAGAGTAATTATTTGAGATTGATCTTTAGTAATTTTCCCTTATTTCTCCAAGGATAAACACGTAGATAATGAAAGAAGAGGAGCTCAGAGGTAATAATAGGTAAGATATTAGGCTAATTTCTATTGATTTATAACAAAAATGAATCTCAGATTTCTGTATTGTTAGTCGTCACAGTTGCATGGAAGCTTACCTGATTGGAGTATCTCATGCTGACGTTACGCTGGTCTTGCCGTGGGACGTATCGCTGGATGGGGTCGATGTCTTTAGGGCTGATCAGCTCATCCACTGGAAAGTCAAGAAACACACATGTGCAGAAACAAAAGATTATGAACGCCATTGAAAGATTTACACAAAGGAAAAACATAAACAGACACTACTGATCAATAACTGTTCTTAGCATTCAACTGGAAAGTAATGATAGATTGAAGGAATCTTAAACTGTTGTTATGTTAACAATTTAAGAAACACACCCAGCAGCTTAGCAATGTTGTACATGGCCTGACCCCAGAGGAACATCTTGCCATCACGACCAGAGTTGCTAGGGAAACGCTTCTGGCTTCCATGTTTGTTCTGCTCCGCCTCTACAAAGTCGGCCGGTACGTAGTAGTACTTAGGGATCACAGCGTGGCCTGTCAATGAAAACAAATACTAATGAAGCAAAGTTTACAGAGACCACATCCTCTCTGGGTCTGTGTGAGTGAAACGAGCCTAAATCAATGCAGCGAATGAAGCAAAAACTCCAGCTTAAAAAAAAGTCATTTATAAACTAGTTTTGTACTTTAGGCAAACAGCTTCATGCCTTAGTAGGTATAGATACAAACATGAAGGTTAAGAAGGTTCTGCATTCAAAATAACAGTAATATTTCTTATTTTTATATTAGTGAGGAAAAATGTGGAATTGGACGGCATCACTATCCACAATGACTCTTTATGTTGATTAGAGAAACATGAGGTGACTGTGGCTCTGTGGGTAGACTAGTCGTCTTGTGATCAGAAGGTTGTAGGTTTGATTCCAGCTTCTTCCTGCCACATGTCAATATGCCCCTGAGCAAGGCACATAACCCCAAGATGTTCACCAAGCTGCATATCGATGTATAAATGTATGAGCATTTGTGAGTGCAAAGGGGTGAATGTGACTCTAGTGTAAAGTGCTGTTAGTGGTCAAAAATAATTGAATAAAGTGCTATACGAGTTCAGTCCATTTATTTTCCCTTTGGGATAAATAAAGTATTTTTCATCTGAATTGAATGATGTTTTGTGCTGAACTCTAAGCTGAATCATGTATGTACCTGGACTCTTTACTGAATCGACCTCTCTGTCTCTCTCTAATGATGGGTTTTCATGCGTCGTGTTTGATCCCAGTGAGACTCAACATGTTTCAGAGCTGCTTCAACACTCAGCTTAGGCCTTTTCCAGGTGACTAAATGATCTTTAAAGTGAACGAAGATCATTCTTCAGATTTTATAGCATGCTGTTTGTGCACTGATTTAAAAAAAAGTTTCAAACATGGCCGACACTGTTTTGTAAAAGTATTAATCCATTTTCATTTTTTATCTCTTTACAACACATTTCCATGTTTCTTTTTGCACTTGATCAACACAAAGTGTAAACAGAAGGATATGATACATGATTTCCTTCATTAAAAGTGTATGTTAGCTGCAGTTACATTCAGCCCTTTTTACTCTGCTCCCCTCTAGATAAAACCCATTAAAAGCTGCCTATTTAATCTGAGTTTATCTCCTGATTTTCTATAAAGATTTCAGAGTTTAGAGAAAAATCACAGAATTATGAAGGACAAGGAACAAAACACACAAGTCAGGGAGAATGTTGAGTTCAGGTTTGAAGCAGCGATGGGTTCTAACACACTATGCTTAGCTCTAAACATCTTACAGAGGACTGCTTATGGTACACAAATGGAAAACACAAATTCAAAGTACAGCCAGCAGTTCAGCCGAATGGTTAAGATCAAAGCATATTAAAGTGGTAGAATAGCTTGGTTCAGATCTAAATCCAATTCAGAATTTATGGCTCAAGCTGAAAATGTTTATTGGCAGGAATGTGACTGAGCTGGTTTCTAAGGAGGAACGGCTGAATGTTTCAGCATGTAGACGTGTAAAGCTCACTCGTGTGCTTCCGTCAAGTATTGAATCAGGGAGGCTGGAAGTAAATGTAAGGCATACTTTTAAACCTTTTATTTATAAAACAAATGTGCAAACAGCTTATTAGGTTTCATCCTTTTGCTACTATACACACATGGCTCCGATATATACAAAAAGAATAGTTAAAGGGGAATGAATGATTTTGTATTTTGCTGTCGTTTCTGGAGCTGAAGATAAACAAAAAATATATTCACCAACAATTTTATTAAAATAAAGGAAACCCAGACATCCCGACATGAAACATGATCTGCCTTCCTAAACGTGAACAACAACAAACAAGGAAGAACATTAAAATGTAAGGGTGCAGATCTGACATGATGTCCTGCCTCCTGTGCGATCCCCCCCACCATGCCACCCCAGATTATCTTCAGAGTGCGATGCCAGCTGAGTATCTCCTGCTGTAAGTCAGTTCTGACCTGATTCTCAAAATATTCACCAGTGTGAAACGGTTTTCACGTCTGTTAGGTCAGAAACTGTGACTGAACAAACACACGCATCACTACGCTAACTTACAGCAGAAACTCTGTTTGAGTTTGTTGTCTCTGATGCAATATATTTTTACTGTTTCATGCTACATGAGTAGCCGTATTTACAGCGGAGGGAGGCATGTTTATGTTTTAGCAAATTAGTTAAAGTCAATGAATTCTTCTGACAGCAGCAATCATATTTGAGGTTTTTTTTTCACTCTCTCAATAACATTAATGGTGAAACAAAAGAAAAACCTTTTCCATTCACCTCCAAAGCTCAGACAATTAACTTTAGGAGTCGATGCTAATTTATACAGGACAAGTACAAAGACTCTATGAAGGCAACTAACGTCTCACACCATCATCCTGTCTGCACTCTCATTATTCCCAGTCTATTCTGAATGGACCAGAGGAAACGCCAAGCTGCTACCTTTCCTATCATGTAACTGTCTCCCCTCAACATAATGACTGCAGTAAAGGAGAAAAGATGTATATTAATGCAACATTTTTCTCATGTTAAAAATGACAGGATTTAACATGAAAAACAAAAGAAACAGGCAGAAATCAGCAATAAGCCTTTGCTGAATGTGTACGAGGGTTTAAGTGAAAACTCACCCTCAAACGACTGGAAGATGATGGGCTCCAGGAGGTCCTGGTACTCCTTCACCTGTGCCTTATTTCCTCTGAACACACCTTAAAGAGACAGGGACACATTTCGGACTGGATGCTGAGGGTACATGCCTGCGCTGTGCTCTCTCTGTCTCTCTGCCTGTAATCCCAGAGCTGAGTGTTTGTACTACTGGTTGTGAATTAGTCCTCACAACATGAATAATAAGTTCATGCACACTCGCATTGTGTCAGAGTCATTGTATTGAGAAAAAAAACACCCAGTTTCCATAATGTGGATTTTTTTTTCTTTTTTACAATTAGGACAAAACAGGAAGTTTTTAACTTGTACTGAGATGTTGAATGGTTTTGTGCAGATATGTGAATCTGTTGAGTTTCTGAGTTAAACTCTTGCTCCAGCCATGGACTACAATGGATTTGACTAGACCATAAAGAAGCAAACCTGTGTACTTGAACTATAACAGCTTTGTAAAGCAGCAGTGTCAACACATTTTACCACAAGCTTGATTTTTAACCCTTCAACCATCACCTTGAAAACACTAATATGTTACATTTAAGTGTAGCATGTAAATGTCTGTCTTATGAGAGTTGAGGGGATTTTAATGAAAAAACACTAATTTGTGTTTTTATTTTAGTTAGATTTTGTATTTATATGCTCAGCAACAAACTAAACAAGGAATATTATGAAAGAAACAAATTGGTCTAGTGTTTGTAGAAAATGGATTTGTAATTCCCGCAAGATTTGAAATATACTAACTTAACTTCTATTATTATTGTTTTACATATTTGTTGACATTATTAACTGCCTGAGATGGATAATCAATGAAAAAAAAAATAAAGAAAAAAAGTCCCCTCTCCCTCCACCCAGTACTCCTAGTGCTAACTAACCACAACCAATCACGCCCACAGACTTTGGACACCCCTGGTGTAGAGCCTTAATGCAACATGGATGCAGAGTGTATGACTCTCTGATTGAAAAAAAAAGTCTTTATTCCCTCTTTTGCCATGTTAAGCATACGTTTTAAGAATCAATTCTAGTTAGTTTTTTCAAATGTCTCAAAATAAACCGAAATGTAATTTTCTTTCAAAAACACTGCAGGTTTTTCTCTCTCGTCCCATTGAGGCATCATAGCACCAGCGGCAAAGAGAGCGAAGCTTACCGTCAATCATCATGTAGATGAAAAACATGGGAAACTCGCATTCGATTCCATCAAAGAGCTGCAGAAACACAGAGAGAAGGAATTAGATTGCTTTCTTGTTTTGCAAAGCATTCAGCTTGAACTGAAAGCAGTAAAACTCCTTAATATGAATCGGCAGGGAGCAAACAAACACACAGAAAACATATCATTCTTAAATGCTCTCCAAGATTTGTTTTTCTTTGTATTATTGTCATTTTAGGCCGCTCTGTTGATGGAAAAGTGAAGATTTAGTTCACCACGTCAAAATCAGCAATACACCTACATTATTTACATCATTATACACATTTGTTGCTATCCCTGAGTTTGATTGTATTCTCAGTGTGACAGTATGAAGAAAATATAGAAGGCTGAGAATAAAGAAAAACAAATGCAGCATTCTGATGATGGACAATGAATCAGGGATAGAGGTCAACAATAACCCACATTTCAAAGTCAATAAAAAAATCTCAGAACAAATGCAGTAAACACAAAAACAATTTCACATCCTGGAAATAAAAGCTTGATAAAGGACCAATCACATACTTTTAAATAAGGCTATTGATTTAATTAAACTCGGGCACTTCAGGGGCAACCCCAGTACTGATTTGCTGCCATCTTAATGCGACAAAGCCTGGAGGGAGCATGTGGCAGTGGAACGAGCCTCTATAGCATAAACCACGACTGGACCACTAGTCTACAAACCTTACTCCAACCAGGCATTGTGCTGCAGACCCAATACAGCTGTCACAGTTATAACATCACACACATTTCTTGAAAATCCATACTGCAGATAATCATGATAGCACAAGCATTCCAACACCTGGATAAAAACATGTCAGACTTATAGAACTAGGGGCTGATATCTGGTGTTAATATTGCTGTTGTAGCCGGTAATTAATATTTACTGATAATATATCAGAAAAGTATTCACACCCCTCTACATTCATCTGGGCTGGCCTCCAGAATGATCATATTTATGTGGCGGTTTTTGTAGGAGCAAAGAACTCAAATAGGACAAAACAGTTTCTCTTTCAATGTGCACAATGTGGTAAAAACACTAGGAAAACCTCACACTGGTTAGATCTGACTGATACACGTAACCTTTAACATATTTCTGCAATCAGTGCAAAAAAAAATAAATAAATAAATAAAAAAAAAAATATATATATATATATATATATATGGCCTATATATATAATAGGCCATAGGTGGCTAAGAAAATAGTGAAGGTCAAGGGCACAGATGATATTACCACTGAGTTAACCAACAACAAATACAGGAGTAGATATGGACAGGTATTGTATTATTTGTGATTGTTAGGAAATAAAAATTAGGGTTGTGAAAATTAATTTGTTAATTTTGTGTTAATTCACAGATTTTTAACGCTGTTAATCTTTTTTTGATACAACATTAGCACACAGACTTCTGTACTTTTTGCACATCAGCTGCCCTGTAGTTTGAGCGCAATTCCCTTTTTCTGTTTCAGCCGTTTTTCTATGGAGCTAATCTTCTGGTCTTTAAAAAAGTGCAGCATCGTTGTGGCGCTCAGAGCCCAGGAACAACACCAGAGTTATTTTACTGTTGTTGACAAAACAACGCAGGCAAGCAAAGCGTCATCATGACTGAAGCAGAACTAAAAAGCTACAAACAATCATGATGGTTTGTGCAAATATCCAAAAACAATCAAAGTAATGGATTTGACTTTTCTCTCACTTTTATTCCAATAAGCCAAGAAATAAGATGGTCAAGCAAATGCAAGTCGAACGTCCAGAAAATCCTAACATATCAGAAATATAAATAAATTAATCAAGTTTATTTGTACGGCACATTTCAGCAACAAGGCAGTTCAAAGTGCTTTATGCCATAAAAACAGAATTAAGTAAACAATTGTGAAAACCAGCAACATGCATCACATTTTGTCAAGTGCCAGTGTTAAAATCACCAGCAAACATCAAGTATGTCGGTCAATGGTCCATTGTTCATGGTTCAAAGGAAACTTTAAGCACTTGGGTTTTTGGCTGTTTTGCAGTTTTCTGGAAGTTTGTTCCAGATTTGATGTGCAGAGAATCTGAATGCAGCTTTTTCACGTTTGGTTTAAATCAAAAAATAACAACAAATAAATGATTCTGGTAACAACATCACACCTACAATTGCATTAAATAAAACCAATGTCCAACTGTAATAAGAGCAAAACAATGATCACAGTGGTGATTATTTAGTTAGTACAGACTGTAGACAGCTGTGTTCACACGTACATTTCTCGTAACCGTCATTTGTTCTGATTATCTCTGCACGCCTGTCTCTGTCAATCCTCTCCACACCGATGGAAGATAACAGAGATTAGATCTTAATGCAGAAACAAACGCCTAATGGAGCCGACACACGCCGACGCCGTCGGCACCTCTCCACGGATGCCTCTCTCTGAGCGTGCTTCTTTAAACGCTCTGTCTTCATGCTGCCATTATGCAGATCTGCTGCACCTCAAACTGCTTTTGCAGCGACAGAGGGAGGGAAAATGATAGACAGGAGAATGCATAACGCGCAGAAGCAGGGGAGGCTGGTTGGCGGCGGAGGGGGCAAGGCAGCCGCTCAATGAGGCCCGTGCTTTTTCGCCCTTTCAGGCTGTAAACACGCAGCGTTCCCCCGTGTTTTGTGCTTGAGCAGCCTGACTGATTGGTAAAACTGTCTGTCACCGAGGCAGCTGCTGCTCTCAGTGAGCAGACAGGAAGCGTGGGCGTCTGCCCCCGCCGTGGATTCTCTCTAAACCCCAACAACAACAGCTTCAATCGATGTCCTCTGCAGGGACACCTGGTCTACCTACGGCCCCTCGCTCTCCAGACTGAGCTCATGCCGGTCTTCACTCCCACAACCCGCTATAAGATGTCACCATCTTCTCACTATAGGCGCCTACAGGGTCAGGACATCTAATCCATAGCAACCCCTCTGTCTCCTAGAAGGACAGCTAGTTGAGTATTAGTACTAGAAAGTCACTCTGCAGTAATATTTACAGACCTTCCACTAAAAGACAAAAATACAAAGTTTCGCCAATCAACCCGTGTACGTATAAAAGTATATATACTACAACCGTAGATGAAGAGGAAGCAGCAGATTGTGTGTGTGCATATGGACCATTTTGTGTGTTTTCTCGTCTGAATGAAGGTGTGAAGGAGCCTGAAGAACTGTTGGATAATTCGGAGCCTCAGAGTCTTTTTATCCTATTAGCTGCAGGATTAAATGCAGCTAATTGCAAAGTGGTTCAGAGTCGGCGCCTCATGAGTGCCCACTTCGGCAAATCAAGGGAGCGCCTTCATCGCCTGTGACTCTTTTTTTTTGCTAATTACTGTGCGGTTGTGTTGCGGTTCGGCTTTAGCTTGCAGTCAAGAGCGACCAGAAAACGTGAAGTCTTCTCTCAGAGCTCCCAACGGTTTCAGAAACGTCTGTTTACACACGGTTAGCTTGTTAGCTAAGACTCAAAGGAGACATGTGCTCTGAATTCAGATGTTCAACTTTGGCTGACAGTGAAAAACAATTTGAAAAGATTTGCAGGACGACCTCTATGTTCAAACTGCCACAGGACAGGTTCTAAGGTCACCGTTTTAGTTTAAGCTTACAAACTTAGGCATGTGACCCATGTAACGGCACTTCCTGTTTTATGATGATTGAGTGTAAATTTTAGACATTTTATGTTTTTTTTTTCCAGACTCATAAGCTAATTTCTGAGTTTGAGTCGTTTTTCCATCTCTTACCATTTTCAGATGATGGATTGATTAGTTTCAGATATTCAAAGCTGGAATAACAGAACTTTCAACTTCCTGTCTTGTCCTTTCTTTTGCACTTTACAGTGATGTGCTGCTCAGTGTTGGGATGTCTCATAAAATCCCAATTCAGATAAAATTCTTTAATATATTTTTTTATGTGATTGTATTTATTTCATGTATTTGATCTTCTGCCTATTTATATATCTCATTATTTATGCTGCTTCTCTGGTTAGAGACCAAATTTCCATTTTCTGTACCTACACATGCGCAACAACAGTGAAGACGAATCCGATCTAATCTAATGTCGGGATGTCTCACATAAACCCCAGGAATCACAAGCTTGCAATGTAACAAAGTGTACAAAAGTTCAATCGAGATGAGAGGCATTTTGATCTGATTATTAGAAGAATTTTTCAATGATTGAAAACTGAAATGGATCCATTCTTGCTGCCTCGTGTTCTTAGTGACTCTTTTAGCCACAGTTTTTCCATAGCAGTTGATTCATCCTGTGCTGTAACGGAGCTAGCTGGGTGTGTTTGGTGTTTCTGTTTCTTGTAAAGCTGCAGGTTTCCACCAGGGGGCGTGGCTGAGCCAGATGCTCCTGCACACCTGCTCCTAATCAGCCAGCAGGAGCTTCAGAGCAGCTGGCTGCCAGTTTCTGATTCGATGCCTCCATGTCAACCCGTGTGGTGCCTCTAACCCTCTGAGTAACTCCCCGTTGTTAACTCAACTCTGCGCTGACCTTGTTCCTCAAGCTTGTTCCTACGGTTACCGCCCGAGTTCCCTCCAGGATCTTATCCTCCAGGATTTACTCAACCTGTCTGTCCTTGAATCCTCTGCTGTCAACTGGATTCAAACAATCCTATTGATCCAGTAAGATTGTTTCCTGAATCTCACCTTCAGACATTCATCCTGCTGCTCCGATACCAGAGTTAAACCTCCCTGGACCAGAAAGGACCGGAAATCTACGCAGCTTCCTGTATTTTAATAAACCTGCCAAACTTTAGAACAGTTTCCTGAGAGTTCTCCTATATGGGTCAGAAGCTTACCATAAAACATGACATCAACATGACAGGGACTGTCTTTTTAAAATCCACACCTGTTAAGTAGGGGTGTAGCTATACATTGATATATACAAATTAAATGATTCACAATATGATTCAAAATGTTAATTTATATCATCAAGTTTAGGATGTTTTATTTTGAAATTTTGATTTTTTTTTTCAATGTCTGTAGGAACTTAGGGAGAAAATTCCTTTAAATGTTTTTGTGAGTTGAAATAGATGTAATTGACTGCGTTAGATAGGCATAATATATCGCCGATTTGAGAAATATATTGAATCAAACTCAGATTGGTATACTTTGTGATATTGGAAAACATATTTAAATATAAATTTATATATATTGTTTAATATATTTAAACAAATATATTCCCTTAAATAGTGAGGCCAATCATGGCTATGAAACGGAGCAGCTGCAGGCGGCTGTAGTACCATGACAACCCAATGGTGGGAGGAGCCAAAAGGACAACAACAGCTGTGTATGACCAGTCCAGAACTCTTTGAACAACCATTTATCATAAATAGGAATCCCACCTGGAGTCCTAACACTCACCTTCATCTCAGCAGGTTTGTAGTAGCGGCGGTTCTTGTCTTCGTTCGCAGTGCGGTAGCCGTCGCGCAGGAAACGCTTGAAGCCATATTTGCCTCGTAGTTTCCGGACGATCTTGTCGAGCGTTTGGCTGTAGAGAGCGTCATCATCGACCGCAAAGGCCGGGTAGCTGATGGTCGGGAGCAAGGCGGCGTCCGTGTTCTGTCAGACGAAACACAGCAAATCGTTGACAGAGTCTCAACTTAACACAGCATCAGAAGTAGAGATGCGACTGATTATTTTACTTATCGATTATTCCATCTATTATTTTCACAATTAATTGGATTCTGCAGTTTGCCATGTAACCTCTTGAGCTTATTTTATACAACAGATTCAAATTACAATAAGGAAAGTCAATTTCTTTTTCGAATAAGAAAACATTTTTTATGTAAAAAAAATAAAAGAACATTCCTTTAGTGTATGCTTGATCATTTGGGGCAAAGGATCCATCAGCAGCTAAAAATAATACTTACAACATCAAAATGTGAAAAGCTTAGTCTTAACATCAACACATCATAAAAATGATCTGTTGATTATTGTTGGATAATCAGATCTTTAACTGGATAGTAAAAGGTGCTTAATTGGAGATTTTTCTCTACTATCTATTACCAATTTAGTTGACGATTATTTCAATACTTGATTTATTACAATTAATCTGACTAAATGTTTCAGCTCTCAATGTAAGTCAGCACTAATAAAGACTAAAAATATTTCTGTTTAATTTTCTTCCAAATGGACGAACCGCACCTGACTGAACTGTAACAGAATAAATAAACAATGTCATTTGACTTAAGAGGCCACTATGACTACACGACGTATTGAGCAGGGGGGGAAAAAAGCCATCATTCACATAGAGCAACCAGAAATAATTTCACTTCATCAATCAGGCGGGGGTTTCCAGAAATAAATCACCTGCGTTTTCTTAATGAATAGACTCGGCTGCTTGGACAATAAGTTTCCTCAGAGCTGCGATGAGTTCATTCAACAAGCGGCTAACCGAGTGCGTCTCTCTCCAGGTCTGCTTGATGCTTCTTTGTATTGGATTCTCTCTCAATTTGCGCTGATCTTTGCAGGAACAAAGGCTGGGGCAGAGGCATTTAGCCCCGGCCCTTTTATCTGACATCTCATTACAACTCCAGTGTGCATTTTGACAAGGTAAACCGCTTGGCTACAGTCGCTCGACAAAGAGCAGAGTAGAGCAGAACCTGGTATGGGCGACCGAATATTGAAATTGGATCTTTTGACGCACGACAAGCAGCACCGATATGGTATTAGTATCTTTATCTTGACATAATCCTGCACTGTTGCAACCCCTCCACTTCTTCCTCCCCCTTAATGTCAGCCTCACATGGCTGAAACGGCCCTCTGATCCTCTAATTACACTCATTTGATTCCTCAAACACTGACTGGTGGCTTTTCTGCCCGACACATTCGGCACACACACTCTCTCTCACAGACACACACACCCACAAATACATACAGATGTGATCACTGAAGAGTCTGCAAGAGGCCGAGTGAAAAAAAAGGAAATAATTTTGCCCCTACTTTCTGTTCCTGATTCCATTTCATTTCTTCCCCCCACATTTGCCAAAAGGCCTCCTCTCACTTTGGCCAAATCTCTCTGAACGCCGAACAATCAGCAGCACAGGTGGCGTAATGATCGACTACAAGGGAGAAACGCGGCTCTAAATTGAAATTTAGAATCGACACAGGGGTGTGGGTTCGTCTGATGTGTGCGATTAGCCTTTGACGTGTGTGTGCGTATGTGTGTGTGTTTGAATGTGTGAAAGGCTACAGTTTGGGAGAGAATAAGAACAAAAGTTCTCGTAGGCAAAAATGCTCTTAAAATGAGCAAATGGAGAGATGCCTTTTCACAGAGAATCACTCCATCATGTTGCTAAAAGTGTTATATGAAAGTAGGTTTGGGCGTGTATTGTATCGTATATCATTTATTGTGACAATAATAATTTTTATTTATTTTTTCCACAACAAATTCCAATTGATGATGCTTAAACCCCTAAACCTGTCCGTGCTGTTGGGAGGGTTAGCTGGACTATTTTCTCAGGAAAAATTATCAATGAAAGTATCAAAACTTAATAAATTTGAAAATATGATCAGATGTAGTTAATATATGCAGTTTAGTGACACAAATCACACATAATCTGACTGGTGTCCTACAAAATGAATTGACAAATTGGTAAGTTTTTCCAAGTAAAAGAATTAAAATTGAATTAAAATCGAATGTCCCTTTTATCGCAATCACAACAGCGTCCCAGAATATTGCAATAAAACTTTAAGTTGAAATTTGCTGCACCACTGCAGTCATTCTCTTTTACCCTGACAAGACCGACACGGCAGCAGATGTATATTTATCTAAATAAATTATCTTTAATATTAATGGAAAAGATATTTAGCAATGCACCAAAAAAATAAAAAATGTAAATCTGGTGTAACTTTTTTTCTGCATTAGTGAACCGACTTTTCCTGTTTTTTTCCCCCCTTGCAAACACACACTGATGTTTTCTGTTTCCACCACCTGCAGAAAGAGGGAAAAGAAGGTCGAGTTAAATCCTAAAAGAACCCTCCTGTAGTCAGCACTCAGTCTTCCTGCTGCTAAAGCTAAATTAATTATCATTCAGCAGGATGTTTTTGGAGTCGTCAGCACAGAGCCTACTTTGTCTGTTTAACTCGCTACCAGCTAGTCGCAAGAAAAGTGTCAGCCTGCCTGTGCTCTGCGTAGCTGTTATAATATTAATAACGAGGCGAGTTGTCTGGAGGCAGTTTGTGATTGTTTGCATTTTGTCAAAAGCATAAGAAGAAGTGGTGAAACTTGTTTGTTAATTGGAGCTGGTTGGAAACGACAGGATGAGAGACGATCTGGAGGAAGAAAACAGGCAGCTGGATTTGTTCATGTACAATATAAAGCAATTAATGGACATTTTTGTCAACAGTAAAAACATTACCCTCTACGTAGTGGTGGTGTTTCACAGATAAATATACACTCCTTTACTAAAGGCCAAGGTTTATGCAAAATTGACTATTCTTAGCTTTATCTCACGTCATGTCATTTCCGTATCAAAAACATACAGTAGCTGGAGTTTTGCTTTCATTTATTCATATATGTTTGAGAAATCCTTTAATCTCCAGTGGTAGCCATTAGGCTACTGCTTTAACACCATCATACAAAGTACTGCATATTTCTCTGAAGGCTGCAGCTTCAGCTCCCAGTCGACGACCCACCTCACAGGGAACCCCTCTCCACTCAGCTCCTTCAGACTAGCGGCAGCAGCAATTAGCAACAGCTGGAGGAACTGCGCTGTCTGCTGAGCTATTCATATGAACTACGCTCCTAAAAACGGCTGAAAACAACATTATGGGTAGGAGGTTCTTAAAGAGACAGAGGACCAATTTTACGGCCCTTGAAACAAACTTAAATTTCTTTTGCTATGACTCCAATAATTAAGAGGAAACAAAAATCTGACTTTTTGAATATTTTAAAATATATTTTACTAACCTGTGATGATGTTGACTATGTTGTGATTATTGTGTACAGATTTATCAGATTGTTGCATTCCTATTTATATTACATTATGTTCTGTTGTGATGAACAATCAGACACTCAAATCTTCACAATAAAGTTTGCGATGCACTACTTGAAAATTAGGGTCAATGTTGTATATCTGATGTCTATATTGCTTTTATGTCCAAAAACCAATATTTACTTATATTGTATATATATTACATTTATTTTGATGTTGTTTTGACACCTCAAGAACATGGCGTAGGGCTAAACTTCCCACAATCCTGTGCTGCATCACTACTGCAGTCACATGAAAAAACACAGACGTGACAACTAGTTGAAAATAAACATTGATTATTATTATCAGAGCCAGTTTTACTCATCAGACCTGATCCAAATATCTTAAATATCTACAAACTTGAACCGATACTGACAGTAATGTGATTTATCAGTTCACAATCCAAATATTGTGATTTTATTGTTAATTGGTGAAAAACAAGACATTTCTAAAGATCCCGAGAGAGAATGATGAAGATCTAGAATTTTCTCGGTAGAACCTGAGAGAAGGGCTGATCCGGAAAACATAAAACTGATGGAAGATACAATCCATCAAACTGTGTGACGTAAGTGAAGGTCTGAGTGGTTGTCAGCTCCTGTGCTGGGGTCGGTGTTCTCGGCTGTGATTGGACACTGAGGGCTTTGTGGACTGACTCACATGTGAGCGAGACTCTCTGGGCAGCAGGGAGGACAGGGTCTGTCGGTTCCTGTTGTGGGCGTCCAGATCCACAAATATCACAGACCACGAGCAGCCCTGCAGAGGGGGCCAGGAAAAACAAACAAACAAAAAAACAGCACAGTTACTTAGGAACTGTTCATGCTTCACAGGTAAAGTGGCAGCTAATGGTGTTCCAGTCTGAATGCGCACACCCACAAACATTCACACTTGGCAAGTCATCCATCATTTATCTGAGAAAAGAAAGAATAAAAAAAAAAAGATAAAACCACTTAGTTTTGAAGCCCTCAACTTCTCACCTCATGCCTCCACACATCAAAAACACACCGTTTTCCCTGCAAAGTCGGGCGGATATTTCTGGCTTGCATACTTGTTTGAAGTTGAACGTGGGAGTGTTTGAACAGCGCAGGACTGATAGTTATTTTATCACTTCAAAAATCCTCGCAGGGAGATGAAGTGCAACAACCACAACGTCGGCTGTTCATCCACTACACTTAAATATCTATAGGAAACGGAGGAGGAGGAGGAGAGGAGAAGAGGGGAGTAAAGCTGTTCAGGTTGTTTTTTTTTAAGTGATCAAACCTTTCCGGCTCCAATTCGCTTCATCAGCTGTGCTCACATAAAAGCAACCGAGTCACCGCTGAAACCTGCTAAGCAGTTTTTAATGCAAGTCTTATGCATAATGTATGAATATTGCTAGAATCTGGTTTTCTTCCCCCAAACAGGTCTGGGCTTTTAGTCAAATCAGCAATCTTTCCTTTGGCAATCTGCAGAGTGCCGAGCGCTGCAGGACAGAAATGGAGGCAGCTGAGCGACATGCCAGTGAAAAATAAAATCGGCTTAAAGTAGAAGAGAATTATATACATCTGTAGAAGTATCAATGAACACATTCAGACCTGAAAAGTAAGGTTACTATATATGACTGGGACTAGACAGGCAGTGGAGATGTGAACCAGTATGCACTTCCATCAATTGAGTCTCTTTTTCATGAATGTTTAATGTTATACAAGGTCCTAATATTATATTTTTAAAGAAATCAATCTAGTCTTTCAGTCAGTTTTGTGAAACTAACTTCGATTTTTTTCTTGTTTTTATTTTTATGTGACTGAAGTCTGTGAAATATACATTTGAGCTATTTAAGCAGAATCTCACTGGAAACTAAGGAAAGAAAAAAAAACAATCTGGTGAATTAAAACAAACAGAAAAACAGTGAGAAAAGAAACATAATTAGATTGTCTGCACAAATATAAACGGCTTGTTTTCAGAGTAACAATATGTCAGATTGTTATATGAGAAAAAACCTCAATCGGTACATCTGTAGGATAAAGATGTTCATATATCTTTTTGTTAAAATATGAACAAAATGCTTTTGTTCATATTAATATGCAAATAAGAAACCAACATGTATTTTTGTTGCTATGCCAGCTTAATTTAAATCCAAAACGTTTTTACTTGGAGTCTTTTGTTTTAGTACACAGTAAAAATGCCAGTGTTGAATTAACACCCAAAAATGTCTATATTTGTCCAAGTCAGCTGGTGTCAAATTCAACACTACCGAGTGTCACATTAACATTACAACAGTGTTAGTGTTAAAATATGTTAAAAGTAGTGTTGATCACAAAACACAATGTGGTGTTAAAAAAGTAAATGATTGACCCACAAGGTGTGAATATCAATCAAATCCAGTGGAAAATATTCAAAAAAATACACAGAAATGGAAAGTTTAACTTTTCTTAAACCCATTTCAGTATTATAGACCAATGTTAATTTAACGAAAAAATGGATGTCAATGTTTTAACACTTTCCAAAGTGTTACTTTAACACCAGCTGACTTGGACACATATAGACACTTTTGGGTGTTAATTCAACACCGGCATTTTTACTGTGTAACATTCAGAGCGAAGGCTGAGGAATTAAAAAAAAAAAAAAACGTGAAGGATTAAAAATTCTAATTTCTACTAAAATACAGAGACTGTAATGAGGTCAAACTGTTCTGATCACAGAGCAAAATGAACAGAAACCCTGATCTGTAAAATACATTAAATATCAACAGTTTTCCCTCAACCAGGCTGTAAAATTAGGAAAAGTATAATGTCTAATAGTACTGATTAAATCGCCTCCTCTTTATTGATGAATCAAAATTGAAAAAAACTTGGTTTATTGCATCAAATATGATAAAAGAGCCCGTTGGTTGGGGCGCTCGGCAGTCATTCAGAAAGCCACCTGTCATGTTTTTGAATTAAAAAATGTTTAAGGTTGACAGGAAATATAATATAAAAATATCACTTGATAATTATATGTTATTGGAAGATTGTAAAATTAATATCTGAATACCAACTAGAAAGTCTTAAAAATGCAAACATTTAAAAAAAATAAATAAAAAAATGCACAATGATAAGCCTGGTGACCCACCAGGCTTATAAAATATTGAGGGAAACCCTGCAGAGCTTCTAATTAAACAGATACAGTACAATAAACAATTATAATTTGGATCAGTTTTTCTATTCCTGGAAAAAATTCATCATGGCTGACAAAGAAAAAAAACGTGCTTTATATTTTTGTGACAGAAAATGTTATGTAATGTCAACATAAAAATGGTAAAAAGCCACACAGAAAATGGAGGTAAACCTAATTTAATAAGAAATATTCACTATTTGAAAGATCTCAATGGATAATCTAACATACAACATGTTGGCGCTGCTGATGTGGAAGAAAAATAAGAAGGGGTGTTTACATGGATTCAAGGAGCCGTAAATGTGTCTTCAAAGCTGATAATATTAGTTTTATCTCTCCAGTTCAGTTTGTGTGGAGCAGAAAAGCTGCATCCCTGCAACTGGTCGGAGGCAGGGGTGGTCAGCGGAGGAAAACTATAAACTCCCTGGACCTGTAAGCAGGGTGTCTATTGAGCCGGCATAAAGACTAAATGTGATACACAAGCACACGGTCTGGAGTCGGCGATAAGTGCGATAGCCGAGTGTGGTTTGTAATAAATGTTCCGCTTTGAGGCGCTGGGGGAGTTTGGTTTGGTTTTGGACGGCTGAGAGTCAGCTGGGAAATCAAGATTGATAAGGGTCATTAATAAGAAAGAGGAAAGCTGGTGCACAAGCATTCCCACATAGGAGTAGCAGACTTGATGAAACACACACTCACACTCGTGCACACACACACATCTACAGATGCTCTGCGCAGCATGGATCATAAAGCTGACACGTCAGTAAATCCATTCAACAAGCTCAGCTTGAAAACAGAACCCATTTTGAGTAGAAAGTTGCTGATAAGACTTTGCCTGCTTTCTGGTTTCTTGTAAGGTGCAACCTGCCAATTCCAAGTCTGTTTAAATCTTTTTTTTTTTTTGTCTTTATTTTAAAGAATGTAACTCCAACCAAAAGATGGAGCCTCTTTGATAGGAGCAGAACTCTGGACACATGGAGTTAAGTCCAACATTAATAACAGTTCTGCACTAACGCAAATGTCTGACATTTAAAGGATTTTAAAAACTCAAAACACAGTACAGTAAATTATTCACTGTCTGTTGAAAGCAATAAATTATGTGACTTCTTGATTTTGATACATTTAACCAATTTTATATAGTATTGACAGTAACACCTTATTTAAAGGGGTGTGCATAACACTGGCATGTTATGCACACCCCATAACATGCCAGTGTTATGGGGTGTTACCCCAGTGCATAACACTGGGGTAACATCTGTCCTTCATGAAGGACAGATGTCCTGGACATGAAGGAGTCTTTATGAATGTTTATGACTGTTGTCATGAAGTGTCATTCGGTAAATAATGACACTGTTAATGTAAAGTTGTTCTAAAACTTCCACTAAAAGTGTCAACTTTGCATTAAAACTGACATTATTTACCTTATTTATTTATGAACATGAAGGAGTCATACCTTTGTTATCTTTTTTATTTTTTTAAATAAAAATTTCATACACTAATAATCCTCATAATATTAGTTCAAAAATTTTTGTATTTTCTGTATGTCCGTTTTGCTACTATCATTCAGTAGATTGTGCTTTTTCTAACAGGCATTTAGCAGTCATTGATCAGAGCCAATCAAGGCGAAATTGACCGATTGTGTTTTATGGCTGACGGATTGGTTCAAAAACCTCTGTTTGAAAAAGGAGATAAAAACTAAACAGGAGCTTTGCAGTGAAACCTGCAGCGATGTATAATGTTCTTAGGAACTCGAAACTTCTGAGGGATTTGATGGCCAGATAAGCTAATAGTGGGTCCTGTTCAATTGTTGACAAGAACGAGAGGAAAAAAATATACATCTTTACTTCTAATCCATTGACAGGTCTAATGAATGACTCCGTTTTTCTGTCTTACAAAGCAAGAAAATAATATATATATATGCGCACTAATGGATTTAGCGAAAGCGCGGGCGGGGGAGCCAAACCGGGATCAACTGCGGCCATCGATTACAGTGTGTGCAAACGTAAAGTATCTGCTGAAACAGACCCGGGTGTTCAGCCAGAGCTCCGTCTTGAATTCAGAAGTAGTGCATTTAATTTTTATTCAGTCAGAAAAAAAATATGTGCATGCAGTGAAGTTCAAATACCTGATTTCCAAACAGGTTGAATCCATTGATGGCCTCCAGAGCAGCTTTAGCGAGACCCACAGAGCTGGAATGAGAAGAAACACCAAATATTAACCACATCATAACCACACTGAAGGTTATTAGCTGAAACAATAACCTTTGTATTGCAGTGTTTAATACTGTAATATTTTTTCTGTCTGAATGATCCCAACTGGTTTCATAAAACGCTGCCCAATTCAAATCATGATCTTACAGATCTGGCAGGACTTAATAAAGCTGAAGGCTCTTGAGATTATAGTCTGGTGTAAATAAAGCCTCTCTTCAGAACCCCATCCCCCCCCAGAAAATCATAAATAAAGAATATAGGAGTGGATTTCACAGTGACTGACCGCTGTGATTGCAATGCAGATAAAGAGCAAATCCATTTCACTGCAGCGTCTCCATTTCTACCAGTGGAGATTGGAGCCCAGAAAAAAAATTAGACGGGAGATCTGGAGGAAAAGCGAAGATGACTTCTGAAGCTGCTGCTTCTGATGCTTCACCCCAGCAGTGGAAGTTAAACATTTCAGGTGAGTCAAATGCAAAGTCAAAACTTTCTTTAAGCAAAGAAAGTTTAAAAATCCTCTTGAAATAGTTTTTCCAGGACCATTTAAAGTGACCATCATTGCTGTGTAAACCACCAAAGGTTGTCTTCACACCTGATTGTCTGGTAGACATGGTTTTATTGGAAATCAAAATTTCACTGCACTGTGTCAAACAAATCAAATACGTTAGAGCAACCTGTTCACTCAATCGTCTGTGGCGGCGCTGTAACAACAACCGTTTAAGGAAGCAACACAAAAACCTCTGAAGAAGACACTGAGCACATCTTCCTTATTCACAAAATGTGAATAAAACTGAAGTGGTGTCAGATTTTAGTGGTTGCAGGATTTCTCTTGCAACTGACAGATGCCCGTTTGTTTTGGTTGCATTCTGGGTGAATGCAAAAGGGGAAATCTGCTGTGTTGGTGCGGTCTCCGGTCCGCTTGGCATTCAGAAATGAATTCAACTGCGCCAGAGTTACCGTCAACCAAACCGAAACCTTGGTGTTCAGGTGGACCAGAATCCATGTTTTTGATCGGCACCAGAGTTTGATTACACGCTCACACCAACAAACTAGAGTTGATTTAACACCACAATGGAAAAATATCTCCTTCTGCACAGATTACCTCCACCTTGTTTTACTACAACAAAACAAAATCTCAAGTCCTTTTGAATTTTGCTTCCAGCAAACCGAAACGTTGACACAAGCTCTACTCAAAGTTTGTTAAAAAACACAACAAAACATTATTTTAGTTGCAAATGCTTCATTTTGGGCAGGACAAGCCACCAACTTTAACAGAAAGAACTTTCTTGGCTAATTACAAGTTAGTGGGAGCTTTAGCAGGGAACAGAACGTTCCAAAAGCTGCAGCTTTCAGAAGGTAAGATAAGAGCCGAGCCATGATGTTTGCAGAGCAACACAAATATAATCGGCTCAAAAATAGGGAAACGCTTCACGTTTAAAGAAATGAAGCCAGTCACAGTCTTCAAACACCTCAAAAAACACATTTCTCATATCATAGCCACTTTACCTGCTTGCAGTGCGAAAACACAGATGAAAGCAGGATCAGGGTTTATTAGAAAAATGAAAAGAAATTGAAAAGTGCCTTTCGAAACAGTTTACATGTGCATAACAAAGTCAAGAAAATCTCTACTGATACTGTTTTGGTCTGCCAGTAAAACAGCAGTTGGAACAATGAACAAAGTGTACACTAGAGGAGCAAATTCACACTCTAGAATCATTTTCATACTTTCAAACTTGAAATATAAATTCTCAATACATTACAGAATAAATATCAATACAAACACTGAAGCTAGTGGTCAAACTTATCATCTTTTCTTACATATTGAAGAATGTGCAATGTCTGTCTAAAGGTGAGGAAATTAAGGGAATCTCGACATTCCCATTCTGAATACAGCTTGTGCATTGGGATCAGTGGTGTGGGATTTACAGCGTTCTGTTGGGTTTCGGTGGGATACCGGTGGGGAGGTTGTTGATTTTTAATACTTAATTATCAACTGACCATCTATAAATTTAATGTTAATTCTCTTAGTGCTGTACACATGGCAGTGTGAGAGCCAAGAGTGGCATCCTAGTTTATCTGCTAATCATATTGTGAATGCTACACTTTCATATTTGTACAAAGGCAAAGCCCAGACAGTTATTTTCCTATGGCTCTGAAGGAACAGGCAGATAGATACTGAAGAGTGTGCATCCGATTACATCTGACTCATTAAAACCTGAAACAATGCTGGTGGGATTAGACAAGCTTCTTTCAGTCAAATTTATCTTCAATCTTAAATCTATTCAATAGATCGGACGTGACGATAAAACGTTCTCCAGAGGGAAAAGTTAGTCATTTGCTATGTACAAATAAATCCTCTCTCCAATGCAAACAGGCTTTCCAGTTCATTTCTATTTGTCCCACAAGCAGAGAGAAAAGGACTTCTCAGTTGTGCAGATCTAGTTTACATAGAACTGCTTTAAAACAAGTCAGCTTCATTGTTTACAATTTACACACAACAACCGAATTGCTATTACACAACTACATGTAGAAACTCGCTCGCTAATTGTGAAAATCAAAAGCGTAGCAGCAAGAAGCACAAGACACATTGAATTAGTTATCTCCCCCGCAGGATATCTTGGCAAGCTGCTGCCAATAGTGTTGGATTGTCAGAGGGAAAGAAGAAGAAAAAACATGCTTCCAAGAGATAAGGCATGGCAGAAATTGAGGATCTTTATCAAGACGCTGATAGAGGAGAGGGAGGCCAGTTCGACCTTGGATGATAAGTTAGTTAGAAGCAGGTAACAAAAGCTCCCTGCAGCGGGTCAGAACAGAGGAGCTGCTGCTCGGACATGAGGGCTTAACGACCAGCGTTCCGATTGCTGAACTCTTCCTGTGCAGTTTTTCCTAGATGAAGATTACTTGCCTTATTTCTGATTGTTGCTCTGTTGCCCATTACAACAAATATGCAATGAGATAAAGTGAGATAAAGATCTGCATTAGGGTTTCTCGCATTGTTAAAGCTACAGTAGGTCACTTCTATTTTGTTACGCATTTGTTGAAATTGTCACTATGTCGTGAAGGTATGGCATGAGGCAGTCTATGAAAATTAATAAATAAAATAAATATATAAATAAGTCAAGGTCCTCTGTTTTCTCCAGTGCTAAATAAAAACAACCAGCCAGAGCCAGGGGGCGGGTCTTAGTGCTGCCAATGACCCTTTGTGTGGCGTTGTTTTAATCCTCCCCTCTGCTTCCTAAATAAATGCTAACACTAGGTAGGTGGATAAACAGTTTTCCTGTAATAGTAAGTTGCTTTTCCACCATTAGCACATTTACATGAAGTTGATTGACAGCACTAAGCCCCTCCTCTCTGTATATATTATTATGCATTAACATCAACCTTCCAATGGGAAATTAGCTGCCTGGCTATCAACTCGTGTATTAACATGTAAATGTTCATGACTACATTTATTTAAAATATCTCAATTTTTAAAAAAGTTAAGCTTGCAAAGTGGATTAGAAGGAAAAGGACGCTCCTGTCGTGTGGCATCTTCACAGCCAATTCCAGCATAAAACCTGGGATGCCGTTTCTACAAATGCTGGGAAACTTGATGGCAGCAGAGATAGACTGCATGATATCTGCATGAGGGATGGAGAACAGTTATAAGACACTGCAAAAGTCATTTCAGATTCAGCGCCATTCCTCATCATGGCTGTAAATCGTCTGACTGAGGAGATCATGTTGAGAAGCAGCAGCTTTTATTTCTCAATCAGGCTGTGGTGCATGAAGAGAGCTGGATGAAACACAGATGAGGAGGGGCGGGACTAAAGTTCAGGAATCGCTTAGAATACTTATGTTTAGTTTGGTACTTAAAAAATAACTATACATGTATAATTTTTTTGTAATAAAACTTAAGTTTTGATAATCAGAATTTTTCAGATTTATTTGAGCAACCATAGGGTAATAATAGACATACTGATACTAATGTGATATTGATATTATCGATATTTTGGATTGATCTGCCCACCTCTACATTTTGGACATTCAGACTTCCATAGATTGAGGCCTGTAGACTGATACGTACATAAACAGAGCCAACACAGATACACGCTGTATCCATTTAGTTTTCATCCCTTTGCGTTTACTATGTCTAGATTATTATTTGTAATGATTATTTTATTGTAATTAATTCCACAGAAACACAGTTTTGTGTTTTCGAATAATAGTTTGATTGGCACAGTAAGGACAATTATAACAAATCTTTGGTTTAGAAAAAAGAAATTTGTCCTTAATGTTTTAACATGTTATAAGATTTATTAATTTTTAAAATTCCAGAACATCTTCATGAGCCTCTTGTTCCAGACTGACTGACCTGGAATGCAGCTCTGTGCTGCCGTTATTGTATTTGCTGCCTCGCTCCCACATGCCGTAGTCTGGCACCCTGTAGGCTCTCTCCACACAGAACACCAGATTCTGGATGAAGGAAACCTGAGCGGAAAAAACAGAAACATCAAAACATCAAAAACAGAAAGACTTGGGACACAGGGAGCAAACACAACACATAATCACACACACACACACACACACACACTTACACACACTGAGTGAGCCGGAGCTGGTGGTCGTAAACATGTTTCCAAATGGGAAAAAAAAAAAAAAAAGCAATCGCAGCACATGATTTATGCTGCACCCACACATTGCTACAAACACAAAGGACACAGAGACACAACAATACACAATTATACAATACCGAATGACCTTCTGTATTGATCTGGGATGAAGGATGTAAGGCTGATTACTAAGGTTACCGAAGAGCAGGAGAAAACTGATTTCTCATCAGCACTCAAGGTGAAACTCTCCCTGCAGCTACAGACAAGGTTTTAACTAACTCATAAAGTGTGCCATTAATATACGTGTAGGTACCTGCAAACAAAAAAAAAAACAAAAAAACAACAGAGCTGTGCTGCCCCATTCTTACAACACAATGTTCACTTGTTGCAATATAAGTATTTTAAACCTCAAGGTAGCATTAAGAACTTGAAAAGAGGGTCCGGCTTTTCCTTTTGAAAACAAATTCCAATATTTGATACAAATCCAGATTTGTCTGGATATTTGCCCTGCAGATCAATAATCAGAAACACTGCCTGACTTCGATCTCTTTCCAATTTATTGGTGATTTATTGCTAAACTACTACAACTAAATGTAGCCTCCATCTTTTCTTGCACGCGTCATTTAAAGACACTGCTACAACCTTTGAGATGTCAAAACCTTGACTTCTAGATGCAAGAAGTTGAAAAAAAAAGTGCGAAGACTTTCTAGTCTTGCATCATTAAAAAGACCTGAACGCGGCTGTGCTTTCATGTGTGCATGAATGACGGGAGGTTTAATCTGAAATGGCACGATGAGGAAAAGATAGAAAGAACGAGTAAAAGAGAAAGATGGAGGGCGAAAAAAAGAGCCTGCACAGGTTTTAAATAGGCCAGTTTGAGAAGGAGGCCAAGCAGGAAGAATGAGAAAGTTGTTTGCTGCGTACTTTATTTGGGGTTTTATGACTTGAATGATTAACGAGAGGAACTCTTCAGTATCTTAATGGTATCTTAATGAATATTACTGCCCACTGGCCAAACAAGCCGCTCTGTCTTACTGATGCCAGATCACTAATCCTGCTTCTGTTTGGGGACGGAGTTTGTGAACACGGGATACATGTGGAAAGCTGAGGACCTTCTACTTTTACCCAAACATTCACAACCGATGAGCTTTTTCACGTTTGGCAAATTGCAACCACAAACTTTCAACAATTTATATAAGAAAGATCAACTCAAAATGATAGTTTTTGAAATCTAAAATGTGGAGTGGATTTATATTAACCCCCCACTCAGACTACATTGTAGTCAATAGTAATAGAAGCAATTTTACACTGATGTGTAGCCCAGGCCTTCTGGGGCATTTCTCTGTAATCTAGAGACTTAAAAATAGATTTTCACTTGAACATAGACTTGAACTTTGACTGAACCGTCCCAACACCTGAAAATACCTTCCTCTAATCTAATCCACTGTATCTCTGGATGTTTGCTTAGTGTCATTGGATGTGTGTCCCTTCAATTGTCAAACTTTTAAAATGTCGCAAAAATATATATTTTTAAAATGTAAACATTAATTATGCATGTTTTCATCAACTGGTTTAGGACGAATCAAAGCATGACCATGTCAGATGTTGGTGTTATACACCGCGGTAAGAAACAGGAAGGTTTCAAACTAGTGAGGCCCACAGATCTCAGAAAAACGCAGAGATGTTTTCAAGAATCTGTGGCTGTCAGGTAAGTTGTAATTGTTCTGTTAAGTCAACCAGGGTTGGTGATGTTACATGGCAACACTAGTTGACTGAAAGAAACAAGATCAGTCTCGTGAGGTAAATGTTCGTTATGTCATAAGTTATTCGACAAATGTATTTCCATCTCCCCTTTAACGCATTAACTCTTTATTTTAAATTAAAAATAAAACAAAAAAAACTAATCTTAAGTGAGCGTGAAAACTGTTTTGTGAAAATGAGCAAGTCCTTACAATTTGGTCATTTCTATCAAACTTTTCTAAGGCGACACTTCAAAATGCTCATAAGAAAAAGAAAAACAGAGAATAAAACATGGTTATTGTCCTGCAGGAGAGTGAACCTCTGCTCTGTACTCAAACCTTCTGTAGCCCACATAGGTCTTGTTACAGGATTGTTACATGATTCTTCCCATTAACTCTAATCAGCTTATTTGTTCAGTCAGAGTTAAGAAAGCATCCCCACAGCATGACGACACCACCATGTTTCACCATTACATCCTGGTAGCTTTAGAATTGCATTGTACTCTTTCAGATTTGGGAAGATGGAGTGAACACTGCAAACATTTAAAGAGGCAGATCTTTATAAAATCAACCTTTTTGAGCATATTTTTACATGTTATAATGTTATTCCCTCATCAAAAACAGACATGGAGTGTTGCTTTGATTCATTTGTGTAGGTTTGAGATTTACTTTAATCTCCCATGGCAACCATTTAGCTGTGCAAAACACATGGGTGGAGGAAGCTCCGCCATCAAGGACAAAGCTCCTCCTCAGAGCTGCAGTTTCCAACTTCTGAGCTTCTGCCTCCCAGGGATCCCATCACTCAGCTCCTTCAGACTAGCCAGAAGCAATTAGCAAACACCTGCTGGAACTGCACATCTCCTGAGCTACTTCTGCCGGTAAAAACTTTGTAAAGGGCCAATAGAGGAGCCATGTTCTGATGACTTCCTGAAACAGAAGCTTTAGAAAGAGCAGGAGTTTTTAAAGAGACAGAGGCCCTATTTAGTGAAGTACCATTTCAAATTTCTTTTGTTTGATATATATGCACCATTTTTATAAGAACTGAAGTTAAGAGTTTATTGATTGTGCTGTAAAATGTGCCAGGGAAACACATTAATGATTACTTTATGACCTAAAAGTGCAAAACTTTCTCCCTGACCCGTCTGCTGTATTAACCTTTATGATGCAGCTTGTTTACTAATGTTTTCTAACAAAACTCAGCGGCCTTCAGAGATTAAATTAAAGACATGCGCACTCTATTTAATAATTAGGTGATTTTTGAATCACCTAATTCCACTGAATTTATCAAAGGGTACCAGAGGCAGACAGAATGGAAGTACACATCATATTGTGCGCTATTTTGCATAGGGTCAAGCCAAATGAACAAGGGTGAACACTTTTACAAAACACCAGATTTGTTAAGTGTAAAAAAAAAATGCAAAAAAAAAGATGCAGGGCAATGAGTCGCAGCATTTCATGCATCGTGAGACTGAAAATGACATCTGGCAGAAGGTTGATGGTGAATCTTTTCTTCAAGAGATGTGCGCAGCCTTTCTTTGCATTCGCAAGAAAATAAAAAAAAGAAAAAAGAAAACACTGCAATGCAGCTTCCAGGCTTGGCCTAGAGGAAGCCCACAGACTTCACAAGCAGTGACAGCTTACAACAGGCAAATAAATACGGCACTAATGTGATTAGTCTGAATGAAATACATTTCAAACAGCTTTCAGTGGGAGCAGCAATCACAAAAGCTCCTGCTCAGTGGATCTGATGTTTGCTAATACGGGGTTTGGGGCGCAGGCCGCTTCGGTTTGAATTATGCAATTTGGTAAACGCTGCTTAACCAGGCAGAAAAAGCTGCTGCACAGCCACGGCTGCCCTCATAAACATAAAACATTGCATTGTTAATTTGTTTCGTCAGTGGTAAGAAATGGAGAAAAACGGGAGGTTACCAAGGTGATGCGCGTGTGTGTGTTTGGGCGTCTAAACAAAGTGCAGACAGCATGCATTAATTGCTCAGTGGAATAATATTTGACCACATTTCTGCTTTCTTCAGATGAGCTCAATTTAGTAAACAAATGGATTTTTCTACCAGGGGCAAAAAATTTCACTGCTCTGTAGCAGTAAGTAAAGCTGTGAATGAGCCGGCTGTTAAGCTAACTGAATTAATGATGTTCTTGTTGCTCCTAGAGGCCACACAATTAAAAAAAAAATAAAAAAGGCATGCTGTGGAAACCTAACAAGCAGCTAGGTCTGGTTTTGTTTTATTAAGAGCTGAAGATAAAAAAAAAACCCATGCTGGACAGATAAATCAATGTAGAGGGAGAGACAGATTTTAGGTAATAAAGGCACAAATCATTCAAATAAAATGTGAACGGATCATTTCCCAGGAAGACATTTAGACTTCCATACGGAGATCATCTAAATGCTTTTTTCTTGGTGAAGTTAACTAAGCATTTCAGAGAGACTATAAAGGCAAGAGAGAGATATTGAAAGAGTGAAAGAGAGATATCGCCCCCTCCGATTCTGCTTTCATGTCAGATCTGTGGTATCTGCTGAGAGTTTAGATCAAATAAGCCCAAATTTGGAGACCTACAGCTGCTATCAGATACTTTTAAAGGGGCAGTAATATGTTATCCAGGCACATTGTGCTGTAAGATAACACAATCAAGGAACTATGTTCATTTCAGTTGCTAAAAAAAATGCTATATACATATATCAAATATTACATAAAATACATTTTATTTTGTAATTTAATGCCTTGAAATTGGGCCTCTGTCTCTTTAAAAACTCCTCTTCTTTCTGAAACTTCACCTTCAGGAAGTCATCACAGCACAGCTCCTTTATTAACCCTTTAAAAACATTTTCAGGGTTTCACTGAGAAGCTGCTCATATAATGAGCTCTGCAGATCTGCAGTTCCACCAGATGTTTGCTAATTGCTCTGGCTAGTCTGAAGGAACCAAGTAAGAGAGTCACAGGGAGAGGACTGCTCTGTTTTTTTCATGAGAGAATAACATTGACATAAAGTAAAGCCCCCCAAAAAGTCGCTTTTACATAATGCTGAACATTTAAAATCTCACTGGGAGGTAATATTTTGACAAAATACAGATGTAGAAAAATTATTTTTTTTTAATATTGACAAAAATTGGATTTCCAGAGGGAAATTAAAAATAGTTGTAGCTCATATAATAGAAGTTTGAAGTGATTATTTATATTTAAATGTACATAAAAATTAAAGCAGGACCCTTTAATGGACCTCTACTATTAGAACAGCACTTGTGTCTTGAGATTGGCACAAGTGGCTGAAGACAGTCATGATGTTTTCATTTTTATACCTTAGTTTTGTTACACTGTGCTTTTTCTTTACAGTTTTAAACTAAAGCTACTTCAGCTGGTTAATTTTCTATGGCTGAGGATACTTGACGAACAATTGCCTTAATTTGCGACAGCTCACTCTATTTAATTTGCTTGATAAGTGGAATTTAATTTCATACAGCAACTGATAGTCGGTTGCAACCTCTTCAAGTGTAATAAATAGCAAAACTAAAACATCTGTTGTGTTTCATCGCTCTGCTATTACAAATGCAGAAATAATTTGAGCTGTAATTATCCATTTTACTTGACTGGTGTCTTGTTTCACAATGTGTATATATAACGCTAGAATGGTTTAGATTAGTGTGCTGGGTTTTCTATAGCTTCGTTAGGTTTCCATTTAAGCACATTTTCAAATTCCATTAAAATTCATATATGAATATATACATGTCTTTTTAAATAAATCAAGCAGAGAAGTTCACTGGATGGAAAACAAACCTAAATGAGGAAATTTATTATGACTGACCACATGCTTCTAAAATGTTTGGACCAGCTTCTAATTGCTTTATGTTTTTTTATTTTAATTTTTTGTGCTGTCTGGTGTCTTGTTTACCTCGTCGGTGTTGTAAATGATCTGGAGACCAGAGCAGATCATCTCCACCAGGTACAGCAGGAAGAGAGAAACCGCATCGATCTACAGCGACGACAGAAGAGGTTGGGAGTGAAGTACCATTAGAGAAATGACTGTCATTTGCTGCGTGATATTCTCAAATCTGACAGTTCAACCAAAACCGTTGCATACTGCAAAAAAAAAGAAACCAAGAAGTGGTTTTTATGTTAGCTAGAAAAAGTGACACAGAGACATCATCAATAATAAAGTGAAAGAAAAGAAACAACAGCAAAGGACTTAATGTGAAGAGCAAATCCTTCACTTCTATACGGTCTTGTTGATTTTTCAGCGTCTTTGTCGCAGCGTGGCAACTTTGCAGCCTTGTTTTGATTTTTCAATTTCTGGCTCTCTCGCCTGTATTGGACTCGCTTCACTGGAAGTACAGACTCCATCCAAACGCAGCGCTCCAAATTGACCTCTTTCAATACCATTGACAGAAGAATAAACTGTCTGAGCGCCAGTTTAAAGCACATTCGCCTCTCATAGAGAGAGAGAAAGGCTGCACAACTAATACTTTATAATGTCATTTATTTGCTCATTTATTCATGCCGTTTCATCTTTAACAAGGTTTACCTGTCCTAACTTCTGATCTGAAAGTTAATTTTTTCCGCCCCCCATCGTCATTAATCTGAATATTTAGAATGTAGCAAAAATAAAATAAGCTGGCTCATTTCTGCAGTTGGCTGTTCGCCGACTCACCTGTAGGTGGTGATAGTCGCCGTAGGTGTAAACCTCGTCGCCGGTGTCCACGTTGAAGACGGAGTGGAGACACTTGGAGGGGCTGGGGTCATTTTTAAACTCCTCCACCTGACGGAGAGATGAACACAGACGGAGATGGGTGAGATAAGACGGGCAGGTGAGGGTGAAGATGGTGCAGAGGAAGATAAAGGCACAGATTTCTTTTGTTGCTTTCGATTTCAACACGATAACTTTGAAAAGATGAGGAAGAAACCGTCCACGGGAAGATAGATAAGGTAAATATATGGTGCCCTACAAAAGCGTTCTCAATCCTTTCCTCATTCTCAAACTTTCCTCATTTCTTCACATTACAATCACAAAATGTGGTGGATGTTATGTCACAGATGGACAACAAGTAAAAAGTTGACAGTTGTCATCAAGAGGGTTTGTGTTCACAGAATTTTTAACCTCCTAACTAAAACCAACAGCAACCAACTGCTTTTAGAAAAAATAAAATTATTTTTACGGATTTTTGGTTCAAGTGGCTTTTATTTGATTCTAAGTTGACAGGAAGGTGGGTTGTGATAGAATAGGAAGATGTGTGGCAAAGGTCATCGGGTCGGGATTTGACCCGATGACCGTGTTGAGTATCGACTCCTTCGTACATGGGTTACACACTTTACCCCATAAACATAGTTTACATTTCTGTGATTTAATGTCAGTGAAAATCCATATTTTCCTGTAATTAGAGAACTTTAGTGAACAAAGAGCAACATGAAGACAAAGGAGCAGCGATGACAGCAGGTTTAGGTTATAAAACTAAATAAAAAGTTTTGGATATGTCACACAGCTCTGCTCAGTCATCTGAAAATGGAAAGAGTATGGAACGACTGCAAACCTAAACTGCCTAAACCTTGAAGGAAGCATGGTAACTGTGGAGGATCGAAAAGGTTACATGTGTATGAAAACCATCATTAGACATCAACCTGAACACACTGTTCCTAAAGCGACGCCTGGTGGTAGCAGAATCATGTTCTGGGAGGGTGATCGGAGACATAACCAGAAAAATAGACGGGGCTAAGAAAAATATACAGCAAAATGTTGCACTGTATGCATACAAAGCTTGTAGACAAATAAACAGAAGACATCCTTTTGTCTGCAGCAAAAGGTGGTTTCACAAAGTGCTGACTCAGGGGGACTGAACACAAATGCACACCGTTCAGTGTACTTTGTGTTGAAATCTCATTGGGATACATTGCAGCTAGTGATTCTGATGTGATCAAATGTAAAATGAATACTTCTGCAAAGCACAGTGCGGTCCTGGAACCTGTCACCGTTCGTTGCCGGCGCTTTGAGTCCTAAATCACATCCGGTGTCGCAGCAGAAGCGGTTCTAACTGTGCCAGTGACACATATTGAACATAATCTTTTATTTCAGCGTCAACATGCTCGTCCCATGAGGAACGACCGTAAACGGCTGCTGTGTGGGGCGGACTGCATCCTGCTCCGTGGAAGATAAGGGTCACATTCAGGTCATCCAATATGTGACATGGTTTGCAATAAGCCCTCCACGTTTCTTGGCTGCGTTGTTTTGTTCGGTGGTTTGTTGGTGGCTTTGTGTGTTTGCTGCATCGACTCAGCTCCATGCTAAATCACAGCTGTGCTGCCAGTCCTGTCAGGCAGTTATAAATAATTGGCCTTTTGTCCCATTTTTTCCTCATTTGTTTCCCTTTTCTCCCTCCTCTCTCTCTGTCTCTCTCTCTGCCATCTCGGTCCTGAAGCCTTCCAGCCTTTCTCCTTGATTATTTTTCTCTCCTCAAGTCTTCCTTTTCAGCTTTCTATCATGCACCCTACTGTTTTCATTCATCATCCTTTTGCTCTCCGTATCTTTATCTTTTCTTTTGCAGACATCCCATCTTTTGTTTGGCGCTCTAATGTTTCACATCCTTTTCTGCCTCCATGTTGCTACATAGTTGGGTCATAGTCGAGACCCTTTGTCCTACTTTTCCTGGAACTGCTCCACTTCTTGCCACCCCACAGTAAAACGGATATAAACATAAGTGTGCATAGAGAGTCCAATGATTTCTGCTGCACATATTTCCATAAAAGATGCTTTTCTCTTTCTTTAGTGGACCACCTGAATCTCACTCCACTGAAGCCAAAATGTCAACTGGCTCCACTCTTGAAAAGTTTGTTATAATTGCTACAAAGCACAATCAAAAGTTGAGTTTAGTCCCCAGGGATTCTTTCTAACACCCGACTGTAAGGAGAATGATCTGAAACAAGTGATGTTAATGGGATTTAAAGATACAGTAGCACAGCTGTTGCCTGGCAGCCAGAAAGTTCAGGCATCAAATCCTGGGCCTGGGGTCTTTCTGCATGGAGTCTGCATGTTCCCCCTGGGTTGTGTCCAGATTCTCTCCAGGTACTCCAGGTTCTTGCCATACTCTAAAAACATGACTGTTGGGTAACTTGGTTAGCCAGATTGGCCATTAGGTGTGAGTGTGTGTGCATGGTTGTAATGTAGAGATGAGCCGACATAAACATTTGAGCCAATATTGACAGCTGATAGCAGATATTTACCAATCATATATAAATATTTTACAACCCTACTTTGACATTTTGAAAATAATGACCCCACTGCTAACCCAGTTTGACTTATCGGACCAATTCAGATATGTTAAATATTGACTATTATGGCCAATGGTGATGTTGGTGCCAATATATCATGCATCCCTAATTATATGTCTAGTGTATCATTTGTGTTGCCCTGGCAACCTGTCTAGAGTGTATCCAGTTTATCCATTTTATTTTGGTAATCTGAGTGTATAGGAGTTATTTGTTATGAATAATAATACAAATCAATGTTTTATGTGATTGTAAAGAAAAAGACATGAACCGCCCTACAGACGGTCCTTTATGCAGACATCGGAGCCTGGCCCAGCAGACGGCCTGTGTCACATCTTCAATAAAACCTCCATGTAGTTCTTAAGTGCTGGAGACGGGGCCATGACGAACGCTGCTTTGTGTAATTAACTGTGTAAACGCAGCTTTGTAATTAAGACACAGGAAAGCTCTTCTCCGAATTAGGTCGTGAAGGTCGAGACGAGATGAAGCAGAGCGGCTTTTTCAGAGTACACACATACACACGGACGCAGCAACAGAACACACACTCTGAAAAGACGCTGCTCATGAAGACCAACAACAACATCCAGAAGATCCACTTGGCCGTAGTTGGGCTGCATAAGGCGAAGCGCGCTCATTAGGTTTTCTGCAGACGTGGCATGAAATCTTCCCGTTTGGAGCAAAAGTCCGAGGTAATTAAAGGATAGTGTGTTATTAAGCCCTGAGCACTGAAGCATCCATCCGCTTCCTGTTGTCATTTGCAGGAATATGAACAAAGGGAGCAAGATGCCTCCGTTGCTTTAAAGAGGCGCTCTGCGTGGAAACGCACTCCTGATTGGGAACAGTGCGTAACTGCAGGCTTTCCTGATGAAAACACGCAATTTAAGAGCAGACGCTGGAACAAACTCACCTTATCTGCCTGCCTCATGTAGCAATAGAGGATTCCTCTCATGCACTTGATGGCAGAATGCTCCAACTCGTGCGTGCGACCCAGATCATCATCGATGCGCCTGCACAGAGAGGCACATGTCATTCACAGGACATGAATGAAACAAGGGAACTGCTCCAACAGAACAGGGATTATTACATTCTCACAAAAACAAACCTGAGAGAGGCTTAATTAGCATGCATCAGTAGAACTTCAGAAGTCAAATTGTTAATTACAGCATCTGACCACATTGTACTGACAGCAAAGCAATAGATACAAGACACTCTTGGCAACATTTCTGCTCATCTCTTGAGTATTTAAAAACTTTCCAGGCTGTGGGAGAAGAGGGCCAAGGCCTGTCACCATAAATTGTCGCAGAAGTTATTGTGATAAACAATAATATTATTGTTGTGAGATCATTTTACCATTACACTGCCTACAAGGTGTTATTATCTGAGCTTCAGATGATGAAGATACATCTCTCGTCATCCTCACATTTGTTTTTGTTGGACAATGAATCATTTCAGAAATGTGAAGACATTTTGTGAGTGTGGAATTTCTGTTAATGGTGGAATAAAATGCTTCACTTTATTTATACCTCATTTTACAACATCCCTAAATTTGTTATTGGATTGTAAACATGTCCCCATTTCAGAAAAGGAAGGATTGTTTGTGTAATTATAAATGAGTTGTCATTCCTATGAATAAATGAGACATTTTGATCCAGGTGATATTTTAGACACTTGGATGTTACAGATGACTGACTGGTGTCAACATGGGGGAAACCAACATTTCCCCATGTTGGTTTTGCTGGCAATGCGGCCGTAAGGCTACCCAAAAATAGAATGCAAATATGAAGCTGAAAAATGGCTAAAAATTAGCTGTAGATCCATCTATTGGTTTATAGACTTGTAGTTTTCTTGGACATAAATGATCAAGAACAACGACAGTTCTCAATCAAATTCACATAAGTCAAATTTAAAGTATAACGGAGCCACTTTTTAACGTCAATCCTCATAGCGTTGATATTAATATGAAAAATAACATCGAAAAAACATACAAATGTAAAAACCCTTCAAGCTATTTATTCCTTTCTCCCTTAGGATTTCAACCAGCCTCTTACTATTACAGAACAAAAACATTATTTTTTGTATAGGCATGGTCCAATGAAAACCATGGTACTGTAGAAACATTATTTTAGCTTTTGTCATCTGCGAAAAAAATAAAATCCTTAATGTTTTTTTCTTTTAGACTTTTCCCTTTCATGTTCTAGTGTGTTTTTACCCGAGTTAAGGTGTTGCTTTATCCTCTTCATCTCCCTGTACTAATTATTGCTCAAAAGTCTTGCTATATATTTTATTCCTTTGTATTAATTTCTTGGTTTATTCCTGCATTTTTTTCTTTGTGCATTTGTGTTTAGTTTCACCTGATTGCCACTCATCTAATAAGCTCTTGATTTGTTGCAGTTCAGCGCTGAATTCTCTGTATTAACACCCTAATTGACAGCTAGTTCCATGTGCTGTTTGTTCTTTTTTAAATAAAAATTCACTAATGCCTCTCACCAATCGCTGTTTCACCACTAAACCTGGCAGATTGCTGTAGTCCCTCAGTGGGGGAGCAGAGCGCCGCTACAGGCCGGGACCGTGTGCGCAGACTGATGAAAAAACACGCAGACTGACGTTACACCTGGGATTTGAGGTCAAAGTTCAGGTATTACTTCAACTTCTGAGATGCTAAGCAGCTGCTCCCGGTTGTATCAAAAGAAACTCCTGGCTGCCAAAACGCTTCATAGCAAATGTCTAAAAGTAAAATAAGTAAGACTAAAAATATTATTCCAGATGCACAGCATCTACAACCACAGGGAATGATTGCCCTAAAAAAACACAAAACAAAAAAACAGCGTTTTATCCAGAAACAAAAGTCTACAAAGAACAAGCATAACAGAGCTACTCCAACATGATGTCAGCATGAGTAGCACAATTATAGATCAGTATTTAGTGATGAAATAAATAGAAACAAGACACTCTTGGCAAGATTTCTGCTTATCTGTTGAGTATTTAAAAATGTTTTCATGCTATAGGAAAAGAGGGAAAAGGCCTGTTACGATAAGTTGTCAGAAGTTATTGCGATAAATGTTAATATTGTTGTTCTGAGACCATTTTCAAGTAATTTAACAGTAATGGCATAACAATGCAAGAACACGTTCTCAAAGATAAAAAGCTTCCTTCTCTAACGAACATTGAAAACTAGAACAAAAATAGTTTATTTACTTTATGAAGACTTTTGTCATCCAGACTTTGGTAGTAAAATATAGACATGAGGAAAAACGACCATGTAAATGGAAATGATCAATTTATTATAAAATTAATCAATTGCTTATTGTATCAGGCTGAAGAGGAAATATGTAAAGTAGAGACGACTGTCCATCATGTTGGACAAATACACCGAACCTTTACTCAGCACTTACCATTTTATGATTACTTGGGAAATTAAGAGAGAGTTTCAACGGCAACATAACTACAACAACTACCCCAGCAGTAGCATGCTAAAACATTAGCATAAAGGTCAAAGTAAGAGCTGAAATCATGTGCACTTAGATCAGGGGTTGTAGTAATTCCAGCCACTCATCAGATCCCTGAGTGTCTCACACTCACTCACACACACATGCGGCAGCCGACTCTGAAGTAAGTAATGGCACAAGCCAAGCCTGTCAGATGAGAATCATCTTAATTAAATCCCAGTGACAATTCTAATAGGAGGCAGCCATGACTGATGACTGGGATGTGCCGCTGGTCACATCACTGGAGTAAACTCTATTTTTACCCCTCTCTCTCACTCCGTCTTCCCCCACAATCTAATTTCCTCACTCGCTTTTCCTTCCCATCCTTTGTTTTTCCTGGCAACGCCTCTTATCTCCTCACACACTCTTTCTGCTGACCTTACCCCTCCCTGACATTCCTCCCGTTTTCCAGCCTGTTCCTCAACTGCAGACCATTTTAGTCCCAGCATCATCATATCTTCCTTTGTCCATAGTTTTCTGTCTTTTTTTCATTCACACTTCAGGGAAATGCCCTTTTCTCAAGACACTAATCAGTGAGAGATTAATCAAATAAGGGAAGCTGATAGAGAGATAATTTTTTTAGCACTTGAGTGCGACGCTAACGTAGCACTCGTTTTAAAATCTGAAGACATATTAGCCATTTATTTATCTCTTTTTTTAACATATTGTGTTTTGTAAACAGCCCTGAATCATTTTATGCTTCAACCATAAATTTCAACTTTTGTTTTATAACCCGACATGGATTTTAAGCTCTGCCACAATTTTTTTGCTGTTTGTTCTATAATATTCTGTAACAAACCCCCAGGACCTCAAGAGAACAGCTGGACTCACAGCTAAGTCCTAAATTATTCATCCTCCTGGAAGATTAAGTCATCTTTGAATTTTTCCAACGTGACTCAGAGGTTTTATGAACGTTGCGGTGTGGAGTGACGTGAATCTGATAGTGTAGTTAAAAAATGAAGGCGAAGGCAGAGGTTTCTTCCTGCCTACAGTCGTCATCATCAACAATAACTGAAGAATTTTGAATTAATATACAAGTTACAATGTAGAATTTCCCTTTGGGATCAATAAAGTATTTTTGAATAACAAAATATCTCAATAAGCTAAAATGTTGAACATGTTTAGTGTTTAAAGTTCAAAGGGTATGGTTATTTTTTGCTAAGCATTATATATTTTTCTTTAAATTGTTATCCAGGGACTGAGATGTTGAGGAGATTACACTCAGTTTCATTACTTCATGAAGGTTTCGGTTCAATTAAACACAAAATAAAACCATAAACTATTGCAGTCAAGAGAGGCTTTGCTCAAAAAACAGCAGCCAGGAAAATGAGACACACAATCACCTGTGTGTGTGTATCCGTGTGTGTGTGTGGTGACAGATATTCCACAATTACACGCGGTCCAGCTCTCTGCCAAGTAATCATGCAGTATTACCATAATTACGAAGCACCTCATTAATTAGCTAAATTAGTCATGAAAACAGCCCCAAAAATAAGCACAAGATTTCAAATATATCATCAGCCAAAAACAGTGACAAAAACAGGAGGTTTTTCAAACCGTTAAACAGCCTCATCATTTAAATAAAGATTCAAATGATGAAACATAGCCTGTGTTGGAGAGGTTGACTAACCGGTATGCCATGGCCAGGGCCCAGGCACAAGCAGCGCAGTACAGAGAGTCCCGGACCTTTGCCTCCTTTATGTCGGAGAACGTCTTCACGGGGAAGAGCCCGGTAGTGGGGCTCTGGTAGTTCAGGATGGTCGTTTTGACTGGATAAAGACAGAAGAGAGAAAGAGAGGAGCAAAATGGTTCTTAGTAAAACTCCAATGATGGATGCAGCCTCAGGCGCCCGTCTACTCATGTCTTATGTTGTTTGTCTGTTTTGTTGTTGTTCTTTGGGTGGGCTGTTCTGAAATGAATTTTCAGTACAGCCCACTTTTGTGCAATGACAATAAAGGCTGATTCTAATGATTCCAATTCTGAAAACTGAAGATCAACCAGTTTGATGTGAAGTTGTAGCTGATTTTGAATGGGAAAGAAAACACAAAAAACTGTGACGCTAAAAATAATGTATGCATACAAGGAGAAGTAACAGAGATATGGGACAGATTGAAGTTCTTAATCCATAAGATAAAATCTGTAAACATTTCACTTCACTCTACAGTTCTCTGGTTTGAGAAGAAGAAAAAAAAAGTCTTCAGATGCAGATTGATTTCTAACGTCCTTTTAGTTTTTGAGAGAATCAATACTGCAATTTAACTAAAAGAAGTCTATGTCTATGACCCTCATGTTTTGCACAAAAGCAAAATGTCCTTTTGCTTTTGAATAATAAAACAATAATAATGAGTAGCAAAAGGGCTGATAAACGAGAAATACTTGGACACAACATGTCTAACTATGCTCCGTGCAAAAAGGACAAACCTCCAAAAGAGACTGCAGACTAAATGTCAGCAGGCTATTCAGGATTAAACCGTTTTAATCCATTTCATTCCTGTTTTGTTTTTTTTTGGGCTGAAAAAAGTGATGAAAATAGAGATTTGAAGGAGATAGTTGGCCTTTTGGTCCTTTATTCTAAGAACTGTCATTTCTTCTTTTTTCCCCCACAATCTAGTTATGATAAACCAGTATTCATTTCTTTCTGTCCTACTTGAATGTAAAAGATGAACAGGCTCCTTTAGGAGCATTAGAAGCAGCTTTCATCTTCTTATGAATTACAATGCATTAAACTCCATTTAATTCCACAATTAGAACAAATAAATGTGCTAATCATTTTTTTTCCTTTTTTGACTAAAGAAGGTCAAAGCTGACTTTTCATTCAAACTCCAGCTTCTTTCAGTTCTTGCGAGTTTCACAACAGAAGCAACTTGAACCAAAATGCTAAAAGTTGGATTTAGCATCTAATCGTTCCCTTCAGGACATGCGTACTCTTCTCGTTTCATCTTGGAGCTTTTCAGATGTTCAGACTGTGCCGGTTTGCTGGCTCCACGCTGAGAGGACAAAACAAAGCAGTCTTTACACAACCGCTGTTAACAGTTCAGTTTTTGCCTCAATAACTTTGTTTCTTTCTCTTTACTTCTGCATCAACGTCAAACAGGAAATGAAGAAACGAGCCAAGGGAACTTCCTCCTTTTCGGCCCCTCATGTTGACCTTAACCTGGAAAACCTTTGCGGGTTATATTACCAATGTAGAGGAAAACAAAGCCATAAACTTTACATTCACATTGATTTAACAATGAATCTTCCTAAAAGCATCTGAAGTATAAACCTGCCAACTGTAAATACAAATATAAATCTGCCTTGCCGTCCGGTAAATATCTCTTCTGTCTGATTGTGTCTAGATGCGTAGTAGTGACTAAACAGATGGTGAACAAGTATCAGGTAATGCAGGCAGATGGCAAACACTGTAATTATGTCTAAGTTTAGCAGGTGTTAGACTGCAAAAAGCAGACTCGTTTAGATTTACAAAATTGACCATTTCTGGCAACGGGGTTAATCCATGTAGAAAACAATAACATCCAGGATGTGATTACGTCTGCTTTCTGCCTCGTTTCAATTTCGGTGTACCCGTTAAACGTGTCCTCATGTTCAAAATGTAGCTGCAGGTTTAAGTGGTCCCTTGTCTCTTTTTACAGTGATCAGGAATCTATTTGCTCAATGGCTGCAATTTTGTGAGAAACCAATTTTGCACCCCTAAGTGAAATTTTCTGTATTTATTTTAGCATGTTTAAATGCTTCAGATCAAACAAATTAGACTTTTTTTGGGGGGGAAAGGGGAGCAAATATAAACTGTCCAAAAAAATGTTTTCATTTATAAATTTGAAAAAGCCAATAAAAGCAACTAACACTGTGTGAAAAAGAGCAAAAAGTCAACCCTAAAGGTAAAACACCCAGTAAATTATTGATTGGAACATTAGAAAATACGGTTTCGACTGGCAAAGGCAATTAGAGAAAATCAAAATCAAAAGTTTTAGAGCGACTGAGTCAAAATTCAGACTTAAATCTGATTAAGGTGCTCTGACATGACCTTAAGTATGTTATTTATGCTCAAATTTCCTCCAAACAGGCTAAATTAATTACATTTATCAAAGGAGGATGAGCAAAATTAATGCAACAGCTGATTGTGGTTTTTGCTAACAGCTAAGGGTGGCACAACATTTCTTCTTCATAAATAAGAGTTTCTTGCTGCAAGGCAGCAAACTGAACTTCTACATTGTTAAGAATAAAAATCTAAAAGGTGATACATGCATTTGTATTCAGCTTCCCAGAACATGGTGAAATTTCATATCCTTAATAAAATAAATGTATTTTTATGGTTTTAATGTGACAAAATGTTAATTAAAAACGTACCATGTACAAGTACTCTCAGCAATACAGCAACATGTACGCTGAATCTGAGCTAAACAACCTGTTGGTATTTATTTTAATCCCCACAGTTCCACCTTAAGCTAGTAAAAAATCCGAGCATCAACAAATCATTCTAGTAAGACCTGAGAGAGAGGAACGCTCCACGGCAGATAATGACCAGAGTCATCTCTTTGGGAAGAAAACGATGGGTCTAAAACATTCAGCTGGGGCTTTATTAGGAAAACCCAGCAGGAGAAGAAGACAGAGCAGGAATAAGATAAAAAAAAAAAAAAAAAAACGTTGACTGAGGACAGGACAGAGTTTTCGATCATAAACACATCATAATCCTCTAACGTATCACACAGTGACACAAAGAGACGTGTCAGGCAGAGGTCTTCTCAATGATAACTAATGTGTTCAGAGAGACGGCTTCGTTTTTCCTCCTAACATTATTCCGCTGCTAATGAAAGGCCCATCCACTACGGATCGTACTTTAATTCAGGACGAACAAGAGAGAGAAAGAAAAAAAAAGAAAGAATCAAGAGTGACTGCGAAAGAGACAGAGGAGGACAGACATTATGATGAAGATGTGTGTGAGTGTGTGTGAGCACGTCAAGTGGAGGCAGAAAGGATGTCGAGTGTGTGTGAGAATAAACAGTGGAAGTAGTGTGTACTAGATAAAAATGAAGGACTGGAGCAGTGTGTGGGTGAAGTGGGGGTGGCTGGCGCATTGGCAGAGATAAAGTGATTAATGGGATGAATTAGACGGATTAATAATAAACCTCTCAAAAAGTCCACCTCCTGGTAAAGTACTAATGAAGTACCTGGAACACACAAACATACCGATCTGGGCTGCAGCCAGCTGGTGAAGGCTGGCTCACTCTTATGTGAGTACTACAATTAAAAACGCTCAAAATACACAGAAAAAGTTTTAAAAATAAAAGCTAAACTAAGTCTGTAATACTCCTTTTATTTAATATTTGTAAAATTAGGTTTAATTCTATTTTTTTATTTGATAAAATATTGCTGCAGGTCAGACCATCAAAATGTCTCCAAAGTGATGGAGATGCTGTGGGCAGGAAGGATCTCCAGTAGCAGTCAGTCTTACAACAAAACCATAGAGGCCTCTGACTGAAGACACTGTTGCTATATGACAGGATCACGACTCATGATATGCTAACAATTGAATTTAGCAGAAACATGTCCTGGCTGATACACATTGTTAGCAAGCAGTGCTAATCCACCTCATTTGCTTTTGCTTCTTTAATTTCTATCGGTATGTCTGGAAAGCAGGAAGACGTTGAGTAAGAGATCATAGAGTGTTATTTGAGCTTTTGAGATTCTAATCAGCTGCATCAAAGTAAAAAACAAAAACCCATAATACTCTGTTGCTATGGGAACATCATGGGATGTGGTCAAAAGTAAGAAAAAAAAGTACAGCAAAAATTCTCCCAGGTGCACAGCTTCTAAAACAAGAGGAAATAATTGTCCAAATGTGAAACCTCTCAACCTAAAAATGATGAATAGACGTTTAGAAAAAGAATGAATCATAACTGGTTTTACAGAGTTACTGTACATGCTGCCACCATGAGCGAGCTATTAACGAGAATACATAATCCATAAATCTGCACGGAGTAAATTATTTTAGGCTCAATGGAATTAGTCTAGATAAAGTGTTTTCCAAAGATTTCACCCAGTTCTTAGAGTTTTTTTTTTATAGCTCCATTTTCCATGTAAGGTGAGGGGTGATTTATTTCTGCAATGCTTTGGAGAGATTTAACAATATATTCTGGATCAAAAAGTAAAATAATCAGCATAAACAGTGGAGTTGAATGTTGCTTAGTCTCGGGGTAGAAGTTTCTCGGCATGCAAATCATCTGTTGTTGGGAGTTTTCTGCGCTGCCATCCATCAAGCTAATGTCCCACTAAATCAGCAGCTAATGTCTCAGGCACACACAGGCTGCTCTTTTACAATGGGCCATTTCACTGCTCCACCAGGCTGAAGAAATGATAACGAGAAAAAAGAAACAACAAAAAAAGAAGAAGAAGAAGCAACATGATACCTTTAAAGAGATATCAAGAGAGCAAAAGAGAAACACAACCTGCTGTGATCATTTATATTAATGTTGAGGCTGGTAGAGTATTTTCAATCGCTTAAATTGGTGTTTTTTGTCAACATGAATGAAAAGCAAAACAAAATAAAACCTTTATTAGCTTTCTATTTGCTAGCTGGCCGAGTACAGCAACAGGTAGGGGAGGGGAGAATAGTGCTAGAAAAAAAGCAGAAAACAGAAAACTCTGTCTTTTAGCCAACTTTATCTGGCAACTCAGAGAAAAAAATGACAGAAATGTGTCGTGGTACTGAGAGCATAACTTTTCAAACTTTATCTAAAATGTACATAAAAAAGGCAAAAATGTTTTCCCTTCTAACAACTAACATATTTTTATCTCTTTAATTTTTTTATCATAAAATGAGAAAATAAAACAATTTTGTTCACTTGCATAAAATAAATATTTTTATATGCAGAACATATACTTTACATTGGATTTTTGTTTCTTTGTGGTTTAGATCTAAATTCTGTATTCTGCCACCTTTTCCCAGTCAGATTGCTGGTTTGCTTAATAGAGTAATTAAGGGACAAATTAACCACATGCACTAGGGCAATACAGTCATTCCTGTATTGGGATTTAAAGGCTATTTTCTATTTGTGTGACTAGATTTCCCTACAGCCCACACATTGCAGCATTAATGAAAACATTTACAACTCCAGTGTGTCTGTTAGCACTATTAAGGCTAAGAAGTGTCCAACAAAGTGACTTTTTATCTCCTTAACATAAGGTGAAGAGGACGGGGAGCCTGTGCTCTGTTTTCTTCACACTAGGGTTCTGAGCCAGCGCCCTGTTGTTTTATGGAGACACACTGTCCCTTCAAACCATAAGGCCCCCCTGATCCATGCAAGCAGCTGAGGTGAGATGTTTAATAGAGCCATAGGATGAGATACTAAAATCACATAACATTAGTTAGCATGGCCACCACTGATGGTGGATAAATGGTTTTCCTGTAACGGTAAGCTGTTTCTCTACATGAGGTTGACTGACAGCTCTGAGTCCCTCCTCCTCACTCTGATTGGTTGGTTATGCCTTGGAGCTTTGCATTTACTAAACAGTGACAGTAGCTCTGGGAAGAAGTATAGGAAACTGATCTTTTTGCATATTATCTGTCTTATCTAATACTCTCACAACATGGTGACCGTTTCAATAAAGATGTAAAAAAGTGATATAACCCAGTTTAAGTAGTTAACATCCATTGCAACATAATGAATATTGTTGAATTAAAAAGTGTTTAAAGTTTGATGTTAGACATGTTGTTAGTATTAATCATAATTTTTTTTAATCAAATGGGCTGCACAAGTAGCGGTCGCCATTTCTTAAGACACAATCTTTCAAAAAATCTCAGAGACAAAGCTCCACACTTTTTTAAAATTACATCCAGGACAAAGGCTGTATGTGACCGAAAGTGAGTAAAACGTTGTGAAAACTGTGAACCTGTAGCTTCTACAGCTCCATTCAAATTCATACAAATGAAATCAATAAAGAAAAAAAAAACAAAAATAAACTTTTACTCCCATTTTCTAATCAGTGCGAGCCCCACAGCTGAGGCAGCCTACCTTCTGCCACCAGCGTTATCAGGACTGAGTCAGTCGAGTGGAGCCATATTGGCACATAAATGAGAAACCAGAGAAGTAGCAAAGGGAGGGAAAAAAATGAACGTAAGAGATGGAGGGAAAGCTTCCCTTGCTATTCTCTTCTTGATAAGAGAAATATAATGCTTAATCATAGCGGCAGCAGCTTAATGCTGAGCTAAGGCAACACGGCACAGCTGACGAAAAAAATACAAAAAGTATGGAGAAAATCTAACTGGTTTGATTTGTCATTGTCATCCAGCCTCAACCCTCTCCACCTCTTTTTCTTGCAGAAACTAAGCGAAAGCAGGTATGTTGGCGAAAGGGGCCTGTGCGCCAGCGATAACAATGTTGGCTTTGTTCCCTGCTGGGATAGGACGACGGCTTCCAGCCGCCACCCAAGACAACAATTAAACAAGCTCGCTGTTTAAGGCGCCGTTCCACAATCTGGCACAGGCTTTTTTTTTCTTAGGAATCTATGAGGTTTCAACAAAACCACTGCTCTAGGCAGGGCTGCGCTCACTGATAGCAACAAATTGGTTTTAACTGAGAGCTACACCTGTTGCTCACTCAGCTCCCTGCATTGTCTTCTCTCATTTTCTAAATGAATGCCAGCTAATGAAAACACGCAAGCCGTGCACCGACTGACCTCACTGAACTCATAAACCGAGGAAGAAACGTACACCGATACACGCACAAACACGTTGCCCCCATCAGCGCTGACCAATGGACTATGTCATATCTGCAACAGGAGTGCTCATGGGTAAAATTGGTCCATCCAGCCCTGAAGAGACGTTTTCTTCACAGAATACTTTGACAATCCGGACGGGGCAAACGGGTTCAGACGGGGCAAACTTTGCTTATGCTAAGGTTAAACTGTACAACGATCCAGAAAGACGTGACCAGAGTTGTAGGTCACCCACGTCTTACAATAGGTCGAGGAATGAAGTTGAATAAACTTGTCAGTCTTGGCATGTTTGCTAGCATTCTGACAAATAATGAAATGAAGAGGATTGTTGTGTCGCATCTTTTAAGTTCTAATTAAAAGGATTCACCACCTTGGATGGTTTACCCTCTTTATTCATTTTACATATCAAAAATGTCATGATTAAGAACAACAAATCAACAAAAGGCAAAAAGATGGACTTTAAAAAAAAATAAAAAAATAAACTTTGCCAAAGATTTGACAAAATGAGAAATGTGTAAAAATATACACCTAGAATAAGTGATTGCATAAATATTCACCCCCTTCAAGTCATTATTCTGGTTATAACTTGGCTGCAATTATGTTCCCAAGTTTTCTTGCATAAACAGGTGTTGATGTTTTGTCCAGCCACAAATCATCTTTTGTGGGGATAAAAAAAAGCCAAATTATGTTTATCATGACTGATTTGTAAAAGCAATACAAAAGGGTATAACATGAGTGCTTTCTATAGGGAACGGCATGCGTCTTGTTTTTGATGGACTCCAGTTTTAAATAGTTGTGTAAACTGGAATCAGTGGTGTTTCAGTGTTCTGCTGAGTCAGGACTGGGTGAGTGAATCATCTTCATAGATTAAGTAATATTAGCTCAGGCTTGTTATATTTGGGTTGCAGAGAACTGTTCTACAGTATAATATCCTCCTATATCACTACAACCAGAGCTAAATAGTAGTTTTTATTAACGTATGTGTTTATTTGGGGTGTGGATTGTATTTAACTGGCAGCTAAAGCATAACAAAAAGTCTGTTTCACTTATGTTCAATGACAAAAGAGATTGTCTTTATTTTTTAGTCTCCATTACACAGTCAATTTAGCTGTATTTGCAATTTAACACTCTCATACATCACATTACACATTCAGTATTCAGAAAAATGCTATTCTCACAAGCCTATTCTGTCACTTTTGCTCTTAGACAGTACCAGATACTTGATTTTCCTCATCACTGCTCTCTTCTGATCTTTCTACCTGATTTGTCAGAGCTAAAATTCTTGTCAGCACCCCACTTCATGCCCTCTGCTCATCTGGGTTCGCAATAATCTCAGCCATCTCTCCACTACTCCACAAGCGCTCTCTACAATCTCCAGGGTCCTGCTCCAATTTTCCTTCAGGATTCATTTCTTCTTTTCACTTGACTAACAATTTATTTGAGGTTGTCAGCCCTGTAAAAAGGATAATATCCAACAGAAAGTTGCCAAGGGTTAAACAAATGCACACTGAGGTAGAAAAATAGCGTTGATTTCTATGCTGTATCGCTTCAAAATCTACAAATGTGTGCTTTAAAGATTTCAAAGCAAGACTGGTTGAGCTGCACTAGGAGAAATTAGTGCTTCCTTGGGAAACTAATGAAAACTCCCCATTAGCTTGTCACTGTACTGTATCTACAGGGCACAGGCAGAGCTCTTCTTTAAATTAACTCTTTGAAAAATAGTGGTAACAGATGCACTTAGCAAAGAGCAATGGAAACAATTCAGGCGATTCAGTACTTAGGGTAAGTTAAAATCAAGTGGAGAAGCAGTGTTTTCCTGTCTCTGCTTCTTAGTGCGTGTTAGTGGTAATCAGACACGTTGATATTGATGGGTGAGATTACAAATACAGTCATATAATTTACTGGTTCTAATTTTGACTGATAATTCTAGGGGCTAAAGCACATCTGAAAAGGGGGAAAAATTAGGTGCAGATTATTTGATTTTAGTTTTAAAAGATCATCTCTATTTATGTATCATCACATGAGTCCCTAAACCTTTATGATTTTTAATAAACTAAAAAAAAGCAGTACAGATTGTCTGGATATTGTGGACGATGGTGTCTCAATCTTTTGTAGCATATTATCATTACAATACAATTCAATATTATGAAGCAGGTTTGTTCAGGAAAGTGATGTGATTTTTTCATAGTTAAACTGCAGTTACATTAGATGGTACTTCCGAATCTATTGATATGTATTTATGCTCACAAAGAACAAAGAATGAAAACGTAAATAAACAAAATAGTACAAATAACAAGCATGGCATAAGTCAAAATGACTATCACTAAAAGACAATTTTTGCAAAAATGAGAATGAGTGCCCATCCTATCAGGTTGATGGGTTTATTGACTGAAAGTGATAGGAATTCGTTTTTAGTTTTTATATATTTAAGAACAAGTAAAATGTGATGTTCCTGTATCACATTTAAAACAGAACATGGAAAATTTTAAGTGCCAGTTGACTACTCTATGAATTTAAAATATCTATATAGAAGTCTCATTTTTCTCATACAGTAAAATCCAAATGTATTTTTCTGCATGTTTTTTAAATCCATAAAGTTAAAAGGAACACAAACAACTCTTCTCTTTCAGAGTTATTCTAGTTTTCTGTACATGTACAAGCTGATGAATGACAAAATGCAGCCTTAGCTCACCAGATTTGAATCTACGTAGATATAAATTATTCATGTTGAACACAAGCAGATTGAGAATACCAACATCAACACACAAAGCCAACTAAACCTCCACCAGTCGGGGCTTCACTATCAGTCTGAACGTCCAACGTTTCCCCCCATTCAATGCCGACAACTATGAAAAGTCCAGTTTATGGCCACAGTAGTAACACCAGTGCTTGCCCTCAGGGACAACAGGTTCAGTGATACCAGAAACTAATAACCACATGAACCCAAGGGTAACACATGGTCCAACACTGAATACTAAATAGAGCTCTAGCAGCGAGGATGAAGTGCTGCGCTCGTCCAGTTCCCTCTGCTGCTCTCTGAATCTGCTTCCATTGATTTTGCTCAGACATAAAAACCAGGGGGGGATGGAGTTTGACATCGAGGCAAAACAAATAGAAAAAAAGTGCTGCAAAGTGTCCACACATGATAGCTGTTATCTAAGCAGTCAAAATGTTCAGTTTTGTAGGGACACATCGCACTCTGTTATCACACTTATTGACTTGTTAAACAAATTTGTAACTAGTAAGATTAAAATGCAAAATTTTGCTAAGACACAAGTGTGTATTTTTTAAACTAAATCAAAACTTTAACAACTGCTTGCATCCCACCATCAGCTGTTGCCGACAACCACTGTGCTGTCACCAGTACAGTTTTTGTTGAGCTACAGACCCTTCAATGTGTTTGTGGGAACATCTGGTCATTTCAGTCGTGCCTCTCTATATGCTACACTTCCGACGTTTCAACAGTTTGTCAGCTGCTCTACCAAAGAGAAGACAACACTGGTTCTGTTTTATGCATGTCTCCTCTGAAGACCTGATGTGGGAAAATCAGATGACAGACATTTTTCTCTGATTGAAAAATAAATCTATATTTATGGTGAAAAACAAGATTCTTTTGGACAAACACTGACCATGTTATACAACAATAATTGCTGCATTCCAAGCTACCACATAATTGCATAATTTGTTTAATGGAAACACATTAATTTTGAAAAAAAAAAAACCTCTTGCTTTTTTTATAAAGTTTTGTTTCTAGGATGAGGTGTTTTTTTCTTTTTTTGGGATATCAAAATTAGTTTATTTTATAAAACTGCAATGGAGACACTTTTATCATATCACATGAGTCACATGACCAACAGCCAGGTGTTGCCTCTAGCACAAATCACCAGAGAAGATGACAGGAAGTAATTGTAAGGGCCATTTCACGGCATGTTTTTTTATTTTGTGAACAAACTTATTATTCACATGATTTTAATTGTGTTTACTATTTAATGGATACACTGAAATTGCAAAAGTGTGGTGTTTTTTCAACAGTTGCAAAATACTGATAAACTTTTGCACACTTTTGTAATAGAAACGTTAGTGTCTTCAGTTAGAAGCTTCTTCAGAACCACTGTAAAGCAGACTGCTACAGGAGATCCTTCCTGTTCACAGCAATCTGCACATTCAACAACTTCTTGAAGAAAACTGCATAAATTGAGTTATGTTTAATCTCCCATTGAGTTTAATAAAGGACTCTTGAATTTAATTAAACAACTCAAATTCATCACCCAATTTGAAAGCATTATTACCTTCTCTTATTCACATTCCACCAACCAGACATGTGATCACAATATTTTAATCTAAATGTACTTATGTGTTGATCTACTTAATTTTATACTGATAAGTGAATTTGTTTACATCCAAAAGAAAAATCTGAAAAAAAAAAAAAAAAATCAAGGACAATATGTGTAGCCGTGTGGCACTGAGTGTGTGAGTGTGACCGCGTGTGCTGTGAGTGTGGGGAGGTACTGCTGTTCACAGTGCTGCACTCTCAGCTGCTGGTAATTCAGCAATCAGTGCTAATGTGTATTTATCTCTCCTGCAGTGGTGCTGCAGCCTCCTTCACTGATTACATATCCTAGAATTATCACCTGCACCGGGGCTCTGCCAGCTATCCATCATCAAGTTTGCGTCCTTATGGAGTTCTTCAGAACTTTTAGAGGGTTTATAAAAACAACTAATCAGAGAACCTTTCACAGATGCAACCATCTTGTATTCTTTTATTCATGCATTTTATAAACAGACCATATATGGCATGTTGTGGTATTTTTTTTCACTAATTCTTTGTGTGACTAGTGAGTGCTCACAGTTTATGTCTGTTGAGGTGTTTCTGTGTCTTAAAAATTGTATTTAGACTCATTTAGATAGGATCTGTTTATGTGGCATTAAAAATTTGAGGGAAATATGCCTGTGGGATCTAAATCAACTTCCTGTTTAATTGTGACAAATTAGCAAGAACTACAAAACAAAATGGACGACTTCTAAATCTGGATTACGCTATGTGAAGTTATCAGTTTGAAGATTATGTCTTGAATTATATAAAAAGTACAATTACACACCCACTTTTGATTCCATTGACATACAAAATTGTTTAATTGACTTAACAACATGAGTTTTTTGGAATGCATCATCCTTAGAAAATTATGTTTCATATGACAGAAAAGTGACACGCTGCATATACGGCACCGCATTCAAAATCCTTAGGCACAAAAATAAAAAAGCTCAAAACCACCAGAGGACATACAACTTCAACTAATATTTTGCATTCTTGGCTAGCTGGCTGTATTTTCAAACGATACCATGTTAGCTAAATTGACAGATAATTAAAAGAAGAGTCCCATAATGCATATACAGTAAAAGAACAAGAACTTTACAAAGTTATGTTATTAAAAAACAGATCCAAGATTGACTTCCTAGTGGTACCGTTTCCTTGGGCTAAGCAATGAACAGCAACAAAGAAAAATGTGTTTCCTTGAAAGGTTCATATTGCAAAACATAATAGTAACTCTACATGTGTAATTCTTCAAGGACCTATACAACAAGTTATAAAAACTATCAGATGATTTTCAGCTTTAAAGGGAAAAAAAAGCAAGAGCCATTATTAACAACAGGGTAGATTTCTTGTGGATTTCCGTCAACAAATTCAAGCAATTCGTGTTGCCACGTTTTACAAATAAAGGAGAATGAGACTTTTCCATAGAGAATGAATGAACTTACCTGCATTGTAGTAACGGTCCAGCTTCTCCCATAGGGGCTCATCCTCCCACTGGAGATTAGACAGCTTTAAAGGTTCATAGATGGAACCTGTAGAGGACATATTTGTTACACAAAAACCATCCCATACAGTAGCACATTTCCTTTTCTTTACTTCAATTGCTGCTTCATTTGTCAATGTGTGTTGGAAAAGGAAATTAACAACATGGGATCTTGTTGTGCATATCTAAAAAAATGGGCTCCTACAAATTTGACTATTTCCAGTTAATGCAAACAGAGAATAGAAGCCAGACAAGATGTACTATCAGCAATTTATTTTTTTTTTTCACTGCAACACACTGCATCACAAAGGGCTCAGATCAAACCATAATGAGAACGAGAAATTCGAATAGTAATGTAGCACTCAACCAGGCGTTACAGAGAGAGCCGAGAGAGCAGGCAGGCAGTGGAGGGAACCCCCCTCTGCTAGGCTTTCTCTGTTTTTCCACACACTTTTCTCTTTGTTAGATTTGCATTTTAATAGGTTTGACCTTGGGTCAATACCACAGGTAGCCCACTGAAAAAATTCACATTCTTACTTAAATTAGCATAATTTCCATCAGCTTAAAAACTGCAAGGAACAAAACCAATCTCTTTTTTTCCTCCCCCTTTCTGAGATAACCCTTTAAACCGGTGTAGTGGAAAATAACATTTCTTACATAAGAACAGAAAACGTAAGAAGTCCATGTCCAGCTAGTTTTGACCACCCCATGGCTAACTTCACTAATGAAAACCACTTGAAGCCACTTTGTCATAACTGCATATGTAGGTCGGCGTCCCTTCAGGGTTTCCAAATGATTGGAGGGGAGGAGCAGAATACCCCTGGATAAACAGAGCGTGCAGCTAAAAGTGCTACAGCCCATAATGTTTCCAAAACCACACGATTGCTAAAACAAAGTTAATTTCATTATATTCCAGAATATCAAGTGTCAAAATGAAAGCTTAAGGTTTATGGTCTGTTATAATCTGAAAACATTTGTATCCTGATTATATGAAACCCTCTATTGTTTATGTATTTATTCAGAATTTGCTGCAAAATTAATATTCCTTCTTTCTTGTTTGGGAAAAGGAAGGTTTCTCAACCAACGCAACCTTAAAATCTAATATGGTTGCCGCAACTTTAAAAGGGAGCGGCGTGGCGCAGAACGTTAATGGACGCTAATCAGCACACCACACCAGAACGATGAGTTGAATTGAGCTGAGACAGACGAGACATCTGGACTTCAGGTGCAGGTAGCATCATCAGAGGCCTCTATGTGAGCCGTTTAACAGAAAATAATGTGGATGCATTTTGTGAAGTTTGTCTGATGCCTCCATTAAATGCAGTAATGGCTGATGCAGTGATTTAATAAAGATACATGACAACAGAAATGCAAACAATTCTCATACAGTGCAACAACCTCTATACTGAATGTGCTGCTAAAGGTTTGCATTGCTAATAGCATTAACTTGGTCACTGATAACAGCAACTGGTGAACTCACTGGTCTTCGAAGCTGATACTTGAGCACTGATCGTGATTTCAGAGGTAAATAGAACAAGGTATGCAACATATAGGCCACCAGCACCTGGAGCTTCCTAAAATATCCTGTAAATACTCTACAGCACTTTTCTTGGAAGTAGTTTTCAACTAGAGACCGATGTGACTGAATTTACCTTTATAGATGTTAGGTTTATTAGTTCTACCTCATAGTTTATCTTCATATTTATCTAGTAAACGTCTGACATGGAAATTTCCACTAAACCCAGCTCAAGTACCTCCGTTTTGTTGAAGGTTATCTTCTATTTCAAGTAAGTAAAAAAAGAAAACTTGTATCATCCATTTATTTTTGCTGTCAAACAGAGCCCTCACTATTATGTGTGTACATTATGCTCTCTGGTGAACATCTGGATATGTTGCACAGTTTAAACCAGTAGTTTGCATACACTGAATAAAGGGCACTTTTATTTACTGTGAAATTAAGTCTGACAGAACTTTTTAATTTTTAGAATTACTAAAATTATTTCTATTTGCCAAACCAAAACCTGTTTATCTCTGTCTCCTTCCTGAGCGTTTTGATGACTGGACAATCCCATGATGTCTGTACTTGTCTATAAATGTTTGATCAGATAAATGAGACACCTTCAAGTATGTGGAAATTGTTCCCAAAGATGAACCAGACTTGTGCAGCTGTCATAATGGGAAAAGATATCTCTTCCTGGTATCTTGGTTGATTTCTATTGACTTTCCCCATCATGTCAAACAAGAAACCAGTGTGTATCAGGTGTGACTCAAAGCTCAAGGACTATGAGCTTCCAACTAACTCAGGTGTGTCAGTTAACATACCAGAGGTTTCCATCATCTGGGTTTTTTCTCATTGTTTTAAAAATTTTAGTTTTAGACATGAGTAAATAAATCTCTAACATATGTTTGTCATAAGGTGTGGCTTGATGGTAAAACCAAAATGCAGACATGAAGTGGGGACGTGGATCATATCAAATGTTTAATGGAAAAAATATCAAGGAGTACAAAAATCACACAAGCAAAGACAAAACTCAAATAATAAATCCAACAAAATCACCTAACCAGGAAAACACAGAGTTGACGTGAGGATCCGACGAGTTGTGGGTGAGACAGAGGAGCTCAAATACTAGTTAGTTGTGAGTATGACAAAAGGACAGGGTTGATGAGTTAATAGATAACAGGTGTGGGTGGTTGGAGCAGGGATCAGGCTGAGGGGAGGCGAGAATGAGGCACGGGGAGCTGGGGAGATACACAGGGGAACACAAAAGAGTGAGGCAGGAAACACAAGGGAGCTGGAAATAAGTCTAACATTAAAGAAACACTAAGACTAAAGAAAACATGATAAAGAAAGAAATAGAGGCATGAGGGGAAACTATTAAAGAGTTAAACAGACACAAGGCTGATTTAAAAATAATAAGAACTCAGGAACACAGGAACTAGAATAACCCAGAGGACTAACAAAGAAATAAACCTAACTAGAATCACCAAGGATGGACATACGAAGACTCTGACATAGAAGAATAACTAAACCTAGAGTAAGAAGATAGATACAAACACTAGGAGGGGGCGGAAATAAAGAAACACAAGAAAAAGTAAGATCTAACAAGAAATCAGTAACAACAAATAAGAAATCAACAAAAAGTGAATTAAAACAATGATAAGTAAGAAGATGAACAGCAAAACCAAACCCAAAAAACCCAGAATCTTGACAATTTTCTCTCTCATTATTGTGACATTTAGCAAATAGAAATAATTTTGGTAATTCAAACCAACCTAAACTAAGATAAGTTTGGCCTGATTTAATTTTATCCAATGAGGAAATATATGTGTTTGTGTCTTTTTATTCCACATCTATAAACTTTAGGTTTCTACTGCTTCTCTCTAGCACGTCTATTAAACATATTTCTTAATTAATTGCTAACCATGAAGAATTAAGATTTAAATTCCATTAAATTAGGAGAACAAGCTGCTGTGGGCACACTGCATAATGATGTGGAAAAATGAACCCAGTCACTTTTACTATTAAACAAGTAAGACATGGAAAACCATCCCAAGGATCTAAAAGATTTCTGAATCCACTTCCTGTCCGCTCTGGCTTTGTGCATAACTCTGACCCATATTCACATCTGCTACTTACCGAGTCTGTGAACTTCTCGATGGGGCTGGGCAACCGCAGCCATTGAGACAGCCATGCTCAAAAGGTGAAATTAAGGCCAACCGTCTCTCTCTCAGCTAAATCAGAAATCTACAGCAATTCACAGGAAGCAGTTAGTAGCACAGCGTTAGATTTGACACATGCGCCAATCAATAATGAATTACATTTAGAGGCAATGATAATGAACAACATGCAGAGAATTACAGCAGATATTAACAATGACTTGCAAAATTATTCATACCCACTGATTTGATTTTCTTTTCCTTCAGATTTTATTACACAAAAAACATAAACTTCAGTGTATTTTAATGGAATATTATGTGGCCGACCAACACAATATCAACAGTTTCTTGTTTAAATTAGAAGTCTGAAAAGTACAGTGTGCAGCCTTATTTACTTAGATAATCCTAAATAAAATCCAGAGCATCAAACTTATTTTAGAAGTTTTCAATTTTTGTATCTCAGTATAAACACAGCTGTTCAATTAAGGTTTGGGGGTTTATTTGAGAACATTAGTGAACAAACAGGATCATAAAGACCAAGCCAAATACCTCAGACTGAGGCATAGGCCGGGCACCGACCCAAAGTGAGCCCCCAGTTCTAAATCCTTTCTGACAGCACTTGGCGATTCTTATTTTGCAAAGATGTATCACCACAAGGGACTAAATTTGCAATAAATTTGCAATAACTGCAAATTTAGTCCCTGAATGTGCAAAGCTGGTTGAGACATAACTCAAAAGACTAGGCTGCAGCTAATGCTTAATTTTACTTAAAAAAATAATAAAATAATTAAATCCTGCGGCCTGTCTATAAAAGGTACAAATAACTCTTCAGGTTTTTTGTAAAAAAAAAAAAAAAAAAAAGAAACTATCTTGTCTACTACTTTGTTCTGGTATATCGCCTAAAATCCCAAGGAAATACACTGAAATGTTTGGTTGTAACATGAAGAAAGGGCTTTGAATACTTTTACAGAAGTCATTTGATGAACTATATAAAAGATAATCTACTCTACAATGATGATGTAACTATGAAAGTCGACAATAACTGCAATTAAATCAATGATTGAAGCTGTTGAATTACAGTATTCTTGAGATGCTTTCTATAAGCTGGACCAATTTTAGTAAATTACCCATATTCATGGCAAGGATGCAGGAAATGATCTGAATACAGTTGAGAACTAAACAGGTCACCTTTTTGTAATGGAACTTTTAAGAGTTTTGTCCCAATAAGAGACAAAAGTAAATTTTTACTTTCACGTTGTTTCTTGTAAACTCTTTAAAATTAAACCACCTTTAGCATTTAAGAGGCCCAGCAGGTTTGTGACTCCATCACGACGAGGCAGCGCAGGAGCAGAACGTGTTTTCTGAGGAGTCCCTGCGAACCGAGACCCTCCGTAAAGCTCCTAAAATAGCGCCAAAGCTTGGCTCGTGAAAACCCCTGACCTTTCCTGCTTGTACCATCACCTCGGATCTGAACAGGTTGAGAGTACAAAACAGACTAGAGTCAGGCTCGAGGTCAGGCCTTCACACACAAGCTGCAGCACAGCAGACACCGCCGGGGCGCGTCATACAACGGGAGATCGTGCAAAGTAAATGAGTCAGACCTGATCTCTTTGATCGGGCTTTAAATTCCAAGAGTTTCCATCCGACATCTGCCAGACTCGCCATGTTTACTTTCAGTCAATTCCGCCAGGACATAATAGCATAACTTCTGCTCTGTGCCCTTCAAAGTAAAACGTCTATGGCTGTGATTTACAGTCAAGATGAGGATATATTATATTTAGTGAGTTTGGAGGGAAATTTATAAATGAAGTAGTTTATGGTATGAAAAATGTTGAGGTTTAGTTTTAAATGTTCAGCTTTAAGAATGAAATGCACTTATTTTGAAGAGCAACAGCAACACTTCCCTTGCTACTGCTCTCCAGCTTTAAACACCTTATCTGTAAGGCTACCAGTTTGAACGACATTGACGTAAATAATATAGTTATTTCATTAAATAATTTTGGTGTACTTTATGTTTTTACGGAAACTAAATTCTGATAAAAATAACACAAAAAATCTGTACAAATTTTGAAGAATACTTATTGCATTCAGAAGAAGGTTGTGTTCTTCCCAGCCGTAAAGCGGTGTGCCGTATTCCGGTTGGTGGATGTTGTGGAGCTGCACTTGTACCAGGATGCGGATGTTTACATTAAAGACCTTTTTAATAACGTCTTTGTTACTTTTATTGGAGCAACGAGCCGTCTTTGCTCTTCAAGATGTAACGGCGGAGCTGTTCGGGACCAACAAGTATGGGACGGTGGCGGCGTTTGGTGACTTCAACTCGGATAAACAGACTGACATCTTTGTCATCAGAGAGCGTATGTTATACTGCTATCATGAGCGACCTAACACACAGCTGGTCAGATGAATATAAATATACTTTTATAGTGCTAAATATAAATTGTCGGTCGGTGTGTTGTTGTTTTCTGAGTATTAATTTTCGAGGGGGGAAAGATACGTCCAACTCCATCGCTTGTCAAATGGAAACTTCCTTATTTACCTAGTTAAAAAAACTTACTACAAAATACACACTTTTTTACAGCCGTAAATGCGCAGGTGGAATTTACCAAATTAATTATGACCTCATTAAGCTGTTGCAGTGATTCAGGAAGTAGACATAGTTAATTAAGCACACCTGTGGTATCTGTCACGAGACACAAGTGTGCGGTCTTATTTATTGTTTTTAATGTGAGAAAAAAAAGAAAGAAAGAAAGAAAGCGACATAAATTATTCAAGCTCACTGTAAGTAAAGCCAGTCAAAAACAGAGCTTTGTCTGACAATGACTATATAAACCCCAAATGCTCTCTCTAAATAAGCAAAAAGAATACAATTTTAATAAGCCTTTTTTCAAATCGACATCAACGATTGTGAATAAAATTGGTTATGATGTTTTATGTTTTTATCATATAAATCACTTTGAATTGCCTTGTTGTGAAAATGTGCAATCCAAATAAATTTGACCATTACTTGTAGTTTTTCATGACCCTGGCACAGAAACGGATTCAAACTATTGTTGTTTTGGGCCATTTAAGCTTTGATAATCAAAGCTGAGGCTCTTTGGACCTAACTCAGGAACAGAACCTTTGATTCTGATCTGAACCAAACACATAAAACAGCAGAGAACTTTAAAATTTACCTGGAAAATTTCTAGATTATTATTTTTTGTAGGGGAAAAAAAAGAACTGGAAATATAAATGGCAAAAATCTCCAACTTGTGTTTACATATAAACAGTTGTTATTGATTACTATATTTTACTACACCATAGATGCCAGTCATGCAAGTTTCCACTCATCCAACACAAATAATTAAAAAAATTCAGGGGAGTGTAAATGACATTTTAAAATAACTAGCATTGCAATTATTATGTTTGATTTAAAATTTGTTTTATCCACTTTTTAAGTAGTTGAAGTCTGGAGAACTTTACTTCATATCACCTACTTTTGAATATTCGTCAGTGACTGTCTGCTTGTCCATACCAGGGGTTTGTTGTGGTGGGTAACAGATCTGTTTTAATTCTCTGTGTTATTTTCCAACTTTTGCAGAGACTGAGGTGGTGATTTTTTTGGCTGACTCCAAATCTCCTTACTTCAAGCCCAAAGTTAACATCACCAAGGACATGGTGAAAGGGTAAATATTCTGAGAAAAAAAAACAAACTTTTTTTCTTTTGACAGGTAATTATACAAGTTATAGTTTCCATGGTTCTGTCTGCTGTATGCATGCAGTTTGTTTTAGTGATATGATAATTTCATCTCAGTATCCCTCTTTCCTTTTCCAGGGAGAAAATCACCAGTGTTGTACCTGGAGATTATGATGGAGACTCTCAGATGGATGTCCTTCTAACAACTCAGAACACATCTTCAAAAACATCAGTTTTTATTTTCTGGGGAAACAACCACACAATAGGTAAATATTAATAATAAATGATAGCTTAGATTGAATTCACTCTTCTTTCTGAACTAGTTTCTTTCCCCCCCCCCACAAAGTGTATGTTATAAATACAGTAGTGTGAAATGAGTATTTTTGCCGTCTTACAATTTTTTTCAGTTTTTGCTTTTTCCTTTAGTCACAGTTTGAGTTTTCACATCATACTAGTTTTGGAAAATCCATCCATCCATATTCTTTACACCCTTGTCCCTTAGTGGGGTTGGGAGGGTTGCTGGTGCCGATCTCCAGCTAACGTTCCAGGCGAGAGGCAGGGTCACTCTGGACAGGTCGCCAGTCTGTTGCAGGGCAACACAGAGACACACAGAACAAACAACCATGCACACACACACAAACACACACTCACACCTAGGGGCAATTTAGACAGACCATTTAATCTAACAGTCATGTTTTTGGACTGTGGAGTACTTGGAGAAAACCCACACATGCACAGGGAGAACATGCAAATTCCATGCAAAAAGACCGGGGCCGGGAATCGAACCCAGAACCTTCTTGCTGCACGGCAACAGCTCTACCAGCTGCGCCACTGTGCAGCCCAATTTTGGAAAATATTATCTAAATAATAAAAAAAAGACAATTTTCAAATTACTGTCCTTTTCATCAAGGGGAAAGAAACTAATAAAGTCCTCTACTATGTGAAAAAAGTAGCTAATTTTGCTGCGGTTAGCAGGAATCAAGAGTTTCTAATAACTGTCAATGAATCTGACTAGCTTGAGGTCTGCAGAGCTTTAGATGCTGTTTTAGACTTCCTGGTTGGATAGTTGATGTGCATTTGTTGTAATTTTGGTTGAATAACCTCTCCTAACATCCACTGCTGGATGTTTTTTCACTGGTTGTGAATGTTGGTTTGCTGGTCTCCCAAAGTTTAAAAATGCCATTGTAACCCCTTCCAACCTTCAGTAACTCTGTTTTTATACTACTTTTTCTTTTAGATGGCATGTTGCTTTTTGAGACCTTTCAGGTGTTGGGGAGCTTTCCAGAAAACTACTTTAATCAGAGTTAATTTATGATTTAAGAAAGTGCTATAGCTTTTTCTTTCAGGTTTGGATGCTTTTTTGTTCACCTTGTTGAATTAAATCATAATTTGAAACCTTGCTTTTTTTATTCCACTCAGGTTATTGTTGTTTAACAGCAACAATTTAGGTCTGATAGAAAAGCAAAAGCAGAAGATGTCATTAAGGGGGTAAACAGTTTTCCACCTCCTCACTGGATGTATTTAGTTTAAATATATTGTGAGCAATTGCATGTTTTTGTAGAACTAGAGCCACTAATAGAAGATGTTCTTATCATGCTTTTCACACAATTTTTATGACAGATTTTTTCATAGTATCCAATAAGTGACTCTGTACTATAAATAGTTGAAGATTTTAGTAACACTTTATTTGAAGGGGTGTGCATAAGACTAACATGACGATGTTATATCGTAAACATGATATCACATCTGTCATGAACATAAAGAAGTCTTTATGAATGTTTATGACAGTGGTCATAAAGTGTCATTCGGTAAATAATGACACCTTTAATGCAAAGTTGCTCAAAGTTGCATTGAAAGTCCAATAAAAATGCCAACTTTGCATTAAATTGTAATTGTTTACAAAATCCTAAAATGAAATGAAGCCTAAAAGTGTGAAAATTCTTGACAGGTGACAATGCATAGCAGGGCTGTCAAACACATTTTCATTTTAGGCCATATCAAGGTCAACTTTATATTTAAATGATTCGTTGTAGTAGACAGTATTGATAAAACTACCTATTAACAAACTGTTAAAATATGAATAAACAGCTGTCTTTGCATTTGATGAAAACTACTTGAAATTTAAACATATCAAACATCTTTTCACATTCATGTGATTTGGCAGATTTGACAGGGTGTCCACATATCCTTAAAAAAATCTTAAATTCATGTATTTAAGGCATTAAAAAATATTAAGTTTGCCTTGTGGCATGACTATTCAGTCTTGTAAGAAGGTTTTTTGTTTGTATTTTGTCGGGATTTTCTGTCAGGCTAAAATTTGAGTCACACTTGGACATCTTTTTTGCCTTCAGTGACTCGAGGTGGTTGTTAGCAAGCTACTGTAGACCCTTTCTAGCTAGCTAGCTTTTTAAAATGTCTTTTATAGGTAAGTGTAAATGTTGACAGAATGACATTTGTTTTTGCCACCGGCTTGCTTCTCTTGCCAACCCATAAGAACCAGCAGGATCTCCAAATGTCCCCTATGTTAACAGATTTTTTGGTGTTAGATTTCATTCAAGCTGGCATTTAAAAGGTCTTAAAAAGTCTTAAATTTGAGTTGCTGCAGAATCATTGGCTGTGATTTAATCGATAAAATAATTTTTAAGCACATTGTTATCTCAAAGGTTCTATTTCTAGAGACTACAGGGCCACATAAAAACATTTGGCGGGCTGGATCAGATGCATGTGATGCAGAGAAACCAGTTTAGAGCAAACAGAAATGTTTTCAGGGATGATTGCCTTCCGTCAAGAGTTCTGCCCCTTGCAACATGTCAACATATCCTATAGATGCTTGATGCCTCTGCACAACCAGAAGCTTCGTTCTTCTGTTGAATAAATGGATTTTCCTTCACTCTGCTGTGCAGAAAGTAGAAAATTCTTGTCATGCCAGTGAAACTGAAAACTTTCAGAAGAGTCTGTAATAATTTACTCTTTAGAAAATCAAAATTTCTTTCACCTTTTTATGTCCTATGCTTGGGAAAGTTCAATGGGGCAAATTTTTGGAGAGGGAGAAAACATATTTTGTCCTTAAAAAGCCATCTTATGGTTTTTGGGCCACAGTCGGCATCAGTAAGGGATTTAATTTAGATTTGGAATTTGCCTGTGTCTTCCTGGAAACCCCACTGGATTTGCTGGATCAGTTCAGGACCTTTTATTCACCTTGCAAGAGATCTTAGTTTTGCAGCTCAGCAGTCCTCTGGAAAATCTTTTTCCCTTTGCTAACTGGGGTTCATGAGAGAGAATATCTGACAAAAAAAGGACATAAAACTCAAATGTCTGCACATATGCTGCCTTATAGGGCCATAGATTAGAATGGTTTGAGTTTAAGTCTAGTTTTCAATCATTTGTCTGTTTTTTTTTTTTTTTTTTGTTGGTCTTTCTCCTGTTTACGTCTCATTTCACCAGACAGACTCTGCTGCCTTTTTAATTCATGACCTGCCTTCTTTGTTCCTTTCCTGCAGATACCTCTGCAGGACAGTGGCATACCATAAATTTCACCTTCACAGATCAGCCTCTTGTTATGGAGTAAGTATTAGTTTCAAGGTTTTTCAGATACATTATGCTGTGAATATTTTAAATACTAATTGCAGGAATATATTAATGTTCCTAATGGGTTTTTTTTCCCACAGTTTCAATGGCGACATGATTCCAGATGTCTTTGGGGTGACCACGCCTCCCCAAACTGTAGTCTGCTATCTTACCAAAAGGTGAAAGTAATACCTTTCAAAATGCACATTTCTTAGCATTGTCATTAGCTGCTACTCAATAATTTATTCAGAATAATATAGAATCATGTTTTTTCCCCAACTTTAGGATTCAAGACTGCAGGAATGATTTTAATAAATCAATCAAAATGCGCATTCCTCACTCTAATGCTTTCATTGACCTCAACAAGGACTTCACTGCTGGTGAGTAACAGATCATTTATCAAGTTTCCAATAAGAAAAAGATGAAAAATGTGTTTTGTTTGCTCAAACCAACTACTTTAAGTTTGTCGGCTAGAGAAGCTGAATGAATGGTAGTGGAAACATACAAAACTGCATTTTTTGTCTCCTGATCAGTGTTTAAGTTATTTTTCTTATCATGTTTATTATTATTTTTGTTTTAAAATAGTGACTGTAAAAGCATCTGATTCTGTGGTTGTATTCCTAAAGCAGCTCTGCTCCCCACACAGCTGTAACCGGAGCATTTCAGTAATAAATACTGACAGCTCCAAAATTACTGACTATGGGCAGAAACCTTAATACATCTGCCTGTGAGTGTTGTTTTCTATTACACTGGTGATGACGATGCTTGTTGTCACTGAGATTATTACAGTCAAATTCGAGTTTTTGTTCTCGGATGAGCTTAAAATAAATTCTTGGACAACTTACATCACTGAAGAAATAAAAACACAAATTGTTTATCAGATTTTGCTAAGGACTTCAACATGTGAATGTTGATTCATTACATAGATTTTAACATGTTGAAATTTTTTGATTAATATCTGTTTTTTTAGCTTGTACAAGGTTCAGAGGTTAGCCATTGTGTTCATGTGAACAGGTTTTTCAAAGGTTCTATTTTGCAGTGTGAAAGCAACCCCAGCAGCTGAAAATGTAACAAATGTTGCAACTTTGGTCCTCAAACAAACCCAGTCTACCAGACTACCAGGTGTGAAAACACTCTTACACCATTCTTCCTCGGAAAACTGTTCAGGCTCTGTCAGGTTGCATGTGGATTGCCTTTGAACAGCCCTTTTCAAGTCCTGCCACAAATTCTCTTAGGATTAGACCTGAGCTTTGACTGGGTCACTGCAGAACATCCACCTTGTTGTCTCCAAACTCATTCTGTGCAGCTTTGTGTTGTTAACTTGTCGGAAGTTAAATGTTCTCCAAAGCAGATTGACACTGCATTCATTTCACCTTCTCCATTTGCTGAGAAGCATCACCAAAGCATGACCGTGCCACTGCCGTGCTTCATGCTGGAAATGTGGCGAAGCACGTTTGCTGTCTGCCGTTTTTTATTTTGTAGAAATCAGTTTTCACTTTGACATTAATGGGATTTTTGTCTTGTTTTCTTTTTAGTCAAAAAATCATTTTGTTGATCATGATTGATTTGCAAAAGCAATAAAAATGGCAAAAACATTTGAGGGGTGGAATAATTTTCAGAGCCACTGTACAGTTTGTATCTGTATGTACCAATCAGTAGACCAGGGGGATCTTTGTGGTAATCTATAACTTTTTTATGTGCAGCCAGCTTTTTTTACTTTGCATTGGACAAATGTGTGGCAGAGACATGAGAAAATTAATTGGAGAAATCTTAAAAAAAAAAACAAAACAAAAACAACTGCATATCTGGTGGGATTTTACTCCTGGCTGCTGCTGTTTGTGAGGGGTGGCTTACAGAATGCAGAAAGAAAAAAAAAAGTGAGAGAGAAAAGTAGGCAGGAAGCGATGGAGCGATAAAGCTCAACTGGAAAGAAGAGATGGTTTGAAAGAAGAGGATGGCTGGAAAGATAAAAGAGGGATGTGAGGGGGGGAAAGAGCTTTTAGAAAGGCTCAGTTCACTGTCGGTGGAGGCCACCTGCTCCTCTAAGCGCTACCGGCTGGAGCGTCACAGAATGGAGCAGGGAGAGCTTGAGTCTCAAAGATGGGCAGGTTTGTTCTTGTGAGCTGGTTCTCCCTCCATCGGATGATGAGAGTGTTTGCTGTGCTACTGAAAAAAACCCTGACAGTAAATTTTTAGATGTAGATTTCAGTAGCAACAATATAGTCCCCAGATTATATGTTGAAAACGAATTCATATCATTCTTTTCAGATTATCTGTATCAACCTTTGCCATGTTTCCTGTTTTTCTTTTTACATCTATAGACTTTTTATGTTTTAGTCCATCAGAGGAAATACAACCAATGAAGTAAATACTCTGACAAAAGATGGAAAGGTTTGAGAGATAGTAACAGTCAGCACCCAGAGGTACTGTCTTACAGCTGCTTTGTCTTTTACCTGCTGGGTATTAAGTGTTGTACCTTCAATATTTGATTAACATATCGTTTTGTGCAAAAATGTGGTTGCCTATCAGAATTTCTTACAAAGAAGCTGTAGGACTGAATTAATTTCTCCTATTGTGCTTGAAGCCACATACTCGTAGTCAGTTTTTTAAAAAGTAAAAGTGAAAACAACCACTCTTAAAATAAGAGCTCTCACATAAGAATCAGGGTCATGAAGTTTCTGTGTTGACAGCGTTTCTTTTTTTCTTGTGCAAATCTGCTGTGATAAAAGGAGTAGGCGGCCTAAAACGTAGACATCTTTATAAATTAATCTGCATGGATATGTTATTTACCAGCGAGTCAAAGCCGGCATAGAAAGCATCCCTCCGAAACTAAACAGAGAGTCAATTGATATTTGTTGTTTTAAAACTTTTCAATTGCTTTGACCCTTTACCAGTGCAAATCTTTATCTTATGATTTTAATCAGTGTGTTTCCAGGGGGAAGCAACACAATCTGGTCTTTTACTGGTGCCATTTAAGAACAGAGTCACTGCAGTGTCAGGACTCCAATCCTGGTCTGCTCAGTGGCATCACTGTAAACAGTTTCATAATGGTATATTGGCTGACCCCACTATATCAGCAGTTCCAGCTATGGAAGGAAAAAAAAAACTGGAATTGTTTCCTTGCTAATGTCATGGCCTCATTTAGCCTGCTTATTGGTCTCTCTGGCCAAGCAACCTGGCAGTGACAGTGACATATAGCATACGGCCCATAATCTTTTGGCAGCCATTACCTCTAACAGCAATATATTCATATCAAATTAGTGTTTTTTACCTTTCTTTTACTGCCAGTTCATTTGTGTTTGTCAAACAAATCAAGAGAGTTTAGACCTTAATAAACCTCATAGATTTTCTTGTTTTTCGACAAACACTTCCTGAAAACACTTGAAAACCAAATGGGTGTAATAACACTTTACAACCTGTTGGTTGGACAACTTAAATAACAGATTACAAAACAATAAATATCTTTATTGTTGAGTTAATCTGTCTAATTATTCAGAAATTTAGAAGCAAAAAAGGACTTTTGAATTGAGAATGTTGCTGTCTTGGTCGATTATATGGTTTTCCATTAAAATTAAATTATATGCGATTAGTTACAGACCCTGCAATTAACGTGATTCAAAATTTTAATCGAGTCCCACCACTAGATTAAAACCATGATATACATTAATACTGGCAGCCGGCCTTCTCCTGTTATATTCAGGAACTATCCCCCTATTTAGGTCTGTTATTTGAAGAGTGTTATTATGGCTCCAGGCGTCACATCACGTGCCCGAAGAGAATCTGTGGAGCAGGAGTCTACCAGCAGCTTGATTAGAAACTTTGTTGAGAGAAAATGTTGTAATTGCATAGTACTTATAGATGGTATTTTTTGAGAATGGCATGCACAAAGACAACAATACTGGCATAAGGATTCATTGCTAGGCAACAGGGATGGTAATTCTCTGCAGCATCCAATTAAACTACCTCTGTGTTGAAGTGGCTTGTTGATTGTCTGACTAATATCACTGGGGTGGTGGGAGAAGAGAACAGATTTGCCACCTAACAAGGCTGGCCGAGAAGAACAGTTGCTTGTTCATGAATTATGTTTACATTTTGCAGGGCACTGTAGCAGAAATTCTAGTTTTGCTTGTCATCACTCGTAAGGATATTGCATGAGTTTTAAACTCACCAGCAACCACAGTAGTAATGTCTGAAATATACTGCTTAGCTTTTTCTGGTAAACTTCCTAAATATATTTCTCAGCCCTTTTAGCTCTGTAATCCCAGGGAAACTCATCTGTGATTCCTCGTATTGCAACTTTATGCTATCAAAAGAAGTTCAAAACTGGGAGGCTAATCCCTAATTCAGATTTCAACACACACTTTAATGTTTAAAGATTCTCCCTCCAGGACTGATCCCCTTTCAGATCACAGGTCAGCAATAAACATGGTCCCACAAAACAACTATTATGCATATTTTTTTCCCATTATATTATGCAAGTTTATTTTAGATTGGAAATCCTGTGTGCTTTCAGAACAGGCAGTTGAGATTGCAGAACCAAGGGTAGTGACTTACAACTCCCAGCGTTCACCAGAGCAATATGTCTGAGGGGAATTCGCTAAATGGATGAGCTTTTTAACTTCAATGTGTTAAATATATCCTATGTTGTGTATTTTCTTTAATAAGAATCTTTACGCTCTTGGAAAATCAATTTGATTAGGATTCATAGGACAAAGATGGGATAAGTGGATTGTATACGTAATATTGACACAAGTACAGCTCTATCACTACATTTGTAATGAAAACTAGATCCTTCTTAGCAGAAAATGCTAGCTGCTCCCCATCATAAAATGCTTTTCAGTAATAGTAATGGTCTAACTTTCCAGGTTGTTTTGCCTTTTCTGAATTGTGGAGAACCTTAAGCATTGTTGGGCTTTTAGTGTTTTACTTCAACCTTCACGTCAAAACCTGTTAAAACGTTAGTCTAATTTTTTCTATTTCTAAAGATGTTCTTTTAATTTCACACATACTGCATATTACCTGTATCTTGCAAAAAAAAATCTTTTTGAATACTTATATTAACTGTAAACTGTCCAGAGGTCACAATTTCAGAATTTTGCCTTTTGCAATTGGGTTAGAAATAAACATCAAGATATTTGAACTGTTGTTTGCTAACTGAGTCAGAATTGTCCAAACTCGCATCTCAAATGATTATATTTTCTTCTTCATGATCTAATACTTAGCATAATACAAATACTACTACTATACGAAAAAGAAGGGAAACAATCATTTTTATATATTTTTTGTAATGTCATAGTCTCCTTTGGTGTTCCACAAGGTTCAGAGCTCGGTCCAGTTTTAAACATTCTGTAAATGCTCTCATTGAGTGATGTCATTAGGAAACACCATGTAAGACCATTCACTGATAACTGATGCAATCAAGATTTATTCATCCATTATACCAGGTGATTCCAACAACTTCCTTATCTTACAGGGAAGGAAGTGGAGTTTCCCTTGAACCCCAACTAATCTGAGGTTGTTGTTGTCTGTCCATAAAAGCACCAGGACTCAGTAGCCATCCATATTCTTACACTGGTGAGAGCGTGGCTGCAGTATGTGGCAGGCTAAAATATCTCAAAGGTTGGGCATTAAAAACTGTGTATTAACATTTAGCAACTAGGGTGGTTTTTGCTTTTCTTTTATCATAATTAGTACCTTACTTGGGTTTCGTTTACAATTTTGTTGTTGTTTTAGAGATATTTTCTTGAATAATGGTCATTGTAGTTTTACCAAAATGAGTGAACCATCATGGCTTTATACTGGACACTGCTTTTGATGGCAATAGTCAGTTAAGGTTATGGTCCCAAGTCTGAGGACTTCAGGTGCTCAGACTTGGGAATCCACACCACATTCCTGTCTATGAAATGAGCTGATATGAGTTTGTTACCATAGCTTCTGAGAGGAGTTTCTATTTATGCAGTTGTGTTCAGCATATAGGAAGTGTCATGAGCAAAATAGTGTGTGCAAATGTGTGTGTGCGTGCGTGCGTGTGTGCGTGCGTGTGTTTTGGACATAATCCTCCCTATAGCTACTGCACCTACGTTGTTCCCTGTAATGGTTTTAGAAGATTAGCTCTTTCGGGAATAGCATTGCTCCATTCTGTGCGTGTGTGTTTTTCCATGTTTGTGAATGAGCCGTTTTGATGGATCGGAGTGGAAGACACAATGTGGAGTAGGGCAACATATTGGCTTAGAGACGGATTTATTCTGCGGAGCTCAACACTTTGTTCTTGGCCTGGATTCAGTATTTTATCAGTTTGTGTGTGTGTGGTGGGTGTGCGTATCAAAACCAGCATCAGGGTGTTGGGGACAGTTTAATAATGGTGTTGCTCAAGCTTGTGAGGGATTAGTTGGGCTGTTATAGCTATTGAAGCTTACATTATGTTTGCATTGATTTATATCTGTGTGTAGCTGTGTAATGTGGAGTGTATCTGTTTAACAGCATTCATTCTTTATTGTTGTACTACAGTAACAAGCAGGGATGATCTGAATTAGCAGTTCTGAATTTTCAGCTCCTCCTAACACACACAAGTAGTTGTTATAAAATTATTTTATAGATTTATAGCTTTTATGAACTGGAGAAAGAATCTTTTTTTGTCTTTGACCTGCTGATCAGTGGTCAGAGCTGATGAAGAAACATTTGGCTGACTGGTTTGATGTTTTGGCTGCAGAATTTAAATAGAGTGTCCATACTGGGAAGGTTTTAAAATCAAAATAAAATGTTTGGGATTGCTTTGTAATTATTTATCATATAGAATATGCTTCATTGATCTATGTTTTTTACGTGCAACCTTCTGAAGCTTTCTCAAGACTTTTTGGAAGCTGGTGACTCGCATGCATTCTGTTAAAATGCCAAACTTTACAGCAAATGTAAAAAGTCCGCCTTTAACCTGTTACAGTGCATAAAATTATAAATATTTTGGTTTTGATAAAAAATGTTTTAGTTGTGTACTAAAGTTGTTAGTACTTTTATAAGACAGCAAAAGGACCACAGTCCAAATCCCACCTATGGCATTTCTATGGAGAGTTTTCCTTTAGGTATTTTTTAAGTTATGACTCCACATCACCCTAAATTATGCGTATTTGGCTAACTGGTCACTCTAAATTTGAGCACAAACCGTCATGTCTAAATGTATTGTGCCTCTTTGTTACCTTGTGTCTTATGATGTGTTCAGGATGTATCCTTTATTTTACAGATTGATTGCAGATGATAGACATCCGCCACCTTGTGATTCTGCAAATAAGCCAGATTTAGAAAAAGGATGAATATTTTTAATTTCCCTTTCATAACTTTAATCCTTCTATTAATAGTTTAGTTAAAACATTTTTTCAACAGTTCACTGAAATTCATTAAGTAATAATTTTCTGTCTAGCCAGCCAACTTGTAATTGGCTAAAGCTTAGAACTCTGTATTAGTATTAGTTGTTTGAAAAAATTAAATAAAATAAAACAGCACACGTGTTTTAATTTTTGGGTTTTAACATTTAAATCATGGAAATTGTTTATATTACTAACAATAAATCAAAGTGAAAAAGTTGACTGGTTCAATGAAAATAATCCAGTAATGGTGTCACTGTAATAATCTTGCTCTCCTGTCTAAAAAAAGATCATTTTATTTGGATTTTGTTCTGTGTTTGTAATTTACATCACAGGGCCTCGGGGGTCACAATCATGATTGAAAGCCTAGTCATCTAAAGATGTTACTCTTGCTGTGACAGGTGTCTCGAGGGTCAGTCTGCAAACTGAACAGCTATAACTCTGTCTGGGCAAGGAGAAACATACACAAAACTGTGTGCGTGTGCGTGTGCGTGTGCGTGTGCGTGCGTGTGTGTGTGTGTGTGTGTGTGTGTGTGCGTTAAATGGTTTGAGTAATGTGTACTTTCACTGAGCGAACGGACGATTTTCGGTAATTGTTGTAAAGTAATCTTGCCCCTGAGAATTATCCACATTGTGTCACTTCTTAACCATGAATCTCCATTTGTTCTCCTGAGGATTCATGAAATAGATAAACACACATTTATGGAAAATAGTGAAGAGAAAGGATGCATATTCTTTTTTCCACATAAAGATCTGAAAAGTATACAATGGATTTGTATTCAGTTTCTCTTAGTTTATATTTTGCAGAGACTGAGATTTTTATTTGTCTTTGTCTAAATGGCTGAAGATCAGTTAGACTGAGTTGAGAGTTTGTATAAGTATAAACGTTTCAACTTTTGTCACTGATTATTAATCAGTTTTAGCTCAGGACTTTGACCAAACCATTGTAGCACAAGAATATTCCTGGATATAAGCCAAATCATTATGTCTGACTTTCTTCTTCTGACTCCTTCATCAAGTCAGTCTTAAAGTTTACGACTACTAGTTATCCTGCCAACAAAATCCAGCTGAGCTCTGGACCTATGCAGCTCCTTCAGAGTTACATTGGTCTATTTGCTTCTTCTCTGCATAATTCCTCCTTTTACCTATTATCTCTTGGCAAGTTTTTACATGTGTATCACCCATTCCATTTCCGGATGACAGGGTTTGTTGTTCTTTCAAAGAGCTTGAATACGTTTGTAAGACACTGCTTTCCTTCGGCTAGAATAACAGGCAGCAGTTATTGATTATTTGGACTCCATTGGCATGTCTTCCGGCCAAGTTTGCCGGTGAGGGAACCCTGGTTTCAGTTGGACAAATCTGTTTCTCAGCTGACAGCTGTGACATTTCCCTCAGAATGCCAAAGGCTCCCCCCCCCGTCCAGCTGAGGGATGACCCAGTCGAGGGGTTAAAGACGAAGGGAACAAATCGATACAGATAAACACTGAGGTCTTGACTGATAAGCTGCAGGATGTCTTTTAGCTTAACTATGAACAAATATACACAAGATACAAGAGTCACAAGAGCAACCGAACGCACACACACTCTGTGGTTTAATACATCTTATTTTGCTTCATTATTGTCAACATCATTCAAAGTCCATCTCAAACACAAAGTAGACATCTTTCCTGCAGACCCATAAATAAAGCAATTTGATCATTTGGCTGGATGGCCTTCCTTGAGCTCGTTTTGAAACCGCCCTGCAGGGATAAACCACACGTGTGTGTGTGTGCGTGTGTGTTGCTGCTGTGGCATTTACTATATCCCTTTGACAGGCAAGGCAGAATAGGAGTCACAGCTTGTTTGCTGGGTAACAGGCTAACAAATAAGCCTCTCAGGGGCAGTAGAGACATGAAGTAAAGGATTGGCTCTGTGCCTCACGCCTTCCCATCACTTCACATCATTTTCTTTACCTCCGTTTCTCTTTTCCTATGTTTCAGCTGGGCTTTCTGTTCTGTTCCTACTCTCATCTTGTTTTAAGATAATACACTTTTTCTTTGAAAAAGTGTATTATCAGCTGAAGCTGAACCTAAGACGACTAGCAACAAACCTGCAGACTGACTTTTGTGTGTTGACCTGAACACAACACTGCACATCATTGAAAAAAAGTACTGCTTTGAAAAAAAAGCAGTACTTCTGGAGAAAAAAAGTGAAAAAAAAGTACAGCTTTTTTTTTCTTTTTTACCCCAGACAAAGGCAAACATACACCTAATGGTCTTCGTCTTGTGTCGCCAAGTGAGGCAACGGCGTACATGCACAAAAACACGACTCAACGGCTAATACAGCAGGTGAAGTGCTGGCTGTCAGATCTTCTTTACACGCTGCCTAAACAAACCAGAGAGCTGCTGACTGAGCTGGAAGGTGTTTTACAGGTCCAAGATGGAGATGTTATCCCCATGTTCTTTCCTTTAGATTGCTCTTGTAACCTGTCTGTGTAAAATAATAAAGTAGGACTTGGTGCTGATTTTTGAGAGGAAAAGGTACTTTGAGTACATAATTTATGTTTTGATATTGGATATCCCCCCAAAAAAATCAGATAACTTAATTCAAAACTAAAGAAACAGATGCTGCTACTTGAAAAATGAGTAGATGTGTAGTTTTTTTCTATCAAGTTCTAGTTTCACTTATCTAGGTAAGAGTTGTTCTAAAATAGAAACAGGCAGACAAAAAAATGAGTTCACTCATTAAGGAGTCACAGTGATTCTGTTCTGATGTATAGGCTCTGCACCAAACCGCACTGCGCTATCATAGTTCTTTGGCTTCTGTCACTTTCTTTTCTGCTCTCCTTCATCTCTGCAACTATCCAAACATCCTCATTGTTTTACAGCCACTTTAAAACTCACTTTAACTACTCAACAAAATACACCCAACTTTTAAAAAATAGACTTATTTTACTATGTTGACAAAGTACATACTGTTTCTTTCGTGTCTCTTAATCTGTCTGTGTGGGGTTTTTTTTCCAAGTGGGATGTTGGCACAACACTCGGATCTGTCTGCACCAGCAAAGGTATTTTATAAGACCAGGCTGAAGCTGAACCTAAGACGACTAGCAACAAACCTGCAGACCGACTTTTGTGTGTTACCCTGAACGCAACACTGCACATCATAGCTGAGCTAAACTTAGACTGGATTTGCATATATATGTTAGATTTATATATGATAAACTACAAGAAGGGCTTTGACTGGATTGATAGGATAAGTTGTTTAAGATATCAAGAGCCCAGAAGAAGAATGGAATCAAGTGAACTACTAGCACTCAAAGCAATGATGTGTGGATGACCTTGGAGTGACATCTCACACCTATCAATGAATACACAATAAGCTGTAACAAGTAGATACAGCTTATTGTATCTACTTACATGTTGGTTGTCTGTACTGAGATCAACAGTACAGTAGACACATATCCCAACATTTGTTGATATGTGTAGGATTTAAGGAAAGACATTGGAGGAAGTGGAAGTTTTCGTACACCTTGCCATCAACAGATAGTTGCCGATGTGAAGAATGGAGCCAGAAAGGCAAGGAAAACATTCATCCAAATAAAGGAAATCTTCAACCTTGAAGGATTTGTCACCATGAGGAAAACTTTTACAGTTTTATTTGAACACCGACATGAACTATACTCTTCTTTTTTGAGCATTTATTTGCAGTACAATTGTCAAAGCCATAAAGAGACTGCAAACCTTTACAACTGTTTGAAAAATAAGATGAGGAACACTGACCTTTCCCGCTGAAACAGCCAAGTGTGAAAGAAGATATCCTTAAGAGAAGCTGACGATGGATCAGCCACGCTCTGCTGATGAGATTTGGATGCAGATGTCAAAAGTCTGAGCTGAACCAGCCGGAAAGAAAGACAGAATACAGATGGTTGAAGATCACTGGTCAGCGGTCTTTGCTCCAAGGGAGCCAGCATGTGATTTTAATAAGTGTAGTAAAGTAGATAGTTGATGTTATCATTTGTAATAAGAACATAACAGGTGATCATCAAAACCCCCCAGTGTGGACTTGGCTCTGAGGTCTTTCCAGGTTATTTGCTACATTCATTAAAAAGTGCTCTTCATTGTGAATCCAATTAGGACTAACTCAGCAAGAGAGAGAGAGAATCTGAATCTAAGTGTCTCTCCCTGGAAGTTTGTCGTAGTCTGAATTTAGACAGTAAAGATTTTCTGTTTTCAGATAATTTGGGACAATATTTGTGTCAACACTCTGTCCATTGCCTTTATGGGAATGGATGATATTTACAAATATGTTTTTAGCTCATATATTTACATTATTTCAGGTGAAGATTAATAACTTTAAGAAGACAGAGAGAGGTTTTGGAGCTAGTCTTCAGCATGATAGCCTTACTGGATTGTATTCACTGAATGCCAATTAGCTGGAATTTGCATAGATAAATAAATGGATATTGGTGCAATGTCTTTCAAATAGATGTGCATCTAACTTTAAACCCTACATGGTTGATATTGTATCAACAAAGGCTGCATGATATTAGAAAATCTTGAGGAGGCGATAATATTGATAAACTTTACCATGACGATATCGTGTGCGGTATATACCTGTTTTCTTCTTTCCTCTCCTTCTAATCTGTACTTATTCTGAACATTATTGTCTTTTGTGTCTAGTGTGAGCTTTGTTGCCCTGTCCTGCTGACTAAATGTTGCATTTGCTACTAAAATGCTACTTGAAAACTTGTAAAATATAGTAATCAACAATTAGTGCACTCCAAAAAAATTAAATGAATGTCATATGAAAATAGCAATGACTACTCTCGATACTCTTGATTTTGTAGTCTTGTTATCACCATTGTTACACTAGCTCTAAATTCTAAGGAAACTTCTAAATGATTTGCTTCCTCTGCCAATAAGGCAGACCGTTTTTTGTGCTTATGTTCTCAGTATTTTAAACGCATAATGTTCTATTTTTTTCCATTTTGTTTTGTTACATCATGTTTTAGAAACATTCTACTCTTAGAAATCAATCAGTTTTAGAAAACCCATAATTGTGCCCTTCAAGGGTCAACAGCAAATCTATAGAGAGTTTGTGATATTTATTGTTTTTATGGGTCCAAAAATACCAAGATTACGTTTCCTCACAGACTTTTCAAAGTTACCGTTTTTCTAGTCAGGCGAAGTGAACCCATAAAACATGAGATAATGGAAATGTTTTGCATTAAACAAAAACATGGTTTGTCTCAAACACAAACAAATAAAGGGAAGATGCAGTGGCAAGTGGGGAGGATGATGTGAAAGGGAGTCAAAGCAAGCAGATGGCGCACACTCATGTCTGCTGCCATCCATCTTCCCAGAGTCAGAGTTCACCCTCTCTGCTGCGACTCAGAATCCTCCAAGCGTCGCCCTATCTGTTTATATAGAGGCTAATAGGACGGCCGATCTTCATCCCCGTACGGCACCTCGGCATAATGGAATACTGGAACATAATGCTGCTCCAGTCAAACACTCAACTGAGGCCTTCAAATTGCCTCCAATCCCCTTAACAAATGTGCAGAGAGGCTATGAATAATTTGAGGGCCTGCTCATCTCTTCTGTTTTTCTTGCTTCTCCTCCTCCTCTTAAGATTAAACCTGAATTAGATAGCTTGATTTTGCTTTCTTTCTTTTTTTTTTAATTACACAGTCCCAGACAATTTACCAGACTGATCTAGTTCAGCTTCAAAGATTTTAAGCAGAAGTAACATTTGGAAGAAGTACCCAGAATGAATACAAAGTAAAATGCTGCCTGCATGAGTGGAAGCAAAAGTAGACCTGTTGTCACAATAAGACATTTTGATAAATAGTCCCAGAAGTTATTTCTTGTGATTATGATAATATTGTCATTTTGAGGCTATTTTCAGGTAATTTGATGATAATGGTGTAATAATGCAAGAAGACATTCTCAAAGATTGGTAAACTTTAAAGTCTAATGAAGATTTTACACTGAATTTTAAAGACATTTTAAGTATTCAAAATGAATAAAACAACAGAAACAACAAATAAAATGATTTATGGAGTCTGTGCAAACAGTCATCCTTCAAATAAAGGGCTAATTGAGACCAAAGCACCAGACTGAAGACTTTAGTTATCCAGTTGTTGGTAGAAAAGAGAAAAACGATAAATAATTCAAATGGAAATTACTGAGCTTGTTTTAATTTATCATGTGATTTACAGACTTGTTGCTTATTGTATTAGGCCTTAGAAAAAAATATTTTCACTTTATTTCTCCTATTATTGCTGACTTTTAATTATCAAGTAATCAAATAATTTTTCAAGTACAAGCTGCAGATTTCAGATGCAGAAATGAGATCTAGAGCCTGTTGAAGGAGTTTTTGTCTAGATTTGACCTAAAGACGAGTGGAACCTTCGTGCTGCACAGGGCCATTTTCCCAGCAGCGTGTGCCTCAGTTTACCTCGCAGAGCTGTTTGTTTTAGAAATACTTGAGCTGTGTCAGTCAGGGCTTTTAAAACCCTGCTATTAGGAACAGACACACTTGCAATTATTCCGTTAGTGTGAAAGGACTGGCTGATTGTCGATGATTGGCTGGATCACAACCTGATGACAAAGGAACTCACAGATCCACACACAGACATATAAATAATGTGCTGAAATCAGCCACGCCATGCGGGGGTGGGCGTTTGTGTGTTTGTGCAGGCGCCTCATCGTGAACATGTTCATGTGGGTGTGAATGCAGGAATGTTCAAGTGCCATTGTGATGGAGGGACAATTTTAGCACCGTCACAAAAGCTGCAGTCAGCGTGCGAGCCAAGGCAATAATAAAGTGATTCTAGATTACATTCTGTTGCAAAAGAGTCGCCTTTTGCTTCTAGTGAGCTGCCTTTTTAAGGGCCAGATCTACCTCAAACCACGTGTTGCTTTCTGTAGGTGTCTCTCCCAGTCTTCTTTGTGGATTTTTAATGCTGTTGTGTCTTCAGACATCACAGGTAGCATATCTTCCATTTCTCGGCAACATGACATTTTACTTACAGCTCTGAGTCCCTGCAGCAGTTATGCAAGCCCAGCTTCCCACACACAAACACATTTATATACTTCAATTATATATGCATCCTTCCAGAGTGGTGGAGGATGACAGCTCCATTAGCTTGTGCTTTAAATGCATGTATTTACTCAATCTGCAAAGAGCCAAGTCAGTACTGCTGAGCTGGTTCAGGACTTAATTTTTGGAAACTTTCCTTTTTTTTTTTTTTTTTTTAATAGATAATTTATAGATTGCATGAAACCAACAGATGAATTGAATTTATAGATAGTTTGGAACAGTTGAGTTTTTGCAAGTTTTTAAGAATCACAGGGAAAGGGAAAATGTTGACTCCAAAGTAAAGTGGAGTGATAAGTTTCAAATGTTTAATTATATCTCACTTACTTATGAAGATGCCACTTATGGATTGAGTGACCTTGTTTATTTACTGTCTAAACACCTCAAATGGCTTAAAAACATGTTTTTAGTCATTTTACACAAGAACATGTCTAATCATTGTGTTTAGTTACAGCAAAGTTGGTTTAAATAAAGCTTTATCTCGATGAGAGAAACAGAAAATGAATAACTTCACAAAACTGTTGTCTCCATTGAATGTTCAAGTTTATTGTCTAAACATCTCAAAATGGGTAAAAATAAAGATTTTAGTGAGTTTAGACAAGAACATGTCTGACCATCGTGCTTAGTTACACAATGATCAGAATGATCATAAGCTGATTTAAGTTTTTAAATCAGCTTACATTTTTTAAATGTAAGCTGATTTAAAAACTTACATTTTTTAAATGTAAGTTGATTTAAAAAGGCTGCTTTACAATTTTTAAGAATGGTAATGGCATAATAATGCAAGCGCACATTCTCAAAATTATGTAGATTTTAAAGTCTATTGATATTTAACACTGGAACTGAAAGACATTTTAAATATCCAAAATAAAAACAAAACAACAGAAACAGCAGATATAATTAATTACAAAGTGTCAACAGTGTAAGCAAAATAGTCCTGTAAAAAAGGGGCTATATAGTTGAGAGCAAAGCCCCAGACTGAAGACTTTTGTCATCCAGTTTTTGCTAGAAAAAGAGAAACGATAAATCCTGCAAATTGAAATTATTAACATCGTTTTAATTTATCATGAGATTATTTGATTTATTGCTGTTCACATGAACTCCTACCATTAGGTTATTATTCGTCTTTCTCAGATGGTACCAACACTGGTCTGTCAAAATTTTATGATTGGCTTTCATTCTTTTTGTTCCATTTATTGACTTTCAGAGCAAAGAGTGAAAATAATATTAAAACATATTCCTCTGAGTTCAATATAAGACCTGCACATATATCAGGCCGTCTCCTTGTCTTGTTCAATTTGATGAAATTGTATTTATAGCATACCAAATCATTTCAAAAGTAATGATATGATATGAAACTTTACGTTGAAGATATGTGAAGTCTCAGTTGTGCTATGAAGAAAAACCTTCCATCATGCCACTAGTTAATCCCAAGTTGGATAAAACAACAAGTTTGCCTTTATATAAAAATAATTTGACTCAACCAGAGCCACTGTAGCTCTGTCTGACTTTAATGTGGCTTTTAGGAGTTTCACCGCTTTACCAGGTGCTGGGTTAATTGTTTTTACAATAATCTGACTTTCTTAATTACTAAAGACAATAACATCCCGAGCCCTGTTCTTGTTATTACACAGCACATAATATCAATATAATTTAAAAACAGACACTAATTGGATTCTTTTTTTATCAGTAAATTGAAGGTAATTGCTCTTTAGTGGAAGTCGATTTGAATATTGAACCTGACAAACAACACAAGCCCAATTTACCAAGACACTCATGCTAATTCAGAAACGGTTTGTGAAATTAAACCATGTCAGCATATGATAAAGAAATGAGAATATTACAAGGAGACTCTGTCTTTCTGTCCTTATTTATGTGATGTATCTTAATTTGAATAAGTAAAATTGTGTTACATTGAACAATAGTGGCACCACTTAGGTTTTGTATTAAATTTTGTGTGTTCCAGGCACGTTGTGCCATTTTATAGCACAATCAAGTAACAAAATGAACTTCAGTTGTTATAAAAAATCCTGCATATATCCATATTGACTCAAAATAAAGTTTCCTTCCTGATTTAACATCTTGAAATTGGATCTCCTGCTCTTTCTGAAACTCTGCCTTCAGAAAGTCATCACAACATCGCTCCTCTGTTAACCCTTTAATAAAATATTTAGCTATAGCTCGCATAATGAGCTCAGAAGATGCACAGTCCTACCAGGTGTTTACTAATTGCTAATTGCTAATAGCTAGTCTGAAAGAGTTAAGGGGGTGGAATTGCATGTGGGGCCTCCTTTGTGAGGCAGAAGCTCAGAAACTTGGAACTTGCAGCTCCAAGGAGGAGCTTTGTCCTTGAAGGTAGAGCTAGGACTACTTAGACGTTTTACACAGCTAAATGGTTGCCATGGATATTAAAGGATTTCTCAAACAAGAATTAAAACAATCAAAGCTCTCAATGTAGGTTTTTGTCAAGGGAATAACATTAAAACATGATGTAAAGTTCAAAAATGTCAGTTTTACATAATACTGCTCCTTTAATTTGCACTTTATGGGTTTATTATAGAGTGAACAAATGAAGAAAGACTTGAGGAACAAAAGTTAAAAAGGTCTTTCATTCAGGTTCAACAGTAGATTTTTTCTTCTGGAGATCTGTCTGTGCTCATCTCTCTTTTAACAACAATCGGTGGGAGGCGGAGGACCTGCTCCACAGTCACAGCAATAAGAGTTTGCAAAATGAAGATCTCTGTATGCATCGTCTGCTCCAACACACTCCTCTCACTGAATCAGCAGACTCACGGCTAATCAGCCAATCCCGGCTGGATTCTGTCTAAGAGGCCTGATTGGCTGATTAACTAAGCTCATCAAGATGCCACCCATAGCGGCCGCAGGACGCACACAGCAACGAGGAGAAAGACAAACACACAGCCAGCGATTTAATGTGAACCCTGCGCTCTGTGTGTAATGCATGCATGAATTGGTTACTTGCTTTGTTTATGTAAAATGTTCTGAGTTCATGTTCACAACTTGTTTGAAGTTTAAAGGGAATTCTGGGTTTTAACGGTTGTAAAAAAAAAAGAAAAAAGAAGAAGAGGCATTTAGTTTGAGGCTGTGGTAACAACAATCAAATACTAAATCTGAAAATATTCACTAATCACCAAAATTGGTTGTTGAGATGCTAAGGTTTTAGGATGAATTTAACTATGTCGCTATATACCTGACTCTAAGATGTTTTAGATGTTTCTGTTGCTTGGGAAACTTTCTAATCAGACTGTAAGCCTGATGGTGATTGAATTCTGAGGTATTTTTGGGCCCAAGTAATAAATTAAAAGCGCCCTGATTAAGTTCTTTGTCTGTGTGAGGATGGAGGTGAGTCACGAGTCTTGTTGAATATTTAGTCCTATAGTTAAGTTTCTTTGTATAACACATTTCAGCAACAAGGCAGTTTGACATGTTTTACACCATAAAAACATAAGAAAATAAACAATTATGAAACAAGCAATAAACATTGCATTTTGTCTAACACCAACATCAAAATAATTAAGCAAATATACATTAAACATGTTGCTCACTGTTCTGGTTATTCTGAATCAAAGGGAACTAGAAAGAAATGGGCTTTTAGCCTCGATTGTTTTGGCAGTTATGCCGTTTTTTGAAAGTTTGTTCCAGATTTGAAGTGGCAAGAAGCTGAATTCTGCTTTTCCATGTCTGGTTCTGGTTCTGGGGATGCAGAGGAGAACCAGAACCAGAAGATGTGAGAGGACTGGATGGTTGATGCAACAGCAGATCTTTAAAGGGGCAGTATTATGTATTTTCCAGGCACATAGTGCCAGTTTAAAGCACAATTAAGTAGCTATGTTGCCTTCATTTGTTATGAAAATGCTATACATATCAAATATGACTCAAAAGAAATTTGACTTTGTAAATTGACACCTACAAATTGGGCCTCTGACTCTTTAAAAACTCCTGCTCTTTCTGACACATCTTCCTTCAGGAAGTCCTCACAATGTCACACCATTATTAACCTTTTAACAACTCTTTTTAAAAAAAATTTATACCAGCTTTTCACTGAGAAGTAGCTTGTGTGATGTGCTCAGCAGATGCTCAGTTCCACCAGGTGTTTGCTAATTGCTACTGGCTAGTCTGAAGGAGCTGAGTGGATTAGTCGCACATAAGGCATTTTGTACAGCTGAATAGTTACGACAGGAGATTAAATGATTTCTCTTAATGAGTGTGTCAAGGCAACACTCGTGTGCTTTTGATGAGGGAATAACGTTATGACATGATGAAAGTAGATTTTATACAATACTGTCCTTTTAATGCATTTTGTGAAATGCCATTCAGTGATTTCTAAACTAAAGGAAGTATTTAAAGTCTATTCTTTAGTTATAGAATGATGTGGGTCTATACACATCATTCCTAACCAATCCCACCGCTGTGCTTTAGACTCGCTTCTGGCAACAGCATGTGCGTTGGAGGCAATCACTTGTAAAATGTTTGCCGTTGCCACGTTCATTATGCAGGACCTCCACTGTTCCCCTCACTAATGCAACAACCTCTCCTACTTTCCTTGTTCCCAATCCATTATCACTCAGATTTTTTTTTCTTCTATGCAGAGCTCTGCAGCGCATCGAACCCAGCTCTCCTCTGAGGTAGATCAATGGCGATATTTATTTCATGTCCAATTATTGGGGCAGAGCCACAGAACGCGGTGATTAAAGTAATCGTCGTCTTGCAGAGAAGCACACAGAAAACCGCATTAAAAGTGCAGCCTGCAGCTCGAAGCTTCAAGCACAGGCACTATGAGTACAAGTGCAGGGTTATAAGATTCCAATAGCAAAAGCTACAGGCATTACCAGGGGGCGAAGACCTGAGAAAGCTCAGAGAAATCCTGTTGCTCCGAGCACCATATTTTCTCCATTATATGTATTTTTTCCCCCCTTTTCTTCACCTGGTTTTCCCTCTAACTGCTCAAAGATTCTTTCATTGTGGAATCTTTAATAGATTTTCATACAATAACATACTACAGATTACTGTGTAATTAAGCTTCTTTTATTCATTACCACACTACTTCTTTATGATGTGTATGTTTTGCATTTTTGTATTGTCTAAAATAAACAGCTGTAATATTCTTTAGGGGATTCAGTTCATACTTGTATTATTTCTGATGTGACATTGCTCAAATATGAAGCAGATTTTCTTTTTTTCACCTAATCTGAAACGCTTACCGTCAATATTTGAAATTACACAGTTCCTTTCTCTGATTGGCTGAGCTAAGAAATAGAACTTCACTTCTGTCCTCACTGATCTGAAATTTTCTGTCATGCATATTAAATTTAAAAGTTCTGAGAGTCATCAGATGAGACTGCAATTGCAAGCAATTTAATTTTTTCTCGACAAACAAACTTTAAAAATGTTGCAGTTTATACTAATGGAACTCGTACAAATAGATGTTTTGGTGCATCTACAAGTTTGTTTAGAAAACAATACATCTAATGGTATTAGTCTATAAACACAAAAGAGTTAATGTAAAAAATGTTTTACTGAATTTATTTGTGTACATCAGCTAATATCAATTATACCAAAAATATTTCTTGGCAAAATTGATTCAACATGATTTGTCTTTTGATCAGTCTTTGTTTCTCCTGTGCAAGTTTAACAGTGAATAAATGTTATTTCCATCAGCAAAATTAAGTCTTTTTTTTTCTCTTTTCAGCCTGCAGTCATGTATGCATTTATTTTGTTTTTATTCAGTTTGCAGAATGTGGGTGTGAAGTTCTGACTTATTTAGTTGACTCTCCTCCTAGATTACAGCAATAATTAGAGGGGAAAATAACTTAGCTTTATGTTCAGGTTTTGATTGCAATTTTTCTAGTTTTTCTACAGTAGCAAAGCTCTCATATGTACTTTACCCCGGGCTCGATCACGCTTTCATTTCAACAATTTTATTTGAAGAATAATTACCAAATGGAAAACAATATCGCTTCTAATAACGTGCCTTCTCTTTTCTCTGACCTTTGTTTCCTACAACAGATTTGTTCCTGACAACTGAAGGTGGGAACTTTGAGACTTGGCTAAATAAGGTAACAAATCTCTATTATCTTACCTGATCTACAGATATAAATAATTTTATGAGGCCCGTTGACCCAGATGAATATATCTAAAATAAACAGGAAAATGTGTAAACACATTGGTCTTGTAGCTTTCAAGTAAAAACAAAACTATTGCATATGAAGTGGAATAAATATCGTCAGTTCAGATTCAGAGTTCAGCAGTTTGTTTTAAATGATGTGTGAAGATAACCAGCTTTATTTTTAGAAGCCTCAATAATCAACCTTCTACTTATCTGATACTTTAGCATACACAATTTTGTCTTCAGCTAAGCAACTGCTTATGGAAACTCTATTTAATTTTTGCAGCAACGATCCTATAACATTACATAATGTCATGCTACACAATGCAGACCCTCTGTCTGTGCTGTCAAAGATTTATCCACCTATGCATGTTAAATGCTCGGAGGAACTTGAATTGATAACACGTTAACATACTTTTTTGAATAATTTAACTAAGTTGACACACACACACGCCACACACACACACTTTCAACACAACTGGACATTATGTTCTCCAATATACAATAAAATTTTTGCACGTTTAGAAAATCCAAAATATGTTTGCAGATACACCAACATGATAAGATGTAAAATAATACACCTTGAGCTTTGGGTAAGAACAAAACTATTATCTCAAAATTTAACAGGCTACACTGTATTTTTTCCTATTCGTCACAGTTATCGTTATGCTCTGATATTGGCAAGTGGAAAATAATGACTTGTGTATATTTAAAAGTAATCCTTATCAACCTAAGGATATCTTTACACTGCACAAAATTCCTTCGACACTTTTATCCAAATACATTTAGTTTAGCATAATATTTCTAAAACTGGTATATTGCTGTAATCTTATTTGATTTCCATTAATCATTATTACCTATATGATCCAGAGTCTGATCTATGCACATTTTATAAGTTTGCATTCTCAACAATGAATGAGAATTTATTCCGAAGTTTAAATTTAACTTATTCTTATATTATCTTATACACATGAATGCAAATAGTACACATATGAATAAGTTCATTGGACGTGTTGTGGGATTTCCTGGATTTCCTGGCACTGCCACCCAACTACTTGATATTCTAGGAGAGCAGGAAGGGGAGACCATGGCTCTTGGTTTTTATCAGAGGGGCCTGTTTGAAATGCAGCAGGTTGATTCAGAATCCCGACAGTACTTTATCTTATCACAGAGAGAGGGAATATGAAAAAGAAAAGAGAGGAAAGAAGGGCGTCAAAGCAGAGACAGAGCGAGGAGTTCTGCAAAGTTATAATGTTTGGGAAGAGGAAAGAAAATCAAGCAAGAGCAAAACAGAACAAACTTACTGCTCTGCTCTAAGACCAGTTGTTTGATGGGTGGACTGATCAGTTTAAGTAAAAAAAAAGCATGAAAGAAGGGGAGTTTTCAGTCACAGTTCTAGAATTTTAATGTTTTTTAAGATCGAAATTTTTATACATTTTTCAGATATGTGTATGTAACTATTATTCTGCTAAGATGCTAAATTATATCAGAAAAGTTTTTAAAATGTAATGTTGCAAAATAAGTGATGTCCTAGCATATTAGAGCATTTCGGGTATTAATAAAATACAGCGTTTACATATATTACTTACACCCTGGATGTGTCATAATAAATGTTCTTTATAAAGACACCCAAGCATTCACTTTTTATTTATTATTTTTGCCTGGCAGTTTCCTTGCATCTTATCTACATTTATATGGGCTCCTTGGGTCTTACTAGCAGCATTTTGAGCTCTTTATACATTTCAAATACTGCGTGTAATATCTAAGAATGTAAAAAAAAACAAATCTGTAAAAATTAGAGGTGTGCCGATCGATCGGCCACCAATCAAAATCGACCGATTTTCATGAAAAAGTGTATGATCAGAGATCGCCGATCTCAGTTTCTTGTTGCCGATCACACAAGCTGATCACCTGCATCTAATTTCTCAGCCTGCCTGTGCAACTGGTTTCCTCTTTCCTTCACTCTGCGCAAACGGTCAGCAACAAATCCTAAGTGATGTGGAACTATAACGCACTGAGAGAACAAGGAAGTTTGCATGTTGAGGCGGAAAATTGAAACACGTGGGGTGAAGTGCGTTCAAATGCATCAACACGACGAATCTAATATGGGATAAAAACAATGCCATAGTTGATGGATTAGCATGAGGGTCAGAAAGCTAAACAAATAACCTGAAACATTATTTAAGTCTTCAAGCTGCGATGTAAGACGCTGGCTCTGCCCTCGCTGTTGAACCGCTGCTCCACTACAGGTAGTAATATTTGACGCTTCTGCTCCACATGGTAGTGACTCTCACACCAAACCTCTGCTTAAAGCTGCAGCATCTAACCTAAAAAAAATACATTTTACATGCGTATTAAAACTTCCGCTGTCCTAACATGAGACAGATAATCTCTGAAAAAATAATCAATCTCCTCCCCGTTCTGCATAATTACTCCGCTCAGTCAGAAACAGCCAATCAGAACTAGCAGTAATCAGCTAGCCGCCATGCTAACAGGAAGTTTTCATTCAGTAACTCAGGATTGTTTATTGTAATGGATCCTGTTTTTGCCTTTGAATGTTAAGTTTTATACTTGAATTTTTTTGGCAATGTTAAGAGGTTTTATTTTGGCTCTTTGCATTATTTAGCCTATTCAGAGCCTTCATATGTTATCAGTCTGTTAAATATAGTATTACTGATAGCAGTACAATTTTCACAATGCCTGTTTTGTTTTTTTCTTGGAAAAAGTTATTAAATACAAGTTTTTGTCTAAATTAAGGTGAATTCATGGTTCCTTTTTCCACATAATGTAACCGGTAGTGCTTATGATTAAAAAAATAATTATGTGATCGGTATTGGTGAGCGGCCCTCATGGGTGACCGGAATTGGTATCGGCAAGAAAAAACCTGATCAACACACCTCTAGTAAAAACCCATCTAGAATTGTAAAAGTTGACTGAGCAGCTTTCATTCACTGGAAACCCTAAATTCTGTTCTCATATCTGAGTCTGAGCCAATCGGAATTTTTTTGGGCAGATGACATTTTTACATAATAAATGTCAGTGTGATAGCAAATGGTCCTTCTTTCCACATTAGTTCTGTCCAGGTCATATCTGATTTTTTTTTTTTTAGTTTAGTCTGAGTTTATTTGATTTAGTTTAGCAGAGAGGGAATTAGCTGAATGGTTGTTCTTAATAGACCAATGATTAAGCTGAAACAGCAGTTTATTAGTCAGTCTGGGCAAAATGTTTTTCCGTTTGTGTTTATTCTGCATAAAAGAAACTATCTGAATCTTTTCTCATTTATGTAAAAGGTTCAGTTCCCTTGTCCGTCTATCCAATTTGCCAAAGGATAACTTATTCTGCAAAGTGAAGCCTTTAAAATCAAGTGGAACAAAGTACTGAGCCCAGGTTTGGGTGCTAGACAAAGTGAGGGTACAGATTGATTTACAGATGAATGGAGCCTCTTCCTTATCCAAATAAACCCTCGTCACTTTATGAATGACCGCCATCTTATTCTCAACTTCTTCCCATTAAAAAGCCAAATTGCTTCCTTTCATGCAAGCTCTTTTTGTGCTGTGTTGTGTTGCTTTTCTCTAATGACCCTCATCCTCAGTGCACCAATTCATCATGCACACCAACAAGTCCTAATATCAAAATACAAAAAAGCTGTTCTGGTTGCACACTCCTACGTTTGGGAAAAAATAGTCAAACACGGAAGACTAGGCCATTTCCCAGCAAGCCATCAGCATTAGACCGCTGTTAATCCCTTCATGTTGTTCAGCTGTATCTATCGGTCACAGGCCAGTAGACTCTCACTTGTTTTTTTTTTTTCTTCCACCACTTTTTTTTAATTAATCGCCTCGGTTTTTCTACCGCCTTAGTCTTATTCCATCACTGCCTGTTCCACTGTTTTCTCATGATTACACAAGAGAGGGAAGTCACAGCAGTAGAAGTAAAGTAGGAGATATACAAAGAGACGAATCGGCCAGCGAGTTACCGAGCGGTGCAAAAGGTCAGGTCTGTGACATGATAGATTCAATTGGTGACACCGGAACAAACTGCGCTTTGCTGCACAAACATGTCAGCGTTCTGATTTTCAATTTAGTAATTTCACCATTTCACCAAGGGGAAAAAAAAAAAAAAAAGCGGGGAAACACATAAAATATTCATCTTAAACACAGAGTAGCGGAAGCAAGTTGGAAGAAATGTTTTGGGTTATATTTCAAGAGGAAAAAAAACAGAAACATTTTTTCATTTTTTCCTGTTTCCTTGCCAGTGGTTAGTGTGAATGTAATTTCTTGTGACAGTAAATAGACCAAGCTGTGCAGCCAGTGTATTCTTTAGTTGTTACCAGATCAAAGAAAATAGCAAGGCAGCTTTTATATTATCCATCGCTATATTTGAGCTGCCTTGGCATCATTATTTCGATCTTAAAATCAACACGAAATGATTTGTTTCACTGAGCTTACATGAACATATGCAGCCCATCAATAGTTACCCTAATCCAATAATAATGACATTCTTATCATATCACCTGTTAGCAAATACAGTGCTTTTACCGACACTTATTTAAAAATATAATATATTTCCTCTTTGTTTTCAGATTTGAGCTATGTGTGTTCCCCTCTGAATGAAAGAGAAATGTATTTGGGGTAATTCAAACAGACGGCATCAGCAATTCTACAGCATGTAATCCCTTAATCTTCACACATCAGTTAGCCGTCCTCAAACACGCTCAGTTTTTTAATCATGTTCCATTGCAATTAAGGAACCAGCACCAGTCAATCACACAGATGTCGTCCCTGATACTCAAGTTGACACCATAAATCCATGAGTGACCAGAAACCCTGATCTACTTGCTGCAGAATAGATTGTTTGTAGGTCTGGTAAATATTAGTAAAAGTTAGTAAAATTGAATGATTTTGAAGAGTTATTTCCAGTAGTTGCATGTTGCTCCCACTTCTTGATATGAAAAATTATGTGAAACCTTTGACTGTTAGGTCTGTGTGAATGGGAACCTATGCATTCTCTATTAAAATGTTACTGCAGTGGACCAATAATAACATTGCTTAATGTAAAGCTACACTAGGCAGACACTCTGTCTGCACTGATAAAGATTTATTCACATCACTATGTTAAATGCTCAGAGGAGCTTGAATTGATAATTTTTTATTAATTTGACATACATTAAACATGACTGGACATTTCCTTCTGGAAATATGGTAGCTTTGTACATTAAGTAGTGCTTATGCAATCATTAACTCTTATTTTGTTATGGTGGACCTCTTTGTCTAACACACTCCAATGATCATTTAAATCCACAAATAAAGTGCCACCATAACTGAACTTTGTCAGAATTCAGTGGAAAGGTTAGCTCAACAGCACACTTTAGTTTCTACAAAGGCTAAAACTTAATTTCACTTTGGAACTTGATGCTAACTGTGGGGCAAACTCCTTAGTTTCTTCCAGATAAAAGAAACACAGTTTTGTGTATTTCTAATCTATAAAGTAAGCACATTTCCACAATCAGTTAATATTTGAGTGGAAAAGGTTGTATATTAAGTTTTCTGTGTATGCTAACCATTTGTACATAAAGCCTCAGGTCTGGTCCAGCTGAACTGCCTGATTTGGGGTTTAGATCATATCACTATGACATAATAAAATTGAATAAAAACAACTGTATTACTAAAAATTTAGAAATAATCTATTGCTCATGACGGCCAAATAGCTAGCAGCATATCAATAAGAGATGTATCTGATAGGTTTTACCACCAACCTAAAAGAAACAAGCAACTTTTCCTCTGGTATCTCTGAACTGTACTTATTTACACAACTTTAATATAAAGGGGACAACTTTGTGTAAAAAGCAGTACTCATGTCAGTTTTAAGATAAAATTTTAGAAGAACCTGAGAACATACACATTCATACAGAGACACTGACGCATACTGTCTATGTTCTGAAGACCATTAAAGAGATTACCCAATGGTACAAGTATGCTAAGCTAGCAGTGGCACAGCTTACTAATAAATAATGTTCTGTGTTCTTCAGCTGAACTGGACTTTAGGTCAATGTCAAAGGGCTTTTTTTACTGCTATGTTTTTCTGCCTTTGTATACACTTCCATTGGTTTCCAGTGTGGAAGGTGTTTGCACTGCTTTTTTGACTCATATTAAGAATTTATAGTTTCGTTATTATCTTATTTATGGTGATTTTGACTTCTCATACAAAGTAGGTGTTTTTATTTTCTCCTAAAACAAGCGTGTCTCTACACAGAAACACAACACTTTATTTTTTAAGGACTGTTTTTTTTTTTTTGTAAAACTGATGACGTTTTCAAACTCAATATGTGGACCATTAGGATTATCCTTCCTTGACGACACTATACACGATGAGCCGACTCGAAAGAGGCAACATAAATCTAACGGGACAATTACTTTGGCAACACTAGTCATCAGCCTCCTAATCTTAATGTCTCAGGAGGGAGTTGGTGAGATGAGTCGTTTCTATAATGGATGGTTGAAATACTTTGCACCCCAATTTTTAAGTGTGCTCCACAGCAGTTTGTCACATTTCAAAACTACACTAAAACAATTCCATAAGTAACAGTGAACTACGGCCTTAAAACTACATAAAAATGATTTAGATGGTATTAGTGATGCATGTTACAGCACCAATTTTTCATCAGATGAACATTGGCTAAGTAGTCAACATTGTATTTGGTCAGATGAATAGATTGGAACAATAAATAGTAAGATTATCAACAATTTTTCTCACCTGATTTGAACAAATTTTTCACCAAAACTAACATTAAAAACTACCAAAAAATGCAAGATTTAGAGTATTTTGGGTTTTCTTTGCTGTGGTATTGAATAGTGTAAGCTGCCACACATACATTTCTTATTCATAAAATTATGCAGTTCCTTCCATCTTTCTGTTGGTGCTGCAAATCTTTGGGCGATGATTAGATTGGCCTTTTGTGTTCCCAATTTGTTTCTCTCCCAAAGCCTAAGTAAAGTGAAAAAAGATTTCCAGAAATATATCATAAGTCATTCTTTCTGCTGTTTTGTATCTTTTTATAGGTTCCTGATTTATGGAACAACATGTTGACTATAACTATATTTTGGCAAAAACAAACTAAGTCCAAGTTTCAGTGATTTGTATTTGGGGTGGGGGGAAATAAATGGCTTTTGTGGTTTATAATTCACTGGCATTTTGGAATAACTACTTCCTACACATTGAACATTCAAAAATGATATTTTATGTCGTTCATTTCAGTTTATGATCAAATTCATCAGATTGAGTTTCCGTCTGATAGACTGTTTGTTTGTTCATGTTTGTTCCAAGACTTCCCTCTAAATTGCCTTTATTGGCAATTTAATCCTTGTGGCATTGTGGAATTTCTCTCAGCACACAAAATCAATACCATGGATGGTGCTTTGCATTATAATGTTGGTCTTCCTCTACTTTATTGCCAGGATCTGTCCGGTGTTGTTAAACAGACAAGCATTTATTGACCGTGCTTTGTCTTTTCATCTCGTGAAATACAACTTTTGAATTTTATTAACTGTAGTCCATATACTTTTATAAATATGAAGTACTTATTACAAGTTATAGACTTTCATGGTCTTATTTTGATGGTCATAGCAACTTACGACTTTTGCTAGGGAGGTAAAAAGTGGAGCAGCATATTTGTTAAAGAGAAAATGCTGAATTGCTTTGTTTACATCTAGACAATAAAGTGAGACTTGAGTTTTTTGCATTTTATTGGTTCATTTTGTACAACGCATTGCATCAAGTAAAACACACACTCACACACACGTCTTTAGCCTGGACATGCCTTCTCTATGCAGTTCCTCTCGATTTTCATCACCCTTCAGCGCCCCTTTTGGAATTCCTCCTGTTGAGGTTGATTTCTGCAGTTGAATTTCAACCGGGCCAATCAGCACACAAAGGGATGAGTTTTGAACAATTGTTTTTGATTTTCTGTGCTGCTTTAGAGCTGTTGTCTGCCAATGGTTGTAGTTTGGCAGATATTCAAATAAAGTAAACAAAGCCATTCAGTCCATGTTGACCTCGCTTCCAAATATTGAGCAATTAAAATTGGAGGAAAAAAATCATCTTGTTTGGCTCAGTAAATCTCTTTTCACACTGTCGAATGGTTGTCTACAGCGCACGCAATTTCCAGTAAACATAGCTTTACTTCCTTCATGCTCTAGTTGGCACATTACATCCGTCACGACCAGTTAGCAGTTGGGTAAAAATCATTTAAATCTTCAACAGAGTCTAACACCTCTAGCAAGCAGCTGTTTTTTACCTGGTTAATCGTCTTACTATCTCTCTCTCTTTGATAATATATGTGCAGGTCTCTCTTAGTAAATCATTGTCTTTATCCCTCTTCCCGTCTTTGTTTCTGTCTTTGGTGGATTCTCTCATGAATCATCTAATGTTGCTATCAGCAGACCATATATCCCTCAGTGCATGTGTGTGCATAAATACGTTGCTTTCCCTGCTTATCTAGTATCTAGCTTATCCTTTCTTCCAGATACAGCTCAGAAAATTATGATGTGAGAAAGTTCAAACTTTTTTGTCACTTGTATCTTGCACAGAGTCATTCCACGTAGAGAGGAATATTTCTGTGATTCTGCTAAGGTGTAATGGAAGCCCAGGATGCTTTAACAGTAGCCTTTATGTATGTCGTCCGCACTATTGGGTCTGGTGTCTTTCATCCTCCTCTTGACAATACCCTATTCATCTTTTATAATTCTCTCATTTTCTGAGACACTGAATTTTGAGTTTTCATTTTCTGTAAGCCCTAATCATCAAAACTGCATAAAGTAAAGGCTTGAAATAGTTCACTCTCTATATATAATAAATCTATACAATACCCAAGTTTCCCTTTTCTGAAATGAGTGACAAAAAATATTAAAGTTATTCAAGTTTGTTTTAGACATACCTATAAATTTAAAGCACATTTTTTTATTATTTCTGGAATTCTCATTTGTAACATTCATTTTTTGCCTAAAACCAACAGAGTGTAGAGATCTTCAAGTTAATGAATTCACCGAAGCAAAGTGTGTGACCGTGTTAATGAATTGCTGGTCCACTGTCCCTTTAAGGAAAACAAAGAAATTTTCTGACCTTTGACACTGAAAGCCGAGCTACCGCCTGTTATTTGTATATAAATACAAAGTACAGCACGAATCCCACAGCTATCACCTGCCATCTATATTGGACATACACAGTCCAGTCACATTAATGTGACCACCACGTACTTTCCACTTCAGAGTTAAATAACCAATCACAGAAGGCAGGTGGCAGCACAGTGCAGTTGAGCGTATATAAAGGGTGTGTGTGGGCTTCGGAAAACATTTCAATCGTTGGCGTAATGCAGAAACGAAGCGATTTATCCGACGTCCAAAAGGGCATGATCATTGGCTTTCGGGCCAAGGGTGGAAGCATTTCCGAAACGGCTGAGTTTGTGAACTGTTCGCGTGCCGCCGTGGTAAAAGTGTACCGTGCATGGCAAAATGGGACTGTCCAAAATCCACGACGTGGCAAATGTGGCGCACCACGGGCCATAGATGACAGAGGCGAACGACGGTTGCGGAGATGCGTTCGGGCAGATAGACGGGCTACCGTTGAGCAACTGACCACTAAAATGAACCAAGGGGCTACCACAAGTGTCTCCCAAACCACTATTCAGCGAACATTGCTGCGTCTGGGCCTCCGAAGCAGACGCCTGGTTCGTGCACCTATGCTGACTGGTGTTCATCGACGACGAAGGCTAGAATTTGCACGCCAGTACAGCAGCTGGACGTCCACTGAGTGGCGACAGGTAGCGTTTTCAGATGAATCGCGTTTTATGCTCCATCGGACAGATGGACGTTGGCGTATAAGGCGTGAAACCTCTGAAAGGAACCACCCTGCAACCATTGCAGGAACGGTCCAAGCTGGAGGCGGGAGCATTATGGTCTGGGGAATGTTTTCCTGGCATTCTCTGGGTTCACTGATTATTGTGGAAGGCACGATGGATCAATACAAGTACGCATCTGTCCTTGCGGACCATGTCCACCCCTACATGCGCATTGTTTTTCCTCAGGATGATGGCATCTTCCAGCAGGACAATGCGAGGTGCCATACAGCTGCCAGTGTACGTGCGTGGTTCGAAGAGCACCAGGATGAGTTTACCGTCCTCCCCTGGCCAGCAAACTCACCTGACTTAAACCCAATCGAGCATCTGTGGGACCATCTCGATCGAGTTGTTCGCGCCATGGATCCTCAACCGCGTAATCTAGCACAGCTGGCCACGGCATTAGAGTCGGCATGGCTCAACATCCCAGAGAAGACCTTCAGGGACCTAAGTGACTCTCTTCCTGCACGTCTCGTAGCCGTTCGCTCTGCGAAAGGTGGTTATTCTGGCTTTTGACAGATGGTCACATTAATGTGACTGGACTGTGTATATGCCAATGGTACAGTGTTTAAATATGTTCATAATTTTGCAATAAATATTCTCTGTGTTTCTCTTGGACTTACCCTTGAAAAGGGAATATGTCTTTAGACTCTGCTGCTTCTGCCAGCAAATAGAAAATTGTAAACGTAAAAGTTCAGCCTATTTATCTGCCCGGCGGTCTTAGTAGATAAAAAAAAAATAAATCTCGTGAAAGCGTACACTTGGTTAGTGTGACCCCGCACAGGGTAAAAACCTCACAGGGTCCAATTGACCCAGTCTTTTAAGACTGTGGGAGGGTCAGAGGCCGTGTGATTCTGACTTAAACTGTTTATAAAACTTGGAACAATACCAAAAAATTACTAAAGGGGAAAAAATATGTATATATTTTTATGTTACGCATTTATTTTACAGCAGATTAAAAAAATAAAGGCATACAATGAGTGAAATGCATTGTGCATGTTTGTAATTTGGATCATTTAAAATATTTTTGAACAGTGTGGGATCTCTTTTTATTCTGTAAGATGATTTCATTTTTATCCATTTCTTTCAAGTGCAATATTAATTTAACATGAGTTGTGTGCAAATGAAAAAAGTAATGCTGCATTTAGAAACAAATGGGAAAAAAGGCAGAGAAGGCTGTGGTATATGTAGAGTTTCAACACCTGCTAGCAAATTTATGGATATGTGCTGGTTCTGCCTACTCCTAATGTTAATGCACAATTGTCATGCTTATCCTTTTTTCCCCTCGAATGGCCCATTAAAATGTCCCATAAGCCGTTTTCTTTTGAAGGAAAAAATTTACTGCTACAGTGTGGTAATCATGATGCCTCTTCTCTGTATGGCAATATTGATCTACCGGGTCTGTGACTATAAAACAAAATTCAAGTAAAGCTGATTTATTTATGGCCGCTAAACAATCGAGAGTACAGTTGAGCATTTGCAAAATGTATGAGCATTTATGAAGCTGCATAATTTTATTGTTCTCTCTTCTTTCCCTCGTTTTCTCTGTGTTGTTCTCCCAGGATGGGACCTTCACCAAGGGGGAAGTCGTCTCCAGTCCAGCAAAAATCATCGGGCAGTCCTCCTTTGTCGACTTTGGTGAGAATAAAAAAGTAGCTTTTCTCCTTTCCTTGAGTCGAATGGTATTATTGGTTTAAAGCAGAATCTTGATTATGATATTCTTGTGCTTGCTAATGTTTTTTTATTAAAACAAATCTTTCTGTATTCGAAGGAAAATCTACTTTTCAATTAAAAGTGTAGCATCATTATAGATACTAGGTAGGAAAAACTGTCAAAATTGGCAGGTTTGAAAATATAAAAAAGGAATATTTTTTTTCTAATATTGTATGTATTAAAAGCCAAAGTTAGCATGTGAACTGGGGCATCTTTTTTTTCTTCCCTCCCCACATGTCTATCTGACAGTATATCTATGAGCATTTTTCTCTGAGTACCAAAAATAATAACAAGTGGAGCATTATGATATTCACTTTTAAAGGATGCATTTATGAATCAATACACTAACTTACTAATGTTATATTAAGTGAGTGTAACAGTTTTTGCAATAAATGTTTTTTTCTTTATGATGTTGCTAATGGGAGATCTAAATAAACAAACTAATGCTCCACTTTATATACATAAAAAAACTATTTATAATTTGCTTTGGGTTTATTTGTTAATAGGAACAGACACTGAGACGGAGAGGAAAATTAAAAGAAAGAAAGAAAGGAAGAAAAGAGGTTAAGAGAACATTAAGAGGGAGTGAGTGAGAGAGAAATGGAAGTGAGAACAAGAAGGATACAGAGAATACAGGAAGAACATGGTAGGAATCTGCATCTACATCTGCAGAAAGAGAGTAGAAAACAGAAAACCGAGAAACGACTGCAGCAAATAACAAATGTGTATGCAAGAACAATAATGTCACTAAAAAGCACCTGGTGCTTGTTCATATAAGGTTTGTCTGGTGGCAGCCACAGCCCAAGTCAGGGTGTGTCTGTGAGTCCATACCTGATTCAGCTCCAAAACAAAACTTCAGTAAAAAAAAAAAAAAAATTGTTGAAACTCTCAAATGCAAAAAATGCTTTCATTTTGTTTGTGAAAACATAAAAAAATGTTTTTTGTTTTCACAAACGACTAGTTCACAACTAGTTCTGAGATTAGAACAACTTAGTAAGACATCGATTCTATTTAATTGACAACACATGCTGTGTCATGGCACTTCACAAAGAAAACATGAATGCTGCTTGATTGTGTATCATCTAATGCTTTGATTGAAATATGTTTTACATTTCTATAAAACATTAAAACAGCTGCATTGTTGTGGTTTGAGGGATGGACAGCAGTAATAGTCATGATGCAAAGCAGCCCCTTGCATCATGTTTCTAAAAATCTGCTTGCGTGGTTTACAAGAATGCATTACAATCCAAGTGATTAAAGACACGCATCCTGGAAAAGTATATTTGTTTTTGTCAAAGAAAAAATTTGTCTGGATGTTGTCAAGTTGTGCCATTTTAGAAGGAAATCTTAGTTATGTGGAACAAAACAGAATAAGTAAATATGCATCCCTGGTCAGGTTGCCTTGGGGTCACAAATGTGTTTGCGACTTCTATGTGACAGATCCATTTTTTTCTCTCTTCTTTTAGGCGTTTTAAGCTTCTGTATTTGAAGCCGCCTAGCTTCAAAGGATTCTAAATAAGACCTTATGGTCTCCCTAGCTTTGACAGTTTCACTGCAGCCTTCTCATCACGTAACATCCATTCTTCACACGCACACAAAACCACACACTCTCACCCTTTACCCACGAGGCTTATCTCACACACACAGTTACAGGCACAGAGTCCCACACAAGACAAACCCACAATCCCATATGGAGCCAGATCTTTGTGAGGATCTTATCCCTTTAAACAATCTTGGCCGTGAGATTCATTGTTAGGCTCAGCTTTACGTTTCTCCTCAGCAAATCTCCACTGGTTCACTAAACTCCAGGCTGCCTAAAGTGGCCCTTGGTCGTCCTCTTCTGACCACACTGAGGACAGAAGAAGAGAGCAATGCTGGCTACTTAAGCTTGTCTCTAATGTGAAAAACGATAAAGTTAGGGAGACTAAAACAATAATGGGGAGGTGGTCGTAATGTTCCGCCTGTTTAGCGTTAAACCTTCTTTCAGTTCTGATCTGTTTCAACTGGCTGGGTTTTTTAAGATTTTGCTAAGTAAAAACTTTTCCTTCATTTTTTTTAGGTGGTTGAGGGGGTTCATCGTTAAAATGGGTTTAATCATTTTTGCTTTTGTTTTCCCCACAGTAACAAAAACGACTTCCCCAAAGTCGGCATGCATCCAGCTGATTCTGCAGCATTGCTTCTGTCTGAGACAGTGTCAGATCTTGTTCACATTAATTCAGTAGTAACAGCAGGGGGCACCTAAATATCCGCGGGCCAAATATCCCAGCATATTGACTTATGTAAGGCCTGGGTTTTTGTTTTTTTGGATTATAAATCTGCTGCTTCATGCTGACTGAGCATTTCTAGTTTTTATGTCTGAAAAAAACAGCAAAGTCAGCAAGAGAAAAAAGCTTTTCTTTTAGTTTGGAACTGTGGAAATACTGTCCAATACAGCTGTAGCATAATGTGCTACTCATTATGACAATTAGTTCCTAAATATCTGGTAAGCCCTCTTAAATATTCTAATAAACGTAATTAGTTTATTGATATTTCACTACTCTGTCTGCGCTGTTTGTTTAAAGTGCTGTCAATGGCTGAACGCTGTTTATTCAATATTAATTTAGTTCTTTGTGCTGCCACATGCACATAAATACACAGCCAAACACACAGTCACAGTTTCATGCCGATAAACACATCTCTGCTGCCAGGATTAATCTTTTAATCTCACTGCAGCTCGGGGTGCCCATCAAATATTTAGTGAACAAACTTGCCCTTCCCAAATTGCTGATGATCTATGAGCCTGAGGGGAAATGTCCTGTATGCTGTGTCTGAATATGTACATGTTCATATTCTCTCTGGAATATTTTCAGTATTTTTGTTTTTACTAGATTTTTCCCTCTCCCCACTTTATTTTTAGTTTCACTAAAGTTTTTATTTTTTTCCATATTTTCTTTCAATCCTTCCTTCAATGTTTTCTTCTTCAGAAAGGGTCAAATTTTGTTACATTGTTTTGCTGTCTTCTTTTAATCCATATCCTGCATGCGGTCTAATCTTAAAACAAAATGAATTTCCGGTAGTCACTTTTTGCAATTATTTTGAGTTATATCTAACACCAACGAATCTGATCTGTGTAAAACAACTGAATGAGAGATTGTGTATTAATTCAGATAACTTCAGATACACTGTATCAAATAATTAAATACATTTGACTCACAGAGATTTAGAGCTGCATTATCTTGTCAAGCATATTTTGTGATAGCAAAGTGAGGCATCATCAATAACAATGTCAGATCTGGTGTTTTGTAACAGAGATGCACCAATCAGAACTTTTATGTTAATTTCAAATTGCCATTTTTAAAAGAAAAAAATTCAAATGTTATGACCATCCAATGCAATTAATTTCTGATGTCTTTAATTGATTTAAATGACTTTATAATTTTTTTGTTTGTTTTCAGAGCTATTAGTTTTAATTTCAGAGCTTTTGATTTTAAATTAGAGACTGGCTGCTTCAGGGCCTAATTTATTAGATTTTATTAGTGTCTCTGAGGACTTTGAAATCTTAAAGCCTCATTATTTTTAACTTGGATTATGATCTAAGTCAAGCATGCCTAATACAACAATATTTTATTTTTGCTGTCTTTTGGTAAAGTGTCTGTGTTTTACTTTCTTTTTAATCACTTGACCTGCCTTCTGTATTTTTTTTTTGCTAAAATAGTCATTAGTAAACCATTACTATCAGCTTTCTTGCCTTTTTCTGCTGTACTAATTCATACTAGTAGCGGTGGCTACTAGTAACAGTAAATGTTACTGCTCTCATCAGAATATTTTAACATTTTAAAAACAAATGCAACACAATTTTGAATTTTAAAATGCTTTTAGCATCCTATTTTAGTGGCTAGTGCTGCAGTCGTGACTAAAACAGCACTTTCTGTTTGTATTCTGTCAAGACTTTAGATTCCGAGCTTAACTGTGAAATTTATGAAAAACATTCACCATTTTCACATCCATCATGGTTCATCATTCTGTATTTATTTAGCCTTTTTTTACCTACTTGAAGTTTTGCTCTCTCTCACTCTCATGGAGCGTGATTAAACCACTTGATGATGAAAACAATTGATCCCATTTTAATGTTTCCATACCTCCTTTGACTTCATTTTAGAACATGCTGTTGAAAATAGCAAAGTCTGAGTCTTCTTCACTAACATTTTCCACATCAAAGAATATCTGTTGATCAGAAAAAGTTTGGACCTTTAAATTTCCAAGCAGCTCGTCACAAACCAGGGCCAATCAAAAATAAATAAATAAATAAAATCTGTTGATTCCAATCCCCACCTGATTTCTGGGTGCATCTCTAGTTTCTTATGTTATATATCAGGCTGATTGGAAGAATCCTAAAAGACAGTGTGCTCACCTCAATGAAAAGTTCTTTATTTTTTATCCGGATTGTTTAACATTATTCAATATTCAATGTTGATTGGATTGTAAAAGAACCAAGTGTGGTCACAAAGGCAAGTGAATCCTCCATCTTGTTTTGTAAGGTGTTGCCCCCTGTCTCTTTGTATGTATTCTATTGTTTACATGGCCACTAACAAACAGAATGAATGTGTTTTCCCTCCTGCTGTAACTTTGTCAACTTTACTGGCAAACACTGAATCCTATTAGAATGTATTTCTCTTTGCAGCATGGACGAATGTTATCTTCATCTTTATCTTTACAACAATTGACCATAAATGATAAAATATGTAATAGACAAAATCAGAAGAGACAGAATAAGGAATATGATCAGGCAAAGGAAAATCTTACACAGCAGAAAGTACAGAAAAGAACAAATCAAAGCACCAAGGTATAGGCAGCACAGATAGAGAATAAGAGAGACGATGTGAGGCAGAGCAGAAAGCAGTGCTGGATCCCTGTGTGATCTGGAGTGGGAATTATTTCTATCACACATCACATTGTCAATTCTCACTCTCTGCTTTTACCTGCTCTTTTCTCCCCCTGTTTGGCATTACATTTTTCTCAACACATAAAGTACTGTATGCGCCAGCCTGCCTGTACTTTCGCAGAACTTCTGTTTTCCACCTGTACTGCAGTTTTGGCTTCGTCTAGGAACTCTGCTGAAAAGCTTAAGTTCTACGCTGCAGTAGAGGTTCAGATGTTAAAATATTTAAGTCTGAGTAGCATATTTGAGCTTCTCAGAAGATTAGGCAATTATTCATCAATAAAATTTTTCATCGTACAATGCATTTTAAATAAAATATAATTTTTACATCAGATTGTAAAGTGGTATTTGTTGTGATTAAAAGACAGCTACGTTCTTTCAAGGTCTTCTGTAGCTTTAAAGCCTTTAGAGTAGAGAAGTATTTTCAAGAACAAAACGTATAAGAAATATTGGCTTTCTTAGTTTATCTGTTTAAACACCGTCTGTCCACCCATCCGTCTGTCCGTCCGTCCGTCCATTGTTTTTCATCATCCAACAATTCAATTAACATCAGTCCATCATGCACAGATTCATCTACTCATCTATCCATTTTCTCATTTTTATATCCTTCTATCCATCTTCCCATCCATCCCTTTCAGCTCTGGAGGTTTCAGAGCTACAGTATTGGCTTATACCGCTGTGGTAGAGATTCATCCTACTGGCTGCCGTGTTTGAACCCCACTCCACCTGGAGGAAGTGGTCTCTCTCATCCAGTTAAACTGTTTCTAATACGTATTCAGTGGAATGTCAGTGCTCTCTAATATGACAAAGAAAAACATTGTATTTGATCTCCAAACATTTTCATAAATTAAGCACATTAAGCTAACAATGTGATTTTAGAGTATGAGTATCTATTGTACTGAAATTGAACTTTTAATCATAACCTGCCTTTCACAAATTAGATTTTGTTCCCTATTCATCTTAAACCCTGCGTTTACCTTCAGAGCGGTCATGGAAACCCGTCCACTCTCTCGTGTTTATGAGCGAACGGTTCTGTTATTAGCTCGATTCCCATAATAAATGCACAGCATATGCCAGACAAAACACAACCATCTGCCTGATCACTCAAGTAATTGCTTTTTTCAAAGTGACAGCGGCTGATGCATAATTCATCATTAGGTAAAACGCAGTGAAGTTTCACCAGCGGATGTGTCACCAGACATCAGTGCAGGTGGAATACAGAGACCAGCAAAGGGGCAAATTTTTATTTTTTAGAAACGGCAAAATCCCAGCATGTTTAAAAGTGTTTTTTTTTTTCAAAATCGGAAAGGCTATCATCATGCCCTCCGTGTGTGTGTATGTGTGTGTGTGGGTGATGAAGTGTGTGCTTGCTTGCAGGCAGGTAAGTCAGCATGTGCGCAGCCTAGTTGTCTCTACTCTGCCCTCAGGCGTTCTTTTTCCACTCATCTTATTATGTCGTGTAACATTCACCTCCCTCCCTCTGTTCTGTCAGCCTCATTCTCCCCTCAACCACTTTGCACTTTTTTTTCCTATTCCTGCATTTTTTTATATAATTTTACTGGCTGTCCTGTCCTGTCTTGTTAACCAGCCTACGCTGCCTTTTCTATGCTTTTGGCTCCATCACTTTCCTTCACTCCCAGCCTTTGAGAAACGCCTGTACCTTTTTCAAACAGATGTAGTGCAGAGCTGCTTGTCTTGTTGAGATCAAAGTGGCTTTTACTTTGTGCCATGTGTGTGTATTTGTGCCAAAGACGTCCTTCTCTAGACTTCCTAATGAAGGAACGAGGCCCCAGTAGGAATAATAAAAACCTGATCAAGTTCCATTTTGTCAAAGATTTTACATTAGCCCTAATGTAAAAGTTTTTGTGGTTTGCAACTGCTGAATTTAGATCGTCATTTGCACATTTTAACATGCAGTTTGCATGTTGCAAATATCAAAATTCCTCCAGCAAAGTGTCTCTTACTGAAAGAAAAGTCTTCTTTCTTAATAGCATTCACTACAGTTAAGTGTTAACTTTAAATATGAAGAACCAACTGGACCATCTTCCCAGTTTGCGCTTTTAAAATGAATAAATGTGTTTTTCATTGAGCCTCTGCCTGTGTTAACGAGACACTTCTCATGAGCTTAAGGATTCAGTTTTGGTTTTGTGTTAAAGATTGATTGTTTTGTAGTTGTACTTTAATTATTTTATAACTTTGTCTCTTGGTTTCTTTTTAGTTACTACTATTGCATTGTTGTTCAAGGGATTCTTTAGTCTTCTTCAGCGATCGCTATTACCATTGTTGGGTTTATTCTGTCTATTCCTTCTTCCCAATCTGTGCCCCATTTTCCTCACTGGGTGTATTATTTTGATATTTATATCAAATGATGCATAGTATTGTTTTAGTTCCCCAGCCAGAGTCCCTATTAGAATCTGTGGAGGGAGATAGAGATCAGTCAATCAAATTTTATTTGTATAGCACATTTCAGCAGCAAGGCATTTCAAAGTGCTTTACACCATGTAAAATAAAAATAAAAACAAAAACAGAAAAAGACAGAGATTAGATAAAAACATTGTTACTTTAAACAATTTAAAATAAAAATAAAACAGAAAGAGACAGAGTTTGAAAAAGATTTAAAAAGATAAAAACATTATTAAAAGTAAAAATAAAAACATTTAGTTCATCCTTAAGCAACTCTAAACAGCGTGGTTTTAATTTAAAGACACTCAGTGTTTCAGCTGTTTTACAGTTTTCTGGAAGTTTGTTCCAAATTTGTGGTGCATAGAAACTGAATGCTGCTTTTCCTTGTTTCGTTCTGATTCTGGGGATGCAGAGCAGTCCAGAACCAGAAGGTCTGAGGGGTCTAGACGGTTGGTACGGCACTAGCAGTACCAATGATTTATAAACTAACAACAGTATTTTAAAGTCTATTCTTTGAGCTACAGGGAGCCAGTGTAGGGACCTTAAAACTGGTGTTATGTGCTCTATCTTCCTGGTTTTAGTGAGAACATGAGCAGCAGCGTTCTGGATCAGCTGCAGCTGTTTGATTGATTTGTTAGTCAGACCTGTGAAGACGCTGTTGCAGTAATCAATGCGGCTAAAGATAAACGCATGAATGAGCTTCTCTAGATCTTGCTGAGACATTAGTCCTCTAATCCTAGAGATGTTCTTCAGGTGATAGAAAGCCGACTTTGTGACTGTCTTGATGTGACTCTGAAGGGTCAGGTCAGAGTCCATCACTTCTCCCAGGTTTCGGGCCTGATTGCTGGTTTGTAGTTGTTATAACTGAAGCTGCGCATTGACTCTGGTTCGTTCCTCTTTCGGTCCAAAGATAATGACTTCAGTTTTGTTTCTGTTCAGCTGGAGAAAGTTTTGGCACATCCATACATTGATCTGTTCTAAGCATCTGTTCAGTGATCGGATGGGTTCAGAGTCACCTGGTGACATTGTGATGCAGTTGTGTATCATCCGCATAATTGTGGATCTTATTTCCTGTTATAACCTCAGCCAGTGGGAGCATATAAATATTGAAGAGAAGGGGTCCTAGGATTGAACCTTGGGGATGAGGGAGAAGTGGGATGAAACTGGTCAGTGACTACAGGAGGGGTTTGATTACGGTCCCAATTTTTCCAAGTAAGATTTGAATAGACCATTTTATGAACATACCAGTTTCAGCTGTAAACCTCTTGGTAGAATGGAAATAATTTGACTCATTGATAAATTCATTACGTTAAAATAAAATGAGTCCTGGAATTTCCATTCTGAAGAAAAATATTGTTTGAAGGGCAATTTTATTATCCATTTTATTCATTATTTCAGTTGCATGTGTTTTTTTTTTTTATTTCTGTTTCATTAATTATTTAGGTTTTTGTGTTCTTTTTTGTAAATTTAAAATGTCTTCCAGTTCCAGATTGGAGAGTTTTGTACAAAATTCTAATTTATTAGTCTTTGAGAGGGCAAACTCGCAATTTTATGCCATATCAATATATAACTTGAAAATGGTCTCAAAATAACAATACTATTGATTATTTCAATAATTTCTGGGACAATCTATTGTTCAACAATGTTTGTTATTGTGACCTGGTTCAGGGTCCTGTCCTTTGCATGTCTTACATCAAGCATCCGTTAGGTGGGATCTCTAAGTTTGGTCTGATAATTGATAGACGTCAGGATAATTTGCATAGAGTGTGATATGAACGCCTCTAGGTCATATTACACTCTATGACCTAGAATAATATAATATGTAATATGAGATAAAAAGTCTCATCTTTTTATCCACTTTGCTTTCTTGTCACTGTTTTCTCCAGTCCAGCTCCATTCTGCAGCTTCAGTGCACATCTCCCTCAACCCGTCTCCAACATGCCACACATAAGTTGAAAGGGTAGGAGGGGATAATGCGAGACGGGAAGACAGACTCAAAGATGAGAGAAGTTGAAAGAAAGATAAAAAGAAAGGTAAAACGGTGAGCATTTGGAGAAGAGGCGACTGGACTGAGGAGGCGAAGGAGGTCGAGTAAAGAGGAATATTACAGAGTCAGCTGAATAGACGAGATGGAAGATGCAGGAAAGGGCAAGTAGGAAGGGGGAGTGTGTGTGCAGAAGAACTGAATAATCAAAGAAATAACCTCAGCATGACTGATTCTCTCCTAAACCATTTGCTTTTCTCCACCTTAGTGTTTCTGCGCCAAAACTTTCCAGTGTAGCATGCCTCGATGCACACATTCTCTTATTTGAATTTGTTTGCCTTGTTTCAACATTAATGCAATTAATTAGAAAGCATTGCTCACATCTGAATAATTTTCGGCTGGTGGGTGGATGTGGGAGTTTTTTTTTTTTTTTTGTCCCACCATATGTTACAGAACATGTGCCGGTAGACATTAGCAGCAATCCTGCAGCCTGTTTGGATGTGTCCTTCCATTCATGTCGGTCTTTCTTTTTAATCTGATGCTTACCCTAAACCTGGAATGCAATAGAGTCCAAACTAGATATTTTGCATGTTTTAAACCATGAAAAGGAGTCTTTTAAATTCACAGAATGTTGACTTATTAGCTTTTGCAGCATCTAATTATCTATCTCTTTTTCTCCCACTCTGCCTCTTGCTCAGTTTCTCCTGACAGCCACTTTGAGTTTCTCCTCCTCCCCATCTTTGCGCTGTCATTCATCATCAGAGTCATTCGGTTCTCCCCTTCCACAGGGCACAGCATCTGCTAGTGAATGTAGCTCTTACCATGTTGAAGCAGATTTGGATTAACAGAGCAGTGGCAACCCAGGCTAAAAACGACTTTTTTAAGAAAAAATTTGAATAATAACTTTATGAGCACAGGATGAAATTTGTCAGTTAGTGGAAATGCACAAGAACAGCTTCCTGGAATGTTAACCATAAACTAAGATGCTTATTAAATTAGTGAAAACCGTCCATCCATCCAGCCATCTATCCATACATCCAGTTTGGCATTTAGATGCATAACGGAAACCTCCCATGTTGCAAAGTGATGCCAAATACAGTCGCTGAGTTCCTTAGTGGGTTCACACTTTACTTCACTGACTTTGAAGCGCAAAACAAAAAACAATCTGAAACTGTTTCATTATCTATTTTCTTGTGGAGAGTTCCTGCAAACATCCATTTGGAGCTTATTGAACTGTAGTTTTAGCAGCACACCCAAGGCAAAGTAGGACTCTGTGGGTCCTGCTTAATTTTTACACTTCATCCCTGAATCAATGCCCCTAAGCTAAGCTTCCCCTCTAAGCTACTTGAATTTTACACGTTTGTCAGGACCTGTGTGAGTAACTCTTTTGTGTGACGAGACGACACACAGAAGCTGACTTACTAATGCGTACCGCCGCGCGCCGTGATAGGTGAAGAGTCGGTAAATTCTGTTTGTCCAGCTATTTTATTATAACAATAATATAGAAAGATAATATAGAAAATGGATGGTTGGATAGAAGGCTAGGAAGATTTCAAAACACATGGTATTTTGCAGTCGGCTGTTGTAGTCAACAACTACCCATCCTGACCCGTCTCCTTGGCTAAAAGATATCACCAAAAACCAATGAAGAAAGGAGACATGCTATATTACAGTCTGTATTCCTTTGCCTCATTGGAGATTTCATTAGATTTTAAAGTTTACTGATCTTTGAGACAATGACATTGCCTACCTGCGCATTACTTTATGTGGCATTACAGTTGGTATTCAAATACATCAAAAATGTGACTCAAATCTCATAGCAGTGTTTTAGTAGTATAAACTAATCACATGTTACTGTGTTTACATGTGAATAATCACATGTTACTGTATGCAGATGCCTTGTCTGTGCGGACGATAATTTGTGGAACTTTCTCATGATGAACAATTGAAGAGGGTGCAATGGCTGGCGGCCCGACCTTCTTTCTGAAGAATTTAACTATTGTTTTACAACTTGGATTCTAAAGGACCGAAACCTTTCGTGCAAATACACACACACCTTTCAAAACACAGAAGGACATCAGAAAAAACACACATATTTCCTAAGCTATTATTATTATTATTATTATTATTATTGGGGTTTTTTATACAAAGGCATTACATTTCTTCATGTTTAGACCCACTCAAGATGTAGTTAAGCCAACATACATGGTATGTAAATCAGCGTGACAGAGGCTTAAAGTACAGAGTGGATGAAAGGACTGATTCATGGTCACAAATATTGCATTTAATCTTTTTTAATAGTGAACTGGCACGATCAAATTTAAAATCCATATTTCAAATTTCTTTGTTTAAAAGCTCAAGGCTGTCAATGGTGCAGAAAGTGGCCTACTCGATATTGGTAATTCAGCAAATAATAAAAAAATGTTTTTGTTTCAAAAACTATTTTCCGTCAAACATTTGTTGTACATTTGCAGGTTTTTTGTTTTGCTCTGGGGTAAAGTTTCAGCTTTCTCTGATGTTTGAATTTATGTATTTATTCATTGTTACCAAGGTGTCAACACCCTTTGGTCTTCAGAATATTTTCTGTTGTATATTTTTCCTGGTGTTTGACCTTGCGGTATTGCGGTATTTAAAAATCCTTTTGGATAACAACATAACCTCATGTTACATCAGCTTTACATTATGTCAAAAACATTTAATTAAGCAACACCAAATAGGAAATTTGTTCCTGACCTACAGCTGAACCTGGTCCAGTGAAGTCTTTTGGTTTTGAATAGCCTCTGTTTTAACTGAGGGCAATTCACTTCTAGTTTGTACGCTAAATAAACCCTGCATGGTTTAATCCTGAGATCAATTAATATTAATGAAATGGCAGTAATTACTTGAACTGGATAAAAAGACTTGGGAACTCTTTGTTCAAGTCTAGAGACATTATTGAAAGACATCAAAGAGACAAGTGCTGCTAGGATTTGTGTGTGCTGTTGGAAAACAAGCAGGTGTTCTTGTGATCCAGTTCACACATGGAAAATAAAAAAAAAACAGCTACTCCTTTGTTGCCTGAAACGTTGCTGCTCTCAAAGTCACAGCAGAACAAATTCATGGAGTTGAGATGGAACGAGAATATTAAAATAGCACAGTTGTGGGAAAGCAAAGTCTTACATTTCTCTTTAGTTCAGCCCTATATTTTTTTATTCCCTGATTTTACTTTGCATTTCATTCTGTCAGATGGAGATGGCTATCAGGATCACCTTCTCCCCGCATGTTTGGATGAAGTCTGTCAGCAGAGTGTCATCTACATCGCCAAGCGAACCTCAAAAGAGGTACACACACACGCACACCACACACACGCACACACACACACACACACACACAACCACTTTCACTGGTTAACCTGCTTTGTCCTGCTCAGACCTTTGCTATCCTTACCCATCTTTCTTTTCTTTTGATTCGTACAACAGTATCCCTGTCATCTTATATACTGGTGAATAGACAATCCTGTGGGAAGGAATAATTGAATCTCAAAGTAAAAAGAAATTGCCCTCTTGTTGTCATCTGAGTTATTGAATAAAATCTACTGAGATTTTTTTTTTGATGCTCAAGCAGTGCCCAGATTTATGGCACAAGCAAATGTGACAGCAATCAGACTTCTGTGTCAATGGTTTACAACCCCAAAGCGACCCGCATGTGCAGAAGGACAACGCAGACGGAACACACGGAAGTAATGATGAATGTCACTGTCTATGAATTGATTTTAAAGTTATTGGGGGCCGACAGTTTTGTCACAATGGAAGTGAATAAAAAGAAAGCACAACTACTAGCTAGAGTCTTTTGTGGAGAATTGACTGCAAATTCTGTAGAGGAGGGGTGAAAAGATTGGAATCGGACTGTTTACTGTGGTGAAAAAGGCTTCTTTAATGTAGCCGTAGGGTGCTTTCAGACCAGCCCTGTTTAGTCCACTTTAATCAAACTCTTAATCATTTGCCCAGAAAGTTTGGTTCATTTGGGGAGGTGTGAATGCACTTTTGGTCCATTCTGATGTGGACCAAAAATGTAAACTCTGGCTTGCCAAAGAAATCTAGGTCTTGGTTTGTTAGAAATGAACTCTGATGCGGTTCATATGCATATATGAATGCAAGGGATTCTGGGAAAGCGCACCCAAAATAAACACGACAGTCTGTTGTTATCAGGAGAAACGGCTCGAGGCCTTTTACTAAAGACAAATGAGAAATCCTTTAACTGCTAAAATCTGAAGACCTTCCATTTTGTTTACGTTTTGTAAAGAAGGAAGTTACGCTCATGTCTTCTTTTGAGGTTTTCGTGTCATTTCCTTCAGTGGTTCTTGCTGACGTGCTACTGCAGCTGACTGGAGGAACAGGTTTCTTAAAAGGTTTTTTCATTTGATGGCGTGAAAGCAAACCCCACCAGGCGAAAATGCAAATGTTGCAGTTTTGGTCCCCAATCGAACCGACTCTACCAAACGATGAGGTGTGAAAACACTCTTAGTTGTTTCTGCTTGGCGAGTCTTTCCCAAAAAAACCTTTGGTTTGTCAACCATTCCGTAGGGGCTCTGGCTGCATGATTTCGGTCATTTACTGCTGGAAGACAAACCTCCACTCACCCCAATCTCAGGTCTAACAGTTAATAACAGGAAGTCTTGCAAGATTGGATGTCATTTAGTTTCATCCATCTTTCAATGACCAGCCTGGATCAGGTTTCTTGTCCTTAGTAAAGAGCAATGACAATCCCACATTATGTTTTTCGTGTCAGGTTAAAACATGAAGCTACCATTCCTTTGAACTATTTTAAAGTGAATTCTTTAAAATAATTCAACATGTGAGCAATTTAGTTCGAATCCCAACACGACAAATATTTACCTGCAGTTCACCAACTGGTTGTCTGATACAATTGTTGTCTATTTCAAGAAGCCAGTAGCCATGTGGCTCACTGCAGGAGGTCTGGGCTGATTCAGTACGTCACTTTTGTTTGTGGAACAATGTGAACGTGACAGATTTGCACACACGTTTGCTCATGTAGTTTCATCTAATTAACGTGTATGCATTTAATGTAGCGCATACAAACATGTTCACACCAAGTTGTCCTTGCACCCAAATGAACACACATCCGCTCCACAACCACCTACGTAACATCTTGTGCGATTCTCTCTGTTAGCTGTGCGCTTTGGCAATAGCTCCCTTTTATTTTTTCTGACCAGAGAACTGGTATTCGCTCATTTTTAATTCCCAGTCCTCTCCCACACATGCACACGTGTGTATGAAAGACGCATGTCAAACCTCATAGATGTTCACATTCTGTAAAAATGCTTTCTTTCTTTTTTTTTGTTTTTTGGTCTGTCAGCAAGACCAAAAATGATTGAACGAACAAGTGAAAGGAGGAGGGTTGAGAAAGACGGGGAAGGGAGGACTTATCAGTGCTGATGGATGAAGTCAACACACATCATGTTCTTGGTTGTTGTGTGTGAGAGACTGTCATTACTGTCAAAGAAAGAGACGGGTGAAGACAATAGTGGGTGGAGGGAGGACCAAATCCATTTCTCTTTAAACTTCCACTGCTGTTTGGAACTGTTTGGGCACCCCTACAGAAAATATTGTCTTGACTTATGCATTTTAAAAAAATACAATTGTTGCTGTTTTTAATGCAAAGATTCAGCCTTCTTTTATTTGCTTTCCTTTCTAAGCATCCAGGACGTAATTAATGAAAAAAACCACAACACATAAAAAAGTATCACCTTGAAATGGTTTTATACATTCTCTGAATTTTCAGACCTTTTGCTTTTAGTTAACAGCTGGTGTTTTAAGTCATTGAGGTTTTCAGAAAAAACATGATGCTATTAAAGCAGGAAAAACTATTAAGACAAATGTTTCTTGGCTAACGAGGCAAAAAGAAAAAGAAACGCTATCAAGGACAGGTGGCGTAGACAGACTGTGTGGATTTCTAACATTTGGAAATAAAGATATTTATCAGGGATTCACAACGGAACAGTTAGTAGCACTGATTAACGTTAGTCAGCAATAAGCAAATTTTTAATTTCTATAGTTGATTTAATTTTGTTATGCTTTAAAACTTCAAAAAGTGAACATTTTAAATCTGACGAGTTTTAAATTTTTTTAATGAATAAATTATTATTATCGGGCATAGCCAGTGTCTATAGGTTATACAACAATATAACCACTTGAAAAAGGTCAATGCCATGTTTAATAACAAAAATTGGATATTTTCAGTGCAATACTTATTGATATGTTTTTTTGTTTTAAATATTTTCAATACTTACAAACTGGTGGCATGACTTTTCTTTTTTCAAGCTTCTTATGCATAAGTTAATCAACAGGTGGTTGCTAAGTAACCAAAGAGTGAGGGAATGAATTAGTTGATGCCACCGACCTTGCTTAGCTGGCTGTGAGAGGTTGAGGGGCTTAAACCCTTCCTCTGCCTACATTCCCCAGAATGCTGTGTGGTTCTTAGCTTGCAGACAAACACTAAATTAGCTAAACTGATTTTGCTAGTTTGGCAGTAAATACTACAATGAATATCACCAATATTTATGTTAGTATTACACAGAGGTGGGTAGAGTACTCAAAAACTGAGCTTATATTGTTTATAAATTATGAACAAGGTGAGAGCTAGTTCATAACTTGTGGCTTCTTTACACATAACTCCATAGCAACTACCTACCAAGAAGACTGTCAGTTACAAAGTTATCAGAAGTGTGATGTCATGAAAACTATGTATTAATATAGACCGCGTGTCTGTCACAATATAAATATCTAAATATCTTAACCTCAGACATTTAGCTTGGTCTGTTTACTGTTGTTTGCTATCTTAGCTCTACCCCTGCAGCCTCTCTAGGCTGACAGGATTACAGGAGTCTGTGGGGGGGCTTCCCCACAGTCTGCTTCATTTTTGCTCTTTCTAGACACACACTGATCCCATTTATAGCCACTCACAGCTCCTCTCTCTCAGACCCACACCCTCAGTAACACAATGGGATAATACCACAGACAGCAGTGTAATTGTGTGACTCAACTGTCAGACAAATTGAAGCAGGTAGACAAGGTATATTTTTTTATGTCACACCAACCAGACTGTCTGAAAGGACAGGAGGCAGAAATCTCAGACCATGACACTTTTATTATTTATTTATTTATTTTTTGTATGGTCAACATTGATGCTGAGCAGTACTCATCCATTCATAATCTTTCAAAGTAAGGACCATTCAATGTATTTTTTAAATTGTTTTTATTTTATTTTACAACTTAGCATTAAACTGGAATTTATGTTTGGTGTAAAATGTTTTCAACATGCAGCCGACACAACATACTGTAGAGCTGAATATGATTAAACACAGTAGGTGTTAATCCTGTCTGGTTTGGATTGTTAGTGGAGTGTAAGCACTAAGAACAAGATTCTCTCACTCTGCACACCTGCCAGCAATGAGTGAGTGACCCAAGCAGCAAGTGTTTGGCCGGCGGCCACGTCCCCTGGCCCCGAGTCAAGGCAAACCACGAAGAAGTGATGAGCTCTGCGGACGCTCCCGCTGTTCTTGTGATTTGGCTTACGTTCTCTGCTATGGAGAGCCGTTTCATTCAAAATTCAACTAACTCTGTTATTGATAAATTATTTAATGTATATTCTGTGAAATAAATAAATGTCTCCAATAAACCAAACAAAGTAAAGCTTTTGGTTAGAGCCGAGTTCCAATGATATATGAAAAATTACACAAATAGGTAAAAAAAAAAAAAAGAATAAGTGTCACAAAATAAAATTCCATTATGAAATGAAGAAACAATGGAAGAAATTAATAAATAAACATCTAAATAAATAGCTAAAGTTTTTATTTAGGAAATAAGCGCTCAGTTGAAAATATATTTGTACTTATTTCACAGGGGGCATTATTTATTTGGCATGTGTATTACTCATTCATGAATAATAGTATTTATTTAATTTCAGATGTAAAGACTCTATGCTCTACAACAATGAGCTTATTAATATAAGCACTCAATTTGTATTAACAGCAAGTGTGATGAACCGAAATATGCTCCTTGTTGGTTAAAGAAAACGTCACAGGATGAAGGAGAGATCTAGAATATGATCTATAAGCCTATTTGTAAATGTAATGTTCAATACTAGTTTATATTTACTGTACTCCTGGTAAAAGTCCTTCATATCGTCACATTCCTAAAATAATGGCCATCTTTTTTTTGCTAAAAGTTTTTTGGGTAATTTTTTTTTTTGCCTAAATTGTCTTTTGGAAAAAAAACAACTTAATTTTATTGTCAAAATCACTTTCGGCAGGAAAAAAGAATTATTTAAGAAAGGGGATGATATTTTAATTTGAATTTAGTTATTCTCATTCATTGTATTCTGTGTTTAGCAGAAAACAAAACTAATATGGTTAAATAGGTTTTTTATGAGTGAATAGAACAACTTGTTGAAAATTATGAACTGTTGATCTAGATGGTTTCTTTGCTGCAGAGAAATTTTTAGCTTGTGTCCAGCTTTAGCTAGTTTAGCAACAGAGCCAATTCTAATGTGTTTAGCAAATGTTTGGCAAACTGAGACCTTAACTCTGAGGCATCAAATCTTAGCAGTGATTTCAAGGAACAGCTTTATATAGATTTTTTTTTTAACCCAAACTCATTCTTAATATGTATTTCTTTTTAACCTGGAGACAAATCAGTTGTTTGAAATAATCAAAATCTTTTGCTGGAATTTGGGATGTATTGGCATTCTTAAAAAAATCTAATTGTTTTATAAAAGTATGAAAAAAACCATATTAAGTAATATGGTCTTCCCAACCAGAAGAAACTTGCATGTGTTCTTTGATTAAAGACTGATAAAAAAACAAGTTTCAGATTGTCACACAATGCTTTTTCTTTTCGCTTATGTCTTAATTAAATCACAAATTTCATGCCACAACTGAACTATGGACTTTGATTCAGGTCTCATTTTGTAATAAATCACAGGAATGATAATCACTTTACACTCCATAGCTGCAGAACTTTACCAGAAGCTAAAGATTGGTTGCAAACATCCTGGTGTTGGGCTAACAAGGGCACCTTCAGTAAACTTCACCCCTCAGCAGGCCGTCGCTGTTTTGGCAGCATGTTGAGGATGAATTAGACGACTCATACGATGAGCAATATTAGTCCAAAATCGTGGTAAAAAAACAGAAACTGCATAATGAGCGATATTTATTTTCTTCTACATTCTTAATGCACATTGATCTGACTACATTTGCTAAGCTGAGTCTGTCAGTGTGTCAAAAAGGTGACCCTGACAGCAGGCAGCAGTAACACCAACCCACCCCCGACCCGTCCATCCATCTGACAGAAAGTCGTGTGGATTCAGTCCATCACTGGCTCAGCTTCTTCCTGAGAATCAGGAAGCCCATTTACACTGAAGCTAATTACTGAACTCATGCATGTAAGTGAACACCAACAACCACATGTCTCCAACACTCATACTGTAGATGTTCTTCACTGATATACGCTATATAATAACCAAATCACTAAAGTAATCAAAGTTGTACTGTTGTCCAAACATTGTTATGATCTCTGACGTTAAATTTGTGGGGTTTTTTTTGTTTCTTTTTTAATAGAGAGGAAACTTAAGTTCAGTTTAATTTGTTGCACGACCAAACTTGTAAGCCAGTCTGCTTGTATTTCAAATGATTTTTATCCATTTAAAATAACAAAAATAATTTTAATCAGTCCTAGCTAAGCTTTCTATAAAAGAGGCTAAAGTTTCTGGTTCCAATGTGACAAAAGTAGGAATACTTGAAGCTGTCAGTAATGGCATCTCCATTACAAATGTTCTCAAAACTTTTTTAGTATTCTGCTAATGTTGAATAAACAATATTTCGCAATTGCTGTGTTTCCATTAAATAAAAAATCCAATTAAAATCCCATGTGCATGTCTGTTCATGTGACAAGACATTAAAAAACGTAATGTACCATAAATCTTCAACTACTTGATGTCGTTTTCTTGTTTGTGGTTTGCGCCAGCGGCAACATCCTGTTGTTGATCATGTGACTTGTGTGATGCAAAAACAAGTGTTTCAATTGCAGTTTTGTGAGCTGAACCCATTTTGATATGGCCAAAAAAATTGATCTCATTGCAGCGGCAAAACCTTCTAGCAACAAACACGAGTTTTTTTTCAAAACTGATGTTGTTTCTATTAAGTGAATTTATTTTTGAGATGTCAAATTGCTCAATTATAGGGTGAATTGGAATCTTATTGTTAAAAACCTGTATGAAGTTTGAACCATTATCCATTAAATTCCACCAACTTTCCAGATTTTTCTCTCTAAGTTATAAAAATAAGCACATATAGCTTGTTTTCAAGAATTAATTGCACCCAGCTATTTTCAGCAGCATACTTTGAGGCATTGCAGAAAAATGTTTAGCCTTGAGTTACAACTTGGCACAGTCAAAGGAACTGTTGCTATGGCGAATACTCAGGTCATGCAGCAGTGGTTATGTGGGTGAATGTCAAAGTATCATCATCAGAGTGAATTCCAGAAACCGAGGTTTTCCAGCACAGTGTTGCATTTTAATGAATTCTCCTGTTATTGGTTTCCCCCTGTCTGTTTCTTTGGCGCTGTGCATGATTGCTGCACACAAAGACACATAATCAATACCTCATTTACACACTTACACACTCGCGCCAAAACTGAACCAAGTTCCAGTGTGCCAATGGCTACATAGCTGCGTGCCGTTTCCACTCTCCCCTCCATTCTGTCACTTGCTATTTTTTGTAGTGTCAGTGTTAATGTAATGAGCTTCAGTCATTATACTGCTGGGTATACAAAAGCCATTTGTTTCAGATGTTTTCCTTTATTTATTTATTCATTTAGCCACAGACGGCTTAGTCTGACAGTGTTACAGCACCTCCCCACATCACCCCATAAATCCCATCCACCCCACCTCCCACCTACACCACAGGCCACCCACATTTTAATTTCTTGGCCTAATGAAGCGGCAGCTCTCTCCGTCAAAATGAATCAATGGGAGTCTGCGAGCACGCTGTCGCTTTTTTTGACTTTAGTCATCAGCAAAGTCGGGGAGGGTATCTTTTATTTATTTATTTGTTTTCCACATTAATAGCCTTTTTTTTATTTCTTGGGTTTTCATGTGTTCCTACATGCGTGCCGTATGGTTCAGTGTTTGATGCGCGCATGTCGGCGCACACAGATTCACACGGTAAGTCATTAGTGCGCCGAGTTTTCCTGCTGGTAGATAAAAAGTCATTTATATGCAGAATCCTTCTCCCCGTCGCCATTAAAGGTATCAGATTACCTCACGAGCGTAAATCCCATCATCGTCTTCATCTCCATTAACTAGGTCATTTTGATCTCTCCGCTAACGCGTTTGCACAATCCTTTTCACCCACTCGTAGCACACACACGCGCACACACACACGCGTGCTTACAAGCAATTTCAAGTTAATATTGTTGACATTTGATCCAGCAAAAGTCTGAGTTATTTAGACGCACAAACTAGGTTTGAATTAGAAATTCTTAAGCAACTGATTATCCTAAAAAGACATTCACTTGACATTCTACAGATACTTTGCTTTGGTTGTTAATTAAATGCCAGAAACTCCTGCATAATTCGTTTCAAATGTTCCACTCCCAAGCCGGCTATTTTGGCTCGCCTTAGAGACTTTTGAGTTGTACGTGCAAGACCCGATATGATTTGCTTTAAATTCACAACACAGATCTGCAGGCTAATAAAAACAAAACTCGGGGGAAACATTGTCGTTCTGTCCTGGAGGAAGATGTCCTAAATTACTTCCTGCCTTCTGTTCAATTGCAAAGACCATATCTTATGACTTTCTACTTGCACTGTTGCGCTGTTATCTCATTCTGCCTATGGCCTTTTCATCGTCTGCCTTTGTTCTGCCAGAAGGTCCCACAAATTATGATAAGAAATCAGTGTCAGTAGGTAATCTTCAAGTGCCACAGTTTATTTATACATATATATAAATATATATATAAGAAATCTGCTCATGCTGAGTTCTGATTTTAATTATGACCACCAACAGGTAATGTGCGTACAACAGATTACCCCCCACCTCTCGCCACAGCATCTCCTCCTCCCCCCTGCATGGATAAGCGGATGTCAGTGTTATGGTAAGCAGGAAATATTAGAGGGCAAATGAACATGTTGTCCTGAAATGTGACGTGCAAGTTGCAGGATACAGGGACAAGCATTTGAGTGAGTTTGACAAGACCTAAACTGTGATGCCCAGACACCTGGATCAGAGTAGCTTCAAAATTGCAGCCCTTGTGGGTTTGTGTTCCGGTTAGGTAGTAAGAAGTATCAATCAAAAGTGGTCCAAGGACTGAGGAATGGAGAACTGGTGACAGTCACTGGTGATCATTGATGGATCATTGATGCACATAGGGAGTGTAGGCTGGACCGTGTGGTTCGTTTCAACAAGCTGCCATGGCTCATATTTCAGAAGGAGTTACTGCTGTTTCTGCTTGAAAGGTGATATAATACACAATCTATCTCAGACTTTATTCCACTCGGGCATCTGTGGGATGTACTGGATAGGTGACTTCAGTTCATGAAAACGCCACCTCACAACTTACAGGACACTATGAGAGTCTAGTAGAGTCTGTATCTCCATGGATGACACTGTTAAGATTGGTTGACCCACACTGATGAAATCAGTTTTCATTGTTGCGTGACGAAAATCATGTCATTCTATTTTCTGCCTCATGTCGTCCATCCCTTCTTGTCACAACCCTTCTGGTGAACTTGTCACTCTATACATGCAAACCTGTTTTGTGATTGGTCTGAATCGCATGGGTGTGTCTATTTATGGGGAAAACAACATTACTCAATTCCCATGAGATGCTGTTTTGACACTGTGCTATGGCATGGCGCATCGTCAGGTAGCACTAACCATCAGAACAACAGATTTTCTGAGAGCAGATTTTTGAGGACCAATTGTTCGAGGCCGTGAGGAAGTACATACTGAAATATTAAACTCTGTCTGCTCAGTTTTGATCTGGTGCAACGGCCAAAGGCTTCACCGATGCCTTCCGTTCTCTTTTTGTTTTTCTTGATTCTGTGAAAAACAAAAATTCGATTTTCCAGCCTGCCAATTATTATTTCCTCCTCCTCTGAACTTGTGAACTCGTAATAGTTGTTCTTCACCATGATCACAGTGTTTACTGCTGTAAACCAAACATGACCAAACACCTTGGTGTGTTTTGTGGGCCGTGAAGGATCTGTGTGGAAACGGCAGTTCAACTTCGGTCCAACTGATGCTGGTGGTCATAATTTTATGCCTAATTAGTATTTATGAACACGTGTCTATAAAGTTTTGATCTTTATCATCTTTAATTTGTGATCTTTCGTCCTTTTGATTCTTAGTTTTATCAATTTTCTCCATATACCTTGCTGTCCTTCCAAGCGTTACAGCAAAGGTCATGGATATTTACCCAGAGAGCAAAATGCCATCTCTAATTTAATCAATCGACGGCTTTAATGCTTTAGTACCTTCAAATGAAGCCCCCTTACCCTGATACATGTTAAACGCTCAGTTGGTGTGTGCGTGTGTGTGGGGGTGTGTACATCTTCTGCAGTATTGACTAGATCTGGTTGATATTCTCTGGGCTTTTCCTCTCTCCTCTTCTAATCAGTGTTGAGGGGGAAAAAAGAAACAGACAGTACACTGATTGCCTCAGGGCCTACATCAGCACAGTGGTCTGCTGATAAGGCCTGGCTAGCAAAGGCCTCATGTTCCCCTGAGAGAGAATGTCATAGCACAAGTGAGAGCAGACCAAAGGACTCCAAGGTAAAGCACTTGCCTGTGATGTATTTTTTGCCTTTAGGACTTTGTTGAAAAGAAGAAAAAAAAGAAATTGAACAAGATAGGTCTTGATAAAATTTTAGACATCTGGACATATTAAAATAAAGTTTTAAAATTAAGTACAGTTGCACATAGATAACAAAGCTTTTCGTTGAGTGAAGTGCAGGGTCTGTAATTTCTCACAATTAGTCACATTTTAATCAAATATGATATTTTCTATCTGAAAAGCCTTTTTGCTGCTAAGTTATTGGCAGCAGTAATTAGACATATGAGCTCATCAGCAAATATATTTTTTGTGTCTATTTAGGTTATTCAACCATCAGATTAATGCAAAGTGCTATTCAGCTGTCAAGTGTTCTGAGAAATCCCTGATCATTCATGGAAGTTCTTCGAAAAAAAATCCTTCTTTACAAATGTGGACTGAGAAAACAGACATCAGCATTGAGGATGTTCTGCTGCTGCTACATGTTCAGCATTAAGATGCTATTTTAGGCTTGTTGTTTTCAGATGCTGCTTCTGAATCAGATTTATAGCCATACCTGAAACACATAGAAAAAAAAGAAAATGGCATTAATTATATTAATGGCATTTTTTATAAAATGCTAAACATTTTATATAACATTTTTAGCATGTTAAAATCTATGTACCATACTTAATTAATGTGAACATATTCAAATACTGGCCCGTTTGAACATGATTTTTTTACTTTTTATTACAAGAAGGATTATTGTTCTGTTTTATAGCAAAGGTCAGGTGTCTCAAGTACTTAAAATTGATTTATCTGTAGATGACAATATTTAATTTAACCTCTACATAAATTGCTAAGAATCTCTTTAGAGCTGTGCCTGTTCAAATGAATTTCTTCTGCCTCCTAAAGCTGATGCTCTGAAGCAAAGAAAGGTTGAACAAGAATTCCTCCACAACAGTCTTAAAGACTGATTAAGTTTTCACTAAAAACTGATATTAATTTACACATAGCATCAGGAATGCTTTCCTAAATCTAACAGATTTCAGTGAGTTTCTTAGTTTTCTATGCATTTCCATGTCCTTTTTTCACGTGCCATATAGTTATTCTCTGTCATTAAAATACCTTAAATTTATTTGTGAACTAATTTATCTTTGACCTCTCTCTGTGTGTTGATTATGTCAGCTTCAATGTATTTCTGCTAAAAGTAGCTCTAAAAGGTCATAAGGTTTTTCTAATTTTAACATACTTCTCTTAATTAGCTCAGTTTTCTGTGAAAATAATGTGTATTGTTGTGTATCTCACTTCTCTTACTGTAGTTCCTTTATCATTTTCTTATGTATTCAGTCTTTAAATCATAGGGGTTTTTTCTTCTTGACCTTCTTGTATGTTAACATTTATACTCAATGTTAGAGAAAATTACTCCCATTTCCTCAGTGGACACATAATCCAAATAATTCTAATTTGGATTATGAAGGTAATGTGTCACTAACAGCTGAGCTTCCAGTTAAGTCTAAAACTGGAGCGGAGCCATATATTTATTGGAAACTTAATGCGCATCCATCTTTTTTCACTCGTTTCTTTCCTCATCCGTCTTCTCGTAACTGCTTTGAAACAGCCAGCCTGAAATGCGACATAAAAATAACTGGCATCTTCTCGTTTTCACTGCCAGTTTTAATTGATTTACCTTCGGAAATGTATGATTATGCGTGGGAGAAACCGTAATAATATGTCCATCCGGAATGAGCATTGCGTCTTCTGCCAACAAATAGACTGGCAGCATCCTCAAAGCTCTCCCACTCGCTCTTTTCTTCTCTCTGCCAGCATCTGCAGCACGGTCAGCTCAAGCACTTCTATCTGCTATGGCAGTAATCATTGCTGAGCATTATGTCCATCTGGCATACAGGCAGCTCCTTAAACCACATTGCAACATTACTCAGTGGTCACTTAATGAGAGCCAGACAGAGCAGCATTTCATTAGAGTTCAATCTAGACAAAATATCCAGCTTGGAAGTGACTTGTTCATTCCTCTTTAGCTCAATTACACCTCCAATCATGGCTCTCAAGTAACTGTCTTTGAGGGCTTATAAATGCGCTATTACAATAATTTTGAGCAAAACATGGGCTTCGTTTATGAGGTTGTAACTTTAATGAAAAGAGTAATGACTCAGCAGTGAATCTAAGATGCATTGTGGCGGTGCAGCAGTACGCACCAGTCACACTTTGCCGAGTACCTTGGTTTTGGTTTGGAGATTTCAGTTTGGTACAACCAGGAAAAAATCTAGAAAAACTTAATACTGAGTTTAGAAAGAAATTAACCTGAAAAACAAAGGAATAAAACAAAGCTAACATTTATTCCAGATATTTGATTGACATCGATGATTTTGACGATATCCCTCAACAAAATGTAATGTTTGTCTCTGGTTTCTCAATTGGTGACTATGTCATATTTTTATGACTTTTTTGTGTTTTTATGATGCAAAGCACTTTGAACTAATTTTGCCTGTTTCAGCTCTATTAGGAAAATAATTGTCTATTTCTCAAGTAAGAGAGAATTAAAAAAAGAGAGTGAATGTGAATACACCTTGATCCTGTTTTTGGATGCACCGATATGAAAATCTGAGCCGATACCTATATTAGATATTAATGTTGCTGTTAAGGCCGATAACTAGGTCTGTCATTATAAATAATAAAACAATTAATCGCATGAAAGATCAAAACAAACTCAGTAATTTCTATTTGTCATGATTTATTGTTTTTCTCTTTCTACCAACAAACATGACAAAAGTCTTCAGTCTGGTGATTTGGTCTCAAGTCGCAATTTTGTTGGACAGTTTTATTTACAGAGACTTCATAATTCAGCTTATTTGTTTTTGTTGTTTTGTTGATTTATTTTGGATATATAAAATATCTTCCAGTTCCAGTGTTAGATATTCACTTGAATATAAAGTTTATAAATATTTGAGAAAATGTTGGTACTTTACTATGCCATTAACATTATATTACTGGAAAGTTGTCTCAAAACAGCATCATTTGTCGCAACAACTTCTGTCACAAATTATTGTCCAGGAAATTGTATTGTGACAGGCCTAACAATAAAACCTTTGAAAAAAATTACCACATCACCGACTTCTCTGCTTCAGTTTAACGTCCCACAATCCAGTGCTGCATCACTCTGATGTAAAACCCTTTTGAGTGGCCACCATACCTGGAATGACTTTATATAAATTCAGTCCATTTTCGGTTCAATGTACATATTTACCATTGAACAAAAGCCAAAGACTGTGTGAAGATGCTGGCTGAAGTTGATGAGAGAGTGTTGTCATAAAGTGAAACAAGCGCCGTAGTGATATGAGCTGGAACTCAAATCAGCCAGGAAGATGGCATTACTCCAAGAGCAACATAAAAAGACATATCACAGCTTTCACATTGAGGGAAAAAGACTGTCTGTGATTTCTGTAAACATGGCAGGATTTCTGATGAAACTGTAACTGAACCGTTTGGTTATTATAAATCTGTCAGGAGGAACGAACCAAAATTACACTTGTAACATCACACTTGACCCAAGTCATTCAGTTCTACCTGCTACTACTGAGGAAATGTATGCAAATTTCTGAATTTAAGGGAAGTTACAATACATTAAGTAAAAAAGGAGAAAAAAGTCTTATTATTGTGGCATTTAGCAAAGAATAAATCATTTTGGTAATCCTGGGTAATTCTATTCTATTGAGACCCTTCAGGTCATATTAACCTGTGGTAATAAATTATTTCATAATTGCTTGTTGTATATTCACAAATGGCTCCGCTACATCTACTATCACATGTTAGTATCACAAGCTTGGAAAATAACACACTTCATATTTAAAGCAGTAGCTGAGTTATAATATGGTATAATATCTGGGTTTTTCAATAGTTTGGTGTTTTATTTTTCATTGTCATTTTTGATATCTCATTCAGTTAGTTTGAATTAGTTTTCAGAGTGTGTTTGGTAGTTTGTATTAGTTGCAACTTAAATATTGTTTAGTTTTAGTTTAGTTTTCATAGTTCTAGTAGTAGTTTTAGGTTTTTATACTTTGATAAATTTTTAGGTGCAGAATTCAAAACGGTCAGAGTATTGTGATTTCATCGAGTTGGTAATGAATACTCAACAGAAGATAACATTTTCAAAAAATCTATTCAGTTACTGTTAAACAACCAACCGACTGGCGTTTTCTCCCAACTTTTGCTGTCGCTATTTTTGCAGACTAGCATTAGCGCCACCAGGAGGAAGTTGGAGTACTGTCACCGACAGTTGACTTAAACGGCTGGTGTGAGGGGAAAAAATCTATTTCACATCACTTCAAAAGACTAATAAATAGATTTATAAACATAAAACCAAAGGATATTATAATTCCAGCACGTTTTAGTTAATTTTACAAATAAACATTATAGATCCAATTAGTTGCAGTTCTTCCCCATTAATTACCATTGGGGTTTATTTTAGTAAACGAAAAGGTTTTCCCAAATTCAGTTTTGTTATTTTGCTAGTGTTATTTAACTGTAGCAATTTTGGTTATAACGTCCTGCATTGTATCATAACCAGTCACCTTAGTATTGGTGTTATTTTTTGATAGTGTCTTTATGTTTTCATTTTCAGTCGTGGCTCTCGTGGGTGAAAGCTGTGATCACTGTGATACATCCTGTCACCTTAACTTGCCTACTTGTGAATGTTTACTGTTATGATTCAGTATGTGTATATTTACCATTACACCCCAACTAAAAGCATAATTTGTCACGTTCAAAAACTATGCAAAAAAAAGTCATTTTCAGGGAACTGTCCTAATGAATTATGGAACAGAAATCTGACAAATAACAATGTAAAAAAAAAAAATTAAATGATTATTTTTATTAGAAGTTTTAATAAAATCATCATATTGTTAAGGCTGTATTTCAGTGTGAATTTTAATGATTAGGTCCCCAGCTTGTGCCATTTGAAAAGGCTGATGACTCAGCAGTGAGAATCTGCTGACGTTTGGATCAGCGTTACTTCCACCTGTTACCTCGCTGCCCTATAAACGGGCCAAAACCGGCTAATTCTCCACCTGTAGCTGCGTCTTTGCAGTTTACACAGCTGTAATTATGAGCCCTGCAGAGGTGACATCATTCTCTGTGCTGAGTTTTTTTCCCCCCATTTCTTTCCCTTGATGGTGTCTTATTAAGAGCTGTTAGTGGCAGTTCTGGTGAGCGTCTCTGGTGACTCTCTCCTGCACCTGCTTTCCCTGTTTAGCATTCATGAATAGTTAAAATTTGCAGCTTCTTGCTTCTGTGTCTCTTTGGGATCGCCACATACAAACACTATGCAGTGATGGAAATGCATTTTTACTAGAGAAGAGCAAATAAAACTCTTGTTTTGTACAGTATAGATTTTTTGGGGGGTTGAGAGAAGGACAAGATTTGTTGTGGTATTTCTTATAAGAGATCATAACATCCATTATTTTTGTGTGTCCTTCTGTTGCTTTGTATTTTGTTTTATATTTTCAGTTATTAAACAAACCATTTTATTTTCTTCAAAGTAATGGAGTTATGATTTTCTACAGTTTCTAAATTATAAATACTTTATGAATTGTTTATTGACGTGCTATATGCACTATACTTTTTGTGTAAAAAATTTGAATTTTTTTTTTTAAAACACCCTGTGTTGGTAAAAACATTGTTAAAGGGCTAATAGAGGAGCCATGTTGTGATGACTTCCTGAACTCAGAGTTTCAGAAAGAGCAGGAGTTTCTTATAGAGACAGACAATCATCACATTATGACAGTTTCAATTAGCCATAATGTAATGATTTTGCATTAACAACTGAAGGTAATATAGTTACTTGCTTGTGTTATAAAATGATACTATGTGGCTGGAAAACACACAGTACTACTCCTTTAACTGATTGTTAAACCTTCACCAGTCATTTTACAGAGCCTTATTGAAATGAAAATTATCCAAAATATCTAGATAATTAATTGTTTTGCCTATATGGTTACTTGGTGACATTGGGTTGGACAAGATGGTCAACAAAAAACATACAGGGAGGATTACAACATCGCCACTTGGAGTTGAAAAGTTAAAGGTGTGAGATTAAAAGTCCATAAAGTTCACAATATCCCAATATTATAATTGTTTTTTATGTCTATGGTAGATCCAAATCTCATTTGAAAGGTATTAATTTGTCTGTATGGTTTTGTTTTTCCAGTGGGTGCCAGTCCTGTCCGATTTCAAGCAGAGGGACACCGTTTGGGGCTTTGTATCAGGAGACACCACCCATCCAATGGTCCTGCATCTTGGTGACTACAACCTGGACGGCTTCCCTGATGCGCTAGTGATCCTTCGCAACACCAGCGGCAGGTCAGAAGAGAAAACCTAACATTGTTCTCAGTTTTCTGGTGAAAAATGAAGGTCCATGCGTCATATGATTCTTTACAAATAGACAATTCTGTAAAAAAAAAAACAGTAAATCAGTTTTGACATTTGTACTGATTTAGCTTTTTAGTTGTGTTTAACCATTTCAGATCATCAAATAATTTTTGCATATTTTCAACTCATTTATTAAAGGAGTAAAAAACTATACAAGAGACAGGAACCATTTGACAACATGAAGTAGACAAAAGATCTAAAGAAGTAGCGCATGATGCCTCGATCTAGGAGAACCATCAAATGGAGAAACTACTGATTGGTAGTTTCTCCCAAGACTTTGGGGAAAATATTGTGTTTGCTGCTAATAAAGACTTGCAGGCTGTTGCATTGCTTGTGCTTATTACACTAGAGATGGGATAAAGTTGAGCCGGACTAAAGACAAATACCTCTGAACCCCAGTTTCTAATGCAGGCACTATATAATCACCAGTGGGTCGTGTTGAGCTTAACTTTTTGTGTTTGAAGAGGAGTTCCATCTCACTCGCTCTTATCCTATCAGCTATTGCCTCTCTATTTTTCTTTTTTCCATTTGATTCTCATTTTAAGCCTGAGCTTTAAAATCTTGTGCTTGGAGCGTCTTCATTGCAAAGCTTTGAATGCAATCGTACTTCATCTATAGCATTGGATTTCACAACATCAACATTAAAAGAAAGGACAGGAGGGCTGTCTGTTGGACATACAGGAGTGAAGCTTTATCACAAATTACTATCTTAAAGCAGCAGTAGGTAGCTTTTATAAAAAAAATTATTAAATTCAACCTGTACTTGTGGCAATCTTGGTCGGAACTCAACACAAGATGTTCCTTTTGGATCAAAGCGGCTGCTTAGCCTTATTTCTACGTAACAACATGAAAATAAATCAGTTTTGTTGTGACTGCCATTTATGGCTACTTACCTCTGTAATGAGCACATAAAGTGCAACATCAACCTCTCCATCCTGGTCGTTTTATTGGCTGCATATGTCTGAAGCCCCTTCAAACTCTTCCCATTCAGCAAGTTAACTTTAAATATCTTTTAAGATGCTTTCTGAATATTTTAATGTTCATAGGGCAGGATAAAAGGATAAATTCTTGGATGAAGGCATAGTTCTGGATGTTTCCCTCAAACTAAATAACTATCAAGTCGCTCTTCACACTTTTCACTCACAACGATTGCCGTTCACAAAAGTAGAATGTTTATACAGTTTCATCAGGTGATCTGATGTGTTTATTTTTTCTCTGCTGGGAAAATATCTGTTTTATTCTCACCTTGACGCTCATCACGCACTAAAGCTTTGCTCTGTGTTTAATTGTTTTTTCCTCTCCTTCTTTTTCTGCCAAGAGGCTTTCAGCTAACCAAATATTTGGACCACCCATAACTGATCTATTTTAAGTCCCTCTTCTTCGTCTTTGTTTCTCCGTCTTTCACTCCTCCACTACATTGCAGCTTTCTCTGTATCCTTTCAATTAGTTATTTATAGCTTATTTCAGATAAAAGTCCTGCCAGTTCACTTCACCTCCCAGCAAAAAATGAATACTGATTTAACTGTTCACAGCAGAAAAGCAGAGGGTGTGAGATGAAAGTAATCTACTGGAAACAATAGAACAATGAGGGGATGAACGCAGCGAGTGGAATAAATTAAACCAAAACTGAAATGTTGTCAAGCAGTGTGTAGGTTACCTTCTAGAGCTGCTCCGTTGTGTTTTTTCTTAAAGTTTAAGTTTAAAAACTTAAACATTTTTTGTGCTATGAAGAAATAAAACAACATTTTAAAGTTTTTTTTTTCACCGTTATCCCCCTGTTGGTTTTAATACAGCTTATTTAAAGTTTTGACAGCATCGTGTTAATGTGTCAACCACCTGGGACAAAAGAAAATCAGCTCTAGAACAGTTTCTTGCTTTGTTACTTTCCAACATTAGAAATAAATAAAAAAGCTACATAACAGTTTGGATTAAACACGCTATCACCTAATTACAGTTGGTGATAATTATGGTGATGAAAGAGAAACTAAATCACACAAAAGAGAAAAACAGTCTTTGAAGAATAAACTAGAGTAAATAATGAATAGTCGTATTAAAATAATCCAAACGGCAAAAATGCTGTTAAATTGACAAATTTGATTAATTTGTGAAATAAAGTATTTCAGTGGGGATTAATATAATTTTCTAAATGATTTTTTCCCCTCAGTTGAAATCAAAGTAATATAAACTTTACATTTTTGTTTAAATAATATAGTCTAAACATTATATCACTTGTCTATAAAGATGGAAAGAATATTTAGAATCTGGTTAATTTCAGACATCAGTTCAAACATCCTCAAAAATATTCAAAATTTTCAACAGGAATATAATATAAAGAAGCATAATTGGCTTGTGAGATAAACCGAAAGCATTTCAAATGGCATGGCTCTATTTTATGACATGAAAACAGAATTATATCTTGTATTACCGCTTGTAAAACCTTTGCACCGTCGCTTTTGATGTGTTAGGTTGGCTTTAGTGACTTTGACCAAGAGTCAGTGATCCCCACTTTTTCCACCATGAAACCAAAATCTGTAGAAACTGGCCTGAAAGTGTGACCTCCATGTCTTTTCGAAACCTGTGAAGACTGTGAAAGCGCTGAAAGCTTAACAAGCCTCATAGCAACTCTTACCCTGAGATTATATAACACACAGGTGGACTATATTTGGAAAGGATGATGACTTGTAAAGGATGGATTTTATTTACTGTTTATTCCAAGTCATTTTTTAAACCATGTAATCCTTTTCTCTTTGTCAAAATTATGACTCACTTTGTGTTAGCGACTCCCGGAAAATCCTACCAAAATATACAGAGATTTATGGTTGCAACATGAGAAAAATGTGAAAAGTCTTAGGGGATATGAATACTTTTTACAAAGAGGCACCAAACTAATAAGACAGTGTTGTTTTTCTAAAGTAATAGATCACCTCTACATAGGAGACAGATTCTGTGTCAGCGCTTCTGCAAAGGCTCATTAAGAATGACGGGGCAGACCGAAGATGTGGGTGAATCTGTATATTTGTGTCAGTATCGATGTGTTTCAGCGAAAGCTCTATACAACTCGTGTCCTGAGGATCCGTGTTATATCCAGGTCACAGAACAGACGGTGACTCTCTCTCTGCCTGTCTTGCTGCGTCTTGCACATGCAGGCAAACACGCTCAAACAGATGATCATCACAACAAATAGTACATGGCTGGTGAGAGGAAGCCTTGTAGATGTTTCTGTTTGCAGAAAAACAAGCACTGTGGGACGCTGGGGACGAGTGAAGCGGCATAATGAAAGAGACATTGACACACACACACTGTGAGGTAAAGCGCTATAAAAGTCGATTTTTTTTTTTATTCTGCTTTTTCTCTTTTATGATTTTATAAGTTCGGGAATGTTTCCCAAGATTCCTATGGATAAAACACAGCTCTTGACTGTGTAAATGCTGCAGCATGATCACTTCAGTGGGCAGCTAGAGACTGGAATTACAAAACCTATAATACATCCAGAACGCTGCTGCTCGCGTTTTCACTAAAATCAGGAGGATGGAGCACATCACCCCAATTCTGAAGTCCTTACACTGGCTTTAAGATTGCGTTCACATGTTTAGTCTCCAGTTCATTTGCCTGGAAAGACTGGTTCAATTTCAGGTGTGAATGAACAATCAAACTGTGATGTGGACCAAAAAGGTGAAGTTTGGTCTGCCTAAAAACCCAGGTCTCCAGTGAACTCTGGTGTGGTTCAAAATGCATATGTGGATATACGCGGACCACAGACTCCTCCAAAAACAGGAAGTGTCCAACAGCACTGGGCATTCTGGGTCAATATAACCAAAACAAACGTCTAGCTCTAGCAAGAGAAATGGCTCATTGTCTTCTACCAAAGACAACAGAAAAATACTGACGTCATTCCATTTTGGTTTATATTTTGTGAAGAAGGAAGTTGTGCTCAGGTTGTCTTCAGTGGTTTTTGTGTATATTCCTTCAATAGTTCTTGGTGCACAGGTGAGGGGGGGGCAGGTTTCACCAAATACTTCAGATTGTTTGACACAGTGCAGTGAGAATGTGAACCACAGCAGCTAATATTTGTAACAAATGTTGCAATTTTGGTTCCCAAATCGAGTCTACTGGACTATAAGGTGTGAAAAAACCCCTAAAATATTGTTGTTGGTTTATAAATCACTGAATGAAATCAACCTAACAGAGCTACTCTAACATAATGCCACCAGGAGCACCGCAACTGATTATGGAAATAAATTAAGTCAGAAATTGGGAAGAACATTTTTAAAGCATAACTTTTTCCATGCACTTTGTAAATTTCCATCATCATATCAAATAAGTGACAGCATTTGACAAAGAGAGTCAACCTCCTTTAATGTAATCATTAATGAGAGCAGACACACAAGCTCATTAAATTAGCAGCTGCTCCATATTCAGGAATATTCTCCAGAAAATTACAAAAATACTCACTGTTAACTCCAGATACTTTCAGCTGGTAGCCATTAGCAGCGCTACACCGATGAATGAATATGACAGACCAGTGTTACCAGACAGGCAGAGGACAGCCACATCATGTTGCATGCATTATGCAATCGTCTGCCTCTGTATTACCAACAAAACCCTTTGACAAGTGTCAAAGGTTCGGCTGGAGTTTGACGTGTGATTGGACAGAAGTCTCTACCAGCTGCTGCTCCAGGGCTGTTGGGGAACATCAGTAAATATTACACGAAATATTACAGGTCACACTTAAACCGCTTGTGTGCATCTGTGTGTGTGTGTGATATACGATCGGATACGTCAGTCAGCAGCCCTCATAGAATGGGATTATCCTCAGCTGTAATCATGTTTTTTTTTCTTACTTCTCTGCATTGCACCACACACTGATTAAAGAGCAGTTTGAAAGTCTGATCTGCCTCAAGTGACTTGGATATAATTACATGTTCACATGTGTCTTATGTGCACATCGGCTTATAACGCTGCAGCAAATGAAAACAACAGTCAGATCATCATCTGGACAGCTTTCAGCTTTTAAAGACCCAGAGTTGTTACGGTTTCATTACGATTTTTGATTAAAAGCGAAAACGTCAAAGTTGGAAGGATAGTGACCGAGGACATGGATGGAGCTAAATGCAAGGCAACAGTAGAAGGAAACCTGTTGGTGATTAAAGTTCAAACTGGAGGTTCATCTTCAGCAAGCATGTCAGCAACCCACTAACATGCAGCTATCGCTACAACTGCAGCATCAGAGTTAAAGATGGATGTTTACAGAATAATTATTAGTCCAAATAGACATATATGCAGATGGTGCCTATGTACTTTATGTGTCTGTGACCATGAGTTTTAACCACAAGTAGTAAAGTTTGCTGCTAGTAATAGGTACAGATGTTCAGAGCTACTGATGTTCTTTTCCAAAAACATAAAAGAGCTGATGTAGCAGATGAGCTCTTAATTGGCTTGGATCCTCTTTTTTTCTACAGTCAGCTCAGATTTAGTTTTTTTTTTTTTGTAACCAAATGGTGTTCATTTTTACTTGCACATCCATAAAATGGTGCTTTTAAAGGTTGTCCTAATGTGGGGGTTGGTAATGCTTCAGTTTCACCGGCACAGTTTGTTTTTGAAGCAGAGCCGTTTTCATCATTAACAGACATAAAGGGCAGAAGAACTGGTGATTCCACAACACAGTTCTTCTGCTTAGTGGAAAAATGTGAAAAACCCGTAATTGATTCAATTATAATAAAAAAACATATTATGTCTAGTTAATTTGGCTTCTTTGCTCTAAATATTTCTCAGCAAGCAGCACAATGTGTGAAAACTATTGGTCGATATATTCCAATATACTAAAACTCATTTGGCCAATAACCGATACCAATGCCAATATTTTTTTTCCTACACCTACTTATTGAAACTATTTGGCTTTCTCTGTTGTGGAATTAAAATACTGAATTATTTTTGTCAATTTAGCCTGTTACTAAATGCTAGTTCTAAAAATGAAGCTGAAAATAACACTTTCAACTTGCTTTATGTTGTCAAATTTATTCATGACATTTGCTCTCCAAGACAACAACAACATGAAACAGTGCAAATTTGAGGTTGTGCTGAGCTGCAGACATCATCACTGGTTTGTCATATGAAAATACCTTTTATGTTGGTGAGTCATATTGACGGAATGGCCGATATTAAATATTACAGCTAATATCGGTCGATGCCAATACTATTCTGGTATACTCCTACTTCATCCAGATGTTTTATCTGATTATTCTTTTTTGTGTGTGTAGTGTACACTTCATCCTGTCCTTTTTTCCTAACTTTATCATTTCTGGTTACTGCTGCCTCCTCTGTATGAATATTAAGCAAGCTGTCAAAGACTCCAGGTCCTAATTCCATTCAGATGTATCATTTTTCATTTATCCTAGAAGTAACTCATAAGTCAGTGTTCTGCTTGTCCTTCCCCTGCACAGAGACAACCCATATCTGTCAAAAACAGTTCATAGGTTATCAATCCAATTTATCAACTACTTGACATACTTGCTAAGCAATCAGCTTTTGGACATTCATTCAGCTTTTGCTTTTTCCCTCCCCATTTTCCCCACTGTACAGGCAAACCCTAGTCTTCCAACAAAAGCCACCAGAGATTCTCCCTTTTCAAACAACCGCTGCCATTCAGCATAAACATAATGACTTTTTTTCTCACCCATTTACTTTAAAAACTAATTAAATCTTTCCTGTTAAGGCTTTAAAGGCCTGTTGGGGATTGAATGAGGAGGTCTGTGCATGCAAAAAGACAGAAGGGAAGACTGTCTTTATTTCATTATGTCGACAAGACAGATGTTGAATTGAAGAATGAAAACTGAGGTAAATAAAAGCCTCACTTCGGATGTTACAATTACATATGCTAACACAGGATGTGTTGCTGAATTAGTCATTCCATAGCATTTATGCCTCCAACTGGAACATATTTAGAGTTGATATTTACTGACAATAAAAGTAGAAGCTACAGAGTCCTGCACTGTAATGTGTTGGGATGTATGTAATGTGTTATTTTTAATATTGATTTAATATAAAGCCCGACTCAATGTGTTGCATCATTTTTCGTTCAGCAGACTACAGGCCAACATGCCCAAGTTGTGTGTGTGTAAACCCAAAATTTACCCTCACTGCTTCATAGGAATTGTAAGTGGGAACAGGGAGCTGCTTATAAAATACACTAAGATACTGCTAATTGTAAGTGTGAGGTGCTCTATACAAGAATGCATTTTAATAATGTTAACACACTGACAGAAAAGAATGACAAGCAGCAATGACTTCAATGTTTTAACCATCCATTAAATCGACAAAGCTTCTAATTTGAACACGACTGTATGATAAATAGTTTGTGGAAAGTTTTGAATATGCTGAAAAGGTTTTTTCAGCAGTCCAAAGTTTCCTCCAGAAAACTTGCTAAGCCATTTATACATATTTTGCACTTCAGTTATTTCATCCTAATTAAAGTGTTCAAAATTTATCCATGACTTGTCACTTCATTCACTGAGGGTTTTGTGGTGTAGATGGGTAAAGATAGGCGGTTGTTACGGCGATCCAGTGAATAAAAAATAATACCTGACCTTAGTTGTCCTATGCTGCCCATACTATGTTGTCATTGTGGTTCTTACTAAAGAGACTCTTTAATCTGTCTTTGCTCTCACTGTCACTGGTGTATATATAAAAATAATAATAAACAAGCAATGCTTAATTTGGTGGGTGCACAAGTAAAGCCTGGTGACCCACCAGGCTTATAATACACTGGTGGAAACCCTGTGGTCCAGCAAACCAACATGTTATGATGAGATTGCTTAATGTTCGTACACCAATAACATTTGTTTTTCTGGGTCTTAACTCAAATTTTACCATGCTGTTCCATGTAAACATTTCATTGTCTCTCCGTTGGTGTTTTCAGCATGAACATTTTAGAAGTAGTCTCTGTTCTCAGATGTTAGAGACTATCAATATTTTTTTCTTTTTGGGGAGTTCAGGTTACAGTATTTATTTTATTAAAGCCAGCTTCTCTGTCTTCTACAGGAAGAACAGTGGGCACATAGCTACTGAAAAGTGAAACCTTTAATTTGGTCACTTTTTCAAATCTATAGGTTTCGATTTTACCACATGCATTCATATAGGGATTTCCACATGAAAGAGACGCAACTCGTGTTGGAAATGGCCCAATTCAAGTCAGAAAATAGGACAAAAACGTGTGTGCTTCAAAAAGCAAACCTCGAGGAACGGTTTTTTATTTTTTTATTTTATTCTTATTAATTTTGTTATTGAGGAGAAGGTTTTTGAAAAGGGATGATGGAAATGAACTAGGCTAAGTAGTGGAGTCAGACGGGAGCTATGTGGGCCACTATATACTTGGTTTACAGTTGGCATACGCCCTGTTGGGAGTCTCTGCCGCTGCTTGGATGGCAGTTATAAATTGATTCACTTTTCCAGCCCATTGTTTCCATCCTTAACCTAATTCTCTATCCCTGTGTGCAATCAGTCTGCTCCCAGCTCACAGGCAACAAAATAAGTGTCTTGTAAATACAACAAAAAGATTTTTTGTTTTTTTAATATCAGACAGCAAGCTGATAGTATCTTGCAGATTTGTCCCAGAGACAAAAAAATAAACACCGTTGTAGGTTTTGAACATTAAGATACTACAAAGTTGCCACTTAAAAGGTGACAGTTTCATGCTGCAAACAGTGAACGTTTAATTCCAACATTTCCTGCTTTTTGGATTTCTACAGTTTACAAGTGAAATTATGCTTTTTCCTGCATCAGCATTGAAAGATTTTACTTGATTTTTGTACCAACAACAGTTCTCTACCACAAAGTAAGCTTAGCATTTTTTTGAGGGCACTAAAGTATCCTTTAAATTCACTGGAGGTCACAGGCATGCACACAAATACGCTATTGATCCGTTGCCCTCAGGAAGAAAGCACATCCTGCTGGCCCTGGAGTGTTTGATGTGGAAATGGGCCGGTCCGGCTTTAAAAGAAGCCCCCACACCCCTTCGTCATAAAAGGAACGGTTTAAATGTCACACCTTTCCCTCCGACAGGTTGCTCTGCAAACAAACGTGCATGCTGGCAGCAGCGTTAGTATCCCATGTAGCCCAGTATGCATGTAGCAGTGTGAGGTGTGATGAAGCTATTTCTGGAATACAAAATGAGGTCACAGATGGAGACAGCTGAACTTAAGTGATTTCTGTTGTACCTCCCGATGCTACATGACAGCGTGTCACATGCACTGTACGCTCCGTGCAGCTGATTACTGGCGACGCCAAATCCCAGAGACCAGAACTGCTATTGTCCTATACGATCCACCTTCAATTATCGTTGCTGTCGAATCAGTGCAGAGACAGGGAAAGCCTTGGAGAAATGTGGCACATCTGCACAGCCCACATTTAGACACATTTATGTGCAGAACTATTCAGGCTGTAGGTCAGGCTCGGTGTCTGACAGTAACAGAATAATGTTAACCCCGCCTGACAAGCCTCCCGTCCTCAGTTAAAGGATACATCTAATCTATTCTGTCTGTGCCTTTGTAGTCAACATACACAAAATAACAAAACCAAGCCAGTTTTATTTTGGATGCGTGACATAAATATGCAATGTCAAGGTTGAAAGACATCACCAATAACCTTAATGTTTAAAGCTGGAATATGTAACATTTATTAAGAATATTTTGGTTTTTTTTTTACATATTTTCTGAAACTCCCAATATATTGTGACAGCATAACTTTAAAATCTATGAATAAATTTATTTTATTTCATTTGCCTTCTCGCAAATACACTGCTCAGTAAAAACCAACTACCGTATTTTCCGGACTATAAGGCACACCTAAAAACCTTCAATTTCCTCAAAAGCCGACAGTGCGCTTTATAATCCGGTGCGACTTATATATGCACCAATATTGAGCCACAACAGGCCTAGCAACTACGGTAAGCAGCCGCTGACTTCATTTTCGCCCGTAGAAGAAGAAATGCGCATGCTGGGATAGTTGTCAGAACGCTGGTTTATAATCTATTAATAAAGTTTAACTGACCTATCTACCTACCGACTGTCTAAAATCAGGTTGTCTGCAGGTCATTTAGCACCACGTTCTCCACGAACTTGCTGTGCGCGAAAGGAGTTGAAAAGGTAATTCAACCCTTGTCCAACTTAAAGCTGCTGTGTTGGACCAGGGACATGTCTAATACCTGGAGGACTCTGACCCTTGAGGACCAGCTGAGCACACCCCTGCTTTCAATTACCTTGTGAACGTTCATTTTTCTCAACAGGTCTTGTCTTTTTACTTTTAATGAATAAGTGCTTTGCAGCAGCCAAGTCCAGTTCAGCCTGTTAGTAAAAACACACAGTAACAAAACAAAATTAATACATTAATCACTCATACCTTCCCAAAGGTTTCAAATAAAGGTGTTTTTGTGAGTAGAATCTTCTACTTCTATAATTAACACAGTGTTGCTCTTCCCCCACCTGTTGCTCCCAGCTGTTTAGTTGGAAGAAAGAAGACTTTGCTGTCTCTCACAAGACAAATTTGACCATTTAAAAAATATTTTTGGTTGAGAAAACACAAAGTAACGGTCTAGAACAAAAATGCACTATCCATCACCTTGTTTTAAAGACTGCAGTCAGTCAGTGAGCTGAATGCAGGTTGAGCCTGAGCAAATAGCTGAAAAACTAACTAAAAGCAGCCTTACAATCCCAGTTACAGCTGCTCTGTATATGATTCACAAACATGTTTAGCTAACTAAAGCTGCATTTGCATTACAAAAAACTTTGTCGATATACCGCTAATGTTGAAAAAACACAGTTTTGCAATTGAGGTGTTTCCATTAAATAAATACAATTAAAATCACTGGTGAATAATGTTGTTCACACATTAAGTCATTTAAAAACATTGTTACATGATTCTCCATCCACTTCCAGTTGCATTCTTCATCAAGGTTTGGGCCAGAGGTCACGTCCTGATGTTGATCACGTGACTCTTGTGATGTGGAAAAGGTGTTTCCCTTGCAAATTTGCGAAATAAACCAATTTTGATACGGCCAACAAAACATCTCATCCTAGTGCCAAAACCTTTTCTCATAAAACAAGAGTTTATCGAAATTGGGATGTTTCTATTAATTAGATTTACTTTGAAAGTGTCAAAGTAATGGAAAAGGAGCTACTAACATTTCAGTTACAATGTGTTATGTTCGCTGTTTTGTTGTTATCTTATTTGTGCTAAACAATGCCATCTAGTGGTCATTCTTGGTAGTTGTCAAAAAGCAGTAGGGCAGTGGTTCTTAACCTGGGTTCGGTGAGTCGGTCTCAGGGGTTTTGCGGAGCCTCTGCCCTGGAGGTAAAGACACACTTGTGTAAAGTCGTGATGACGCCCCGCTTTGCCATCACTTGCTGCAGAGGATCACGTTACATCGCTTAGCTAATCAGTGCTGCGGAGGAGCACTGATTGAAGGAGTTCCACTCTCAGCAGGGATTTGAACTTGTGTCTTTAATTACTTCAGCAAAGCTCACAGTTTTTACCAAATTCTGTAGCCTTCGATGTACTTCTAAATCTGATCCTTAGTCGTATCTTTTCGGGGTTGGTACTGCCTCTACTGGCGTGGGGGTGGTAACACAACTAATATAATTACATTACTAAATCAGAATATCGCAAAGTCTTTATTATTTATTATTAATTTTTCATTCTCTTAAGAATGTAGAGCTAATTAAATGATCTAAACAAGATCAACTTTCCTGAAAACACTGACTATATTTTGAAGAACTAGACTAGAGTCTAGTTGGGTCTTGAATTTGGGGGAAAAAATCAGATTTTATTTATCACTACAGAAGGTTTCAATGACTGCGCATATGAAACTTTTGGGTTCGGTACCTCAAAAAAGGTTAAGAACCACTGCAGTGGGGAAAGTAGAAAACAGGAAGTACAGCATAGTTTCAGCTGCATGGCAGTTCCTCAGTCCTGCTTACGTTGTTTTCTTGCTTGCTAAAGCATCATCTGTAAGTATTATAAGTTGAATTATTTACATATGAGAACAGTTATCACAGACATCTTCAGTTAGAGAAATTATGTATTTTTTTGTTAGAAGTAAATTCGACCTGATGCTAAGCTATCTCAGACAACTAGTCTATGTATAAAACGGTGTATGTAGTGATTTTGACATTGTTGCAGTAGCAACAATACTTATATGCATTTTTTGTTATCCTGTTACAGTTTCACAGAAGATTGATGTCAGTAAATCCTTCAAGACTTTATTCCTGAGTCTGGAGTTTCTGCATTCGTTCTGTTTAGTTTTTTTGGATAGCTGGTGTCGTTAGGCTGTCAAGACCTATACGCAATGCATTACATTTGTGCTTGACAGTAGAATATTTGGTCAATATATTGTTGTTTATATTCAACTTTGATTTAGATTTATTAAGAATAGTAAGGAAAACTGTAGATAATTGCATCAATCATTGCGGTATTAAATATTAACCCAATATTCTCAAATGTTTAGATCAATTAAGATCTTGTTCTAACAGTGGTCATAACATCAATTATAATCAATTATATTATATAATGCAATGTTATATTATTTTCACAGCAATAGTAATTGAGTAGTTGCGTATTATTTGAATAAAACCAATGAGATCATGTCAAGCAGTTTTGTTTTAAACCTTGAGAATCTCATCCTGGCCTATGCCTGGTCTCCATTAAATGAGTGTTAGTTTTTCTGTAAGTGTATATAGAGCCATGTGTCTGTGCACGTTTCCATCTATCAGTATTCAGTCCAACATAGCAGCTGCCAAAAGCTTAGGAGGCTGTTGCTAGGCAATACCATTTAAAATCCATCCTTCTCTGTATGTTGGAAGCAGGGTGGCTCTGTTTGTCTTCTGGGGTTGTAGCTAATACCACAGTGTAAGGGTGAGTAGCATGAGACATTTGCCTTGTTTGTTTTCTGCAGCCACTTTCCAAAAATGTTCAGTCCGATTTGACCTCAGATCACTTGAAACAATTGAAACTAAGCAGCTTTCTAGAAACAAAACAAAGAGAGAGGACGTTTGCAATTCACAATTTCTAAAGAGGCTTTCTGAAAAGATCACTCATCTTGCTTAAGACTTGAGTGGTCGAGCCACTTAAGTGTACATCCTTTCTTGACTCTTAGAAAGTAGGTCCATCCATCATAAAGCAGGATTATCCATCATAAGCTAACAAAACAGATACCAAAGCTGTTGTTCTTTCCTTTTTTTTTCCAAGGCCCCAGTTCAGTTCATTGTGAGGTTAACTTGCTGTCTGTTGCTGCATCAGAAACTGGATAAAAGTGAGGAAAGTTGGTGTTTAAGGCATAAATGTTACTGTATGCGCAGCACAGATGGAGTTCTTAACTTGAATGCTTCGTTTCATACCCAGATTAAAGCACTTTTTCTCTCTGCCTGCCACCATTTTAGCAGCTGTTGTGTCCCTGCGTTGGTTGATAGGAAAATCACCATAACCCGACCAATGACATGGATTGCACTACACATTTCATGTGCCTTATAGCTCTTTATTAGGAAAAGGGATACAGTAAGAATGGAGTCTTATGTTGATTTGCTTTACACGTCTTCATTTTCTGTTAATCGTTTTGCTTGTCAGATGAATGTTATCAAAACAAGAAGACAAAACCATTGAATGCAGAGACTCCATAGCACCATGGTGAAGGGAGCACGAAGCCACGAAGAGATGACGTGGAACTAAAGGAGTCATTGAGAGCAGGCAGACCATACAGAACAGTGACGCTGCCAGAGAACACTGTTTGACTTTGATTGTGACAACATGAGTCACCACTTCTGTTCCTCACCGCAGGGTCCGAGAATGAGAAACCACAACACCCCGGGAATCCAAAAATGTATCACTGTCCATCTGAGTGGACATGCCTTCTTATTTCCTTTGGCCAGCTTTCAACCACGACTCCTTCATCCTCTTCTTATCAAGCAATAAGTCGGTGATGGTACAACTGCAGCGTTGGCCGATTTACATAGGGAAATTTATACTGGGAGACTGTAGAAAGTCCCATCTGGGCCTTTGGGGTTGGGAAAATGTTTGTGTCCTTAATAGATTATTGTCTGACTGCGAGTGTCCATAATTCAGTGAGTAGAGTAGTTATTTTGAAATCTGAAAGCAAAGGGTTTGATTTCAGCTCCCTCTTGCCACATATCAGTGTAGTCTTGAGCAAGGCACTTAAGGCCAAGTCGTCTACCAATTGGGGTATGCGCTTCTATGCCAGTGTGAATGGGTGAATCTACACGTTGTCACAAACTCTTCAATATCTAGTCAGCCCTGCTTCTGTTTCTTTTTTGGTCTTTTTTTATTTCTCTCTGATTTCCACTGCATTTGACTTGCACTCATTGCATTTCCTCTTCTATTAAGCAGGTGTCTGTAGTGAAAAATATACCACTACATAGCAGAAATGACAGCAGTAGATACAGAAAGCATCAATAAATGTTACTCCATTTTAAATCATGTGAAGGTCAGCTGTCATTTGAGTTTTTAATAACTGCATTCAGAACAACTCTTATTTATAGTATTACTATATTAATACCCAACTCTGTTTCTAAGCAATCAGAATTTACCGTCAAGAATTAGACGTAAGGTTTTCACCAAGGCAAACTGAAAAGAGAGGTAAATGACTCTTTTCCAAAAAACCGAAAGTCGTTCAGTTAAAGAAAGATAAGTATGTTGAAAAAAATAGAATTTTCAAACATTTTGACCATTCATAAAACTAATCCAAAACCAGAAGGCATTCAGTCAAGTCTATGTTCATGTGACTGAAGTAGAACATGAAAGTAAAAATGGAAACTGAAGTATTTTTCCTTGAGCTTGACGGTGTTGAAGTGGAGCTAGTGGAGAACAAAAAAAACCCAGAAGAAATTAGATGGTGGGCAAGGGGGCATCAAAAGTGAGGTAGTCAGATTAGTCCAGACATTTAGTGTGATCAAGTTTACTGATTAGTGAAGGCTGGAAAGTGCAAAGACAGGCAGGTAGTGGCCTCCTTGAACGCTTGAGGTAGAGAAAGAAAAGGGTTATGGGCATGATTAGCTGGATGTCCTCCTACCAGCCGACTTCTCCTCCAGAGTCCAATTAGAGTGGAGATGGATAGAGAAAGAAACCGTGGAAGATTTCTTACATACTCGAAATAAAAAAAAGAAACACAAGTCCTGACACAGAAGTCATGTTATAATCAAAGCCCCCGGGCACACAACCTTAGACATCCACACCGCTGTTGGCATACTGAACGTGCACAAGGCATGGGTTAGATATTATGCCTTCACTTTTGTGAAAAACGGTACTTGCTGATGCTTGATTTTTATTACATGATGTGATATTTCAACTTTCAACTCAAATTTCCACAGCGAACGCTATTATGCTCCAGTAAAAAAAATATATATACCGTTTTAGATTTTTGCATCCAGAATCAAAGTCTTCTCTCCCACCTTCTGACAGAAGGATATTTTGGGATGATCTGTGAATGGTGTCTTTGGAGCGGAACCAGAAACAACATGGCAACATGCGAAATCTTAGGATTATAAGCATATCCTACATGTTCTTTGTGATTCCATACGTCTTCAGTTTACAGACTTGATTTCTACATTCTGAAATGAACCTTAGAAGTTTGATCAGTTATTTCATAAAGATATAAATAAGCATCTCTGTAGTTATATGTATGTATGAAAAAATATATGTACAAATGTTTTCAGCAATCTTAACTGAAGATGGACCTTGAAATGAAATATTGTACACCTCAAACAGAAATGTGCTGAACGTCACAAGGGAGGGTTATCAGAATATAAAAATACTAATACTAAAAATTATTAATGTAGCAGATTTTAAGTCTGCCAGATTGGCTTAGTTAGCAACAGACGATAAAATGATGCTAATGATTATTGCTGCTTAACACCTGGAGGACAAACGGGATAAATAATTCTTCTACCTTTTAAGTCCACAGCTTTTACAAAGTACTAACAAGGCTGCCAAGTAGTTTTAATCACATTTACAGTGTAGTCCTTTTAGATTGTGAATAAAGATGCCAAAGAAACCCAGTTTTATTTATCCATTTTATCATCCTTATTCAAGTTTGTAGGACACAGTTGGAGTATAACCGTAAAAACTGCAGACAGTCTGTGATTTTATGCGTATAAAAACAAACAAAAAAAAAAAGCTAAGGTTGCAGTCTGCTGCTGGCCACACAAGCAAGATACAGCAAGCTATGCTGTTTCTGTGTCTTGGCAGAAGCATGTGTGTGTGAGTGTGTGTGTCGCACAATGACCTTGAGTTCATCTCACCAGCGCAACCCCTGCAGGTCTGGGAAAGGACTCCTTTGAAGTACCCGACTCTCAGAAAGAGCAAACAGACATTAGTGGACAACCAAATGCCTTCTAAAGTTCAGCCTGGGGGCTTTTCTGTATCTGCACATTTCTTTCTTTGCATTGACACCAACACATTCTCACATGGTGGACCACCTTTCAGAGGCTTGAGGTGCTGAATATATACCGATTAAGTCAACTGAACCGCAATCAATCTGCAGCATCAACAGAGAGCAATATCGTTGCTGCATCAGTGGATTCTTGTGTGTGCCTGTATTGACTGGGTTGTGTTGTTCATGGGTGACACAGAATGACCTTTTAGCACACCTCAAACTCTTTGTGTACAATCATGGCCAAAGTCATCACGTTCGATCTCTGTTAGACAAGATGTTACCATGGAGCTCTCTAGAGCAGGTTTTGGTCTCTGATGGAGAAAGAACATGCAGACAATTAACAATTTTTAATAAAGTTGTTAATTGTTAATTTCAGACATATTTGATTGATTTGTTGGTTGGTTGGTTGGTTGGTTGGTTGGTTGGTTGGTTGGTTGTTTGGTTGAGCGCTTAACAACTAAGAACAACTAACAAATCACAAGAAAAAGAAAATGCAAAACCAACAATATAAATAAGAAAAAATGGCACTAATCTACATGGTACATACTGTCTAAAATAAGTATTGAGCTTAGACTTAAAAATGTCTGGGTGGAGCAAAGGTCTATGTGGAGTTTGTTCCAGTGTTGAGGTGCTGCCTCTGGAAAATCCTCTTGATCTCAGTGCTTTCGCTTAATCTGTGGGACAATAAAAGTTGATTTGATGACATCAGGGATCTCCTTCATAGAGGAGATCCCAATAAGAGAATTTAAAATTTAAAATCAACTCTAAAATGGACATGAAGCCAATGTAAAGAGGATAAAACAGGGTTCAACCAACTCCTCACGTCTTGAGGAGTTGTTTAAAATACTGGCGATAGTCAGTTCTTACTAGTTTTAAAGAAGGCATAAGTGATATGATTTTTTTTTAAATATGTGAGCTCTTGTACTACATCGTAATGTTAAACCTCTAATCTACAGCGGATTTCTAGCTTATTTTATGTCAGATGAAGTGCTTCAAATACATTTAGGTAAAAATTGCAAAAAAAACTTTCATGCTATAAAACATTCATATTTGTTAATTGATTTCAGATTCAACATTTCCACTTAAAATGAATAATATTTGTATAGTATCAATATCTTTATTTATAAAGAACGCTGATTACTAAAGAAACTAAGCATTCGGATTGTCAGAAGGTACTGAACTCTTATTGTATTGTAATACAGAAATAATTTTGTCTAATATGATATCTTATAGTAGCACCTCATGCATTAGTTGCATCATCTCCAGAAGGGAGTATAAAATGTACTATTTCTACCTCTTTGTTTGTAGAGTCTAAGAATGTGTGTGAAGCAGCTTCCCCAAACAGAAGTAGAAAGAGGTCAGTTTGGTTCCCCGGAGGGAAACAAGATGGTGTTGAAACAGTCTGAAAAGGTAGATGTGGTGAAAGGAAGAAAAAAGGTTAGAGCTGTAGGGATTTCATTTAGTTCCAGGAAATCAATCACAGTCTGCCTACATTTACGGAACAAGGCCACATGTGTTTACAACAGATGCAACACAATAAAATAATAAGAATGTGTTTTAAATTTGATCAGAGGAGCTACATTGAAGGGGGCTGAGGGAACATAGATTCTATTTTTGCGTGCACCTTAGTTTTACCTGAACTGAGACACACACCGTCTTTATTTGTGTACAAGAGCAGTTGAAGGTTTTGTTCACATTTTCTCATAACTGCAGCCTAAGAAAGCCCTCATGTTCAACCTCACATCATTAATGTTTTAGGGTCTAACCTGGAACCTGTTTATGGTTCTTTACATCGTTCACTGTGACTTAATAACTTTAGCCAAAAATGCTAAAGAATTAAGCAACGTTCTAAAATATTTGGGTAATTAATAACGCTTTGACTTTAGCAGGTTTTCCTATTTTTACAAAGTAATCTTTTTGTGTGTGTAACTTCTGGTTGCAAACAAATTCTTTTGTGACATTGTTTTCAATACTTATTAGTTTACCTAGAAAAACTGCTCATTACGTTAGATTAACATAATCAGAACAAGAATCTAGAGGAACAGCTCCTAGTTTATAAATCATATATTACTTATTCTTAAACATGGGATTATACTCTTTTTCGTTTTCCTTTTCTCTTCTTTTGCACTTTCCTTTGGTTTGTTGTTTTGTTGTATTTCTTTCTAATTCGTATAAAGCGCTTTGATTTGCCTTGTTCCTAAAAATGTGCCATATAAATAAAAGTACAGTAAAGTAAAATCAAGAATTGTTGTTCAATTGAAAAGTCAACACAAATTTATAGATGTCTTGAATTGTTTGGCTCAATCAGCCTCACCATCACCGTGTTAGATGTAAATAATAAAGAGTATTTATTTCTGGTCTCCACAGTGATCAGCGGGCCTTCCTGTTGGAGAACGTTCCCTGTAACGTTCCCAACTGCAGTAGCGTGGGACGAATGTTCCGCATCCACTGGGACCAAACGGATCTGGGAGCGATCCAGAAGGCCATCATGGCTACTTTCTTTGACATCTATGAGGACGTGAGTAGAGAATATACGCTGCTTTTTCCTTGCGGTACTCTGTTCCCAGTTCACCAATAATGAATAGCTGCTATCTTTTATTAGAATATCTAATATCTAATAAACTTATCAGACTTTGGGAGAATTTCAACATTGCTAAATAAAGTAAAGTAAACAAGAATATTTTGAATCTTGAGTTAATAACAGTGTATTATTAGATTTCTGTCTACCACGACAAAGTGTTTTTGTATATATGTCTTCCTTTTTGTTCCATATTTTGTTTTAGCAGATTGTTTCCTTAGATTATTGTCACTAATCAAATTAAAAGCTTCTCAACCAGGGATGCAAACAATTGCTTTACTTATGATTAATTGTCAATTAATGATTTATTAGATTAAAATTAGTTCCAACTGATTAACTAGGAACGTTCTATAAGACCTTCTTTGAGTGTTTTTGTGTGACTGCCATCCAGAAGAGGGCGCCTCTGGACATCCTTACGCAGATCGAGTTGATACAGGAATAAAGATAGCGGGCATTCCTCATTGTTTTGTTATATTTTACAAATATATCAAAGTTAAATGTGAGAAAACTACAAGTTTGTGTTTATTTAATACAGCTGACACAAAAAACGTTAAAATATAATAATGTAATAATTCAGTTCAGTTCTTTTACAGCCCTTTATATTTACAGATTTTTTTAATGTATTTTTTCTGGCCTTATTTATCACCTTATTTCATTACGTTATCACATGCAGCAGAGTAAAATGTTAAACTAAAACAGAAGTTTGTCATTGATCCTCATGTACGTTCTGATCCATAAGAGCATCCATAGTATGTCCCTGTCCTGATAATGACAGAGGCTAAACTTCTCTTTGTGTTCTGTTTCTTCTCTGTATCTACATTTACAGGGAATATTAGACATGCTCATCCTGAGCAAGGTAGAGGACAAAGACGACTTAATGATCCACGCATTGAAGAACAATTTTGAAGCTGATGCCTATTTTGTTAAAGTGATGGGTAAGTGACTTACTGGCCAGATTTTCTCCTTTCTCTTCTTTTGTGTAAAAGAAGCAATTTGAACAAAGCAAAAAAGGCCTTTTTTTTCTAAAAATGTCTTCAGCACATTATACACTAGTTTTTCTTTTATTTGCTATAACAGCCCCTCCTAGACCAATTAAACACAGGCAAGTCTATTCCCCAATCTACAGAGCAGATGGTCGTAACTATTATCTGTCATATAATTCATATTTTTTCGTCTGCAGTTCCTCCGTTGGTGCTGCAGACTGGAGCTCATTTGTGCTCTGTGTTCAATTCCAAATCCATTAAGTTAAAATGGACATTTTAAGCACAAAACTCCTATGTCCCAAAAGCCAACATGTACAATCTGCCCACTTTCCCTGGATTTGCACTATTGACCTCAATAACGCTTAAAAATTATTTGCAACATTGTTTTTAATATAGTTTAGTTGAAATTAAAATGCCTTGCAAAAGTTTACATACAGTTTATTTACATTTTCTCATGTCACGATAGGAAATTTTGCTGGATGATAAATTTCCCCAGATGTTATTGCGATAAACGATACTATTGTTGTTTTGAGACCATTTTTAAGTGATATAATGATAAAGGCATAATAATGCAAGAAGACATTCTCATAGATCAAAAAATGAAATGTTCATTAGAGTTTAAAGTTTAACACTGGACCTGGAAGACATTTTAAATATCCAAAATAAATTTTAAAAAAACAACAGAAACAACAAATATAATGAATTATGAAATCTCTGTAAACAAAACTGTCCTTCAAGAAAAGGATAGATGACAACAAAGAACCAGACTGAAGACCAGTTTTGAGAAAAATTATAAATCATCCAAAATGAAATTATTGAGCTGGCTTTTGTTTATTATGCAATTAATTGATATAGTGTGTATTGTGACAGGCTTAGTCACAACAAGCACTCACAATATTCTGTGAATATTTTGTTACAGACCAACATTGTTGCATAGTTTTATAATGAAGAAAACTTTATACTTTTTATTACCGAAAAAATTTACTTGTATTTGTAGTTAACATCCTCTGAGCCAGTAAATCACAGCAAGTACAGCTGCAGGTCTTTGAAAGAAAGCTTTCTACCAGATTTGCAAATTTAGAAACATAAAGTTTTGCTTAAAATAGCCGTAACTCGATGATACTGCATCAAATATTACCACGTATTTTCAGTGGAATTTAGTGGAGGACTTTAACTGGGCCTTTCTGACACTTTGACCTTGGCTTTTAGGCTTGTTGTCCCACTGGAAGGTAAACCTCGACCCTAGTCTGAGTTCTTTTCCAGCTTCTACAAGCTTTTCTTTCAGGATTGCTCTATGTTTAGCTCCACCAGCTCTGGCTAGCTTTCCTGTTCCCACAGCACTAATCTGTCACCATTATCCTTCACTGTGAAGACAGGGATATTAGCATTTTGCATGAAGGCTATGAAGTTTAAACTTTATCCCCATCCAACCAGAGCACCTTCTTCCACCTGTCTGCTGTATCCCCTTTATGGTTATATCTATCTTAAGATGAATGGTAACACTTTATTTGATGGGGTGAGCATTAGACTGACATGTCAGAAACATGACATAAAACCTGTCATAAAGATGAAGGAGTTTTCATGAATGTTTACAGCTCTTGTCATGAAGTGTCATTCGGTAAATAATGACACTTTTAATGCATAGTTGATCATTTTAATGTACTTTTAATACAAGTTTTAATGCAACTTTGCATTAAAATGGTCATTATTTATTAAATGACGCCTCATGACAACAGTCATAAACATTCTTAAAGACTCCATCATCATGACATGTTTTATGTCATGTTTATGACAGTGTCATGTCAGTCTTATGCACGCCCTGTCAAATAAAGTGTTACCAGATGGATACTTTGTGTCATGACACAATGTGAAAAATTACAAGGGATATGAATACTTTTGCACTGTTCTGCAGTTGGATAATTTGCATTAACTATAAGGGGATCGTGCTAAATAAAAGCCATGAGTGATGTGCAGTAACTGCATATTTTCTCTCTCTCCTCTAAAAATAATCCACTGTTTTAACCATTACTTGGTCCATTAAATCGAAACTACAAACAGTCCACATCATCTATGTAATATGCTGTGTTTTGTCACGTTAAAAGCCTTATTTTTGCACCAGATGTCTGATTACAGAACCCTCTTTCTCAGTTTGTCAGTATGGCTTCTTTTCTAATTATCTTTTCAGCATTGTTTGAGTCCAAACGCAGATTTGTTCTATTCACGTCACAATCTCGTTTATCATCTTTGAGCTCAGTTGCAGACAGTTTTCTTTTCAAAAGGGAGAAGCAGACCGTTTGTACGCTGATCTTAGAAATCGTGACAGTTCTAAAAGTGACAAGCGTCACGCAGGTGACTGAGATCAGTAATTAGGCCTCCAGCTAGACTGAAAACACAGGGTGGGGGGGGATAAGCTGTTGCGTGGGAGGTTAGTGGATTACTGTCATTACTGTCGATCAATAATAGAGGTGTTTCCATTAGCTATTCTCAAGATTTAAGGTTCATTTTATTAGGCTTTCTGTGTGAGTAAAAGAATTAAAAAGATTGAGACCCTGCAGATTATTATCACAGCGACGAGATGTAAAAAAGACACAAAGCAATTTCTGAAACATAAATACAAATAAAGAGAAGCAGAAAAAGATTAGTGACAGTAGCAGCACCACTCTAATCAGATAGCAGTTAGGGATCATTGAGCAGGGCGTCGAGTTTAGAAGGAACAACCTTCATTTGAGTTGCTTTGTTCTCACTTTAAGACTTTTGAGCTTTCTGTTTACAAGCAGAGGGGAAACAGTTTTTAAGAGGGTTGGATTGGGTTCTTCATGATAAAGGACATGCTGCTACAACACCTGCTGTTTTACATGTCCTTAATAGCACAGAGGCTGCGATGAATTGTTTATCGGTCAGGTATGACCAGCCCCAGCAGCAGAGATGTTTTTACCTGTGGCAGAAAGGAAAAAGCAGGTGAGTTCAGAGTCGACTAGCTTCCTCCTTACCTTCCCCATACTAATGCAGAGCTTATTTGCTCTGCACCCATTCTTTGAGCTCCCTCCTGTGCAGTGACTCATCGCTGCTGAATACCAATCCCCTCACAGTTATTGAATCTATGGATGGCCTAATCCCAGTTTTTGTAATGCCCATTACCAATTCTTGGTGAGATCTTTCATCACTGTGCCTTAACAAATACAGAGTACTAGTCCAATATGCAATAAAATCAGAACAAGGTATAAGTCATAAAAATCTCTAGTTTACAAAAGCCATAAAATATAACATTTTTTAAGGATTTTCACACAGTTGTCATCACCGAGCAGTTATCAACAAGTCGTATCACAACAGAGAGCAAGCATGATATACAGTAATTAGCTTAGCATTTTATCAAACTGCTCACCATGACATCATCATCAGCATGTGCAAGATGTGAGTTTATAGAAGAATGTAACTGTATGTTAAAGGCAGGTATGTTTTTAAAAGCAAATGCTAAAACTATATTGTATTTTGTTTTCATTTATTTTTAACTGCTTTCTTAACTAAGTAGCAGAGTTTCTGCAGGACTGCGGTAATGTGATGTCATCAGAGTTCAACTCAGAAACATATCTGACTCTTCCATATATCTGCAACCTTAAATAAACTTATATCTTGCCCTTTTGCTGGTGATGTCATGGTGAGCATTTTCCTGAAATGCTAAGCTATTTATAACATGTTATAATTTGTTATAGGACTTGTTGATGACTCTGCTTGTGGCCTATTTAGGATGTGGTTCCAGGTAACCATGTGTTGAAGAAACCTACTTGGAATGAGGTGGCATGGATATTAATAGTCTTTGTTGCTTTTTTTGCATAAAACATTAAATCTTTTCAGAAATAAACTATTTTAATTCAGGCAGCTTAAGTCTGCACAGTGAGAGTTTAGAAGGTAGCGAGGAGTTTGAAATTAGCCTGCTTCTGATACAAACTGGTTCTTTTGACAAGCATACGCTCATGTTAGTTATGTATGTTTTGTAATCAATGACCAGCCTGATGGTTATCATATTCAGAACCAAGCAATTATGGCGGCCCTTTATGAAAGTAACAGTTACTTTGGATTGCAATAAACTTCTGTTTATTCCCGGCTTTGAATATTTATTTTACTTTGCTACCCTATCAGAGCGTGAGAATGTGAAACCATTCCCATTACTCGATTGTCATAAATTAATTTTCGTGACATTAAGACTTTTCGGCTGGTGATGCACATGAAGAATGCATCATTCACTTCATTCTTCTTAAACCATATTGTTTACTTTTCTCTGTAATAGCATTTTAAGATAGTTGTTTTCAAGGATTGTGGGTAATTAGGCTGGGGAGACGAGTAGGGATGTGGCATGAAGCTCTGCGTGTTTCCCCCTTCTGTAAATGAAACCCCCTGGGGTCTGGAGAAAAGCAGCAGCAGCAGCATATGGATCATAAGAGGCACATTCTGATCTAGATTCTCTCCAGGCATTGTAGGCTTAGCATTAACAATTTATAATCTAAAACGGGACCAGATTTTGGTCATGGTTAAAATAAAATCCCAGAGGATTTAGTATTATTTTGAAGTGAAAATGGTAGTAAATATGAAATAAATAAATAAAAACATGTATTTTTAGTCTGTTTGACAGCTCCAGCGCGATTGTTGTTTTGTGTGTGTGACCTTGGCACGTCTTCTTCCCTAATGCCTCAACACGAATTCCTTTGGTGGCATCTCTTTAAACACTGCTGTTCTTTTCGGTATCCATGTCTTGTCTCACTGCAGCACTTCAAAAAAATATATCCAGAGATGCACGCACAACCGAGAATCCTTTTCTTCCCCGACACGTTGAGAACTCTGTCAGCTCAACAGCTTCTTTCCTGCATTTGACTTCAGTTGGTACATTTTTCCTGGTTGTAAATATTTCATACATGTTTGGTCGTATCTAGCTGAGCAGCACTAGACGAAATATAAATAAATAAAAAATATGATGTGCCATCTATTGTATCGTATCAACAACTTATTCCTCTCTGTTAAAAACAGCTTAATAGCATCCACCCACTTCCACCCCAAGAGAGGAAATTGTTTTTTTTTCTTCTTTAAATGTCTTGGCACAAGTACCAACGTTTTCACCTTCGAAGTGAGGCTGCGAGAGTGAAGTTCATATTCAATCCCAGCGCATCGTGTCTGCCAGCGCTGCGTCTCTGTTGACAGCCTGATCCAGCCCTGCCTTCTATAAGGTGGAATCCTATTTCCTCCAGATGACATCCCTCGGCCCTCCCCTCCACCGTACTGCGCAACACCCACTGGGGGATTGACGGGTTGAGTCTAACGCGTGTGTGTCTGTGCAGTTTGCGAGTGAAAGCAAAGATCCCGCGGTCCGCTTGGACTCTCTGGGCTGAATCCATCAGTTCTATCGCAAACCTCAGACAGCAGGCTTTGCTTCCTGCCAGCCAGAGGTCTGAACTCTTGCTGGGAGGCGACCTGGACCTGCACAAATCTGACATCTTATCCGTCCAAACACCTGACACGAGTGCATTGCATCTGAACCTTTACCTGCTTTGCTGTCTGAGTGTTTATTATTTAAGACCCAGATGCAAAATTATGGGCATAGACTCAGCCTACTGAAAGATTTCGAAGCTTGGATCTATATTGGATCTATTTCTTAAAGTAATAATCTGTAGATGTTATTTTAAGTTGGACACAAGTGATATAATAATACATGTTTTACAAGATGAATTTATGCAGCATTATACAGACAAGATTTTAACCAAAAAGAAAAGAAAAACACTCCAACAGCTCCTGCTTGTGTTCACAAATTAAATCCAGGTTTAATTTGACTCTTCCATGTATTGGAGTTTTGCATGTTAATTTAATTTTAAGATGGTTATAATCTCCTCAAAAAATATTAAGATGTTAAGTTTTGTGTTTTCAGAAACACAAAACAACACAACAGGGCAATTCAATAACTGCTAAAACTGTGTTTGACACTAAACTGATCTAAATATCATTCTTTTCTCTGGCTTTCTTATTTTTGCTCCTGGCAGTGCAACCAGTCACTGTCAAGGAAAATGAATGACACTCCTGGATTAGCTGCTTTGCAAATGCTAGCTAATAGCATGTCAAGAAGTGAGTCAATTGTTAGACATTTGCATTTTCTTTAGAACAAAAAGTCACAGAAAGGTGAATTTTCCTAGATTATTTGTAGATACTTTAGACAGAATAGTTCACAAGTATGAGAATCTCCAAATACTGAACGGTATTTAATTTCATAGCCTCTTACAGATCTTGTGCTGACTGTATATTTGAACTGCGTGGTCTTTTCTTATTGCTGTTTCTTGCCTGTGAAATAAATGTTTTTCATAAAATAATGGAAGCACGTTTTTCTAGACAGCTGTCTTATTGTGTAACCTCACTGGCAGTCGGACGTCATCTCAGAGGACCTGATCACAGTGAAGATCTTTATGGTCTTTGAATCATTGTAGCATGGAGGCATGATGCTCCACACAACACAACTGTAGACTTGGGCTGTTTTTGTTCAGCTTTAACTTCTTTTCCTACTTTTTCCAAACTTTTGGTTAAGGTTGCCGTCTTCTTGTCCACCATCACCTCTGCAATTTTATCAACGTTAGATGCAGAGAGGTTGTTTTTCACACCATGTCACCAGACTTCCCACCTCTAGTTGCTTCCATCAGTGATCAGTGAGTCATTAGAGCGACATCTGAATGTTTCAGGATGTTGTTCATTTGTCAGGCAGCACAGTCATTAGTTAGTCGTGTTCAGAGGAAGACTGGTGCTTTGAGACATCCCATGTGCCATTGTTAGAGAGCAAATAAAGATATGAATCAGAGCTGAACAGTGCCTTGCACAGATCTTTATCTTAAAATGTTAACATTAAGACTTGATATCAATTTTTTATCAAGTGCTTAGTTTATAAGAAATAAAAGAATACATCAACCCATTAGCCCCATACGATGCCAAAGTTGGAATCTCCTTCAAAGCTTCTGACGGAGGTTAGCTTGATTTGTTCTTTGTGTAAACTTTTACTCTTAATTATTTTTGATAGCGCCATTGCAAGTTAGAACATATATTCCCTTATTCACTTATTTTTGGATGTTGTGCAGCCAGAAGGATTTTTGCTCTACTTTTTTACTACGTTACCGTTGTTAGGATGCATTAACATTGCAATAAGATGTTTTTACTAGTGGGAACAGCTGATTGCAAATCAAAAGATTCAATAATACCTGAACTATGACCCCAAATCTCAGAAGAGTTAAAAAGGAGTTGAATGAACTCCTGTATGCTCTTGAGCTCATTTGATGAGTAAACAGATAAATGGCTAATGATTAAAATAGCTTGATTTTTAAAATCTTTTGTTTGATCTATTATTTGAAGTATAAAAGTTGCAAACAAGAGTGAATTAACTCTAGGATATGTTTTTGCTGTCGTATTAACTCCTCTTACGTCATCCCGCCATCCACAGGACGGCAGAATCCTTTTGATGCCATCACTTTAAACTTACTCACTCTTACGACCCCCTCACACAAGAGGGAGGAAAAAAATCTACTTCCATAAATAGTTAGGCCAGTCTTGGATTATAACAACGACATGCGTGTCTGTCAAGTTTTACACAAAGCACGGAGGCTCCACAATAAGCTGCGAGAAGCAAAGTGGTAGCGTGGTGGACAGATGGATGGATGATTACTACTGAAGGAGGGAGGGGATGGAAGCAGTCATAAACTCCAGAATTAGAAAGAAGGATAAAACGACGGGGGAAGGCAAGCGGAGGGGGGAGGGGGCTGCGTGTGCAGAAGTGTCTCCGAAGTGTGTGTCGGGAGTGTGAGTGCGCTCCTCTATGTGGGGAAAGGAGATGAAGAGAAAGACTGACAGGCAGAACTGTACGAGTTGATTAGTTTCCTGCTCACTTATTAGGATGCAGATTAGCTGCATTGAGAAACATCTGGTAGCTTTTCTCCAGCCCACATACTCCTCCTCTGCTCACTCCTTCACATCCCTATTCATCATTCCTCCCACCATATCAGATCCAGACCTCTTCTCTCATCCCTGCACATTTCCTGTCCTCCTATCTTTCTCTTGTTCCCCCCTCCCCCTTGTGCTTGCTTCTTTCATTTCCTCCCATCTAACCCTGTCAAGCCTCTTTTTTACATCTTAGTCTCACCTCTCCTTTTGGCTGTCACCGTGCCGCCACTCTTTTTCTTGATTCTCGTCGACACACCCTCTTGTTTCCACCCCGCCATCTCTTCCTGCTGCCTTGTCAGTACATGCTGTCGTTTTAGTCCCTCTTTTCATTTCACTCAAAAGACATGGAGAAGATTTACATCAAGTCGATCAGCATGGTTTCTGTTGTCCGGAAGAAGATTTGACTGCAGGCGGTGTGTTCGCACCGCCGTGAATACCTTTTGCTGTATGAGTTTCGGCACAAAAAGACGCCCGCTCCTCGTGTTTATCAAAAATAGGATCCTGTACCGGTTTGTGTTGACAGCTGAAGCTCTTCTGCTTCTGCCTGCCAATGAGACATCAAGCAAGTCAAGGCAATGGATTGTGCGCTACGTCGATGGCATTGTGCAGACAGCCTGAGAAGCGATTCTTTTAATGCCAATAAAAAAAAGTACGCCTCTGATAAATGTGTCAGCCTTTTCAGAAGTCTACGGCTGTCTGCATTATTGGGTCCAGAGATGAGACAGATTCATCATCTAAATTACAACTCTAAGCAAATTCTAGAGAAGCACAAACCAGATTTTGATGCAGTTTTGAGCCGAGACTAATTTGTCTTTTAAGAACTGCAGTAGAAGATATTAGAACAACATTCAAAGTAGCATTTCTAGTCTTTGTGATCTATTTTTGTCAATAAGAGGGGCGGTATTGTGTATTTTCCAGGCACATAGAGCCACTTTATAGCACAATAAAGTAATTGTTACTTTCAGTTGTCACAAAAATGCTGCAGATATCAAGTAGGACTTAATAGAAATGTGGCTTTAACGATTTGACAGCTTGAAATTGGGCCTTTGTCTCTTTAAGAAGCTGCTGCTCTTTCAAACACTTCACCTTCATCATGTCATTACAACAATGCTTCTCATTGCACCATTTGTAACCTTCTTAAGGAGCATTGCACTGATCCATTATCTGTTTAATTGCTGCTGCTATTAAACAGCATCAGTCTCAAGCTCCACCTTGAGACTGCTGCTTCAAGGTGGAGCTTTGTGAGAGCAAGCATTTAGTCACCCCAAATGGTTGCCATGGGAGATTAAAGGATTTCTCAAGCATGCATAAAAGAATCAAGGCAACACTCCAGGTGTGTTTTTGATTAATAACATTGCAACACTATATAGAGATCAGAATAGTCAATTTGACATAATACTCTTTATATTAGGGTCAGAGCCACTCCACTTTGTAAGCCAGCATTCACTGTAAAACGGAGTTTTGTTCTTATTTTAAAACAAACACGAAACTAATTCAGTATCGACTGACAATTGTATGTTGGTAGTTAGTGCTGTGAAGTTTTACACTACTAACACAGCAGTCTCTCTATGTGTATATACTGGACAAAGTATTTAGGCACTTTTTAAAAGCTGCCCATATTTCCAAACCCAACCTGTTCAATGAAAGATAGTTGTTGAAAATTTTAAGAATTAAACCTAGCACCTTTGCTGTCCTCTGTTCATGTGCTGCTTAATTTCACTTTCTTTCTCTCACTGCCAAAATGAGTCATATAAATATCTCTGTATTCTGCAAACATTACACTTCCCTTTGAATTTCCTTTTCAAAAGACTTTATCATCTTACTTTGTTTAAAACACATCACTGATACTGAGAATGCTTTTTTTGAGTCTTCACTCAGTGACTACATCCACTCCGTACAATTTTTCCTTTATCAAGCAGAATTCAAGGAATATTAGTCAATATTCATCTTCAACTGGTAACTTATTATATTTTCATATGATTTAGTGACTTGACAGCATACATTTTAAGTATATATATTTAATTATTCCTGCAAAATTAAGCATGAAAAAAAGCAGTACAAAACCTGATGCTGAAGTTTTGGATACCAGTTTAGCTAGCTTGTATCTTCTCAAGACTAATTTTTTGTTATGATCTGACTATATATCATTTACAGGATTATTTAATGTTAAATTTCTGATAAACATAATCAGATGCAGAACTCACAAGACCTCAGCCCAGCTGCGGTTAAATTAGTGTAAATGTGATTGCGGCTGTATTGAGAAAATCACAGACAAAGCAGTGATGTAGCATTGGAAGTCTGTGTTAATTACTTCCGAGGTTTATCAAGTTCAATTTCATTAGGGTGGACCAAACTCGATGAGAAATGAGGTAGCTAGATGGCAGCTTAATTAGCACATTATGGATTGAAGTTCAGATGATGAAAACAAACGCGGCACTTAATTACAAATTACATCTAATCACGATGTGATTTATGATGCAGATTGGTCTCGTCTGCAAATTACAGCTGATATTTGACCACAGACAAAAATCTAAAGACAGTTGCACTTCTGTGAAAATAATAGATCTCACTCTATTACTTAAAAAATAAGTAGAAACTATGCTCCTTTGTGATTTCTATATCGTACTACACTGTTGAAGACAAACTTATTGCTTGTTTCAAAAGCCAAGAATGTCCATTGTCCGGTCATATTATGACATTTTGCTGTGGTATAATAAATTGTTGGATGAAGAGAACCTGCTTGGGTTGTCGAGGTCTGGAGCCTCTCCCAGCTGCCGTTGTTAACAGACACCTGGCGGCCCACAAGGCTGAACCCGGAGCTGTCTTGCCTTGCCAGGTAAAAGCGCCTGATCGAGGTGGCGGTCAGGATTGTATTTCTCATGATCATCTGAAAGCGAAACATGCTGCAAGGCCCAGCCAGCTGTTTGGGGAACAAGCTGTAATGAGAGGACCAGAGGCAACTGGGGGAAGCTTCCTCTGGGAGTAGAGACCCAGCAACAGCAGGACAAAAAAGTCTTTTGTTGCACTTTAACCAGCTCAGACAACTACAGCTATGTATAAACTTGGACAGGTGTATATAATTTATTTTTCTTATTTCTGGTGAACTGTTTTGGCTAGTATCTAACAGCTTTTCTTCCTCCATGAAAACTATATTTGTTTTTAGAATAAGCTGCTGAGGAGGATTTTGGACAACTTGCTAGTGAGGAGTTGATAGCAGTTTGGCCTGGATTGTATTATAAGTTGATTAATTGATTAATCGGGTAAACAAAATTGGCACATTCTGCAGATTTTTATTTAACCACTAAAGCAATGTATAGTAAGAATTTTTGTTTTATAGCCGTCGCTGTATAATACTTCTAACTCCAACTGATCGACTTCCATACTGGCGACAAACCATTGTGGTCTGCTGAGAGACATGCTGATGCTGTAGTAAATACCTGAGCTCAAATCTAATTAGTAATTAAAGTGAAAACTACCAACGCCCATCAACCAGGACAACAGTTTGTTACCAGATAGACTGAAGAGAAACTAGTGTGAAGCTACACTCTCCACCTCAGAAGATGAGCAACACCAGAAGAAAAACCTTACTTCTTCACTGTCCTCCAGACAGAGAAGAATAACTCAGATTTTTTTTAACAAATTGTTGATATCTATAAAATGATAACCTTTATTCTGTTTGAAAATTAACTCAACACATGCTCGGTAGAAATTGTAGGAATAACAACTCTGCCGCCTACCATCCTTGTTGGATCAGTAGTCATGAGCATGTGGTCATTTCTGAACTTCCTCTTGCTTTTTGTGACCAGATGTCATCTCACTTCCTGTCACAATGTGAGATACAGGTCAGGCGCATGTTGGCAGGAGCGGTGGCCTCCAACCAGCCCTACAGTCAGCAAAAGCAGCCTGAGGACAATAGGAAGTGATGAGCATCTCAGAGCAATGCTGCTCAGCTGTCAGTTGTTGTTGTTGCATGTGTATGCGGGTGTGTGAGTGTGTACTGTTTGTGTCTGCTCAGGTCTCATTGACTTCCATTTGTTGCCACAAGAGCTGACACGGCCTGTCATGTTTACCTACCGAGGTCTGCTCAACACATTTTCCACTTTTCTCTGCCTGTGTGTGTGTGTGTGTGTGTGTGTGTGTGTGTGTGTGTGTGTGTGTGTGTGTGTGTGTGTGTGTGTGTGTGTGTGTGTGTGTGTCTTCTGAACAATCAGCTGTAAATTGGAAAGTATATAATAGTTTGTGTTTTCTTAACGGATGTGAGGGATATATTTTTCCAGACAGTTAATAGCGTTAGCTGCAAAGTTTATATGAATGTCCCCGCCTGGCATGGTCGTAGCTCTGTTGCTATCTATAATGTCATCGTAACTGCCAGGACAGTGGCAGGTGCAAGCACAAGCCATGCTTTTAAATAGGCATTTAGTTATAGGATATGTCCATATGGATAACCTGGGCATGAAATGTTTCCTGCTGGGTTTCAGTTTGGATCTGTAGATCTACACTGAGACTGGATGTTTGGGAACCTAGCTGAGTGGTGAGGAAAGCCTCAGTCTGTCACCAAGCACTCCTTCAGGCAGTCTGTCCTCTGACTGTCCACACCTCATCTGGGTAGCAAAAGAACGAAGTCAGCAGGGAGTCAATCCTACACCCAAAGACAAGCTCCTAGGCAGGTTCAGGCAAATGTTCTTCTCACATGCATTGACTCAGTTTTTGGAAAACTGAACCTCCGACCATTAGTACCTTTATATCACCTGGATATACACCTTAGCTTATCTGTATATACTGTAATAGTTTGTTTTAAGAGTTTCAGTTTGAGAAAAAAATTCACAAGGTTTCCCCTCTGAAAAAACAACTTGGATTCCATTCATTGCTACACTGAGTTACCTATTGTTGGTCTGAAAACCTCAGATTTATTTTTCAATTACTTGCTTTTTTTTAATGGCATCGTGCATCTCCAAACCCCAAAGTGAGAACCCTAGTGGTTATCGTTGATCAATATTTGACTCATATGGAAATTATTTGGTGTTATAGAAAAATGTCTTAGGTAGAGAATTATTTCATTTAAATATACCCAAAATCAGAAAGATCTGATCCCAGACTGTAGCTAAAAAGAAGTCCTGGCATCTCTATGGAGTTTAGACCAAGCCTCAAGAGTTTGCAGAGATGCTGAGCCCTTGCCCTTTTTAAGACCAAATTTTAAATATATCTTTTTGAAAGATCATTTGTTCAGATTTATGACTATTGTGCAGTAAAAGTTATAACATGCTTTGTTGTATCTTGTATGTACTTGAATTATTTCTTGTGTTATTTCTTCATTTGCAAATTAATAATAAAAGTTTTACTAGGATGAAAAATCTTTGCAGAATTAGTTTAATATTATTGAATTAGTATCTATTTAATAGTAACTACATTAAATAAAAATGTTTTAGCTAAACTATGTTGTAAACATTACAGTTAATTAAAATAATTTCAAACTAGGGATGTGCCGATCAGGTTTTTTTCTCCCGATACCGATACCGATCACCCCTGAGGGCCGATCACCGATTCCGATCCCCGATACCGATCACATAATTATTATTTATTTATTTTTTATCATAAACACTACTGTTACATTATGTGAGAAAAGGAACCATGAATTCACCTTAATTTAGACAAAAACTTGTTTTTAATAACTTTTCCAAGAAGAAAACTAAACAAAACAGGCATTGTGCAAATTGAACTGCTATCAATAATACTATCTTTAACAGACTGATAACATATGAAGGTTTTGAAGAGGCTAAATAATGCAAAGAGCCAAAATAAAACCTCCCAACATTGCCAAAAAATTCAAGTATAAAACTTAACATTCAAAGGCGAAAACAGGATCCATTACAATAAACAATCCAGAGTTTCTGAATGACAACTTCCTGTTAGCATAGCGGCTAGCTGGTTACTGCTAGTTCTGATTGGCTGTTTCTGGGAGTAATTATGAAGAGCAGGGAGGAGATCGATTTTTTTTTTAAGATTATCTGTCTCGTGTTAGGACAGAGAAAGTTTAATATGTATGTAAAATGTATTTTTTAAGTTAGCTGCTGCAGCTTTAAACAGGTTCGGTGTGAGAGTCGCTACCAGGTGGAGCAGAAGCGGCTCCGTGTCAAATATTACTAAATATTAAATATTACTACCTGTAGCGGAGCAGCGGTTCAACAGCAGAACCAGAGTCTTACATCGCAGCTCCAAGACTTAAATCATTTTACAGGTTATTTGTTTAACTTTCTGACCGTCATGCTAATCCGGGTGAGTGTTTGTAGCTGTGCGCTGCTTTACCTGCTGTCTGATCCTCCATGTCTTTTTACTGCAGTGAGACTCGATGTAGCCAAACTCCGTCATTGTTTTTATGTCGTATTAGCTTCGTTGTGTTGATGCATTTTGACCTGCTTCTATTTTCCGCGGCAACACGCAAACGTCCTCATTCACTCAGTGCGTTATAGTTGCACATCGCTTAGGATTTGTTGCTGCGCGTTTGCGCAGTGAAGGAAAGACGAGACCAGCTGGACAGACAGGCTGGAAAATGAGATGCAGGTGATCGGTATCGGTTCAAGAGCCAATGATCGGCCGATCTCGATCATCACCGATTTCACGGAAATCGGCCGATTATGATAGGTGACCCATCGATCGACACACCTCTATTTCAAACCATTAATATAATTGCTGAGCAGCTATTGGCATTTATTATTCTTTTTCTTTCTTTTGCGATAATCTCAAAGCTCTGCCTGGTTCCAATCTTTTGCTCATTCCTTCTTTATCAGACTCAGGTTGGGACTCTTGCTGCACCAGATTGGTTTGTTTACTTTTGTGTCATGAAACATGTTGTGTGTTTGATGAGGGAATAACATTATCAGAAGCTCAAAGTTGATTTTGCATAATATTCCCAATTAAATGATGATGTTCTATTTTTTTAACCTAGTTAATTTTTTTTCTGCTTGCAATTTTTGAAAGTTTGCATGTTTTAGTTTATGTAATTCTTGACTAATTAAATTATATTAATTATTGCAAGAAAAATAGTAAATCAAACTGCAGGCCAAGACTTTTCAGGCCTGTATGTCGGTTTCCATGGCAACCTTTCATCGCTGGAATTCAATATAAACAACATAACTAAATACTGGGTGTCAAAGGTCACCGTAAATCTATTCTGACAATTTATGGCAAGCCCTTTATGTACAATTTTTTGGGGAAAAAATCTTTTTAGATTTTGTTTTTGATCGATATTAGGCAAATTTTCATACAGACAAATCATATTCTACTTGTTTCCACATGAATGCATTTGTGCAGTAATATTTCTTCAGCATTTTTATATTTCCAAAATGTGATAATGAAGTCTGCAGAGAACATAGTGTACGGTAACAGAGTGTTTCAGTGACACCACAGAGATTCAACTCGTATGACATCACAAAGTGAGACCAGCTGATGACATCTGTCGTATCCACGGTGAAGCTTTCTCCATAACAGAATTTCCTACTTCAGAACCCAATAGATTGTATCAAGGAGTAATTTAAGATATTTTCAAAGCTAATTTTAAAACGGCTTCCATGATTTATACGCTGAAGAGCTTGTTGGAGTGCAGTACACGGGCAATAATGCTTGCACAACCTGCTGATATTCTAAAGTTTTCAAGTCAGTATTGTTTAGATCTATTAGAGTTTGGGAAAAGCATGCCTGGCATTGACCACGCAGAACTTATTTTCCACTTTCAGGAGAAATGGGAGCTTAATTTCTTGATGCACACTTGGAAAGAAGAGGACCCTACAACTTCTTCTGCCACAAGTCTGCATCCACAAGATGCTACAAAGAAAACGTATCCAGATGTCCAAGAAAAACCTAGGGAAATGGCTAAACTTGTATCCGTTTCTGATGTGCAAGAAAGACCTGGAGAAACTGCTAAATCTGTATCCATATCCGATGTCCAAGAAAGACCTGGAGAAATGGATACACCTGTATCTGTATCTGGTGTCCAAGAAAAACCTGAACAAATGGTTTCAATTTTACAGAGTTTGAAATCAAAGACAGGTAAAACACCAAAGGAATCTACACTGACTATGTTAAAAAATGCTCTAAAGCAAAAAAGCACCATGAAGACAGAGAGAAAAGACACTAAAGCATTTGTAACTGCTTCAATCAAACCTAAAACTTTTTTAATGGCTCCAGTCCGACCTACACAACCAACTAGAGCAGCACCAGAGGAAGATCGGGACACTGCTAGATCAACAAAACGCAGAGCAACACAAAGAGATACTATTACTGTCCAGAAAACAGATGATAAAGAAACAAAGACATCTAAAGCTGAGGAAACAAGGCAAAAAAGTGTGGAAAGTACAGGCAGGCCGGGCTCTCTAACACGTTTAATGTCTTCTGTCAAACACAGAAAATCTACTGAAGCAGGACCAAAGAAGCATGAGAAAAAACACGATAAAGGAAAAAAGCACTCAAAATCAAAGACAACACGGTCTAAGCAGACGCCTGAGACAGTCAAGAAAGCAACAGAAGACAGAGGTAAAAGAGTCCTGTGGAGTCAAAGAGAGAGAGTAAAACCATTGTTTAGAGCAGTCAAAGAAGAGGTCCCCCTGCCTCCTGGAGTAGTGTATATTCCATTTCTAAGCGATTCAACACATATCATACACTACAGGCATTTGGTAAAAGCCAGGCCCACCAGCCCTGAGTCATTCCCGGTAACAAAATAGATTTACATACAACTTCAAATAGATTATATCAAGTGTCCAAAGTCTTGTAATAATACAACATCATAAACAACTAGTAGGCTAACCTTCTATCCCACAGCTACAAAAACACTTCTTAAGGCTGGACATCAATGTATTTCAACTGAATTAACGACCTAACAAGTGCAAATTTATAGTAAAATTAAATGCAAAAATGAAAACAAGCTACACAATGTTATATGGTTGAAGTAATGTCAAGACTGTATGCATAAGACTGACATTAGACTATCATAAACATCTCATAATATCTGTCATAAACATGGAGTCTTCAATAATGTTGACAACTGTTGCCATGGAGTGTCATAAATAATAAAATAATAGAATAAAAAAATATTTTTTAATTTAATGAAAAAATAAATAAATAATGACACTTAATGATAAGTTGATACTTTTAATGGACTGTTTAATGCAAATTTTAATAGAACTTTGCATTGAAAGGGTCATTATTGACCAAATAATGCAAGGTTGAGACTTTTAAATACTTTAAGTAATTAGCATCATGTATTCCTATTTGCTTTCTGCAGTCAATATGTGCAGTACACTGGGTGCTGACACAGCTTGACATTGACTGATAATACTACTCTATGCTATTCTATGCTCCACTACAACATATAATACACTAAACTATACCATTCTATTCTATACCACACTACACTATGTTATAATATACTATACTGTACCATTCTATTCTATACTATTCTATAGTCTAACATGCAATACTGTGCTGTTCTATTCTATACTGTACTTCATTATACTATTCTATAAAGCGTAATGGAAATATGGTATGGCATATCATGTGTATGGTGTATAGTGGTGTGTTGCAAACCATATACTTTACAATACTGTAACATACCATACCATAGCATAGCACACTATACCATTCCATAGCATATCATAGCTATTCCATTAGAGGCCATATGATATATATCATATGATATCATCCATCCATCCATCCATTTTCTTCCGCTTATCCGGGATCGGGTCGCGGGGGCAGCAGCTTCAGAAGGGAGGCCCAGACTTCCCTCTCCCCAGCCACTTCTTCCAGCTCCTCCGGGGGAACCCCAAGGCGTTCCCAGGCCAGCCGAGAGACATAGTCCCTCCAGCGTGTCCTGGGTCTTCCTCGGGGCCTCCTCCCGGTGGGACGTGCCCGGAACACCTCACCAGGGAGGCGTCCAGGAGGCATCCTGACCAGATGCCCGAGCCACCTCAACTGGCTCCTCTCGACGTGGAGGAGCAGCGGCTCCACTTTGAGTCCCTCCCGGATGACCGAGCTTCTCACCCTATCTCTAAGGGAGAGCCCGGCCACCCTGCGGAGGAAACCCATTTCGGCCGCTTGTATCCGTGATCTCGTTCTTTCGGTCATGACCCAAAGCTCATGACCATAGATGAGGGTGGGAACGTAGATCGACCGGTAAATCGAGAGCTTCGCCTTTTGACTCAGCTCTCTCTTCACCGCGACGGACCGGTACAGCGCCCGCTTCACGGCAGACGCCGCCCCAATCCGCCTATCGATCTCCCGCTCCTTTCTTCCCTCATTCGTGAACAAGATCCCCAGATACTTAAACTCCTCCACTTGAGGCAGGACGACCCCCCTGACCCGGAGAAGGCACTCTACCCTTTTCCGGCTCAAGACCATGGCCTCGGATTTGGAGGCACCAAGCCTCATCCCGGCCGCGAACCGTTTCAGCGAGAGCCGCAGATCACGATCTGATGAAGCCATCAGGACCGCATCATCCGCAAAAAGCAGAGATGCGATCCTAAGGCCACCAAAACGGATCCCCTCAACACCTCGGCTGCGCCTAGAAATTCTGTCCATGAAAGTAATGAACAGAATCGGTGACAAAGGGCAGCCTTGGCGGAGTCCAACTCTCACCGGAAACGAGCCCGACTTACTGCCGGCAATGCGGACCAGACTCTGACACCGGTCATACAGGGACCTGACAGCCCGTATCAAAGGGCCCGGTACCCCATACTCCCGGAGAACCCCCCATCATATAATATCATGCTATGATATTATATGATATGATAAGATGATATATTGTATCATGATGTTTTATACCATATCATATATATCATATCATGCCATGAAAGAGTTTCTTGCTTCAAGCTGTTTCTCTGACCACATAGAGCCCCTTATAACCTCAGTAGTCAGTTACTCTATCAAACAAATTATTTTTACTATCACAACCTGTTTTGTTTTTTTTTCTGTTTGTTTTTTTAAGTTCAAAGGTATAAACATTAGCACCACATACACAAACATACTGTTCTGGTTGTCGTTAATTTTATTTCCCTTAAAGATTATATATGTAATGTTGTACACTGTGCTTTGAAGCCTTTTATTTTATTATGCCAGTTTTATTATGCACTAACAAGAAATTTGTTAGTGCATAATAAAACTAGTTTTGATTCTATTTATCGAGAATCTTTGTTACATCCTCAACATGACTTGTGACTTCCTTTCAACAATTTCATTAATATACTTTATTAAACCTAAACCTCTGCCAACTTGTTTGCCAATCTTACATTGACCATTATGATTTTTGGAAAGGAAAGTTTAAAATTTATCTTCATCACTCATACTGTCTCCTTTTCAACTCATGTGGGATGTGTGGCTGTAGTTGAGGCACTATTTGATCCCATGAGATGTTAATCAACTACACTTATAAACTACTATGATTACAAGCCATAACACCAGTTAAATGAAGTTATAAACAATAATCAGACACGGACATAACCATGCACACACCATCGTAAAATCATGAAACATTTTCCATTGTCTGTTTCACCACAACAGAGATAAAACATGTAGCCCTGTGGTCACACAGAGCAAGGCAAGATACAGATGACTGCTCATCCTCCCGCTTGATTACGTTAGTGCCACAAAAGAGCTGCCATCATTCGTAATATTAAGCCACAAAATAGGCTGGCTCAGTCCAACCAAGGTTTTTGGGATGGTTGTTTATGTGTGTGTGAGAGAGATTCTGGCATTGAATGCTAATAAGAGATGTTCCCCTCTGGAAGTTTGAGAGCTCTTCCACAAAACTTGTTTTGGGCATAGCAGAGCTGTTATGCAGTTGGTTTACGCCAGCCAAATATTGTAGAGTGGAGAACAAAACCAGACTCACAGAAGAAGCTCCAGATTCAGAACCAACTCTCACTTCTGAATCATGTTCTTCATGGATCAGTATTGCAGTCTCTGAGATATTTGGAATTAATCCACTGACTTTGTCAATGTCTGCCTTGCCTTTATGTCTTCTTTGTCTTCATGCATCAGTAAATTCACTTTCAAGTGTTTATCATACCAGTATGTACTGCCTTTACTTATTTCTTCCATCTTGATCTCTCAGAACACTATTACTTTGAGATGATTTGACTGAAAGTGTCCTTTTACTTCTATGGATACACAGTCATATTCAATAAATTAACAGTTCATTTCAAGTACAGGTGCTGGTCATAAAATTAGAATATCATGAAAAAGTAGATTTATTTCAGTAATTCCATTTAAAAAGTGAAACTTGTATATTATATTCATACATTAAATACAAACTCATATATTTCAAATGTTTATTTTGTTTAATTTTGATGATTACAAATAAGAACAAATGAAAATCTCAAATTCAGCATATCAGAAAATTAGAATATTACTGAAGACCAATAAAAACAAAGGATTTATAGAAATGTTGGCCACCTGAAAAGTATGAACATGAAAAGTATGAGCATGTACTCAGTATCAGCTCCTTTGGCCTGTATTACTGCAGCAATGCGGCGTGGCATGGAGTCGATCAGTCTGTGGCACTGCTCAGGTGTTATGATAGCCCAGGTTGCTCTAATAGTGGCTTTTAGCTCTTCTGAATTTTTGGGTCTGGTGTATTGCATCTTCTTCTTCACAATACCCCATAGATTTTCTATGGGGTTAAGGTCAGGATAGTTTGCTGGCCAATTAAGAACAGGGATACCATGGTCCTTCAACCAGGTACTGGTAGCTTTGGCACTGTGTGCAGGTGCCAAGTCCTGTTGGAAAATGAAATCTGCATCTCCAAAAAGTTGGTCAGCAGCAGGAAGCATGAAGTGCTCTAAAACTTCCTGGTATGTGGCTGCGTTGACGCTGGACCTCAGAAAACACAATGGACCAACACCAGCAGATGACATGGCACCCCAAACCATCACTGACTGTGGAAACTTTACACTGGACTTCAAGCAACGTGGATGAAGTGCCTCTCTTCTTTTCCTCCAGACTCTGGGACCTTGATTTCCAAAGGAAATGCACAATTTACTTTCATCAGAGAACATGACTTTGGACCACTCACCAGCAGTCCAGTCCTGTTTCTCTTTAGCCCAGGCAAGACGCTTCTGACGCTGTCTGTGGTTCAAGAGTGGCTTGACACAAGGAATGCGACAGCAGAAACCCATGTCTTTCATACGTCTGTGTGTGGTGGTTCTTGAAGCACTCACTCCAGCTGCAGTCCACTCTTTGTGAATCTCCCCCACATTTTTGAATGGGTTTTGTTTCACAATCCTCTCCAGGGTGCGGTTATCTCTCTTGCTTGTACACTTTTTTCGACCACATCTTTTCCTTCCCTTCGCCTCTCTATTAATGTGTTTGGACACAGAGCTCTGTGAACAGCCAACCTCTTTAGCGATGACCTTTTGTGTCTTGCCCTCCTTGTGCAAGGTGTCAATGGTCGTCTTTTGGACAACTGTCAAGTCAGCAGTCTTCCCCATGATTGTGTAGCCTATAGAACTAGACTGAAAGACCATTTAAAGGCCTTTGCAGGTGGTTTGAGTTAATTAGCTGATTAGAGTGTGGTACCAGGTGCCATCAATTTTGAACCTTTTCACAAGATTCTAATTTTCTGTTATGCTGAATTTGAGATTTTCATTTGTTGTCATTTGTAATCATCAAAATTAAACGAAATAAACATTTGAAATATATTAGGTTGTATGTAATGTATGAATATAATATACAAGTTTCACTTTTTAAATGGAATTACTGAAATAAATCTACTTTTTCATTATATTCTAATTTTATGACCAGCACCTGTAGGCCTGTCGCGATAAACGATGAATCAATTAATCAGACGATAAATTAAACCTATATCAATCTCATTTTAATTAGTCTTTATCGTCTCTTCCGGCCTTCTTTCTTTCTGTTGATGACGCTGAATGAAAAAAGGCTCAGCCCCGGTACTCTCCACTGACCCTCACTTCCTATATCCTCAGTGTAATGTCCAGCGCACACTACACGAGTTGTCTGCTGATTGTCTGCCCATTTTCAAACCCTGAGAGACGCATTAGCCGACAGAAATCCTAGGCATAACGGTTCGATCAGGTTCATAGTACCGTGTGGTGTCCAGCCACATGGGCACAAATAATGGCTACAAGTCCAGTTAACTAATTTTAAAATAAGGCATTGATCAATGCTTTACTAGAATCTACCTGTGATGTATGTGGCTAGAGTCATCCTGACTGAATGAAAATCATTATAACCTATTAATGTCAACGAAGAACAGCTGGAAACTTACCGGGTTTATCAACTGCGATAGCAATTTGGCTCCAACTCCTCTATATTCTTTGCACGAAATGTGGAATAAACATTAATGTTGTTTCCACATATCATCTCCGATGTCCGCTGGACATCGTGTTGCGCCGTGTCAGCCATGTTTGGGATTTCCCTGTTATTTCCCCTCAGAAAGCAATGAGGAGAATCCATGCTGTCTGATTGTCTGCCTGTCACATTCAACGGACTGCATTAAGCTTCCAGTCGGGGAAAACCCCTGATTTAGATCGGAGCGGCCACGACAATCTACCGTAACCCTACAGGATGATCGGTTAGATCGGCCAACGATCTAAGATTTTTGTAAAGGGAAAATAGGGGCAAAAACTGGTGTAGTATGATCTACTGCATTAGGTAGTCAGATGTGCCCGTTTTCTCTATTTAAATCTAGTGATTACTGAAGGGCCATATAGTATACAGACTTCATAGTCTGTACTCTTCGTGGATCCCGTGGATGATATGTGGAAATGTTTATTATTAAATCTAAAGGTCATTATTATGTTTATTCAGTTAAAAATGTTAACTATGAAAAAAACAGCCGCATCCAAATCATAGTGCAGCAAATAGAGCGGCTGCTCCCGTCGTCTTTTATCCAATGCTTTTTATTTTTGTTGCATTTTTTATCTCTTAAAATGAGTCCACAAATTATCGCCATTGTTTCTACATCGTCATCCGTGCTTGGTTATTCTAAATTCCCGTATGCTATGTTGGGGGTTTTGTGAATTTTCTTCTGGAATCGCAATGTTCGTGACTGAAATCGGTTTGTGTTGCTCCTGCCTTGTAGCTTGAGGCACGAACCGATCGAACCTGTTGGACTTTTATCAGCTCTGTGGTCAAAGAGATTTGGAGAATCGGCCGACAATTCTTAAATCTTTCTGTCTAAACCAGACTTAAGACTCACAAGCTCTCATCTCCTCTCCTCTCGACCACTGCCCAAATGCTCTCTGACTCTGGTCACTATGGTAACGTTTACATATCCCTTCAAAATAAGAAACTGATGCACCACAAAAACGAACGTTTTACTTTCGTGAAAATTTTAACTCATGATAATGACTAACGGGGCCCTGAGCTTGTTTCTCTGCAACGAGATGGTCCCATCAGGGAATAACAAGAGACAATGACACCCGAAGTGTTGCTTATATGTATAGCCATCTTGGTCTCTACGTGACGAAGCAGTTTGAAGCTTCATTGCCTCATTAGCAGCCGAGCGAGTTACGCAGAGCTGCTTATAATGTGGGACTCACCTACCGGTCTGGGATAAATCCATTTTCCTGTCTCTTCTCTGGGCCTTTTCCCTTTGCAAGGAAACTTTCCAAAGACATCTGATCTGTTTCTTACTCATTTTGCTGCTTGTGTCTCAATGTTGGCGAGCAAGTAACCGAGAGAATCCAGTTGAAGGGTTTTCAAAATAAAAGCTCCTCCAGACTCAAATAATACATAAAACAGAAATATTTAATTATTTCTTGCGCGGCCCGGTACCAATTGGTCCACGGACCGGTACCGGTCCACAGACCAGGGGTGGGGAACACTGTTTTAGCTCATTAAAGAGCGTAAATGCGCTATAGAGAGCATTATATTTTCAGCTTTACTGAATTCTTAGCCAGGGAAACTGGTCAACCGGTTGTCTTTGAAGTTAATTATTATAATTGATTGCATTTCATATTAAATACCAATTTTTGACACAATAAGCAAAGGTTTTTTAATTGCAACAAATTTTGGTTGATGACTGAATAGGAAAAATGGATTATGATGAGTGAGAACACTGGAATACTGTGACTTTGAAGTGGAGGTTCATCCAACCACACAGATTCAGAGGTTTGCACTCTACATTTCTAACTCAACCAACTATGTTAGGAAAAAGTTAAGCTCTATATTTAACTGAGCTGTGTGTTATCTTTAGCTCACTATTGAGATGTGTTTAACCTTTATGTGAAGTTCTTTATAGTCACTGCATTTCAGTAGATTTTTAAATCCCATAGTTTTTTTTTTTAAACAAGTCACCCTTTTGTTTGGTCAAGTAGGCAATAAAGTAAAAATAATGAAAATCTTAACAGACTAAAAGTGTGCCACTGTAGTAGAAGTTGTTTTTGTTTTTCGGTCGCACCTTGACGAGATGTCAGGCTGCACCCCACATATTATCTGACTTTAGATTTTAAATGTTGACCCTTTGTAGCAACAGTCATCTGTGAGAAAAGCTCATCAGCATACTTTGACTGTATGTACATAATTACCAAATGGCTACATTTTGTATCTGAAAAAGTTAAGTATATAATGATCAAAACTGCAGAGATACAAATTGGTGAAGAGGCAAACAAATTTACCAAAACATCATCACAAATTTTTTAAAAATATAATAAACATCCATCTAATTTCTATTAAGGTAATGTGCTCCTTGGTTTCATCAGAGTATTTGACAAAGTATTCTGAAATTATTCTGTTTCCTGTAGATTTTAGACAGTGACAAAAAGTGGTTCTCTTTACCCAGAATGCATTGATTTTTTTCTGCTGCAGGATTAACACAGACTTTGCTAAGAGTTCCTTCTGTATTGTCTCCCTAGATATGCAGAGACACCTCTGAAATTGTATTATAGGTTGATTATATGGTAATGTATTCTTCAACACATTAACATTTGCTTTACTTCAGTAACTTTAAGTCTTTCTGTTGTGGTTGAAAGAATTGTAGAGGGTGGAGTGTGCCTTAAGGTAGTGGGAGGCCTCCTACAGTGTTTTCCCTCTGACCTTAGTTCTCTCTTCTTCCTTTCAAAAGGAGCATTACTTTAGACAAATGGCAGTTTAATCCTTTAGTGCCATTGATTGAGTGTAAGCTACAGACAATTATAAAAGTATCCTGACCCTTAACAGCTTTAAATTTAAGCAAGTGATGGATCAACCCATCCATTTAGATTATTGATTGTTGTGTCCTTCATAGATGATTAAAATCTGGTGATCTCGTGTTTACTTAGAAGTAATGAGCTTTCTGACCACATTCACGTTTTGTTTATCAGGTCTTCTCCTAATGCAAAGAACACATAAAATGGACAAGCACATTCTCAAACCCCTTCAGTAATTCCGTGAGGGTAAAGCTCTGATTCACTGTCCTCCAGGTGACATTGAAGAGATGTGACAACCATGACAGCTTCACAATGTCCAGAGGTTTCAGAATTTCAGGCCGAACCTTTTAATTACTTTGGAAACTTCTACCACATCCTCCTCAACCCTCAGACTAAGATTTACCGTGTCCTTTGTAGAGGACAAAGTGCTTCTTCCACCACCTGACATTGACCTCAGCCCAAATCTCTCTGGTCACCCTGTCAGCTGCTTCAGGAGTCCCAAAGGAAGACCAAGCCCCATAAGAAACTGATGTCAGAAGTAAACGGCAAGACATTCTGGATTTCTTAGGTGATGAAAATGTGATGTGGGAATCCGTAGATGTGCATTAAATGTCTTCTTGTTTATCTATGAGCAGAGAGAATAGAGTTTCGTGAATCTTGTCTTTATGTATTCCATGAGTTTAGCACCTTTAAATTCCTCCATACAAGCACACTGATGAACTACCTCAGGCTGGCACATGGTGTTTGTTATAGACGGATACCGAATAATAAAACACCACTCAGGCTCAGACTATAAAGGCTATTCTTGTGATACCATTCAAACAACACAACAGCTTTGGCTCTTTACTCATCAATGAGGTAGCATTCAATGTCCCTAAAGCCAGATTATGCTGCTAGGACTTGGTACCAATGCCCCACCCTTGCCTGTCATCCAACGTGCATGGTGCCTTATCCTAACATTCCTTTCTGCAAGTGGTGGCCCTCATCAATGAAGCTTCCTGTTGCTTCTTCAGGCTGAGCCTAGTGAAGCCCCAGCAACCAAAGTTCAACCACCAACCAGCTCTCATCCCTTGAGGAGTGTGCACTGGTTTGCCTCATCGTTGTGGTCAGCCATATTATAGGAATCATCAAATCGCTTTGTAAGGCAACAGGACATGGTCCCTAATTTTAAAGGAGGGTCTGTCTCCTTGGCAAAGTTGGACTTCTCACTAAGAAGATTATCGACCTGTTAAGTAGTTGCTGGTTTGTAGTGTGGTCAGCTAAGGGTAAGGTTTGCATGTTTATCTTTGATGGAAGCTCCATCTGAACCCTGCCTCAGGCATTTTCTTAATAAGCTTGTGAACTTCAAAGCAGTCGATTTGCTTTTGCAACACGTACACAATTTTTTTAAATCAAAGCTTCAAACTGGGAAAAAAATCTCTTGTTTATTCCTATAAAGTGGTGGCAGACGAGGTACCATGTAAAAGGATCAGAGCACATGAAAATGGAGTCATGCTGTATACAGTGCCTTAACACTCTATCATTTGCATAATACATTGGTCTAATTTGTTGCGATTCGTTTTGGGGTTGGATCCAGTTTAAAAATGGCACGTGGGAGGGACACATCTATCCTTTTGTTATGACGGCAGCGTGTTTTGACACAATCTTTTTGAAGTTATTAAGAGGATTTTGAGCAGTGCTTCATAAGAAGGTTGAAAGGAGGAAAAGCTGATTCAGTTTGCCTTTTTTCATATCGGAAGCTCAGAAACTAAATACAGGGATTATCCATTAATTTATTTGGGGGCGGGGGGTTTTCCATCTTTGATTTTTGGAAAACATTAACCTGTCTATATCAATTTTTGTGTTGAAACTAGAATATTTGAAGATATAAAAGAAGCATTTTTAGTTTCCTGTAGTGAGCATACTGTAAATTTTCAAGTTGGTAATAGAGAAGTCACTCTGTGTGTGAGAATAGTTGCTGTTAAGAAAAGTCACAAAATTATTCTGAGACTGATATTTTAAAATGTGTTGGTTGATTTAGTTTGAACAGTTCTAACAACTTCAGAACATGAGGCTGACCTTGACCACAGGGACAAGCAACACAACACATCAACAAAGCACTTCAAACCTTTCTGTACTCTAAACTGGACTTATGTTGGAGCATCTAAGATTATAAGAAAACACTCAACTCAGTCCTCTGAAGGAGAAAAGAAAAAGAGATGGAGCATTTTCATTCTATATGTGGCTGCATAACTCAGAAAAACATTTTTCAAGGGTAACATTCTGCTTCTGCTGCATTTAAACCTCAGACAAAATGGGGTTTTCTGTTTTTTGTCTTAAATTTTTGCTGTTTGGAAAAACTTAGGTTACTTAGGTCTAGACATGAGGAAATAAAGAGGATTTTGTGAATCATGAAGTGCTATAATTTCTTCACTTAAGAAAACGTATGTGTTACACATTTTTAACAAGATGGAGAAGATATGAAAGTCATCTGAACTTGATTTTCAATGTTTTGGTTGAAGGATATTTTGCATTTAGGATTTGTACATCAGTAGCAGGTGACATTTTGAAATGATGCAAAATATTACAGCTTCTGACTATCACTAACAATGGTAACATTTATGCTAATATTTACTGATAACATTGATATATTTGCAAACATTAATGAACATTTTCATATAGTTACAGTATATGGCTATGTGGCAAGAGTGGATTTTACCTAATTAATGGGTTTGCTAGTTATTTAAAACAGTTTTAGTTTGTCATAAAAAAGGGTAAAAACAACAATAGCCTGATATAATAATTGTGTTGTATTGTTCACCCCCATATGAACGTCTGAATTTTGGATTTTCATCATCTTCCCGCCATAGTCATTCAAATTACAAGCAATAAAGTCTTGCAATATTTCACTGTAAATGTAATAAATCTATGCAATATATCAGATTTAAATTGACACAAAAGAGAAAAAAAGTAATTTTTACTTGAGTATGTGCATATAAAGCCACCAGAACTACACTCACACACTCAACTCTGTCAGCCTGGCCTGCTTCAGGTGTGTCAAAACCGAGAAACATATGAAACTTGTGGAACAGCATAAAATAAACGACTTAAGACTGAGAGAGTCCAAGTGCCTTTTATGTCATTTTTTCTCGGGGTGGTCAGCCATGACATGTTTGGTGAGAGACATTCACTTTATCTCCGTCTCACTCTATTACCCTGCCTAAACAAGTCACAGGGCAAAACGGAAAAAGGTCCCAATTCACACATTTATGGGAAACGGTTCAGTGGATCAAAAAAGCATTTTTTTTCCCCATGCAAGACAAACTCTCCAGAGGAGGGTTCTCCCTCTAAGCATCGCCGTCGCCCTGCACATTAAACATCCCAGTGAGCGGAAATGACATAGCTTGTGGCACAAAGGCCTTTCTGTTGCAGTTTGGATGAATGAGACGTGCTAATAACCAATAAGATGCTGTTTGTGGAGCTAATGTTATCTGTGTTGCTCTGAGCTCTTTGGGAGAATGTTGTGGAGGAGGATTCTGAGATTATTAATTACCTAAAATATCAAGGTCCTTTATAGAAACAGAATCTACAAGCTGCAAGAGAGGTGAAATTATTTATAAATACAATAGAGCAGCTAATCATAACTTGGCAGGTGACTATTGATTGATACAGTGTCAGTAGGCCGAATCATACACCACTTAGATCAAATCATTTCTCCTTTAGACTCTAAATAAAAAAAAAAAGCTGATATTTATCTGGGTTTTTTTAGTTATTTTTTTCTGATCCTTCTGCCTTTTGACAAAAATTGCCATTTGTTAGTGTCCACTTGCAGTTCTGTGACCATTTGTTTGCTGTGTGCTCTGCTTGGTAATAAATCTTCACTGTATGGCTGGTACACTTAGGAAAACACGTTGAAAGAAACCATTTGCCTATTTCAGAGGCAAAAGATAGTGCCATTTGTGCATTATGAACTATAAAACTCAAATTATAAGGAAATGTTGACTTTTATCATTTCTTTAGAAACTCCAATCTTTCTGGGCTGAGAAGGCAAGTCAAATTAGACTTTTATGTTAATAACCACTTTAAGAAATGAAGGTGGTTTTACAGCCATTTACACACAATCTAAGAATCTAAAGTATTTTCCGTTTTTAAGTGCACATCTCAGCTGAAAATAGTGTACCAAGAATTCTGGGTAAAAGCTTAAAGGAGGTGTCTCCACGGTTACTGGATGTGGTATCCCCAAGAATAGAGGCTCTGTTTGTGGCAAACTTTTATTACGGCAGCTTACAGCAAATTAAGCTTGGAGCGACGCTGCATTGTCCTGATTGTTATTGGATTTTAACGAGCTGCAGCGGAGATATACTGTTGCTTCTCTATATAACATAGACATTGTTTTCACACCCCAGATGTCCATGCACAGCCTAAATTCTGGCATGGCATTTTGATTGATGGGGGGGAAGAGGGAGAATTCTTAGCCTCTTGCAAACGTATTCGTTCTTACCCCATGAAATTTTTCACTTGATGTCACAAGATGGCCTCTTACACCCATGTCTTTTTATTAGAAGTCTGTGTAATAAATCAACACCAAGTTATAGTAATAAAAGACTAATGACCATCATAATTGTGATGTAAAAGGACAGAGATATGTCTAAAATAATTTGACAACATTGGGAACATTTGTTATCCCCCTTTACGCTGATGCCACTAAATGCAGTGTGACCAGGTGTCTTATAAAGGGGCAGTATTATGTAAAATCAAATTATGTTATAATGTTGTTCCCTTATCAACTCCACTGTTGCCTCAATTATTTTCCATTAACCATGTAATTTCTCAATTTGACATTTTGAAACTAAATTTTTCTCAATGGAAACTCCAATTTTATAAAGTAAAATGAAATTTTGATCAAATGTTTGATCAAATGAGGTGGGTTATTTTGGCTCTATATAAAAATAGTTTTTTTTTACAAAGCTGCAATGGAAACACTTTTTTGCATCACACAAGACGTACATGATCAACAACCAGATGTTGCCACTGGTGTAAACAACAAAGAAGACGACAGAAAGTAGCAGGATGATGGCGCGGCTTGTTTTTTGATGACTTGTCTCGTGAACAAACTAATTCACATGTAATTTTAATTGCACTTGTCTTTTAATGGACACACCGCAATTGCAAAATTGTGTTTTTTCAACATTAGTGGTATATCTACAACTTTTACACACTTGTAAAAAGTAAAGAAAACGCCTCTAGTTTTGCTTTTGTTTTGTCATAGGTGTGTTCCCATTATTTCCATGGGCTTGATCAGTTCATCATACAAAACTGTGGCACATACAAAACTGTGGCATATTCACTCATCAAGGGCCATGAGAGTCCAGACAATATTATTTGGAGGCAGAGTATTATTGCACATCCCTTAAAATCTAATACCCCACCAAGTCCTGCATCCCTTCCAATTAGTATATTAAAACATTGATAATCCAATGACGACATTGATTTAATAGCTGTGCTGCTTAAGGTGGCATTTAAAAATGTACTTCCACCCCTGCTCTTTTTTCACCTTGATGTACGACACTTTGAGCAGCATTAATTCCACAATAATTTGACAAATATTAACCCTCCGACATTTGCTTGTCGTTTACTGTGACTCATTTCCGTCATTTCTCGTTCACACGGTTTTGGCACAGTTTAGCGCGGTGCCGTGGAACACACCTCTATGTCCAGCCCAATAAAACACTGTTATGTTTTAGTTTGATTCCATCAGCCATATTAAGGCAACTGTAGACCCAGGACCCCATTAGTATGCTAATAAAGGCTCTCAACTAATGACTAATTTACAATTCAGTTGATTTTTGTCCTCCGCTTGTATGCACAAATAAGTAAAGCGCTCTCCCGGCACACATGTTCATGTTAATAGTTTCCACATTATTTTATTTTTGTGTGTTATCATCAGAGGCAGCTTACTTCTAGCCCTGCTTTTCTTCCTGTCTTGACCAAATCTACTTTGCATTTGTGTGTGATTAATAAATTGTGTTTGATATCATTAAAATATGAGAATCATTTAAGACCTGGTCAGAGTTTTTACATCTTTTTTTTCTTACTGTCAACCATGTTGAACCCACTTAGAGTTGCCTTATAAGCGAGTCCTTCTCAGTGTGATATTCTGCAAAGCAGAGATTCTGATGCTGATTCTAACGGGTCTCTGTCTCCCACAGTGCTCAGCGGCCTCTGCTCTAACGCCTGTCCTGAAGATGTCAAGGTGAGAAACCTTTTACTCTACTCTTCTGACATAAAAAGCTCCTGTGTGCCTGGATCACATTGATTTTTAAGATCTTTTGAAAAACTTTAGTACAAAGTGCAAAAACACAAAACCTCAACAAGTATTTTTGGTCTCGTTTTTAATGCAAATATCTTAGTGTACTTAAAATAAGATGACTCATAAGTAACTTTTTAGCAAGATGCTGCAGCTTGGTTTAAGCCAATAATTCCTTTATATTGATGAAAAAAATTTTGTTCCACAGGCAGATTATTTCACTTATAATATGGGGCAGAAAGTTTTGTTATAAGTGAAAAAATCTGCCAGTGGAACTAGTTATTTTTAATTAATATTAAGAAATTATTTATTTAAAACAAGCTCTTATATGTTGCTGAAAAGCTACCTGGAAGTTAGTTTTATTTTCTTTTAAGTGTACTAAGATATTTGCATTAGGAACTAGACCAAAAGTACTTTGTAAGGTTGTGTGCTTTTGCAGTGTAGAAATACTTTGAACATTCAGTCAGTAAACTGTTTCGATATTGAGCAAAACCAAACTGTCAGTAGATCTTTTTTTTTTCTTTATTGCGATAAAAGGAACCCAAGTCATCCATTTGCATATAATAAAAAAATAGTGATTTTCTTTTTGTCGTTAATGCCGCATTTACATAAACCTTTCTGAACAATTACCAAGCTGTTGGCTAGCAACATGGAAGCTAAAGGAGAAGAATGTGAGCAGCAGCCTTGATCAGCAAGCCTTACCTTTTATAAAAGCTCCACATAATTACCCGCTGTTTGTTTTCTCTTCAATATGGCGACAGAGTGTCAGAGATGCAGTAAAATAGCAGAAAGTAGCTTTTTTATTTTTTATTTTTGAAAGAGCCACTGACATATTGACAGCATGTTGTATATTAGAACTGCAGAGTGAACCAGTGAGGGATTCTATCAACAAGCTCAGACTGAATCATTCTGCTGAAGGAGAGAGGATCAAAACAGGAAGGCTGAATTTTTTTGCAACATTTTAAGTTGGAAAAAAATCTCCTGATATATTAAGACCAGAGAAGGGTTTCAAGATTCTTAAGTTTTAAACAAAATTAAGAAAAGGTAAAACAAAAATTGTAAAATGGCTCTGCTGTTTTTAAAAATATCAGAAGAACTGAAGCAGAAGACAAAAATAAAATAAGAGAGAGTTAAATATGAGTTTTTGCGGGTTTTTGTTGGGGTTTTTTAAGCCGTCCTTTTGTGAGTGGTTAAGAACTGTCCAGATAAGAGGAGGCAGTGGCATCGTCCCACTTCACTGTGATGGAGAGCTGTGGTTGCAAACTGTAAATCACAGTGATTTCTTAACACACCTCTGTAAACCAGCATCCAAACACCTTCGTTTTTACGTCAGCGAGTCTGTTTGAAATAACACAACGTTGTTGGATTTTATTTGATAAACAGCAGGAGTTTTTCCTCCTTTTTTTAAAACAAAAACTCTTGACATTTGAAATGTACTTTGGGATTTGTTTATTAGACTGGGATACTTTGACAGCTGTGATCTCCACTGGGACTTACAGTGGAGTGGATTTTCTCATAACAGCCACATGTTCTTACAACCTCCATCCCATCCTCCTGTGTAGTGGTTAAGGTATAAGAGTCATCATGTTTACAATGATTACATTGGGATACATAAATATGTTTTTGGAAAGTTGTCCAAAACTTGAATTAGGACTGTTTTGCACAACTGAATCCAAAAATGACATCCATTTTTCTCAGTCAGGTCAGAGTTTTCTTCTGTTTTTTGTGACATTATCAGTTCACTTCCATTCGTATTTCTCACCCAAAAAAGGTTATAGGAGAAAAAAAAGGTTTCCTAACAGTATATTAATTTCATGTTGGATTTCTGTAAGTTGAATAATAAACACTGATAAGGGTAAGTACATGTAAATTGAACATTATGTCTTCCTTGTGTAAAATCCTCCATCTCTTTTCTGTTCTGATGGAATCTCTCCTCCTGCTCGTCACTCATTGATCAGATTCTCAGGAAACCGATTCAGATGTGAGAACAAGTCATGCATTTTGATGCTCATGTTGCTCCATAGTTCAGAGAGTTGACCTGATTGAGCAAAGCCAATGTGATTTTTGGATTCAGCTCATCAACATGACCCTTCAACCTTTTGAAAAAGCCCAGGCCATTTTTGACAGTTGACCGGTGTTATCTTAGTAATCAGTTAGTCTATCAGTTGTTCTGGTGATTAACCAATAAATCATTTTCTCATTTTATAAACTATTAGAAATACATTAAAAGAAGCAAATACAAAACTAATTAAATTCTATTTTTAAACAAAATAATTTTATTTTTTTGCCAAAAATACAATAATAGAGAATTACTTCCATGTGAAAAGCTCAGCTCTTTCTGCTTGACTAAGCATTTTTGACTTAGTATTTTTTCGACTAACCAATTAATAATTTGAAATTTGATAGCAGAATGTGCTCAATTGGAGATTTTTCTTACACAATTCAAACCAAGAGAAACTAAAACTGTACCTAACTGTTGAACATATTTACTACAGACAAAGATTGTTGTTTTTTATCTTAAATGCAAAATGTTTATATTTTTGTACAGTTTTGGCTTAATTACTGCTCAGAGTGTGTTGTTGTTTCAGCAAATGGACTTGTTTTGAGTCTGTAAGTTAAAGTTAATCAATTTCTAAATTAGTTGGCGATCTTTTTGATAGCCAATTAATCGTGATTAATCGTTTAAATTTGACCAAAAAGATCTTGAAAGTGTAGATAACATTAAAAAGCAATCAAATGCTAATGAAGATAATGTGTTGGTTGAAACCTGATAGAAATATCTGATAGAAATCAACACCCTGAGTTCCTTAGCTTTTGTTTCTTAACTTTTTATTTACTTTACAACCTTAAATGATTACCTTTACTGCTAAATTACATGTTATAATGATATAATAACTGTTGCTCAGATTGCCTTTATTGAAGACGCTCTTATTTTGAGCTTACTTGGCACAATAGTTAGCAATAAGAATCGTTTTTGTTCTGTGTGCAGTTTTCGATGAAAAGCACTGAATGCTTTGCTGTGAGACACATTGTATTTATTGTGAAAGCACTAATGGCCAATTATCACATCTAGGTGGACAAGCAGGAAAAATAAAAAAGCATCCGGCACCATTGCTGCTCTCCCAAAACCTTTCACTGGTGGAGAAGTCCTTTGCAAAACACATTATCTTTGACATCAACAAGAGGCTGCCGGTTGTTTTGCTCCTCTGTCTGTCGACTCTTCCGCCTGCTTGTCTAAGTGAAAAATATGATGAATGCGGTAGACGAGTGGAGCTCGCGGCTGCTTTAACTCCCATCCTCTCCCATCCATCAGCCCCGCTCGCGTCTTTCTCTTCCACTCTCCTACCCCTCTTCTTCTTAGTCACACCTCTCGTCCCCCTTCATGCGTTCAGCCCGCTAGTCTTCTCCTCAACGTTTTTCTCATCTCTTCCTCTGTCTTTCCCCCTCGTCTGTCTGTTTTGTTTTGTTGTTTTTTTTACCTCATTCCTATTCCTCTCTCACCCAAAGTGCCACCATGTCACCGCATAAAGGGACGAGTCTTTCCCGCAGTGTGTCTGCGTGTGTAACGGACTCGTGATTAGCCGATGTAAAGCGAAGGACGACTCGACGGGTCTCCTCATTCCTTGTCATCCTTTCATAATGAGGAGATGAAACGAGAGCTAACCGTCTACCCCGCACGGACACGCAAATGTCACAGTCATTTATAGTCGGGCAGGTTCAAGTCAGCTAAGTCTGGCCTTTTGCAGTTTGCACTTGTCATGGTGAGAAGATTGTGTAAAATGTCAGAAATGTTTAGCTTTTTTTTTTAAATTGTGTGTCTGTGTGTTTGTTTTAACAGCCATTTGGTGTGAATCAGCCAGGCCCTTATGTCATGTACACCACAGTGGACTCTAATGGCTACTTGAAAAATGCCTCAGGTGAGCACTTTTCTGTTTTTAGTCGGTATTTTTTAATAGCAGCTCTCACTCCTTGTTTTAAATGGCTCTCTTCAGTGATGGAACATTTACAAGTATCATTTATTTTCCTGAAAAAGATACTGCCTCAGCTTTTTTATGTCACCATTAAACTGGTCTCACTGCAAAAACACAAAATCCTACCAAGTAATTTTGGTCTAATTTCGAGTGTAATAAAGTACTTATTCCATTAGCAGATTATTTCACTTATAGCAAGACATTTTTCCCATGTTATAAGTTAAATTATCTAACAATAGAACAAGTATTTTTTCATTAGTATTACGGAATTATTTACTTAAAACAAGCTTCTATATCTTGCAGAAAAGTTCATTGTAAGTTAGTTTTGTCTTATGTCAAGCGTACTAAGATATTTGCACAAGAAGCTGGACCAAAATTTATTGGTAAGATTTCTGTTTTTGCAGTGAAGTCAGACCAACTTACTGATCAAGAAGGGTGAGGCTGGAATTTGTGATTTTTTTCTTGTATTTGAAACAAGGAGTGTTTTAAACTAGGGCTGTTGCTTTTTATATCATCAGTCTGTATCCGCAAAAATGGTTCTAATTCTTCACTTATAGCCCCAAATGAATTACTTGTGCGCTGATATAAGTGCATATAATGTTGTGTGTGTCAGGGTTTGTCATTATACGCAACACAACATGAGCCTCAGTCTTAGTTGGAATGGTTGATGTTTAATCGCAAACATTGATTCTTGTGTTGTAAAGGATGAGAGATTCTGCTCCCCTGTAGGATTAACACTTCCTCTGCGTATGAAGATGACAAACACTTCCACATCCCAGCTACATAAGATGAAATTACTGGAGGACTGAAGGATACGAAGGTAGAGCGAGACAGATGTTGGAGTAGATAAGACACGACGCTGAGGACAGCTGCGCATTACACTGACACCGAGGAGCGCCATATTAGCTACACCCAGTCTCACTGTTAGACTGTGGGAAGGACACAGAGCTGATGAGGACAAGATGCACTGACAGCCCGGGGTCAGAGATATATATAGTCGTGCGCTGCATAATCTCACTCTGTCAGATTTGGTTGTTGCATTTGTCTCTTGGCGCAGCTGGGGTGGATACATATTTAAAGAATGAGTAGATGGATCACAGTTCAACATCATAATTATTTCACTCTCTCTTAGACGGCTACAATCATCAGGATGCAAAACAGACTTTCCTGAGGGACTTTTAATTCTTCTACAAACACTAAATATACAGCGGACTGTTTTTTTTTTTTTTAATTATTTGTAGGTTTTAAATCAGGATGCTTTATTTGTTCTTCAAGGTGTAACATATGCAGTTAACTGGGCACTGATGGCTACATCAAAGAGGGAGGGAGAGGAGGGGTGGGCTTTTACCGCCAGCACCCACGCCTACTGCAGAGAAAATGGACAGTAATTCAACATCCCACGGAATGAGGAGGCAGCAGAAAGTCATGGCTAGCTGAAGTTAGGAGTTGCAAAAGGCCGAACTTTGGTGGAGATTCATAGAGGGAACGACTTTAGTGTTTTTTCTCTGCGTTAAGCTCTGACCACAGTCTAAGATTCATAAAGCCGCCTGCAGGGATTTGCTGCCATTCAGTCGCAAAAGCTTTACTGAGGTTGTTTCCGCTCGCAGTCGCCAGGCCAATTCATCCCCAGGTGTTGGATGTGGTTCAGGTTGTGTGCGTGCAGGTCAAGTTATTTCCAGCACCAAGCAGGTATGCAATTGTTGTCAAGTACATAAAGATTTAACCATGCTGAAGCAAAGGGTTTTCACCAGGTTTTAGTGAGCGCATAGTAGTTATTGTGTAGATTTTCTTCAGTTTCACTCACTCACTTGCATCAGCGCACAAATTATTTTATTAAGAAGTACTTACACATCACTCACATCAGCAGGAAACCTGACTGCAGAACACTTGTGCCAGCTGAACTTGTACAGCAATGCATCAAGATAATTGTAATCCATTAGTATAAAATAAAAATGTACAATATCTGTGCAGATAGATAAGATGTACTACACAGAGTGAGGAGGAGAATTCATTGTGTGCATTAACCCATTATGTCCTAAATTGGCCCATTATGTCCTAAATTAACCATTTATGTCCTAAATTTAAAATCTCCGACTGGATATTATTTTAATTGTATGCAGTTCTTTAAATGTCTTGTGAGCAAACATATTTGCCAATTTATCCATAACAACTGGAACTTTCAATATCTATCAGTTATTTTTACAATTTACCATATATTAAAAGAACAACTTCAGATTAATTTCACTAACAGCTATAGTGGGGGTGAAATTATTGTAATAATCCGATATTGGCTGGAAAGCGCAACGACTCCCCTTTCAGAAACCGTTGGAATTTCTCAGATGCCGCAAAGCGAGGCGGAATTACGGTACTGCAAATTTGGCTCAATTGCCGGCGCTCTGTTTAGGACTTAAAAGTTTAAAGTAGTAGTTCCTAACCTTTTCTGAAACACATGAATTTGGACCAGGATTGTTTGTGAGAGGGGAAGGTGTGTATAAACTTAGGAAAACACAATGAAGTGTATTGGCAGCTAGTATTATGGAAGCCAAGAGCGAACGTTTTCCGCATCTGCTTTTTCCCGATGGTATTCTCAAGATCACAGTATGTGAGTGATAAACCCGATTCCCAGTCGGCAACGTTTGTTTACGCTGAACTCGCGTTTGGTCTTGAGAGGATTTGCAAGACAACTGAATGTTGGTGAGTGAAATCGGTTAGTGTGGGGAGTGTTGCTCCTGCCTTGTGGCTGAACACCACTGCACAACCAAACCGGCTAACCCTACAATTTTTTATCGCCGTGTGGTGGCAAGTTTTGAAAATCAGATGACAATTTTAAAATCCTGCTGTGTAAACCGAAAGGTATCCCTTGGATTCTCTATTTTCACATTTTCTGTTTTTGCTGGAAAGAAACATTAATTCTTATCACCTCTCTGTTTTAAATGCTGTCCATCATGAGAACCACTTATATAGATATATTTTTCCCAGTTTCTAAACAAAGGGCACAAAGAGAGGAAAAGAGTTGCCAACGGTTTTGGTGGCACAAATCCCAAGACCCCTAATTTAACAGAAAGAAAGTGCGACGAGGGAGCTGTGTGTGTGCGTGCGTGCGTGCGTGCGTGCGTGCGTGCGTGCGTGCGTGCGTGTGCAGCAATTTAAAGTGTATTTATTCTGTAGCTTGTGGGTCAAGAAACAGCTACTGAGAATGCCAGAAATGAGCAATGACAGACTGCGCACACAAACACACACTCTACCGTGTGGCTCTTTACTGGGGTCCAATGTTCTTCACTTACCCTTCACCCTCCTGAAGGGAAGAAAGAGCAGAGAGGAAAGGAGAGACAATAAAACACTCGGAGAAAAAGGCAATAAGAAGTAAAGAAATAGCTGCTATAACAGAAAGGACTGATAGGTAAGGGTTAAGAGTTATAGCATAAAAAAAGGTAGTGGTAATCTGATTAAAGTCTGATTTAGTCTCACAAAACTTCAGAAAACGCACTGATGGCACAAATCTGCTAATTACCATACCCCCATATATTCTGGTACATTAAATATATGCAGAAGTTATAATGTCATCCTTGAACATGCAGCAAAAGGTCAGCAGCAATCCCGTAACACTCTGCATCATGTCCGTGGCCATGTGCAGTCTTTGTCCGAGAAGTAGAACTCTTTAAATGTGACTCGATTTCTTGTGGGCCAACCTGAAAAATCTCCTGTGGGCTCCCATGGGTGAAAAACATCACCTTGGTTATGCACCACAGCTACCTGTGGAAAATAATTCTGTGAAGCTGATTGTTTCAGGAGAACAGAGGTGATGGTGCTGGAGCAATTTGTTAGTCACTGCGGCTTTCACTGGGCTGCCATTTTCTTATTCCTGATTCACACAGCAAGATTTTTTGCCGATTTATTTATTTTTTTGTCCCAGTTTTTCCCTTCCGACAAGGACACATCTGGATGACTAAAGATTATTTTAAGAGAAATTCTTGCCATGCGTGGCGTGTTCAGAGTGATCTGAGGTTGGGAACACTCCCATCTAAAATCAGGATTATGATTATGTTTGATGGCCTTGCCCCGATATGGCAAATTGTGGGTGTGGCCCGAGGTCTGTTGTGATGTGTAGCCAATCAGAAAGCGGGGAAATACAAAGGGAAATACAAAATATAAGACAAAGCAAAGTCCATTGTCAGCACAAAGTCCGGTGGATGTTGTAGGATGTTTAACCTTCTGTTAAATATGCAAACTATAGCCATTGCTCCTTAGTTGGACATGCTTGTTTACTCTTTTCAGATTTTCCATCAAAATGTTGGTGAGTGAAAATCATTTAATGTATGGTGTGTTTCTCCTGCTGTGTGGCTCAACACCACACACAGTGCAACCAGACCTGTCCTACCAAGGATATTTTAACGTCATATCCTGAAAATCGGCAAACAATTTTTAAAATCTTGCCATGTGAACCAGGCTTTAGGGCTTGTTTCAATTATCTGTCTCCACGCTGGCATTGCTGAACTTGAATTTTGGGTAAAAATGAGTCGTCTGAGTGAACCCAGCTGTCTCTGATACAAAGATACAATGCTATCACTTTTTAAAGATGAACTCAAAAACAAGCTTGAGGTCTCTTTCTGTTGAAAGGACATATTTCCTTTCTACTGTCACCACGTTCTTGCTCGCTATGGATTACTGCAAGATCATTTACACAATGCAGCCAACTGGGCTTCCTCAGACTTTACCAAATTAGTATAAAACTCCAAACCTGATTGTCCTGTACTTCATTCACTTCTTGGTTTTCTCCTTAAACTAAGTACCTCACACCTGACATTTGAACCAAAGAGTTGCTTTCTTCCAGGTGACTGCGTGTAATCGCAGCACCACCTCCCGTGTCCATATGTGCTCTGTTTGTCGCCCAGACATTTGCATCTGGGTGTATGCACTTTGTGACTTTCTGGCTTTGTGGGTGCAAGCGAGTGTGGATGTGTTTGCTGTACCGTGCCTCTTACTAAGCAGGGTGGATGGATGAGCCTGGACTGTGCTTCTGACAACACCACACCTCATTATCAACAAAATCCTGCTGAGACTCCGAGAGGAGGGGGCTGGAAGACCAGCAGGTGGGATTGTGGAGATGAATAGTTGATGGTATTCATTAAGAACCTTTTTAATGCTCACTCTCTTGTTCTGTGGACACTAAATTATGCTGAGCAGAAAAAAAAAACACCACAGGGTAATGCTTTCAGGTTCACACATGGAATTGTAGCAGTTAGCTGTGGATTTAATTATATTTTAGGAACTGGAGAGTTTCCTTTCCACCTGTTATTATTATTATTAGGCCCGAGCAGCTAAGTGCTGCGAAGGCCTATTTATTATTATTATTATTATTATTTACCTTTTTTATTTGCTGAAACTAGGACAACAATCTATGTTGTTGAGTTTGTTGAGATTGATGTGGATTCAAGTAATCAAAAGCCCCAATCTGACGTGGTTCTGTAATGTCTCCTGGTTGATTCAGATATAGAGAACTCTAACAACGACCCTACAAGCTGACCTCAGATCGAGCTTACTACATTTACATGCAGATAAACTGCTAGCAATGCCAATCAGCTGGTCTGGACCACCAGCAGGGAATTCTTGCTGTTACGTTGATGCTCGTTCCTCCAAAAACCATTTTCTCCATGAATGTGGCTTTGTCTCCATGTCTACATCCTGTGCAGCTTCTCCTTATTTTTGGAACTACAACCTCATTGGAGGTAAAACCAGACTTGAAACAAAACAGACTAAAATCACTGGCAGAAAAGCACATAGTCTGTCAACTAGGGATGTGCCAATCAGGTTTTTTTCTGCCGATACCGATACCGATCACCCCTGAGGGATGATCGTTGATACCGATCCCCGATACCGATTACATAATTGTTATTTAGGTTTTATCATAAACACTACTGTTACATTATGTGGAAAAAGGAACCATGAATTCACCTTAATTTAGACAAAAAGTTGTTTTTAATAACTTTTTCCAAGAAGAAAACTAAACAAAACAGGCATTGTGCAAATTGTACCTCTATCAATAATACTATCTTTAACAGACTGATAACATCTGAAGGCTCTGAAGAGGCTAAATAATGCAAAGAGCCAAAATAAAACCTCTCAACATTGACAAAAGATTCAAGTATAAAACTTAACATTCAAAGGAAAATACAGGATCCATTATAATAAACAACCAGAGTTACTGAATGAAAACTTCCTGTTAGCATGGCGGCTAGCTGATTACTGACTGAGCGGAGTAACAGGGAGGAGATCGATAATTTTTGTTTTTTAGAGATTATCTGTCTCATGTTAAGACAGAGAAAGTTTTAATACGTATGTAAAATATATTTTTAAGTTAGATGCTGCAGCTTTAAACTGGTTCGCTGTGAGAGTCACTACCGGGTGGAGCAGAAGCGGCTCCGTCTGTCAAATATGATTAAATATCACTACCTGTAGCAGAGCAGCGGTTCAACAGGAGAGCAGAACCAGCGTCTTGCATCGCAGCTCCAAGACTTAATTTACCAGGTTATTAGTTTAACTTTCTGACCATCATGCTAATCCAGGTGAGTGTTTGTAGCTGTGCTGCTTTACCTGCTGTCTGATCCTCCATGTCTTTTTACTGCAGTGAGCCTCGATGTAGCCAAACTCCGTCATTGTTTTTATGTCGTATTAGCTTTGTTGTGTTGATGCATTTTGACCTGCTTCTATTTTCCGCCGCAACAGCAAACATCCTCATTCACTCAATGTGTTATAGTTACACATCGCTTAGGATTTGTTGCTGTGCGTTTGCGCCGTGTGAAGGAAAGACGAGACCAGCTGGACAGACAGGCTGGGAAATGAGATGCAGGAGATCGGTATCGGTAACAGAGCCAATGATCGCCGATCCCGATCATCACCGATTTTACGGAAATTGGCCGATTATGATCGGTTGCCGATCAATCGGCACACACTACTGTCAACTGAATGAATCAACCTGCAGCAAACAAATATACAGAAAGATTTTGGAGACAATGGCCTCTTAATAGTATGTTCAGACGGAATGTGATTTGAGTTTCAGGGCGTCTAGTTTAGATTCAAAGTCTATGTGAAGATGTGTCCAGGGCACTTTGAAAGGTATCCTGGAGACAATACATGTCTTGCGCATTGTATTTTGATGCGTTTTGTGTGTCTATCGCTGCTCCTTTGGAGAGTTTGACGCATATAAAGCACATCCTAAGCAGCAGACACTAGACTTGGAAAATCAGAAATTTTACAGCTGGATACAGAGTAAAATTTGAGAGAGTGCCGATTAATCTGAGAGGTTCCGCCATGTGACTTGATGAGCTGTAGTTGGTGACCTGGCAGTAGATGCAGGCACCAATGCGAGTTACCGGGTCGTCAAACTGGGTTCAGGTGAGACGAAAATAGCACTGGACGCGACCTTCGTCAGCACGCAGCTCCCGGAGCAGGTGCTGAAACTTCCCAAACTCGGAAATCATCGGAATTATCAGAGGAATCCAGACACGGTGCAGAGTCTGGATTCACCTGCTTCACTGAAAGAAAATATCTCATTTAAAAGTTAACACCCGTCCAATTAGGGACGCTGGACGTCTTTTTGACACACACAGCACATTCTGACTGAACACAGCTTAAGGGTACCTTTGCAAAAGGTCATCATTGAAGAATCAACCAGACCATCCACCTACATTCCTGCCAATATTCACGCCAACTTGGCTAGAATTGAACCAGACATTAACCGGCTGGAGAAGAGGCTCAACATATGCCACACCACAGTATGGTTTTTTGTTGTTTGAGGAGACTTTGCGGGAGTTCCTTGTACCTTTCTCATCCCCCACTTTCCTGGCCCCATCCTGCACTTCAATTTCATTGAAACAGAGACACTGAGGCGGGGGGAGACTCCGTTTACAGCAAGAAGCGGACTCTCCATCACACCACCTGCAGCTCCAATTTTGATGCACGTTAGACATGCAAACCTGCATTCATTGAAAATTGAAAGCAGTGGTGAAGCTCTCTATATAATTTTATGCATAGCTTGTTCTGAAGTGACCAGGAGGAAAAAACAAACATCTGGAGACATGTATTTTGTTCTAAATATTAGTGTATGGTTTTACTATGTTTAGCTGTGCCTTTACATGTTCCCGGTTCAGTAGGATTCACAAGATGGAAGTCTGGAGGAATTTTTTGATCTAATATTCATCAGAAGCTTAATTATTGTTTTAAATGTCCTGTTCAGTATGCAAAATCTACAAAAAATCTGTCTTCAGCACATTCTCACTCTAGTGCTTGTATAAACCTCATTATTACACAAAAGAATCCGAATAACTGTTACCATTACAGATGTGGGAAACAGGCGTCAACAACCCCTAGCAGTTTATTATCTGCCTTGGTGCTAAAACTTGGTTAGAGGTGTTGAACAGAGAGTAACATTAAAGAGAAACAAATGTTCAAAAAGGCAGAATAAAACATGAAAACAAGCAGCGTTCATTAGAAGGAAAACTCTACCAGCTAAAATCAATGTTGAGTTCTCTTCAGTCCTTCCAATTAGACTAATGAGTTTGTGGGATTAGCAGTGGCCCACACACAATGCACTACATATTTAGTAAAAGGCAGCAACTCATCAAAACTTCCAAAAAAAGCAAAATCTTAAATCGAAACCAAGTAAACAGTAAGTGGTACCCAAGTCTCAGACTCTTTTATTGCCAATTATATGAAGGATAATCTCTAAGCATATAGGGAGGATTTAAAATCTGCAGGTAAGATGGAGGAGTAGTTGGATGGAAGAAATGCACTGGGTTGAAAGCAGAGAAAATCAGGGGGTGTTGAGGATGAGGCTGAAGGTGTAGAGTGGGACGACTGCAGACAAAAAAAAAGCACTGGAGAGAGAATGAAAGTGGAATATAGGAATCCATGGGAGGCTGGAGTATCAGAGTGCATAGAGATCAGGGGAGAAAAAAAGCTAAGAAGAAAGAAAATATCAGAGCAAAAGGAGGGAAAAAAACAAAAAAAGGTAACTGTCCCTAGAGATGCTGAGAACGACTATTGATCAGGCTTAGCTAGCTCTTTCACTTCCCTGTTCTTCACTCGATCACTCTGCCTTTTTTTCCCCTTTAACTTCTCACCTGTTAGCAGAATGTTGAACTCTATCTGGGCCTGGTTCTGTTCAGCCCAGTGAACAATCATCCTCCAAGAATCGCTGACTGTTAGCAATTAAAGGGCTTGTATGTTTTCCTACATTTAGATTCTCTGCTTGAGATGGAATAAAAGGATAGCCATTAACGGCCATTTTGTGAAATGACTTCAGTAAATTGGAATATTATTGGAAAATCCCATTTATTTTTAGGAACTTTTTCGCCAAGTGAAAGACATTACATTGATTAATTTCCCCAAGATGCAAGTTTGAAAGCTTTTATTTCTAACTGTGATTTTCTGCTTATAGCTAATAAGCATGACATTTAAAATTTAAATATTTCATCAAACTAATAAAATATATATTTAAAAAAAGAAACAGAAATATGGGCTTAATAACAAGTATATTTAATCCCCGCTTAAAGGTTATTTCCAAAAGATATCTCAATCTGACAAATAAGACTTATGGGATGTATAGTTTAATTTACTGAGTGCAGCATTCCAAAATGTCAGACTGCTTTTAATAAAACTGTCTTCTCTTTTGGCATGATGAGTCAATGGTTTGCCAAATGAGACTATAACCCGTCCCAGTTATAAAATGTTTACACACTTGACAAAGATACAGCGGTTAAATAGGCAGATTGATACTCGTTATTGACAACGGCAAAGAAATGGTTTTATGAATTGCCTGTTGGTCTGAAGTCTGGTTTTAGTGAGACCTGAATAGTTATTAGTTTGGATTTGAGTTAGCGGCAGCTCGTTATGAGCAACATTGTAATATAGCCAATGATATTTAAGTTAAACAGCTCCAGTGCCATGCCTACATTTCTTTGAGTTACAGCAATAACATGGATGATTGTTCATTTTCTTCTGTAAAAAAGAGACATACAATTTTCTAAGTGCAAGAGCTTGTTCGGTGGCTCGTTGTTGTGTGCTGCCGGCCTGTTAAAAAGGGCTTTGGTGTTAGGTGTTGTTAGGTGCGTGTGATTTTTGTTTTCAGAAAGCATTTCCAACCTCTTTCAGGCTGCGTTCGTCTGCTGCTCTTTCTGCTTCGTGGCTTTTGTGTGGATCACATTAAGACTGCAGGCACGTTACGCCGACATCTCCGACCCAGAGTCAGAGTTGTTTGTTAGCTTTTACCTTTTCAAGCCTAATATGAGATGAGCTTTGGAAAGGAAAAACATCAAACTTTTTGGCCCAACTTTTATTTTTTCATTATTTAACATAAAAGAGTCTATAACTTATCGTGCAACAGATGCTTTCAGACTTGCTACAAAGTCTAGCCTTTTAGTTCAGAATTTATCAATATTTATATCAAAAGCATACTGTAAATATCATAAAGTTATTTGGATTCACTCCCACTTTCAGGATAACAACAACAACCTGGTGGACCTCTGAGATTTATTTTAGAGTGGAGTTTACCTTTTTCTTCCCTCTCCCTGTTTCTTCTGCTTCAACAATTGCCATTTTTCTTCATTCAGTTCAATTTCTTCATTCAGATCTGGTTACTATGGAGACCATCAAAGTACAGTGAACTTGCGTTGTCAAGTTGATGAAGCCAGTTTGAAACAATTTGAGGCAAAATGGATACTCTCTTGTTTTTTCCACCAAACTCTGACCCCCATCGTCTGTCGCAGGAGAAGTTTACACTTTCCTGACCAGGAATCTTGTTTCTAATCTTGTATGGCTCAAGATTAGATTTTAGCCTTTTAGCCTCGGTGTCCCGTTTTAAGACGGCAGGATGGTCACCCGGTGTGGTCCTCTGCTGCTGTGGCCCATCTCCCTCATGGTTTTAACGCTCTGTGCGTTCAGAGATTATATTTCACATACCGACCTTCACATTAATTAGGCTTTTTCATCGAGCAGATGCTGGATTTCTTCATATTTTTCTGACCATTCTCGGTAAAAGTAGATCAGCAGATTCTGGAAAATCTCAACTTGGCTGGTACCAACTTACCCTCCCACGATCAAAGTTATTTAAATTCTCTTTTGGACTCATTATGATGTGTGCTTTCAACTTCATCAGGTTGTCTTAGATGGATAAATGCATTGAGACACTGCCATGTGACAGGCTAGTTACAAAGCAATTGAATAGCAATAAAGTGGAGTTTATGTAAACAAGAGCATAGTATTTCTATCACATCTACCTGTAATCTGCCTTTCATTTTAATAAAATGATATGAAGCTCTAAATGAATAATGTTCCAGCATTAACTTCCTCTTCATATCACGCTGTCAACAATTACAAAATTAGATGTTGTAGTACAGCATATTAGTGGTGGGAGATTAATCCTATTTTTTATCTACACTTCATTAAACATGACAAACATATGGGAACCATATTATATGGTTCCACCACGAGACTGAAGTAAAATAGCTGAACTTAGCCGCCACCGCTAACTGACGCTAACTGGAAAGCTCATTACAACCTTTACCGGAAAGGTTGTAATGACCCACATACATGACTACAACACTAATATAAGGTGATTATTAATATCATTTTATATTGTAAAATAACTGCTGCAGTTCATGAAAAGTAACTGACATGGAATTATGTCAATGTGACCGTGTTTTTTTTCCGCTGAGTCATAACTGGCTAGCTAATCACACAGTTCTAAATATAAATAGACTTTATAAAAAGATAGCAGAGAAAAAACAAATCACTAAGAAAGATTTTGTTTTAGTTACAGTGAAATGAGAGAACTCATTAGCTCAGGGGTGTCAAACTCAGTTTCACTGAGGGCCAGTTCAGCATATTGACCACCCTCAACGGGCCACATAGATGGTACAAATCAAGAGTACCCAGGTCCAGTCCTCCAGACTGCAACTTTTAGATGCATCCCTGCTAAAACACCCCAGACAAAAGGTTGACTTCTCTCATCAGCAGCAACCCAGTTCTGTAGAGGCTTATAATGAGTCAATGATCCAGGTGTGTTAGAGAAGGAACACATCTAAAGTTGCAGATGGTAGCTCTGGAAAACTAGACCTGGGCAGCCCTAGCGTTATGAAAATACAATGTTAAAAATAAATTAAACAACCCCTCATATTGTTAAATAACTGATTTTATGTATTGAAGTTTCAAATATTACATTTGAGTTTGCGTGGAAGTAAAATTACTGCTCATGTTTAAAAATTGCAAAACTTAAATCACTGTTTAAAGGTAAGCAAACAAATAATAAAAACAAGTTTTTACGTTAACTCTCAACTTCATTCAAAAAACTTTTTTATTACACAACCAACATGTATTTCACATAACAACAAAACAATTAGTTGATGTTTGCCTGTCCTTGAACGCAAAGCTGATCCCTCTTCACCCCGACACAGAGGTCCGTTAACCAAATATTTTCCGTATTTGACCTGTTATTTTTTTAAACGACCAGAAAAATTAAAGCCCGTCCGTCATTTGACAGGTTCCAATTAACACCCTTGACTGGTTCACATGGGCAGACATTATAGACTTTACGCAAAGATTTAATCTCAGAGGCAACTGAAATCAATTAATTAAAAAATCCTTTCTGAATATCATCTCATGGACTCTGAACTAAATGAGTCTTTCTGACCAGGAGCTGACAGCGTGTTGAAGAGTTATGGACCGGACGCTATCCTCTGGTTAGGAAGCGCATTCAAAACCTTTGGTTGAAATGGCACGTTAAATTCAAGTCTCCATTACAGACTAGAAAAAACTAAAGAGAACGCAACGTTGTGTTAATCCATTTGAGGAACCGGCAGTTTATCTTGAGGAAATAAATGATAATGCAGAAGTTAATTAGACACTACGCAAAAAATTTAAAAAATCTGCTAAAAGCTCATGCCCGGACCGCGCAGGGTAAAACACCAACAGACTTCAGCTGATCTGTTTGGATCAGACAGATCCAACTGATTGATGAATTGGCGCCGATTTTTCTGCAGATGGGGACCAGGAGGAAGTGACTTCAGACCCCAGTGGGTGAAGTGATGCTAATTTAAGTGAAGTCGCTTGATTTAATTTATAAAGTTATTTGGGCCACAGTCAGTGGTTTTTGTCACTACGGAGAAAAATGTAGATACATTTATCTGCGTAATTTGTGATGGGATCTGGATTCACGGTGAATATTAGCTAAACCGCATAAAACTTGGCTAAATAGCCGATGCTAATATGATTGTAATTTCACAGGTAAAAATAGTACATGAACGATTTTTTTTATGTTGTCGGACAAGATAACAGATGACAAAAAAAGTCTAGCGCGACCTGCCGCCCTGTTACCAACTCACACACATCTTCATTCACAGTCTTACTTGCTAATCAATCTTTCTTTTCTTGGACATTTTGATGTTAGCTTGTCGATGTCTAAGTTTTATTCGCTGGTAAAATCAATAAGCAGCCTGAGGTGACTCTGCTGCTCTCTAGTGGCGAGAAGCCGTAATGGTGGCTGGTAACAATCAAAATGCATTATGGGAGATGTAGTTTGTAGTCCATTCGTGCTGAAAACCTATTTTAAGTCAATCATGGGCCTATGAAACCCTGGAGGGGGTCTCATAAAATGACATGGCGGACCACATGTGGCCCGTGGGCCTTGAGTTTGACACATGTGCATTAGCTGGTAAATTAGGTTAGCTGTTTGTTATTTTCTCTTGCACGAATAAAGATTAAGAAACCTGAGGAGACTCCATGCCCTGAGTGTCTACAGCCTTAATTTACCTGATGGTCAGCTGGCCATTTTTGGCATTCAGGCTGTGTATAACACTGAGCTTTAATCCACAGATAAGTATTGGGGGGGATGAAACAAAATGAGACACTGGCATCTCATCATAAGTAACATACCCTGTCCTGAATTGAACACCCAACAAGGAGCCATAGGAAGCATTAAACACAGTTGAAAAATGGGACACAACTTGATCTGTCACAACCAGTTTTTGTTTTTCGGCCGAAACATACATGTACACCTATGTATGTCACAAATGTGACGTCGGAGGAGTTCAGAAAAGCTTTTATTCTCCAGTGAGGCAGATGCTGCAAACAGAATGCTGTTTTTGTGGATTGCAAACTTTGCGTTTTGGTCTCATTCTGTCAAAACCGTTTGAAATAAAACGAGGCTTAAGACAAAAACAATATTTGCTTAGCGTTTTCCACAAACGAACTTCAGCATCCCAGTGAATATATTCTACATTTGTGTGGATCTTTTTTATGTGAGGATATTATTTCACACGGGATTTTCCCATCCAACTGAGGCCCGAGTCATTACCTGGTGTAAAACTACACAGTCCAGTCACATTAATGTGACCATCTGTCAAAAGCCAGAATAACCACCTTTCGCAGAGCGAACTGCTACGAGACGTGCAGGAAGAGAGTCACTTAGGTCCCTGAAGGTCTTCTCTGGGATGTTGAGCCATGCCGACTCTAATGCCGTGGCCAGCTGCGCTAGATTACGCGGTTGAGGATCCATGGCGCGAACAACTCGATCGAGATGGTCCCACAGATGCTCGATTGGGTTTAAGTCAGGTGAGTTTGCTGGCCAGGGGAGGACGGTAAACTCATCCTGGTGCTCTTCGAACCACGCACGTACACTGGCAGCTGTATGGCATCTCGCATTGTCCTGCTGGAAGATGCCATCATCCTGAGGAAAAACAATGCGCATGTAGGGGTGGACATGGTCCGCAAGGACAGATGCGTACTTGTATTGATCCATCGTGCCTTCCACAATAATCAGTGAACCCAGAGAATGCCAGGAAAACATTCCCCAGACCATAATGCTCCCGCCTCCAGCTTGGACCGTTCCTGCAATGGTTGCAGGGTGGTTCCTTTCAGAGGTTTCACGCCTTATACGCCAACGTCCATCTGTCCGATGGAGCATAAAACGCGATTCATCTGAAAACGCTACCTGTCGCCACTCAGTGGACGTCCAGCTGCTGTACTGGCGTGCAAATTCTAGCCTTCGTCGTCGATGAACACCAGTCAGCATAGGTGCACGAACCAGGCGTCTGCTTCGGAGGCCCAGACGCAGCAATGTTCGCTGAATAGTAGTTTGGGAGACACTTGTGGTAGCCCCTTGGTTCATTTTAGTGGTCAGTTGCTCAACGGTAGCCCGTCTATCTGCCCGAACGCATCTCCGCAACCGTCGTTCGCCTCTGTCATCTATGGCCCGTGGTGCACCACATTTGCCACGTCGTTGATTTTGGACAGTCCCATTTTGCCATGCACGGTACACTTTTACCACGGCGGCACGCGAACAGTTCACAAACTCAGCCGTTTCGGAAATGCTTCCACCCTTGGCCCGAAAGCCAATGATCATGCCCTTTTGGACGTCGGATAAATCGCTTCGTTTCTGCATTACGCCAACGATTGAAATGTTTTCCGAAGCCCACACACACCCTTTATATACGCTCAACTGCACTGTGCTGCCACCTGCCTTCTGTGATTGGTTATTTAACTCTGAAGTGGAAAGTACGTGGTGGTCACATTAATGTGACTGGACTGTGTATATAACAATGCATAATTGATGAGAAGCAAGCAATGAATAGATAAGGACACACTATGCTGATAATTAGAAAAGAAGCACAAATGTGGGAAAGGGGGGTGTTTGAAATTCATATGTGAAGATTTTCTCCTGCAGTTCAGTTGATATTTCACACATGATGCAATGAAACACACTTGTGTGGCTGGGTGAGACTATTACCTGCCTTTGGCTGTGTGTTTTTTAAGGAGTTATTTTTTATCAAAATTTCCCTTAAAAATGTCACGGATGCTTTTTTTTTTTCTTCTTTTTGTTGTTGTTGTTGATTTATTTATTTAAAAAGGGACGATGCACATATCCTAGATTTGGCCATAAAGGCTAGTTTTCATCTGTCGCCCCTCTTGATACAATCAATATAGATACAATAGAGCAGTAAAGACAACTTAAATGGCTTCTTCCAATAAAGAGAATAATACTGATAAATAAAAAAAATTATCTTAAAGTTACAAACGTAAAAAGAATAAAAAGCCATATATCATAAAAGTTCATCACAATGCAAACAATGCATAAAAAAAATAAATAAGAATCACATGATCAGTGCCCGCATGTTAGGAGCCAAACGTTTAAGTTAAAAGAAAATGAATTACAAGACGTTTTGGCAGGTTTGGTGGCATTAAAAAGATGCTGCAAACACAGAAATTCATGCAGACCGAAAAGATTTCTTTTCTCTCAGAGAGCAGTCTGGTGTGATGGCGGCGAACTGCTGTTCCCGCGTCTCGTTCCGGTCGCAGGTGTTTACATGCCTCACTGCCGTGGTGTTTAAGAGGCGGTTCGAAGCGGGACAGAGCAGCCATAAAGCCCAATGGGTCCTTTAGCTGAATTACACCACGTACACACACACACACAACGCACACCTACACACACACACACATTTTTATCTTGCCGTCAGTTTTCAGATCTTGGCATCATTGCGCTGGCACTGAAGGGGCCTCTTCTGGCGAGGCGCTCTGTGTGTGTTCATATGCACTTCTGTCCCTCTCGGCTCCTCCCTATATCTCGGCAATTTGCTCCCTTTATCGCCATCAGGGGAGCAAATGGTTTCTATAGTGACAGGCAATAGGAATTTCTGATTTTTTATTTTTTTTGTAGTTTCGAAGCCCTTGGGAGTGAAAGCGAGCTCGTCAGTAACAGTGTGTGTTTCTGCACCACAAGTCAGCCACGCTTATGACTACATTGTCATCATGGATCAATTTAGGGGATTACGATGGGATTTTATTCTATTATTATCCTACATTACATATATTTTTTATCCTTTAATATGTAAATATATAAATTCCCTTTTATTTGCAGTCTCTCACATCTCCTGTCGTCTCACACGACCACACACACTAGCTTCAGACTGCTAGGCATGACATTGTTTCGTTGCCTCCCAGCCAGAGGTGGGAAAGCCTCTAGATGGAATATGTGTCAGAAGAACTCGGCAGATGGACACACACTTTCACACGCATTAACATGTTGTGACTTCCTCAGAGGCATCCGTCTTCTCGCTCTCTTTTGATTTTCAGTTTCTCTTTTTTTGTTTTGCCGTCTGATTCCTATGAGGAATAAAAGTTTGCTGGTTTAATTATTCAGTTTGCATCCTGCTACTATGTGATTTAGCTGTTCTGTTCTTTATGGGTAAATAAGAAGAAAACACTGTGAAATACTTTCAGTTTTTAATTCCAATGACTAAATGTTGCAGCCAAACAGTTTTAAGAAAAGGTGGGAAATTGACCGAGTCTGTGATGTTCACAGGAAAATAATGTTGGAACTCCATATACGCTATTCAGTTGTGAGGATAAAACAAGATCAATAAAGTTAGATCATGCACACATGAAATCATTTCATAAACAATGTTTTAAATCAGTTTTCACTTAAAGTTATCAGAGGTAAAGTGCTTATTGACTGTAATACAGAGCTGAAAAAAACACTTTTACTAGCGGAGTTTGAGCCACTGAGGTAACATTATCGGGATTTGTTTTAGTATTGACATAAAGATGGTAACTGGAGTCTCTTCGATGTGTGCGCTACAGAATGGAGACTTCATCTTGACTGAAGTTTTATAAAACAATCTATGTCTCACAAGCCACAAACCGCAGCTCTGACAGATGTCATCTTCTGTGAAAGGCTGCATTTGTTGTTGTTCTTCTTGCTGTGTTTTTTTTTTTACCCATGGAGGTTTCTGGATGATTCCTCCTAACAATAGTTTTATAACAATCTGTTCATGTTAGCTGAATCTGTCTGTCAATTGACTTCATAAATGTCTATCTAAATGTACTCCATTATAACTTCAGGGGGCTGACGGAACAAGCTCAAATTTATTTACCTCTAGTAGTTACATTGCAACATTTGTACCATTTAGACTTGATAACAGAGGTTGTGAATACAGATTTGTATAATGTTCTAATATTCTTGCAATCCTCTCACCGAGAGCGACAAGAAGAGTCGTCTCCAAAGCACAAACTGAGCTGTTTGGTGGGATGGGAAACTTTGCACACAGCAGTTAGCAAGTCTTTAGCTATTAGCTTGACTCCATTTTTTGCAAAATACAATAGAATAGAATATACCGTAATGCTCTCCAAAGGGAAATTGCTTATTTGTTGACAAGTTATTCCATATAATGTTTTAAATAGTAATAAATACAAATGTAACAGTGTAAAATGTTTTCAAATATGTATAAATCTAAGGTTGATAAGTAATTTAAATATGACTAAATATAAAATGATCCATTCAATAAAATAATAAGCCTGCACATGGAAACATGTTGATCTACAAGTAAATGTATAAATGAATCCAGAGAAAACCTAGAATTAGAGACATTCACAGGAAAAAACACCTTAAGCTAAAAATAGAACCATACTCAATGTAGGTGATATGTTTGCTTTATTAATTAGCAAAATTATTTACAGTATTTTTGCAGGTTAAATTAAGTACAGATTGGGCCAATCAGGCATTCTGAGGTACTCACTGTTTTTGGTTTAAAAAACAAGTAATAGGAATTTGTTTTCAAAAAAGTGCGAAAGTGCTGCTGGTCCTTTGATAGAGGTACCATATTTTCCGCACTATAATGCGCACCGGATTATAAGGCGCACCTTCAATGAATGGCCTATTTTAAAACTTTTTTCATATATAAGGCGCACCGCATTATAAGGCGCATAGAATAGACGCCACAGTTATGTTGCCACCCGTCTGGTATTGAACGGGACATGATTTGTTCCGTTCACTACAAATATGGATGTCTAATAATAAAAAATTGGTCCCCGAGTACCAGTGTTGTGGTACTCGCGATCGGTCTTGGTCTCGAGTCCGGTCTCGAGACCGTTTCTTGATGGTCTCGGTCTCGTCTCGGACTCGACCGCATTTGGTCTCGGTCTCGGTCGCTGAGGACTCGGTATTTTATTTCAAGACCGGTCGAGACCGCGACTCTGAAAATATCACTAAACATGCAGCATACTATCCAGTTTATTTGTTAACATCTTTGTTTTCAGTGGATGCAAAACACACCGATAAAAACACAACCAATAACGTGACTTGCCAATTAGGTGTTTATGTTTCTCCCCCTCCCCTCGCTCACCTTTCACTCGCACGCGGCGCTCTCAGACATGCTCAGTGGTTTCCTATGGCAGAAGATCTAATAGTAGGTAATAGAATAAAGCGGCATAAATCCTAAGAAATCCGACGGCCACAGCTAACTCAGCAGCGCTTCGCTTTCACAGACGGTGGGGACTACGGTATGTCTAACTTTTTTTGTCACTTACAAAATTAGTTCAAAGAAGGTAAGCTCCGTTGACGTGATGTTAGCAAAGCTAGTTGTACAGAGACACATAAGCATTGTGATGAAAAAAAGTTGTCCCTCACTGCGCTGAATTATTGTGTGGAGGTTTGACTGACTTGTTGCACATGTGAGACAACGCTGTGTCTAAAAGTCTGCAATGTAGTGATGTGACATTCAGGAGCAGTACGAATCTTCTGCACGGGTCTTTGCTTATTAGACAGGACTGGAGTGTCACTGAGAGCCGTTGTTCTATCAGATTACCACATGCTGTCAGAATAGCATACATCAGAGGTTCCCAAACTGTGGGGCGCACCCACAGTTTGGGCCATGCCATGCCATTGCAGGGTTTGGGCACAGGAAGCCATCTGGATGAAAAAGAAAAACAAAAAAACATGAACGCTGTATGCAATGGGCTTTTACTTTAGAATGGCCAACTCTGTTATTCCTTTGTCAATTTGATACAGTAGGGGCTTCTACAATTCCCATCTCCGTGTCCTCTGTAACTTTTATCAGCAGTTAAAACTGTTTAATACATTGTTAACATGTGGTAGCCTGTTTTTCCAAGCAACCTTTAAACACAATATGAGCGCTGCAATGCTGGGTTTACACCTGTGCGGCAGCGAAGGAGACCTGCTGCTTCTGTGCGGAGCTACACAGTTGTGTTAGAATCATGGCAACAAACCAGCAAAATGCAAATAACTTAACAGTTTTCTCCCCAAACTAACAGACTGTTTAGTGAAGCTGTTGGATGCAGGTAAAGTTAGCTAAAAGATGACTAGCTAGCTAATATAATACATCACCTTAAGCTTGTTAACAAGTAGCTTATAGGCTAAGTTGTTGTCTATGGTCAGCTGCATAGATTCATTCTTGCTTGTTGCTCCTTGGTCAGTGTTCATAGTTGAGCGTCAGCTTTGCCTCAATTGCTATGTTTAATGGTGCAGACAGTGGTGGTTTCTGACATGAGCAACATGGGTAAACACCCAGGGCGTTATCTTTTTAGGGATGGCACGAGACCACCGCAGATCGTAGCACGGAGATGGAAGCAAAGCACAACAAAGAGTTTGTTCAATTTAATATTGGTTAAATTTATTAAGCATTTAATATCTGTGTTTTTATGGGAATATGGATCTTTGAGATCAATTTGAGAAGTAATTTTGATCATATTTCACATTTTATCATATCATGTAGAACGCGGCACTAGACTTGGTCTTGACTCGGTCTCGATTTCCCTCGGTCTTGGTCTTGACTCGGTCTCGGACCCTGAAAGTCTTGGTCTTGTCTTGGTCTCGGGTTAGGTTGTCTTGAACACAACACTGCCAAGTACTATATATAGCAGTCTGCACTAGTCATTGTTTCGCTCACGGTTTTGGTGTTGCGAAATTATGCCCAACTGCTTTCTGGTTAGCACAGACCAACCGACACGCTGTGCCGCAGTCTCTGTCTCTCTTCCACCGACCCCCACGGCTTTAAATGTATAGGTGCTGGTCCCTTGGTAACTCTAGCCGAAGCACCCTGGATAAATGTCTAAAGCTACTTTGTTGGCATAAAGAATGTCAACAAAACAGTCCGATTCTGGTCGGCGAGGAGAGCCTTCCGCGACTGGAATGGGGCGTCTGGGCTGGACGATGGTCACCCTTCTCTGTTCGCGCACAGCATGTTCGTGGAGAACGTGATGCTAGATGACCTGCAGACGATCTGATTATTAGGTGGGTAGGCAGATACATAGACATCTCTATGAGTAAATAGGTCAGTCAAACTTTATTAACAAACCAGTTTTTGGACAACTATCCCAGCATGCACTGCGCGCTTCTTCTACGGGGAAAAATAAGTCGGCAGCTGCTTACCGTAGTTGCTAAACCTGTTGTGGCTCAATATTGGTCCATATATTAGGCGCACTGTCGGCTTTTGAGGAAATTTAAGGTTTTTAGGTGCGCCTTATAGTGCGGAAAATATGGTAATATTTTCTGAAGTCAACAGAAAGTAAGTGAATCAGAGATTATCCTTTCTTATGCACTAAAGCATATTTACTCTTGATTTTTTGGGGGGGGGTATGTTGAAGCACATGATTCGGTTGATTAAACATTCTGAAAAATGTAGTTGCTAAATGTTCAGTGTTCACTGTAAAACGATGTCAGTTCCATAGGATGACCACATTCGTTTCAGTTATTAAACATCTGAGAACTGACTTGGACTTCCAATAACATTTTTATAGTAAAGCTCAGGCAAAGTTTCACTAATAAGATGCTGCTTTGTACCACGATGCAAAACTGTTGATAAACTATCTGCATGCAAACTGTAATTTTGAACAAGAGGGCATCATCTGTCTACTTACAGCTAATATTAAATCTTTTATTGCAAACTTATCAGCACAGCTGCCAAAGCATTGTGATAAAATTTTAACTCGTAAATGTAGGAAGAGTTTCATAAACATGGACCTCAGCTGCCATCTGCTGTGACTCGCCTGACCTTTAACAACACCGAGCCGAAGCCGCAGGTGTAACAAGCTCTTTGTTTGTTATTAATGATCATCATTTGGAATAGAGGATGCTGAATCTGTTTGAAATAATAATAGGGTTTGAAGGTCAGAACTGCACGTAAATATGATTAAAATGTTTGACTTATTCAGAGCTATGTAACCGATCAAACCTAACTGAGGACATTTTCTCAGCTGTATGTTATTACGCCGCATTATTGTTGTATTTTTTTTATTTAACGAGATGAGTTATTCAGAACAAATTCTTATTTACATTAATACCTCAATATATAATAATCTAGTAAAATCAGGGTCCAATAAAACATCACTAATAGTACATAAAGTCACAATCGACACCAAATGTAATAAAATCCTTGAATTTTGAATCGTTTTGAATGATGTAGGTTAATACTGAGTCTGAAGAGGTAAATGACCTAAAGTTCAGCAAAGTTTCAATCTAAATGTGTACACGAGCTACAACATGATCATATTTAGAAATATAATGATTAGACTGTGATTGTTTATCACATAATGCATCATATTATCACATAATCATTTAAAAAAAAGAGAACAACCTCTGCATTTTGGAATAATCGCCACAAAATCTAATCACTATTAAATATGTGGCAGAAAATATTGCAAAATGTGTTTTTATTCAATTTTTCAGTTAATGCGTTTTTAGTCATGTTTTGGTAACACTTTATTTGACGGGGTGTGCATAAGACCGACATGACATTGTCATAAACATGAAATAACACCAGTTATGAAGGCGTCTTCATGAATGTTTACGACTGTTGTCATGAATTATCACTCAGTATATAATGACACTTTCCATACAAAGTTGACACTTTTAATACAACTTTGCATTAAAACTGTCATTATTTGCTGAATGGTGCTTCATCGCAGCAGTCAAACATTTATGACAGTGCCATGTCAGTCTTATTCACACCTCTGCAAGCGTTACTGATGTTTTACTACATTTTGAAGCCGGAGTTTATGACGTTATCACTTGCTGCAGCCTTACATGTCTATCCACCTAGCTATATTTTAGCTTTTGTCAATTATATCTTAAAGCTTTAATAGTCATGTAGTGAAAGATGTATTCTAATCAGTGCGTTTCATCCATCCAACAACTTAGTAAGTGGTAGATTGCGTTCAGTAACAGTTATATATGAGAGGAGCCGTATTTAACTGCTTCTTGTTTGGTTTTACAATCCAACAGTAGATCATGCAGCCCACATAAGTGAAGTGTTTGCATGTGTGCGTGTGTGTGTGTGCATGTATGTGTGAAGTTCTTCCACTAAAGCAACTGCTGGTGCAGTTTGGAGTTTTCTCATTGTCTTCAGAGAGATGAACTGGAAGCTGTCAATCATATGAGCACGGTGGGAGTCTCTGCCAAGGCCTCCGCTGGCTCTGCTTTAGCGATGTAGGACACACAAACCTCAATCTTCCTGGCAGACAGACAAATACACACAAAACACAGACACTCTCATACTCTGCGCTCCGAATAATACCCTCTGCCAGCCTCCCTATGTTGTGAAATGGCTTTCCTCCAACCACGGCTATGTTTGTTATCCAGTCTACTCAAACACACACTCACACGGCACTAAGCAGACGCTGAGCCAGGCTCCCTGCCTGCAACGTAACCCTGCTTGATCCTGCCTCTAAGCACACACAGACACACACTCATCCACTCCACCCTGCTGAGTGGCCGGCTGCAAGCTATCCACCTCTTGCCACCTAACCGGGGTAAGCAGTCTGTCAAAAACATCAAACCAAGCTTTACTTGAAGGTCCAATCCCCCTCACAAATCCTCATTGGCACTTTTGAGTTTAATTGGATCTCTCTGAATCGTCTTTTTCCATCTAATTTTAGTGTTTCGTATTGTTTTTTTGATGATTTCTCCACAAATGCTGGGTTATCTGTGTTCCACTTTCACGTATACAGAACTTTCGAGGTTTTGTCAGCAGTATTTACATGATTCTTTCGATGGTCTTTTGGTGCTGACAGATAATTTGTTTCGCTCGAAGGGTCTGAGTGGACCTCCGGATAAAGCTCTGATCTCGGTGGTTTTACATTTGATTAAGCTTTTCTCCTGGGTTAATTTAAAAGTCCAGTGTGTAGCATGTAGTGACATCTTCACCGCAAATTGCATACATCTTACTCCCAAACAGTGGTGACCTCGGTTAATGAAGTATCGTGGCCGACTCAAGTGCACATTGGGGCACTTTCTCATTCAGAGACATTTAGATCCATGTTCAAATCAGTGACATGTTACTCAACTTTATTTATATAGTACTTAACATGACAAAAGCAAGCAGGTCGTAAATGCATGAAACGGTTGACATTCATATATATAAGTTGGGGAAAGAAATTGCTTGTAGAAGACAAATAAAATTAGAAACTTTGAAATGCATATAAAAGACACAAATCGGGTAAAATTATTCATCAGGAAATTTTGGTAACATCTTAGGACAATACATTTTTTATGAAGTTATTGAGGATAACTGTTGTTAGCATATACAGTAGGTGATAAGGAGAAAATAAAGATTGATGATTTTCCAAGGAGCCATGAAGAGATGCCAAGCAGTATAAAGATATACATTTTATGTTTCTTAAATAAAAAAAAAACAGTTATTGAGATTTTCAGTCAAATATAACACCAGATTTCTTAATCTAGCATTCTGAGCTAAATCAGCACCATCCAAAGTAAGAACATGAAATCAAAAAATATCTGACATTTTTATGGCCAGTTATAATTACGTTAATTTTGGTGAGGTTAAGATGCACAACTGGACATCCAGAACTTGATGTCTTCAAGACAAGTGGGTAAATGTTAGAAGCCAATTAGCTTGCTTGGGCGGCATGAGAAATAAAGTGTGTCATCAGCATATTGTTGAAACAGTAGATCAAATTTTCAAATATTTTCTACAGATATCCTACAGTTTACTGAATATTAGTCCAGAACATGGTGTATACTGTATCAAATATAATGAACGTTTTGTTTTAGTTTTTTCCACTGATAAATTGTGAGAATTGTTGTTAAAAAGGGGTTATAATAATTCAGAATAGGGCGTGGTCTTTCAGAGTATTTTTTGTTGACAGGTGCTATAGGTGCTACTATTGTGTCAGATTATGGCAGACATTTTATAAAACCATACTAGAAATATTTTGAATTAAAAATGTAATAAAGGGTGGATTTAACATGTCTGTGTGTTTTATGCTAAATCAGCAGAGAATGTTTACAACATAAGGTCAGCAACAGTAGAAACCATGAAAAGTAATTTAATGGGGAGGTCCAGCCTCAAACTATTACTCCATTTTGTTTTTAAGTGGGCTATGAACTTTTCTCCAATTTCATATTTATTGGAAAGGACTCGCTCAGCTAGCCTGCTCTGACAAAATTGATAAAAAATGTACTTTCGTTCTTAAAATCAGAAAATAGAAATAAAATTTGGCTAAATTTCCTTAATTGTTGAAGATTCTTGTTACTCTAGACACATTTTTCTTTGTCGTAGCAGCTGCAAATGAGACTGAGACTTCACAACTTTCACAATCTTCACTGATGTTGAAAAGGTTTGGAGTTCATGCTTACAGACTGGGTTCAGCAGATTTTTGCTGTGCTACTGAAAGATCACACACTTATCAACTACACCAGCTGAAGGATCATAGAGTGGAGGGTTGACCAAACAAAGTAAAGCCAACTAAACACATCAAACTCATGGAAAGTGTCAGAAGGACGACAGCTGAGAGAGTGAAACTTAGGAGGCAGTAATATGCAAATTTAAACAGACTGTCTCTTTTTCAGTCCTCCCTAAAATGAACAAGAAGCTGTTTAAAATTCTTTATGCATCTTTAACAGACTGCTGGTGCTGGATACATATTATCATTAGTATGTTACTCATTACAATTTTGGAACTTTACTTTGTGCGCTCCCCGTTAACTTTAAATTTCATGCTGGGCTGAAAACGGATTTTTTGGGGATGAATTCATTTCTTTAATCATCATGACTGCTAAACTTAATAGGATGATAAGAAACCAGATTTTATCTCTCTTTTGTTGCTCATCAAGCATTCTCCCAATGCTCTTTAAGGATTAGGAAATTGCCTGATGCCATTTAATAAAAAGTAAAAATCAGTTTTTGTTCTGTTGCCCACACAGATAAATGTCAGGCACCCTGGGTTTCAGCTTTATTTGTTGTTGGAAGCCAGGTCTTTGTGCAGGCCTCAACATGTCAGTGTTTATGAAACCGTACCCAATTCTCTGTGGAAATGCCCAATATTTCTGTCACTTTCCTGTTTCTGTCATGGGGATATGCAATTCAGGCAATTATGCTGCCCTTTAGCAGCAACACAGCAAAGCACTAAAAAGCTGCAAAGGCAGACACTGTCCAAACAAGCAGAAATTTTGAGCCATAAAAAGAAATGTCCAATGAAAAGCTTTTTGGGGGAAAGTTCAAAATGTCACTGATTACTACTGAGCTGTCATGCTGCCTTTAGTCAAACAGAAATAAAGCTCTTACACCATACAAGTCCATCTCAATCAATGAAGGCATCACTGGACGTTCATTTACTTCAGTAATCAATTCAAAAAGTAAACTGTTTAATAAATGGATATTTTATTTGGTTATTTGTGTTGATCTCAAGGCCTTATGTGTTCCAGCCAATGAAAAGCTAAAATTTGGTTTATTGGTTGAGTGACAGTAAAAGGTACAGTTGGAAAAGATGCACATTCAAAATCAATAACAGAACTTTTTAAAGAAATAGAGTAAGAAATATTTTCAAAAGATCAGGGAGATTTTACAATGTGTGGACTTCAGCAGGACTCAGAAACCGTTTTCACAAAACATTTCCATCATAAACCCACAAAGACAGGCCACCTTTAAGCTGTCTGTGGTCCTTCATAAATCACAAGTGAAGTTGTTGATATCCCACACTGCTATATTTATCAAAACATCAAGTCAGCAGTGCAGGATGGTACTGTTTTTCCCACACACGTTTCTTTTCAAAACACTAATGAAATAAAAAAAAAACTGAAAGTGGCAATCTTGTTGTTGACTGAGCAAATGCTTCGGATTTAAATCATATTTCTCAAAATCTTCTTCTTTTGGCAGACGTTATTCTGGGTTTTTGGCTTTTAAATCCTGTGGCTATGTGATCACACAGACTGCATCACTCCCTTGACCCACAGAGCTAGCCAGGGCAGCCAGTGATGGGCTCTGACTACCTTGCTTGGCAAGTAAGACACGTAACAGAGAAAGATTGACTTCTACCCCTATGGTGCATCTGTCTTTTCACAAAACAATAAATAAATAAAAAATACGGAGTAGGCAAAAGGCACTTTAATCCCACCTCGAAGTGTTTTTGTGAAAGCGGCTAAAGCTTCAAGAGAAACCACACAGTCTTATCCAAGGCATGGGCTGCAGTCATTGTGTTAAGCTGCTCCTAAATCAGCGACGGCGTCAGAAACATCCCACCGTGGCAAAAGAGAGAAAGGAATAGACTGTTACTGAGTGCTCCAAACTCCTCTTTTCATATGAAAGTAAACTTTTCATTTTATTCAGAAATCAAATCATCCACAAAGTGTGAAATAAAACTGTAGACCAGTGGTCTCAAAGTGCAGTCCTAGAGGGCCAGAGTCCTGTAGCTTTTAGATGTGTCCCTTGTCCTACACACTTGAATTAAGTCTTTATCAAATCAAGAGGACTCCAAAGCACTTCACACTACAATCTCCCTTTCACACACACATTCACAATGGATAGTAGCCACAGCTGCCTAGGGATGCCATGCACTGGTGCCACCTGACCATTTGACTGCCACAAGCAGGCAAGATGAGTGAAGAGTCACAACAAAAGAGATGAATTGAGGGGGGAATGAATTGGTAACTCAAGTATTGCAGGACAAACTACCATCACCATTGTCCAGTCCAACTCTTCAGTGCTCTGCTAACAAGCTAATATTGGAGCCCTGTGTGCTGGTGCAGAGAGACATCTAGGAGGTTCAGGACATCGGCCCTTGAGAACTGGAGTTTGAGATCACTGCTTTAGAAAAGTCTTTATGTGCTGTTGTCAAGAAGAAGTTGCAACACATGTTCCAACAACTGAAACGTGGTCAAGGACACTTGACTGCCAGAGCAACCTGGGTTGGGAGACACTGAGTGACTTGGTCAGGAAAGAGCATACACCGTGTTCAGAGCAAGTAGTCCTCCACGTAGTTGTTCACAGTTTTGGTTTTATGTCTCCCCCTTCTCTCTCTCTCCACCCTCTTTCCTGTCTGTTTGCTGTTCAATAAGGGCTACAAGTGGCTAAAAATCAAAATTTCTATTACATCTCAGCAGAAGCAAAGGCTGATCTCCATCCCATGCCTCACTGACGCAGCAATTCATGCAAAAGGAGCCTTGACCAAGTACTGAGTGCAGATACTCTTACAGGATGTTTCAGTAGATGCAGTTCTTTTAAATTAAAGTCCTGGGAAACCAAACTTTGGGTTGTTATAAGATGTGAAGCGTAGCCTCTTAACTGTCACTCTGAAAAATCTCAGTCCAAGAGGACACTAGTGTCCTCATAACAGCTCATGAAGAAATAAACACTTGAAAAATTGTGCTACAATATATGGCCTGAACTTCATTTTTTGAGCTAAATTACTCATATAAGTAAATTTTTTGATGTTGCTGATTTTTTTTTTATGGAAGTATGCCTACTTTCCACCTAACAAGTGGAAAGTAGGCATACATTTGTAGTGTGTCATTAAGAAATGGTTTGCCTCTACTTCAGTAAAGCACCAGGGGCAAAAACTAAGACCTTCAAAGACCAGGGTGAACTTGCATGGTCCGAATTCAGATGACCCAAAATGAAAGAAACCTCTCTTTTCCTTATTCATCTAAACCAAGGCTAAGCATAGATTAGAAACCTATCTGTTGTGCTCCCCGTGGTCTGCAATACGCAGTCTATCCACATTAGTTCTGATCACTGGCTGCCTCCAGGCTTTCTCCTTTTCCACCCTTCCCTCTCTCATTCCCTCTCTTTGTTTACCACATAGAGGTTGATTTATGTCGGCTGCACTTGGCAGAGTTGGGTGGCGTGGGCGAGATACAGCAGCTGAAGTGGAGCGAGAGAGGAGACGAGGAGGGATGAAAAGAGGGAAAAGCAAAAGGCCAAATCGGAGTGATGTAGCGGGGGGGAACGTGGAGAGATAAGGACAGACTGAAAGAAGGAAACTAAATACAGAAGGCTTGGTGAGAACAGAGAACGGGAGGTGGGGGCGGAATGGAACGAGGTGTTGTGCCGGCCTCAGGTGTCTCCTGCTGATTTGTATCTTTTATGATGCCTCTCTACGTCAGAATCCAGGGTCTTTCACTTGGTTCTCATCAGTCTCATTATGTAAAATCATGTAAAACTTAAATAGAGGATGATTATTTAGAACAAAACTTTCTCTTTTTTTCATATTGTTCAGCTAGGTAGGATGTTTGTTGCACTGTAAGACAGTCGCCCTTAACATCAAAACATGATTATGAAACAGCAGCTTGGGATCTCATGTTTTTTTTTGTTTCCAGGTATTTATATCTTGCTTTGTTGCACAACGCCGTGTTTTGTAGCTGAAAGCATTTTAGGTGCATGAGGGAGATGCACCTAAAATCCATTTCCCTCAAATATCTGGTTGAAACCAGATATTTACATACACCGAATAAAAAGATGCAAACATCGTCTGAAGTTAAATCAGACTGAACTTTTCTTAATTTAGCTTAGTTAGAATTATCAAAATTATTTTTTAGATATTATTTTGCAGCTTTTCTCGAATTCAAAGATTATACATGCATTTTGCTCAGCATCAGGGATAACATCTTTTAAAATGTATGACTCAGTTCGGAGCTGTTGGGATGGCGATTGATCTGAAGGAAGACGTAACATCAAGAACAGAAAGTTGCACAGAGAGCAGTGTGAATGACGGCTGCTGAATGAGATCCATTCCACATTGATCAGCTCCGTGGGGAACAGTTTGATTGATACACTACCTTGTAGATGTATTTAAACCCCTTGACCTTTTTCCCATTTTCTCACATTGTAGCTACAAGCTGCTAGTCCCTCTTTTGGGATTTGATTTGATAGACCAACACAGAGTAGCACATCATCAGGAAGTGGCAGGAAAGAGAGACGTCGTTTTCAGTTATTTTGGGGTCATTTTTTAATTATTTTTGGATATTTTCCTGCCAAATTTCCACATCCAAAAATCGACATGTTTGTTTGTTATATGAAAATAGTTTGGATGGAGAGCATCTGTGGGCAGGTTTTTTTCAGTACTTTATACAGATTGCCATTGTGATTTGGGTCTAAACTTTGACTTTGCCATTCTAACAAAGATCTGGTTTGATCTAATCTAAACCATTTTATCGCGGCTCTACGTGTCTCTGTATGTTTCGTGTTGTCAACTGAAATGTGAACCGACTCTTCATGGGAATTGAATCATCTTTTGGCAGAAAATAACATAGGTCATTATTTTATGGTTGAGTTCGAAATACAAAACATTTCTGGCATTACTAGTGTGTGTGATCTAGCTCTTCCTTTCAGCCGCCCCAGCTAATCAAACCTTTTGTTGTCGAATCAGACACAAAAGAGACACCCCACTCTCATTAACTCACTTTACATGTGTTTATACTGTACAGGCTTTAAGCACTATAAAACCGGATACAGTTCAGATGATTATTGAAGTAGAAACATGGCAGCTGTAGTCTTAAGTGAAACTATGCATGAATATTACAAAACAAATTTAAAAACTGTTGTGTGTGTGTGTGTGTGTGTGTGTGTGTGTGTGTGTGTGTGTGTGTGTGTGTGTGTGTGTGTGTGTGTGTGTGTGTGTGTGTGTGTGTGTGTGTGTGTGTGTGCGTGCGTGCGTGCGTGCGTGCGTGCGTGCGTGCGTGCGTGCGCGTGTGAGTGAGAGAGAGAGAGAGCTTGAATGTTGCTATTAAGCTTTAGTTTATTTTCCACAAATTCTGAAACAGGCTAGAGAGCAGAGCAAGTTAATAATTCATGGTGGCCATGGAAACACAAATAACAAATTCCATCCGTTAAAAAGCTGCTCAGCTATTTCACTAAACGAGAAAAAAATGTTTTCTCTCCATGGTTTCGGTAGGTTAAAATCAGATAATTGCCGAGCCTGCATGACTCACCGTCTTTCAATAGACGCCTGCAGCACCTGTGAGGAGAATTCATCTCAGCCGCCGCTTCACGGCTTTCTAAAAGAAACTGCATAAAAATCTACATCTCTTGCTTCTCTTTCTGTGTTTCCCTGCAGCTGGTCAGCTGAGCCAGTCGGCTCATTTCTCCCTGCAGCTGCCCTACACTGTGCTGGGCCTCGGACGCAGCGCCAACTTTCTGGACCACCTCTTCGTTGGCATTCCCAGGAAGCCTGGAGAAACGGTGAGGATGCATGTTTAAAGACACAATGGAGGCTGGGAGGGAAGGAGAAAAATACAGGCTGTGTAGTTGAGCAGATTATCGTCTGTGGTGGAGCAGAAGAAAAAAAATTTAAAGATCAAAAAATTAAAAACAGCTCAAAAAGCATCAGATTTAAACCCCTAGGTGCAAGTTTCCCTGGAACACGAAAGCTGAAGTTAAAACTCCAAATTGAGTTATTTCTGAACAGCCTGTGTCCCTTCTGAGCGCCGCGTGCCATGCGTGTCTCTGCCACTTTATGTCTCTGCATTGAGAGGGGAGAAACAGCCGCGGGACGGCGATATCCAGAGCCAAAAAGCTGTCTAAGAAAATATCAACTCATAGAATAATTCATGAAAACGTTTAGCATTTCAAAGTCACAGGCAGAGAGCAGAAGTTTTGTTTCCAAACTCGGCTTTTTTATGTCAAGGAGCAGGATGTTAGATTTTTCTCATAAAATAATAATACATTTTTAAAAATCACAAACGTCTTTTTGTTTATTTATTTGCTTTTCAAATGAACACAGAGCAGAAACAGCTGAATCTATCAGAGCAGTCTGAATTTTCCACCATCATATAAAGCTTGGTTCACTTTTTTTTTGCAGCAGTTTATGCAGAGATGTGATGCCTTGTATCAGCTGTCAAGGAATGTGTTCAAACAGGATGTCTGCTAATGAGAGCAGCTCATTAGATAGTGTGAGAAAGGTGCCATGCCCACATCTTTTAAACGCTAAGTGTGTGTATGTATTTCTGTGTGTGTGTGTGTGTGTGTGTAACAGCTGAACCCAGTTTAAATCGCATCAACAATCAGTATGTTTTTTTTTTCAGTCTTCCATTTCTGAAATCAATTTATGGGTTATTTTCCTAAACACTCATATTTTCATATTACTTTCCTTCACTTCTTGTCCTTAATGAGCATGGTGAAGTATTTTCACTCGTCATAAGCAATGTTTGGCCATATCCTTAGAAGAGGCATGTTTTCTGCCTACACCTCATTACACGTGTTAAAAGGTTTACTTTCAAGAGTTTAGTTTGTATTTAAAAAGAGAAAAAGGTTGCAAAATTGAAATATATTTGGACAAGTTGTGGGAGATGGATAATACAGGGCTTTGTGGGACGTTTTCTAGTACCAGGGTCTAGGCATGAAATTCACAGTTTGATAACCTGTAGGTTGCTTTTATATTATTTTATAAAAGCAAAATCAAAATGATCTCATTTCATGCACTTAAAACACAAAACCAATAATTATTCCAAAAGTCCAGTCCCCAAACCTTTTTGTTTTTCATTAGGTTTTGCAAAGTTTCAGTGAATATAGTACATCCCTGTGTTGTTTGGGAATTATCCTGACTATCAGCTAATAATGTTTGGTACATCTGGCATCTTTAGCGAACTTAGGGTTCATTCACACCAGCCCTGTTTAGTCCACTTTAACTGAAAAAGGTTGAGAAACACTGTTCTACACCTTTACTCTAGTTTTTACAACTAGAAAGGTTTTCAGATTCATAAATTTGTCCTTATGGATACATTTAGGATTTTTAAAACCTTTTTTTTTTTTTTTTTTTTGCTGTTTTTGAGACCAATTCTTAAATTTTTTTACAATCAACTCATCAGTGCATTTCTGTTCCGAAGTGCCAACAATTCAATGTTGTCGCATCCTTTAAAATAAATCTTTGTTTAACTTCTCTGGAAGCCCACGATGCGTGAACGACTATTGAAGCCGCCCATCTGTGCATCCTGTTGGACGAAGTGCTAATGTAAAACTAATACGCTAAACAACAGGAAGCATGTGCTGATGAAATTTATTCATCTCCCACATTTTTCTACTTCACTCCCATAAATGTCATCGCTCTTCAGCTTGGCACCCTCCCCATCCCCGCATCCATCTCCAGCTCTGTTTCCTCTCCCGGTACACTTGTCGCTCTGAATATTCGGAACAACAGAGCCCTTTTTCTCCCCTCCCGTGTGGCACCAAGGTCTTCGTCAAGCAGCTCATTTAAATTGCAGATGACTCAGTCCGACAAACTCTGAAGCCGTAGTGCGCCCAAAAACTCTCAACTTAACCAGGCTGCTTTATTGTCCCTCTTTTCAGTCCTTTTTTTTTTATCCCTATACATTTTTATATTATCTCGTGTTCCTAGGTTCCCTCCTCCTTACACATTCCTTCTACAAAGTGTCTTAATGAATGCCTAAAGATGCAGTCTATTATGCAAAGTGGGCTTTTTTCCCCAGCCAAAGGGTCTGGAGAGAGGAGTGACTGCATTAAATCTACAAAGTCTTTAATGAGGAAAAGCCGGGCCCCACTGTAAAGAGGACGGTGTTTATAATCCTATCCACTGTGCCTTCTTGATGCCTTTGTTAGGTTTAATCTTTCTGTTTATCTACGTTCTTGATCTGTCTCTCTGACTTGCGCAGTAAAACTATATATTTAACAGTAACAAACCGTAAAATTGTGACGGGAAAAATTCGTAAACTATAAAACAATTCAAAACCGTTAATGTGATGTGAAATTAATCTGAAAATAGTAACTTGTATATTTTACATATCTACGTTCAATTTACGGATTGTTTTCATGTTTGTTTTAGGACAAACTGTGCTGTTTTCCTTAAGTTAAAGCATTTTCATCTTTGAACCATAAATTAAACAATGACAAAGGGTTAAATGTTTTACCCATTTTACTCAGCTGTTGGTGTTTTACCGTTGAATTAACTTTTCTTCCACTGAATATTTGATCCAATCCTTGCTTTCCGACCCTGACTTTTGTAATTTCTCACCTACTGAAGAATTGCGATGTGATGATTATCCTGCACCTGATTGCCTACAATGGCTACTATTGGTTTTAGCTGTCAAGTTGTCCAAATAATGCACTAAATCTTAAATATATGTATAATAAATAAAGAAAAAGGGACCAAGTGTTTTGCTACTAATTGTCACAACTGTTGGTAGGGTTAGGATTAAGGTAGGGTTAGTTGGTGTAGGGTGGTAGGGTTAGGGTAACAACTGTGACAATTAGTTTGCTTTACTTTTTCATAAAGCAAAAGTATGAAACGAGTGTTGTGCTGGTTTGACGTTGACATCCTTAACATGTAGATGTGCTGCAGAATTCAGTTTCTGTTCGGTTTGTATAAATAAAGGAAGGCGACCCACACACCAACTCTGACAGATCTTCAGAGAAACAGGTGTTAAAAATAATCACCTGCTTAATTTAAACTACTGCTGCTGCTGTGTTCAGATGATCACTTAATAATCTCAGAGGAAACTTCTAGCATGAGAACATTATGTGACCGACTGCATGTTCTGTTCTTGGTGTGGGTAATGTCTGTGAGTTTTCAGGTGGTTAATAACATTGAAGTCTCTGAGGATACACTTGATAGTAATGTCCGCTCTGTCAGCCAGTGGAGCTGTTGTCAGTCAGTTTCTATGGCTCAGAGTGAGAATAAATAATAATTCGAGTGGTTTAGAGTTATTCTTCTATTGTTTTTATGCGTTATTTTTCCTTTGCTGTGGCGCACTGCGCTAAATTCATAATACTTACATCTCCAGGTTTCATTTAGATAAATGAATTGTACTGCTGCAGCAACATGGCTATGGATGGAAAGTAAAGGAATAATCTTTTTGCCGTCCAGCCTTGTGTCCAGGTGCAAAATTTCCAGATGTAAACGATAACATTGATCGTGTTCCTGTCTGCTGTGTCACTGAGGAGGACGGTCTGTGAAGCGTGCTTGAATGTCTTCCATTTTCCGTCCGATCTCTGCTATCTGTTACTACCTCTTCCTCTGTGAGTGTCTCTCCTCCTGCTTACTTATCTTCCACCCAGGGGATTCCCTCTGCTGCTCCAAGTGGTTTACTTCACTAATCAGTCCCCTACTTGTCACTCTCACCCGCCATGTCTGAATCCGCCTCTGTCGGCTCTCTCTGGTAGCGACGCTACTTCCCCTGGCTTTGAACCAGACCGTTTCTCTCTCTCTCAGTCTTTCTCTCTGAAGATTTGGGAAGGTTTTCCTTCTCCAAACAGCCAGATCAGATCTGCTCCCAGACAGCAGCAGTGGAGGCTGACACGCCTCCAACGTCGCCCAACCCTCCTCCACCCCCACTGGTTGCCACCAATGGTCGGCGCTTTCTGAGAGCTAAGCGACAATGGCTGGCGGCAGGAGTTTGCTTTTTCTTGTTTAAAAAAGCAACGCCTTCGCTGCACACTTATTTAAAATAGCTGGGAGACGTGGTTCCTGCTCTGGTGTTGAGGAACGGGGAATTACAATTAAAAAGCAGTGGGGCTTCCATATTCTGCCAGGCTGGAAATGTTACAGATCCCTCCAGCTCTGAGCGCGGTTGTGATCTTGGAATCACTGATGTGATTGCCCCTGTTGCCTCTGGTAACGCTGAGCTCATAAACTGTAGCTCTGGCAACTCTTGATCCTAAACTGTCTTCATTCTGTGTTTTTTTTTTTTATTATAAATGTAGAAAAAATTCTACAATTCGAATCCTACATGGACTGTAATATGACTGAAAAATAATTGTTGTATTATTTTTATTATAATAAATTAGCTTTGAGCGTTTTCATTTTGATGAAATAATCACATAGATTTTAATGAATTGAATATTTTAAAGCATTTTTTTTTACTTACTAATGTTCTGACTGGAACTATAAGCTGAACCATTTGAATGGGTTTGATATCACTATGCACCAATCTGATGGTTTTATTACCTGTATAACAAATACAAAACTACAAGTGTCTTCGTTGTTGAGCTCATATGTGTGTTCAATAATTTAGCAGAAAAAAGGTTTTCAATTTCAAATATTGCTTATTTTATCAATATAGTTTATTGACATAGTTTTCTATGTTTGACTGTAAATAATTAGACTGCAATAAAAAATGTTTTAAAAATTGCGAGTTCCAACACAGATAAAACGTTAATATTTGTTTTGCAAGCAAAAAATGTATTTGCTGCATCAAACTTAAGCTTTTTTTCCAACTCTGTGATCAGTTTGGTTTCTAAGTTACTGCTGGCGTGTAAAGATAAGTTCAGACTCCATCAAAAGATCAGATCTGATTTTGTTTTTTTATTTATCACTTTTTAATTTATTTTGTTTTGCTCCTAGTTCTTTTTAGATCAGGGTTGTAAATTGGGTCTATGACGTTTGTTAGTGCTTTTGGTTTTGTGGTTTGTCATTCAAGATTCTTACCTAAGAATCTGTAGATAATGTAGAATAATAAGATCCAGGATTATATTTAGCCAAACGCTACAGACCTGATTTACATTGGTCCAGAAGTAAGCAAAAATAATTACCAACTTACTTTGGATATACTGCTGAATCCAAAGCCAGTTTCAGCATTGAGTTGTCATCATTTGTGGGACATTTTTAGCTATAATTATATTAAAACAGAATTATACACATGTTTTGTATTGAAATGTTTGTAATGTAAGAAGAATGTAATTACAAACATAGAAGCAAGGAGATATTTTTTTAAATATTGTTTTCTTCTTGTTTCAGTGAAGGAAAAGTTTTAATTTCCTTAACATTTGAACTTCACAGCTCACTGATGAGGTCATTTTACGTTCTTTACGTTTACGATATCGACTTCTGGTCATTTAGTTTAACTTCACCAGTCCAGTTGTCATGTTTACCCAAATCTCTTTACAAAGCTCTTCCGGCGTTTTGTTTTCTTTGCGTCTCAGACACAATTTTTGTGTTTCTGAAACAAAAAAATAAATAGTATAAAATGCAGAGGTTGTAATATACATCTGCAATGAATCATCTCAGATTATGAGTCTGTTTGTAAAACCATGTGCTGTGACAGACATTATGAAGTTTTCTGACCCAGTCAGTCAAGCACACAGAGCTGCCTCTACATCAGTTCACTGGAACACAGTGATATTTATCCTTTTGTCCTTTTCCTAATGCTGGGTTTGTTTGTGAGCTTACCTGGTAAATGACAGGTAACAACAGACGTGAAGCTAAACTTTGTAATTTAAGACATATTTCTGATAAGAAATGTAGTCGTTTCTCCAGGTTTTTAATTTTCCATATAATTACACCTTAATCCTCGCTCCTGCCTTAATGTGTTTCTAGTAATTACAATCTGCTGTCTCTCACCTCGTGTTTTTTTTCTCAGCTTACTCTTCTGTTGACGCTGCTGCAGGGTCTCGAGAAAGTATTCACTTCTCAGGTCCTTTTCCAGAGTTTGTCACATTACTAACACAAAATACAACACGCTTTGAGATTTTATCTGATAGAGCAGAAAAAAAATCTAAAAATGTCAAATTGCCTTAAGAAGAAATTAGTGGGAACTGATGAAAATTTTTAATCGAGTTAATTGATTGCATCAAACGAACAAATTAAGCAACATTTTCAATTACAAAACTCTTTTTACTGCTGAATTATTGAATAGACGGACATATGAGCTCAACATATGTGTATTTAATCTTTTATTTAGGTTATTCAACCTTCAGATGCGGTTATAACCATTCAGCTTTCAACTGTTACAAAAAGTGCTGATCATTCATGAAACGCTGCCTTAGTTACTTTTGGTAAAATATGATTGTTTTCAGATTATGAACAGTCGTACATAAATCCTCTTTGTTCAATTGTAGTAAAAGCTTTAGGTAAGCATAGAAATGTGCACATCTTTTAGGTTCCCTCAGCACAAATTAAAATGTGACCACGTGTCATCTTTAAGTTTATTGGCTCTCTTTCTCTCTTTTTAGGAGACGAGGAAACACGAGTGGACGGCCATCATTCCAAACTCTCAGCTCATAGTCATTCCCTTCCCACACAATACTCCCCGCAGGTCAGTAACACTCACCGTAGACATAAAACATTTCATTTGAAACACAAAACACACACACACACACACACACATACACAACGTTTCTCTTGTAAACTGCTGCCACAGACACGGTTAAACACTCCTGCTATTCACGGTTTTATTCGAGCTCCTTCAGCTTGCTGCAGACGGCGTTGTCTCTCAGAGGAAGACAATGCCCGGTGAGCAAACACACGGCATCGCAGCGTGTGTGCGGGTGTTATTATGGTGCTGTTCGCATGTTGTTATGAAAGCCCAGGAGGAGCTCCAGATGGCAGTTTGTCTCTGACAAACACACACACTCACATGTCTCCCTCCTCCTCCATACGTTACACCCAGGTGTAAAACCACTTAGCTGTTGAAGGTTTCAAAATGATGACAGTTTTAGAGGGATTACTGTAGTTCTTTGATTGTTTCCTTTGTGAAAAATGGGAAGGAAGAACAGCAACAATAGTCCTTCTGTGATGGCTCACAGCTGGAGCTCAATGCAGCAAGAACAGCTCTTATTCTTTGGACATGAATTAACTCAGCCACTCTTTGGTAAAAGGTTTGTCGAAATACCAACACTTTCTCTTGGTTATAGATATAAACTGGGCCAAATCACACTTGTGCAACATTAGCAGTGTGAAGTTGTTCCTTTAAGCTCTTGGAATGTTTGTTTTCCCATTGCATAATAGGTTACAGTATGGCATAGCTCTACTTTTCTGTTGACACCAGAAATAATAAAGGAGGAAATTTCAAGCCACCTCTAAACTCTGTTACTTGGGAACATTAAGGTTTCTCTTCATGCTGCTACAGCAGAGGAAAAAAAGGCCAACAGAACCAAAACCTGATGTGAGGGTGCACATTTTTTCCAAGGTACATAGCATTCTCTGCACTTAGCGGTCTTACTCCCCTGAAACAATGTCAACAATGTGAATGTAAAGATCACTGGAACTGGAGAAGAATCAGTTCAAGTTCCTGTAGTGTTCAGTCAAATAAACCAAATCTTTTATTAAAGATTAACTAACCAAGTCTGTTTTGTCCGTTTGGAACCTAAAACCAATTCATACAACCAACTCGTACCACGATATTATTGGACCCCTTCAGCTGGACATCTGTAGCTGTGTGTCACCAGTAGGGTGGAGCTACTGGCGACACACAACACAATCCATTGATTAGGGAAGATGAAAATCATCTCTGTTTGTGACAAGCATGAGGGATTCTAGTGCGTCACATTTGCTGTTACACTAGTTTGACACAACATTTGGGTTTAGCCTCGTCTGGACAACGTCTAACTGCCAGTGTTAGATGTTAGTTCAGCTCTTCTGAATATGTCGGACTATAAAACAGCATACCGAAACGCTCAGTGGAGGTGAGGCAGTAGAGTCTGACCTTTTCTTCAACATCAGGGTCTCACCTCACCAACGCTCCCCTAGACAAATGTTCCCATAAACACACTCCAAAACCTCCTGGACAGCTGCAAAGGTTTTACCAACGTCATTTTACAGTCTTGGCATTAAGGATGAGATGTCATTCAAGTTCATGTGTGTGTCAATATCTTATGCAATTTAGTCTAGATTATCCTCTCACTACCCTAACCAAGGTTATCAGTACTCGAAGCAGTTGCATTGCAATGACGCTAAAACACAATTCATGTCAACTAAAAAAAACTGTGTTCCATTTACCTGAAAAGCTTTATAAATATTACACTTTTACCCACCTTCCCACTGTATAAAAACTGTTGTTTTTACCTCCATATGTGAATCATGTGCTCTGCTGTACACTGAGTAACATTTTCACAGTTTGAAGGTGGTAACCTTAGTTTGCTATAGTTTTTAATCCAGCAGCAAAACATTTAAATCATAGAAAATGGTTCGATGTGTAAGTACACCAAAGTTTTTGGAGGCTACAACCGTAGTGGTGTGTGACGTCTTCCTGTTCTTCTCTTTTTAGATGGAGCGCTAAGTTGTACCTCACTCCTAGCAACAGCGTCCTGCTGACGGCCATCGCGCTGATCGGCGTGTGCGTCTTCATCCTTGTGATTATCGGCATCCTCCACTGGAAAGAGAAGGTGTGGACACAGAAAACACTCACTTGGTGCTCTGCTGTAGTAAATGTTCACACCTTCTCGGTGAATCGCCGTTTCCTGGTACTTCCATTAGTTTATTGGTGACTGAGGGAGAGAGACTGGGTGAGCAGACTGGTCACAACCGGCAGCAGATGGATCTCTGCCTGTCCTGTAGTCCTCTGGCCCCCCTGCCGAGCCACACACACACACACACACATACACAGTCCTTCTCCCTCCTCTACTGTCTTTCTATCCCCGCGGGCCACAACCTGGAAGGGCGTTCAGCTGTAATTGCCTTCTTCTGTCCTTCCAGCACGGTAGATCTGCTGCTCATTACTGCCTAAATGCGCCCTCCAGGGAGTCGGTGCATGTTTTCTCATGTGTTTTGTGCTTCATTCTGGCCGGGTTGTTCTCAGAAACACACACACACACAAGGCCACACAGTTCAGTCACTGAGGACACAAGGATCCGAACGGTTAACAAGTTATTCCAGCAAATCTACTTTTTCTTTATTGTTTCCCTTTTTCTTCTTCAAACCCTGTGATTGGCGCGTGCCGATCAGAGAAGAGCAGGAACTCTCTGGCATCCTGTCTGAACCATCTGCTACTGGAGCATGTGGGCTGCATGTGTGCGCCTGGATGTGTGTGAACATCTACCATATGAGCATGATTACACACACACACACACACAGGAGCTCTTTAATTGTCCTCCATTGAAGGGTAATACCGGTGTGAGTACTTGTAGAAAAGACCTGGCCTAAACCTGATTGTTTTTTTAGCTTCCTTACGCAATAACACACACACGCACACACCCACCTATCCACACACACAGAGTACAAACTATATGAGAAGTACATTTAAAAAGAAGAGAAAAGAAAAAATAATACATATGTTATCGATCCAAAACTTACCAAGTATGTAAACAAATCAATAAACTCATTAAAAGTATGATATATAGTTAAATGCCTCTTTAAAACCAATAAGCTTATATATAACAGTATATATAACATTGATTTTGGCTTTAATACCACTTGACTTTAGCTGTTTCCAAAAGTTCTTCAGAAAATCTTCAGTACCACCAAGTTACTGACAGACACTTTAAAGAAAGTTGACTCTCCCAGTTTATTAAGAACTTTTCTTATGCTGTTAATACTGTGATTGTTCAAAGATACAAATTTAAATATGAATTTTGTTGCTACTCAGATCTTCACCTTTCTGTTGAGAGCATATACAGGACGGTTTCTGAACTTTACACAGCATGTACAACGTATTTAGTCAGCATGACAGTTCGAAGTGTATAAAACCCTAACAAATGCATTACTGTTCTTTCTTTTAGCCTACCAACCCTAAGTCAACTATTTATACGGTGAAGCTGTATAAATTGTTGCCACCTTTTGTTATTCCTTGAGTTGAATTTTCTCATTCGGGGCAGTTACTGCACAGCGATTGGTGCTTCACATGTTGTCGCAAATGTCTCCAATAACACAGAACAAAGTCGCTCATTGCTTCTTAAAAAAGTTGCCAGAGGCGTCTGAAAAGTCATTAAATATAACGACCACATTGCCAAGTTGGCAAGAGAGATTTCCCTCATCCTGACCCACCTAAACCGTTTTGCTCTTGGGGCGGATTGATGGAACTTTTCAAAACTGGGGTCAAATTTGGAGTTAGGGTTATGTTTTCACAGGAGGTTTAGTTACACTTTAAATATGAGTGTGTGCGTGTGTGTGTGTGTGCGTGTGTGTGTGTGTGTGCGTGTGCACGCGTGTGGTTGTTTGACCTGATCAGGGTGTATACTCCTTCTTCACCAATGATGAAACCTGTCACAGGGTTTATGCAAGAATAAACAGCATAAACGATCGATGGATTGATAAATTAAAAAAATTAAAACTTCAGTTATTGGAGAAGGAAATGATTGAATCATTTCCAGAACCTCGTTTGGTTTACATCGTCATTTTAACTGATGAAATTCAGAAACTCCATTCAATGATTAAATAAACATTGAGGCGCATTAAGTATTCACTCTGCATTAACTTTTTAATTCGATCCAAATTGCTAAATGTATTATCAGGTCTCTACACAGCAGAGCTTCCATTACCAGTGCTGAGCTCACAACAGAATGTAAAATGCAGTGATTGATATTCTCACCGAACGTCTCCTTGGGACTTTGTCGCATGTTGCCTTTGCGAGGCATAAGAATGAATTTGAAACAGTCAAAACACTGGATTTTAGTCCTTTATTTTCAGACACTCATCTTGTACTGACTAAATAAAAACTACTTGATTCTTTCGTGAATCACAACTGATTGTAAAACACGTGAACCGAGTGGGTTTTTCTCAACTTTCCTCTTTGCCAGGCTTTCTTCCTCTAGTCTTGTCTTCAGTAAGGGAAGCTTGGTGGGACTTTACACTACATACTTAATCTTCTTATTCTGAAAAAGCGATTTGTTGTTGCTGCATCATTTGTGTCTTTTTCTGTCTGTAAGGTGAACGCCTTCCCTGTAAGTCTGCTGCATTTGCCTGAATGTGAGCAGAGTTTGGATCTAAGCGGCTTTAAGGATATTTTTACCAGTGGGGAAGACGCAAAAAACTTATGAAAATATAGAAATGAGTCTAACTAGCAGCAGGTGGTACTGTGTTGCACATGTAAGCGAGACGCTGCGTCAGACGCTCGTAACAAGCGTCAACATTCTTACAGCATTCCTCAGAAGAATCAGTTTAAGTTTAAAATAGAGACTGAAGAGCATCATGTCTGACTGGTTTGAGTCTGTACTCAGTTCAAAGGTTATATTAGTTTGTTAGAAGACTCAGTCCGCTCCTTTGGTATGAATTCAGAACGACGAAGATAGTCTGCACTTCTTCAAATAAACCACAATGCCAGTTTTGTTTGTATCAAACTCAACTGAATGTGATTCTGATACAATCTGTCCTGAGAATGCATCTTCAGAGCCGGTTTACCTACCTAGAATAAACGACCTAATCTTTTCTGTTAATTATTGAAAAGATTGCATCAAGTTGCCTGATGAGCTTTTCGTCTTTGCTGCTCTTTGTTTCAACGCCCAGCTACATTGAGTGTTTGTTTTTTGGGGGGTTTTACTGCAAAGCTAAATTTTAATCTCATCTGATCAAACTACATGTTCCAGTTTAGGTCCCAGAAACAGTCTGGGACCTAAACTGACTGTGGCAAGCTCCACATGTGGGAAGACGGAAAAGGCTTTTTCCTGGCATCGCTGCTAAACGACCAGTTGCCAAGTGGATTTGGTATAATGGTTGTTAGGGCTTTGTGATTCCAAGTTTCCTCTCTTTGCTGCAGTTCTCCAACAGTGAGCTTTAGAAAAAAAAAAATCTGATTTTTACTTTCTTCACATTCTGCTTTCTGTGCATGCTGACAAGATAAATATGGCTCCTGGTCCAGCTTTGAGGTCAGACACTAAGAAATGGTCCTTGGTGCCTCATCCTAACGTATCACAGGATCACATAGAGTCATGAATTAATAATTAAGTTCCTAGAAGAAGAGGAAAAAGACAGAAAATGTTTCAGTTACGTTTATTGTTGAATGAGTGTTGAGTCTACCAACCATTGTGTTTGACTTGAAGTGATTTTATTGAAAACTATTATTTCTTTTTCCATGATGGGATTTTTTTCCTCTAAAATATTTTTTATCAAAAGGAAATTTATGTTAATTCTTCAGTGCAACAAAATAATTTTTTCTCACATCTTTGCATTTTGTCAGTGGGCTTGATGTCGGTGTAGGTGTTTTTATCTGGAATCATCAAACCCTTCTGCCTCCCTAGACATATTTTATAAATCTTCCTCATGGATGTTTTATTTCTTTTTAGTATGCCTCTCTCCTCTCCTTAGGATACAATTGAAGGAGTGGTTTTTAGCTTTTTTCTGCCCATCGACAATCACATTTTCTTTAACTTATTTTAAAGAAAATGTACTTATCTAGTATCTGTTAATTCCAAACAAAATTCCTGAATTGCCTGATTAGTTGATAGACATGAGACAATACGGTCTGCCTCGCCGTACTCCCGACAATCATGTTTGAGAGATCCTTTAATCTCCCGTGGCAACCTTCAGCAGTACAAATCGCCTGTTGGGACCCAGCTCCACCTTTGAGGTGCAGCTCCTCCTCTGAACTGGAGTTTTCAGGCTTCAGAGCTTCTGCCTCACAGAGGAGCCCTGACCTCCACTCAGTTCCTTCAGACTAGCTAGCAGCAATTAGCTAACACCTGATGGAACAGAGTATCTGCTGAGCTCTTTATAGGAACTACTTCTCATTGATATGCTGGTAATTTAATATTTTGTCAACTTTTAACATTTTTTAACATACACTTTTATAGATCTTTTATAAATCTTTATAGATATTCTATAAAAGTGGTTTGTATCAATAAAAGCTGTGATTCCTAAACTTAAATTTAAACTGAACTCTCACTTTAAGACCAATAGGTTCAGTTCAGACTTTCTAAAAACTCTACATCCCTGCTTCATTTGGGAGTATCCTCCCCTCCTCCCCATCCAGGGAGTTTAGATTGGAAGTGAGTGATTTACACCCTCTCTCATGTCTCTTCTCCTCTCAACCCGCTTACGGTGGGGGTGCATCCGGTAAGGTCAGGGTGAGACAGCTGATTGACATTTAGCATTTCTGTCTGTTTGCACTGCCGCCTCTGGTATTTGCTCTTCTAATAACAAAGTCAGATAGAGGGCAGAAACACAAGGGCAGGGGGGGGGGGGGCAGGAGGGGGAGAAAAAAGATGTGTTGTTCAGGCTAACAAGCCGACAGGGCTTTGCAGAAAATCCTGTGTACTTCTGTGCATTTCTGTCGTTAGTGACGATATTTAGAATATCTTCTTAAATCAAAGCCAGAAAGGAATGGAAATGTAGGGGGGGGGGGGATGAGATTTTTAAAACGTGAAGCAGAATGTAATCAATCTGATCTTCACACAGGTCAAATTTAATTAGCTGGCATTTAATCCCAGTCATGCTCCAATGGAGCTACCTACCTGCTTTCAGACACAAACTCAACACTACGTCTATAAAATCTATTGACAGAAACACGTCAATGCAGCGCTGCCTAATAATTATTCAAGCCTCGGGTTGATTATTAGGTGGCGCGCCTTGGCTAGTCAATTACAGCAACATCAGCCCCCAGTGGATCGGTCGTCTAAAGGAAATCAGTCCATCAGCTCCTGAAAACGTTGAACATCAGAACAGGACAGCATTCAATATGAGACGGGCCTTTCTTTGAAGAGAGATGAAGGCTTTATTCCAAACTGAAAGTGACAGGATGAAAAAAAATGGAGTAACTATTGGACTCAAAACCAGGGAGGTCCGTCCATGAACGGACGGTCTGGCTGAAGAAGAGCTGGAGTCTGGATTTTTTAGATGCAATGTTCTCTGATAATTAGGCAATATATTGAGCAATGTTTTATAGAGTATTTTCCTAGATAGTTCAAAGCTGATGCCTGTTTTCTAATGTGATGTCATCTGTGATCTTGGAATGTTGATTGCACTGACTGAATGATTTATTATTAAATTGTTTTTTACTTTCAGCTGCTTTTAATTAGCAGCTTGTTTTCATGTCTCCATCTTTAAAATATCGACTTCCATATTGTCATATTTTTGGATTTTTTTTTAGTGAGGTTATGTCAAGGTTAATGTTTATAAGCAGTTGATATGTTGCCTACAGCAGATGATGCTATTGGAAATATTAATTTTATTTAAATTGAAATTAGCTAACCCTGTAGGCTGAAGCTAACAGCGAGTCCAATAAGATTGAACTGAACCACCAAACCAAATTTAAGCTGAAAAAGGTGAATACTGTTGGTAAACATAACCTTCTGTGTACATAATCTATCAGTGCAAACATGATTTATTTTAAAATAGCATTTGATTTAAACAAAAGACGTTCTTTAAGACAATAGTAGTTTGCTTTGGTGTTAGCCTCACCGTTAGCTTTAGCTTCTGGAGTGAGCTAATCTGCGTTTATGCTAAAAGAAAACACCAATGGGTCTTAGGTGTTAACTAGTTATTAACTAAATTCAAAAACTAACACCTTAAACACTTCCAGTGATACACAAAGAAATCATCCATCTTGTTTGCTCTCGACATTTATTCACCGTACTCTGCAACTAAACTCAAATATTACGCAAATAAAAATGTTTCTTACAAAACACATTTTAAAATGTGAGCCTTTCCTGTTGGTGAAATTGCTAACGGTACAAAGTGGTTCAAATTATGTCCACCTGGCCAAAACACAAAATTACAGAATATGATCACACATTTCTAAGTGCTTCTTCAGGTAATTTCCTCACATTTACATAGAAGCTATTTGTGGTTACAAATGTTCTTTCCGGACATGAAAAGGCTGCCTGGGAATAAATTTGCAGTCTTGATTCTTTGCAGCAGCGCAAAGAATCAAGACGGAGCTGACACGAGGCTTTAGCTCTGCTACTAAACAGCATTCAGACTGTCGAGGTTCTCAAGCTGTTCTTTTGTAAAGTTTTTGAACATATGCCAATTCTTTCAAATTGATTCTTTTATTCGTAATATTTGACCAGTTTCCAACATATGCTTGACCCTGCTGACATTATGAGTGAGCTGATTTATTCTTCATCCTGCCCGTGTCAGTGACCAGGTGATAAATGCTCACCACTTATCATCAACTCCTTTTTGACGGCTAATTCAAGGATAAAAGCGTGTGTATGTGTTGAACAATCTCCTCATACGAAATGCCCTTCTAGGTTCTTTGAACCGTATATCGTCATATAAACTCCTCATTTAATCAGGTTATTTTAGACAAACCAGCCACTAGATTTTTATAACGGTTTTTTATTACTATTATTTATTAGTGTGTCTAGCAGATACAGTTCCTCACAGAAGCATTTCTCCCACATGTCAAATTGAACGGAAAGAATGTATGAACTTCAAGACACAGATTAACAATTTGATTAAGTCTGGACTTTGACTTGGCCATTCTGACACTTGACTGTCCTTTGTGTTTAGTCTGGAAGACAGGACAAAACCTCCAGTTGTTAGTGGAGGGTCTCCTTGTGTTATCTTTGGTTAATTGGAAATTTCCTCCATCTTCTTAGCTTCTAGTTTAGAAACGATCCAGTGTTCACAATACTGGATGAACACCTGCTTCTGGTTAGTTTTTGTGATAGAACTGTAGAGGAGGTTATTTGTCACATCTCAATCGTCTGATCGGCTTCAAATTGGATGATGAACATTATTTACAGCCCCCCTTAAACCTGCATGCCATCACCTGGTTACATATGTTGTTTTTTGTGACATTAGGGATTCACACTTAGTGAATTCCTAATATGTTTGACTCATTTAGTGAATGAGTCAAACACACCGACCACGTCTGTTTGCTCTGCAGTAAATGACACTTCAGCTCTCTAAAACGCCGTCCTCTCATTATTTAGTTTTTAATCAGACATGTATTGCAATTTATTTTTTTTATTTCATTGCCTTTTTAGAAGTGTGTAAATAATTTTTCATACTGCTGCGTTGTTTTGTGATCTTAGAGGAATTAAATCTGAATGCAGTTGTGACAGCAGTTTGTTCCACAAGCTACAGGTCCTGTGTGCTTTCACACCTCTATGGTCCTGGGAAATTTGTGCACTTGGACAGGAACGCTGAAATATTTCACAACTTCATTTGGTCTGGTTGACTTTCACACTACACTTCCTAAAAGCTGACCAGACCACCTGGATCAGGTCATGGAGTCACAGCAGCTGCTTCTCTGGGCATCATCACAGGAAGCTGGTGAGGAGGAGCAGCAGGCGAGGCCGAGCCTTCCTCCTTTCTTTTTCATTTTTTCTTTCTTGTTTTTTCTTTCAGTTTCTCTTTTCTTTTTCTTTGTTCTTTCTCTTTCTTTTTCTCTTTCTCTCTCTTTCTATTTCTCTGTCTCACATTCTTTTCTTCATTTTGTTTCTTTCTTTCTCTCCTGACTTTTTTCTCTTCCTTTTTCCCTCTTTCTTCCGTGCTGACTTGAGTCCAGATGACCTTTGCCACAGGAAGTGGAGGAAGTGAACTGGTCTGGTCTGAATCCCCCTGATGAAAACCACCAGAATCTGCTGGGGGTTTTTTAAAGTATCAACCACAACTATTGAACCCCCTGCTCCTCCCGGGTTTGTGAAAATCTACACAGATTTTTTTTTTATTATTAACAGAGATTGTGAAATTTGACAGATTTTTTGTTGGATTTCGTCACCGAGGATTCAAAGAGGGCGCGGTGAAATCTCAATGCATGGATGACGAGCCTGAAAACCCGAAATGCAAAAAAAACAAACTTCCCTGCAAAGAGTCAGTGACACTCTGAAAACCTCTGACTGTGCACACACTTCATCTCAGGTTTATCTGCCAACCATGGAGAGGAAACTCAAATAAACAAGATCCAAAAGCACTGCTGCCTGTTAACAGCCTGAGCTCATTTAAAATGCAGGAGTGAGCAGAAACACCGGCCCAGGATGTGAAGAGTCAGGAATGAAACTTTATAAAACACACGCACACACACACACACACACACCACACACACACAGGATCAGAGGTCAACACCACCTGTACCTTCTTTCAATTACAGAATCAGCAGCAGTCATGGTGTTGGTGTAGCACACACACTGCTATCCACTGACTTGAAAGTATCTTTTTGTTTTTTGTTTTTTTTAATACTGTATTTATGCATTTTCAATGTACAAGACAGAGCATCCATATAAAGGATAACCTCAGCTATTAATCATTTTTTTCCAAATCCATCATTGTCAAAACAGGCTGGGAGGAAAAACAAAACATCACACATTACAATGATACTTCATGCAGTTGTCAGGTCATCTGCAACTTTAAACGATGCATAAATAAAAATTCAAACACAATTTGGACGTTGAAGTGTCAGACAATTTCCTCCTGCAGATTAATATGATAGAAATAGTTACCAAATATGATGGAATCTGTTTATTTTTTGCAGCAGCAAAGTTCAAAGCAACAATCTGCTCATGTCACAGCTCTGACTTCATATGGTTGAGGTGCTAAACTGCACTTTGTTCATCAAATCTCCTCTCACGCCAAATAAAAGTCAGTTGCCTTACGTTCTACAAAGAAAATGTAACTGTTTTGTGTTTGTTGATGTTTCTTTAAAGTGCCTCCCAACCTTTTATATTTGGTAAATAAGCTTATAATGTTCCACATTTCTGCTATTGAAGCATGTTTGTACGCATGCTGAATTATATTACCAGATAAGATCTTTATTTTGCAGATTGTACACAAACCAAACGGTCTTTTCAAACGTTTTGTGCAAAACTTGAAAGAGTAAAAAAAAACAATAAAATAAGAAATCCAGAATGAAACGGCAACAATAAGGAACAATGAGAATCAACAGTTCATGTTCTGTTTCTATGTCATGAAATATTAAATCCAGTTTATGTACATAGCGCCGATTCACAACAAATGTGTCAACACTTTACAAAAAAAGAAAAAATCTAATTATTTCAATCCAATCAATCAATCATAGTTATCAATTGCCTAGAATCACAATCGGTCTAGACTTATGGTTCATTTTGGTTGTATTTTATATTTCTGTAGATGTTTGTCATTGTTTTTGGTATCAAACTGTATTTTTTCCTGTAAGGTTGAGTTGCAGCAGAAACATCTGGTACAGGTTGCTCTGATGTCATGATAGGTAGACCTCAGCAACACGACTGACTCTCTGTGCCTTGTGTTCCTGTGTCCCACAGAAAGCAGACGACCGAGAGAAGAGGCAGGAAGCCCACCGCTTCCATTTTGATGCCATGTGAAGGAGCAGCGCAGCACCACAGGAACCTCCCCAAACCCCCCAGCCCCCATCCAGACACTCAGTCTGACCCACACTCATTTCAGGGGCCAATAAATTGATACTCGTGTGCCCTAAAGCGTTTTTTTTCCTTTCTTATTTTTTTATATCCTTTTCATTCAATGAGTCGGATGTGAAATATTTATGTTGCATTTGATTTATTCATTCCAGTGTTTGAAGCTCGTCCTGACAGGGGGGCACTGTGGAGGTTTAAGCAGCGGCTTCTCAGGACGGACTCAGCAGAGATTTATGTTTGCACGTAACTCCACATCTGCTTGTTGCTATGGGGTTTTTTATTTAAGTAAAATTTTCATTAAAGGTTGGAATCTGTTGGGTCAAGTGTTGAAAGTGAGTAATGTTAACTTGAAATCCATGTTATTTCTTTTCATTTTGTTTTTTCACTTCTGGCTTTTTCTGTGAATTTGAACATTTTCACGAGAAGTTGAATGGAAAATGAATAGAAGTGGACCGGTACAAGTCGAAGCTTTGCTGACTGCAAATTCACATTTTCCCCAGCTGATTGTATCAAAGCTTATCAGAGAAGTAAAAAAATAAAAATAAAAGTATCTGCAAAACTTCTGCACTGGGCTGAGGGAACCGTCTGAACTGTCAGTCCTGCTGAGCAAAGCCCAGTTTACTGTGGCTGGAACTGGATTCTTCTGTCTTCTTAAACCTGAAGTATTTCACTTTTGCAAAAATATGTTGTTTTTTTCCCATATTTATTAAAACTGTCAGCATATTCTGTCAGTTTTGTATGAAATAATCTGTGAAAAAATTGAGCTCCTCCTCTTCCTCAGTGATCTACTATTCTAGTCTGCAAAAATGCTCTGCCCCTGATCAGAAACACAAAACAGAGCCAGGAGGAGGGTCTTAGCACTGTCAATCAATCTCATGTACTTGCTGCTCAACATGCTAATGGTGGATAAACAACTTACCGTTACAGAAAAACTATTTCTCCACAGTCATCGGTAGCTATGCTAACTGTTGTGGTGAGCCTGCTGTATCTAAAGTGATTGACAGCGCTAAGACCCTCCTCCTGTCTTTGATTGTTTCTCGCTGGCTGTTAGTTCTGGGACAAGGCAAAAGGAGCTGGATTTTTTTTTTTTCACAGATTATTTCTTACATTTCTGTCACCACATAATGATAATTTTAACAAAAGGTTTTTGTAAAAGTCACACTGGAGCTTCAAAAGCTTGACTGAGCCACGCCCTCCGACTCGCCATGTTGTTTTTACTCGCCATGTTGTTTTCCACCGATGAGCTAAACGCCATCGACGTTTGCACTTTCTAAGCTAATTATTAATCGTGGTTGTGATTTATTGTAATTGATCCTGTATCGTGAATTCTGCTTGCAAATGAATGTTCAGCCATCTAACCGTGTTTAGCCTACATGTTGACTGAGAATAAATGTTTCTTCTCTTGTCAGTCTGCTTTATGATTTTTTTTTTTCTTTCTATGAGTTATTGTAACCGCTTCCCAAACGCTCCCACGTCGACCGCCTCTGCGCGTTTCTCCCCTGAAGACGCCGCAGAAGAAAACCGCGTTTGTGCGGTGGCTGGGAAGCTGGAGGAAAAACGGTCTAAATGCGTAATGAGTTCAGCATCAGTGAAATTAAACGGCCTTTAATTTTCCAGAGGACCCCCAGAGGCGGCGCTGAGCGTCCCAGTGGGCTCCTCAACACACTTCAGGAACCGACCTGCTGAACAGCCTAACGCGAGGTGAGAGTCAGACTCCCCGCCCTGCAGCGACAGGAAGCGGACTGAACTGAAGCTTAGCTGCCTTTAAGGAGGAAGAGGGAGCAGAACGGAACCGGTGGGTCTACAAGATATTATGAAGGTAAACAGGAAGAGACTGAATAAAACCGGAAATATTTAAAAAGTAAAAGCAGAAATTGTAATAAAGACTTTTTTGAGGATATGAAATATTGGCCATTTCTTTCTAAATGTAATGCGACTTACAATTAATTCTCATCCTCTACTTTTGTTTCTGAGAAAAAGAAAATGTCCCTTTATGTTTTAATCAGAGTTAGCTAATTCAGTTAATGGTTACTGTCATTATTCATGTTTGGCATTCAGCAGGCAAAAACTTTATAGGTTGTAATGTCAATAAAGGTAAAATTAGGCATAAGGCCTCCAGTTGGCCATGTTTATTTATTGGAGAAAACATTTACGTTCATATCCAACTCCAGCTGGTTTAGAGTTGCTACCATGTTAGCAGTCTAGCATGCTAGCAGGTTATTATTGTTTGGGGCTTCCATTTAATTATTTCACTATGAAGTGAAAATTTAGCTTTTTTTAGCTAATGTCTGATTCAACAGAGATAAAAATATGTAGAAATTACTTTATTTGAATTTAAGTAAATTAGGTTAAAAACTTGTGAGAATTTGGCCTCGTTGAGGTTACAAATCAATTTCAAGAGACCTGATCAAGACTGGTGGCCCCACAGTATTTTGTAAATGTGTGAATATATTTTTGAATATGTGTTTGAGCTTAACAGTGTCTTTTTCTTCAATACTTTCTAATTGGATGTGCTGATTAAAACCGACACATGAAAAATGTAGGCAAGGTGTCCGGGTGTCAACGTGAAGCTCAGCAGATTTACTTTCACAAGTGGAGCATTACAAACGTTCACCATGATGCTCCATACAACTCTATTAAAAAGGGCTTTGGGTTTATTTTAAATGCAGTAGATAAGGAGACGGGTAAGACAAGAAAGGGAGAGAAGAATAAGAAGAATAGAGCAAATACAAGACAACATACTTCAGAAAAAGAGGGAAACCCCCAAGAAACCATAACGAAACAATATAACAGACTGGATCAGTACCAGGCTAAGAACTTCACTCCAGCTCCCATCACAACAAGGTAGAGGTGTCAGATGTGGTAGTGCTGTGGGCTGGTCGTATAAAGACAGTTCTCTGGTTAAGAACGAGCTCAACATCATTTTCCCACCTACTGCCAGTCTTTAGAAGACACTTACCTGCATCTTTGAATTTTAACACACATGATTTTTATGCAGACAGTGGTCCATGTGCGCTGCTCAGTTAAAATATTTAAAGATGAAAACACATTGGGAACTTTTGGACTCTTTTTTTTAAACGGGATGTTCCTCTGAACGGTGTGAGGGAGGCAGGCTGTGGTTGCTGCTCCAAAGAAAGTTGATCAACAGGTCAGCACACTGACGGACTCCAGGAATGGAAGGACGATGACTGTTACTGGAACATGTGAGGCTGTTTCTGTTATACGAAACAACCAAAGATTCATTCTTATTTTTGAGATGTTTGTTGCTCAAATTGATAAATGGGTGGGGAAAGTTTCATGAAATTGCGTCATAATTTGCACACTAACTTTGCCTATTAATTCTGCACACATTTCCTCCAAACAGAGTAAAAACACAACTTGCCTAATCTTTGTGCACGCAGCGTGAAACGGAAGCAAAATTTCATTTCAACATTTGTTGTTTTGATTTCATGCATTTATTTATTACGGTTTGTGAATCTTTATTAATAGAAATAAAAAGTCAACTTTTTTTTTACCATCCATGAAGCAACAACCCGGGAAAAAAAAGACGAAGGTTTTATTGGAACGTTTTCTTGATTTTTCTCATGTGTTCGCCGGTTAAACCGGAAGACTGTGTGTCTGTGTGTAGTTGTACCTTGACGACGCTGCTGACAGGCAGCCGCTCATTGATGTAGCAGCAGCAGCGCGGCTTAAATGAGCTTCGTTCAGGAGGAGCGCGGACTGAGCCCAGAGAGCGACTCTCCTCTCTCTCTCTCTCTCGCTCTCTCTCTCTCTCTCTCTCTCTCTCTTCTCTCCATCTCTCTCTCTCTCTCTCTCTCTCTCTCTCTCCTCCCTCCTCCTTTGTCTCCATTATTACTCTATCCGCGTGCGCATTTTGGATAGCATCCTTGCCCCCCTCGCGCGCGCATCATCCCCGCCTCCTCGTCTTCGTTGCGCTCCAGCCCAAAGCGGATCGGACTGTGTGAGGTGACGATGCCCGGCTGAGGTCCGGAGCGGAGCGGGATTTCCAGCTGCTTCCAAAGCTGCGGGTTGCGGGCGCGCTTCTCTGTGATGGATTTACCGTTGCTGGAAAGTTGGATTTTCGTGACCCGGTTTACGATGCCCACATCAGGGGAAGATTTTTGAGAAGAGGGCGCTTTGGAATTGCACCGGGAGAAGAGATGCGCAGAGGTGAGTTCGTGCGCGCAGAGAATGTGCGCTGCGCACAGACAGGGGCTCCGCTCCCATCCTCTGGGTGAGCCTCGGTTAAATCAATCGAACTTGTCCTCCGTGTCTCGGTTGGCTTCGCAAATGAACACGCGTCCATTCAAGTAGTTTATGTCATTTCTGTCTCTGATCGTCGGACCTAAACTAGCGCTGTAAAGTGATCCTCCACCTGCTGGTTTCGTTCTGTAGGTCCGGTGATGGTTGACAGCAGAGCAGTAGGTAAAGAGAGACGAAACTGCATTCATGTCAGTCAGTATAGGTCGATTTGTACGTAGAGATTTCACTCGAATCTTTATTTCGTATTTAATTTATGTACGGTATGTTAATTTTTGCAGTCAGTTTAAGATTAGAAGGGCATTTCAAATTGTCTAAACGTTTAATTTTGCTTTATCAATATATTTGTATGTTTTAAAAAAAACAGCAGCCAACCCGTAGGCACATCTGAGTCGTCGTGACATCAAAGGTCAGATACAGAATCCATTTTTTATTTTTATTTTTTTAATGAAGAAGAGGGATAAAAAACAATCAGTAAGCAGAGAGTGACATGACTAACCCGATGTTGTCTAATATCTATGATGGGAAATATTCCTTATCCGTCTTATCTAAACGTCCTAACAGACGCGGGCTTCGTGTGAACAGAGGAACAACTTCCCAGTACTTCCATGAAGCCTTTTCTTCTCTGGTTGCGGGGAAACGCTCCAGGGATGCACGCGCCACTGCTCGCGCTCCGTTCCTATTGACTGTCTCGCGCCATCAACACCTGTGAAACACTTGTCGCAGCGCACAGAAGAAGCGCGCGCCTTCGTTCTACCTTATGGGGTTCGTGGTTGTCTGATGTGATTGGTTCGAAATCAGTCAGGCGAATATATATATTATATTATATAGTATATAGATATATAGTATGTATATATGCCCAGATTGCATCATTACGTCCCACTTGATGCTGGAGTTTAAGGGCGTGTTTCCCTTCTCTTAGCTTTCCTGTGGTAGAGGATGTAATGTGTTTATCTCCTCCTTTGGTCGGACAGGGTATTCCACCACACACCTCTTATAATGTATTGTCAGACGGCAGTGTTTATACAAGTGTTCTTTTGTTAAAAACTGATAAGGCACAGAAAGAATGTTGGAACATAGATTTGCGATTAAAACTTTTCAGCAATTCCTTTAAGATTGTCTTGACAAATTGCCATCATTTGTGTTTTTAAGCCAGTGTTTTTCAAAGTGTGTGCCACCGGAGGGCGCTCAAAAAGTTCAAGGGGAGATGAGGAAATTAAGCAAAAATAAAAACAAAAATTAATTTGTTTTTCTGAGGAGCCCCCAAACGGACATTGAAGAAAAAATAATAATTTAAAAATTAATATATAAACTTTCTTCTATACCAGATACGTTCTCGTGCTCACCTGATAGTATCTCGTGCTTATTTCGTACGCATGAGATACTATCTGCTGCGCACGAGAACGTTTATTTTTTCGTTCATTGTCCTCGTAAGGGCTGCATAATCTTCCTCATTCCTGATTAAATGTATAAAGCTGCTATTCTCCTCAAGCTAGCATAGAAAGCGCGAAATAGAAAAGTTTCTGCCAAGAAAAAGACCGAAGGAACCGTCCAGCATGCAGCCCTGTGTCATGGCCGACTAAAGGTATGGAGCCGCTTTTATACTAAACGAATAGAATAATTATTGAATATGAATGAAAGTGAGAAAAAGAAAGCTTCTTTACATATCAGAAAAGAAGCTAATGCTATGTGGGCGGCGATGGCATAGTAACGTTTGGAAACCCGTTTAAATCAACAGATATTAAACGTTTCACACTATTCTAAAAACTACTCAGTATCATTTCATTCAGTTCAATACAAACACGTTTATATGCGTTGGCTGGTGACTTAAAGCTGGTCGATTTCATTCTGTAGTCCATTGACTGTCCTCTCTCTAATGAAAGCAATAGAAATGTTGATCAGGCTGCACTTCTCTTTTATTCCCAGTGTTTATGCTGCATCTGATACACTGACGCCCTGGGCAAAGAGCAATGTCACCCATGAGACAAACCAGCTCTGTGCCAAACAGCAGAAGAAAGGAATAATGTGTTATTGTTTTTTTCTTCTCCAGTTAGTGTGAGCGTGATGGGAGCATTTGAGTATTTTTAAAACTGCAACTCTCCTGGGATTTCCATGCACTGACGTCTCTGGGGTTTCAGTCAGAATGGTGAAACAAACAAACAGTCTCTGGAAGTGTGATGAGAAGAAAAGCGTCTCTCAGAAAGCACCGCACGCTCAAAATGGAAGCAGCATCAGAAACGACACGTTAGGTTTCACAGCTTTCGGCCAAAATGTGAATCCGGAATCAAAACGGCCACAAAAATGGACTTTTGAAGAGAAGGTAGAAAGAGAGAGGAGGGGGGGAGGGGAGGACTTACTTTATGATTCTGTGTTTTTGCTGAGGCTGCAGGTGACTGAAATCTGGCGTTGCGCGCATGAATCCACCAAGTCGACCTCCTAACACCAAACTCGGACCTTGAACTCAACCCTCTGAGTGTTTCTGATCAGGAATATTTTTGATGGCCACAGCTAACGATCCGCTAATGAGTATTTTTGGCAGATGGAGAAGTTGAGCTGTCTCTGCTGACATCAGATCTAAATCCAGGATGAGCTAAAAGCAGCAGCATAGGTGTGCAGCTTGACAAGTCTGCAGGAATGATGTGACGCAACCATGTCACCGAGGACCAGATTTTTAAAGCTTGAGGGGGAAAAAACTAGGTTGTTTTGACAGCATAGTGATGCCCCCAGTGTCTTTTCAAATTAAAAGTGTTTTAGGGCGTGTATTTGTGTAGGGCCACCTCGTTAGCCACCTAAAAGATGGAGTGTGTTTGTAGTCGGGGTGAGCCATCCATACTCAGGGTCGCGGTTTCAGCTGTTTCAGCTTTGTGTGACAGATGGCTGGAGCGGACCCTTTCCCCCCCTCCTTCCGGCCCTAAATTCAGCTCGCGAGCCCAAGTGGAGAAGTGATGTGAAGAAGAAGTGACGTGACCCAGAATAGCAGGGTTGAACCCGCTGTAATTTTGTAAAGGTCAGGAAGCCCTCCACTCCTTCCCCCTGTGGGGTGTGATGGTGACCTCAGCCGTGTCGCAGGGTGTTTCACTAATTGTTCCCTTTCTTTCCTAATCGGCTTCATTCTTTCTGTTTGTTTTCACAACACAGCGAGTTGGTTTCTTAAAGCGACTGCAGCCTATAATTTATTGATGATATTACAAAGTAGCTCCAGGCCGCTGCATAAATTAGGCAAGTTTAATAAGACAAGAGAAAAAAAAAACCTATTCCAGCTACTCTTTCCCGTGAGGTTTCCTGAATTTCCAGGTGAACACGGTTCTGTGTCTGATTCACGGGCTGCAATGTGAACAAAAGGCTTTAATAAGAGCTTCCAGATCTGCTCGGTTAGCCAGTACCTGAACTTAGGTGGTCCGCACTCCAAACACGCCTGTGGTAGTTCATTCTCCCACCTACGACACTTCATTGCAAGATAATGGAGATAGAGTTAATGAGGATCCCGGAGCCCGAGGGCCGTGAATATGTGTGCTTTTTCAAGATGAGTTCAATCACAGTCCACACACTCTAGTACCGAGGAGCGTCTCCGCTGCACACTTTGCCTTTGCTGGCCTCTTTCTCCACCGTTTTTCATTCCTTCCTCTGTGTGATGTAGGTGATGCTCTCAACTTCACATATCTAATGCAGAGAGCTAGAGAGTGGTAGTTCAGTAGACAGCATCTAACCTGTTCACCTGTCCCTATGTTTCATGAGTCGGGTACATTCTGTGAGTTCTTTGTGTTTCTGGTGGTGTTTTTTTTTTTTAAACTGTCTTTTAAAAAAATCCATTCCTTGTTCAGCTTTAGCTATCCATTAAGTTTTAATGTTCTAACTTAATCCCATTATCCTGCCATCCATGTCTATTAATCTTTGATGAAATACTTTTTCATGTACTGGTTATTAGACGTTGCACGTGTCCCCAGTCTCCTTCGAGCAGAAGTAGGAACCATCACGTCCATGGAGCCTCGGCTCACACAATGTCTGTGTTATCACCAGTGTTTGCAAATAAGTTGTCGCTTCTCTGCACAGTTTCTGTTTTTTCTCTGATTGTTCCTCCGAAGGCGGTAGAGAACAGTTTGCTTCGGCTACGTTTTGTTGAAGTGTCATTCTTTGAAATAGGACACAAAATGTGTTTGATCAATTAATTCCACCTTTTCTACACCTGTGTTGTGAGAAACTGGCAAATTGTTAATAAGGAAGTTAATTGGTACTTCCCAAATATCACTGACATCAAAACCAAGGTCGACTTTTCTTGATTGGTGGATATCGATGTTATGCCGAGAGATGGAAAAGGAAGTGAGCTAATCTTCGGTTGTACATCAACAAACTTGGTTTATTAAGTCTGGTGCAACACAACAGAGGTCAAGAAATGGCAGCCCTCCCATGAGTCTACACACCGGTTAAGCCCCGCCTTTTCAATTTGCATCGGCCAATCACCTCAGGGTGGGGAAAAAGGGAAACAGTTAACTTTTACATAGAGTTTTATTAGACATTGTGCAATTGCATTGCAACAAGGGGGAAAAAAAGGGAAGCATGAACTGCCACACTGAGGGTGATTGACAGTGCAAAAGACCCGCCTCCTGGCTCTGATTGGTTGTTTCCAGTTAGCGCTATAAAAAGGCAAAAGAGATTGATTTTTTAAAAATAGATTATCTGTCTTATACCTCACTGTCACAATATAGTTCCAACATATATGTGAAAAAAATACTTTATATAAAAGTTGCATATTGCAGCTTCAAGTGATCCACTCTCAAATTGGAGAGATGGGTGTTTTTATGAAAAAGCAGTGGTGCAGTGTGTTACCTACAGATCAGATCTACATTTGAGTTTGCAACTCATGCTGCTGCTGCAAGCATGCCGCATTTCTTGCATCTTCTCTTGATGGGCCGCTCAGCAGTGGGGCTCACAGCCTCTCAAACACAAGATGTCTACCACGTCTACACACATCGACTAAGGTCAATCCAATATCCATCGATAGGAATCATTCATTCTGCAGCTGCTTTGGGGTATTCCCTGAAAAAAAAGAAGAAATAATTATTCAAAAAGTCCTGAGAGGGAAAGAAGGGAAAGAATTTGGTTGTAGAAGTTACAGTTTGAAATAAAATGAATAAAACCCTGACACACACCTTGTGCTTTGCTTGTTATCTAATTAATAGTTGAGCATCTCACAATTCCTCCCCCATCGTCTCTTCATAAATACCTCATGTTGACAGTTTGTGTAATTGCCATGTGGACACAGTGGTCCTTCTGAGACAGCTTCCTCCTGAAATGAATTTAATACTATCTGTCACAGTTCAGTCGTTTATTAAATGTAAAGAATTCAGTCACAGATATCATAAATCCATACTCTGCTGTGATTAATTAAAACTGAGTAAGACCTGCAGCTGATGGAATCTTTTGTGGTTTGAGTGATTTCAACTTCTTGCTGATTATTTAACATCCGGTGTGATGTGTATTGACGTAATGTTCAGACACTGAGGAGTAACATGTGATATCTCTGCTTCACAGCGTGGATTCTCTTCTTCCTGATAGAAGAGGGCTTTGCACTGGCACAGAGAACTAAAGGTGAGCTCAGGCAAAACCTTAACGCCATTTTTAAACCACATGTTGTACGTGAACGCACATCTACGGTATGCCAAAAGTGCCACATTAAATTAATAATGAATACTTTCTTTGTTATTTATGAAAATGTATTGCAAATATATGATTAAGTACATGATTAAATATTTGCATTTACAATCAGTTTAATAAGATGTAACATTATTACCTTCAGAAATTGATTTAAATCTAGATTTTTTTCATATTTGGTTATTTTTTGTCATTTAACATGCCATGGTTGATCAAATGGACCATGAAACCTGAAAAATAAAATTTTTCATTTAGTAATCACTTATTTACAGTGTTTCCCAGTATTAAATCTGTTATCTGTGAGTTTATTTCTAATCTAATTTACATTTATTTGAATTGTGGGACTTTTGGGACCTCCATAAAAATAACCTTTCTCCTTAATTCAGTTTTGTCTCTCCTCCCATTTTACTCCCTACCTGCTCTTTGCTGTCCTTCCCTCTGATCCTTTTGCCATCTAATCATTCTCTCATTGATCCACTGATCCAATAACCGGACTGTTTTTCCCATTTTGTCCTCTTCTCTGACCTCAGACTCCCCAGGTGACCCCGGCGGCCAGAGCCCCGGCCAAAACGACTGCGGCACGTGGGTCCGCAACATCAACGGTGGGGTGTTCATGTCACCAAACTACCCCAACACCTACCCACCCAACAAGGAGTGTGTTTACATCCTGGAAGGTATAACGCCTGGCCCCTTTTAGCCGTTTTCTGCTCTGTTGCATCGGGTTCCTCCAGAGGGAGCTCTCTACAGACTCAGGGTGGGCGTTTCTAAAGAGCTAACTCTCATCGGCTGGTTCCTACTGCAGAAATCCTTCCAAAACCTGAGTGTCTGAAAGGGAGGCTGCTTTAAAATGTTCATCAAGAAAACAAGAAGTTAGTAATATTGCTTTGACTCAAGGTCATGTTAAGTAACATTATTTTGAATGATTTTTTTTTAAATATCTGTATTATTTGTTTTTAACTACTTATATGAGTTTCACATTATTTCAGAAACTAAAGCAGATATTGTTTTTAATTTAATGGCAGAGTGTCAACATTAAGCCTGCCTATGCTTATAAAACATCTCTGAAAAGTCATTACTGTTAAAACAGTGTGACTTGTTAATGTTCTTATTTTGAAAGGTAAGTAAAAGACGGGCACCATAGTAGTTAAAGATGATATATCTAAAAGAAAAAATTAAAAACGGTTGTTAATTTTGACCAGTCAGGTGTGGACTAACAAAATCAAGATGAACAAGTGGCATAAGCTTTTCTCAAGGACCACATCTGATTGAACAAAATTAAGTTTGCTGTTTGAATTCTTCTCTCTCTCTCTCTCTCTCTCTCTCTCTCTCTCTCTCTCTCTCTCTCTCTCTCTCTCTCTCTCTGTCTACTTTAACATCACTAGTTTACTTTTCTTGCATCGAACTTTAACTCAGTTTTCAGTTTCACATCCTTGCTGCTGTAACCCAGGGCATCAGAAGCCCTTAGACATAATAACGTCGTGCAGATTATGTTGGCTGGTAAAGGAGCGCATCAGGTTACATTTCAAAATAAGAGCATCTAGATAAGTCACACTGCTTTAATAACCATCAGCAGTGATTTTTCAGAGATGTTTGTAAGCATAAGGAAGACTAAATGTTGATACCCTGACATTACATTAAAAATAAAATCTGTTTTGGTTACTGAAATAATGTGAAACTGTCATAAAAAGTTCAAAACAAAAACTACAGACAAAAAAATTATTAAAAAAATTATGTTACTTATTCTGGCCTGGAGAAAATGACAATGACTTCTTGTTTTTTTAAAGCAGTCCCTGCAGATGGGCCATTTCTGTATGTTTCTGGAACAAGTCTGCTACCAATGACTAGCCGCATATCCATTAAACATAAAATTGCGCAAATAGGATTTATTAAAATAAATTAATGGAATCATACCAGTTTTGAAAAAAAACATTTTTATACAAAGGTTATTTGCCTTTGGATGAGGCAGCTTTTTTCAGCTGTACCGAAATGTGTTTATTTACCAAAACTGCAATGGAAACAATTTTTTGCGTCACGAGTCATGTGACGGACAACCGGATTTTACTACTGACAGAAAAGATGAAGAAGATGACGGGAAGTGTTTGGAGGGAGATGGCATGGCTTAGTTCTTAATGACTTATCAGGTGAACAAACTTATTTATCTGTGATTTTAATCGCATTTCTGATTTAATGGACACACCACAATTACAAAATCTGGTTTTCTCGACGTTGGCAGAGTATCAGCAAAGTTTTGCGCACATTTGTCATGGAAACTTAGTTGGCGTTCCCTTAGGTCCCTCTAACATACCCCCTGATTCCCTCCTTATAGTAAATGCCCTCACCCTGACTGACATTGTTTTATTGAACCGGTTTTCCTCTCTGTCGCTGGAGGGCATCATGCATTTATCTTCTATTTTTATTTTTTTTTACGACCCATTCTGAATTTTATAACCTTTTAAAGAGCGGTTTCTTCCCCTCACCCTGGCTTCCTGCCCGCTCGGCGCTCGCTCTGTTCGTCTTCACACTCAAAAGATTTGCTCATTGAAGGACACATAAAGGAGTGGAACATCTGCTGCAGAACTGGGCTTTCGTGGCTCGTCGCTGAATTGCGAGCGTCCTCGTCGGCGTTGCTGCTCGCTCAAACGTCGCATCAATCAGTAATTTGGAGGCGCGCAGGAAGCATAATGGAAAAGATCATTAGCGGCTATAGGAGACTGGGATCTGGGTGATGCGTTCTCTAAACTGATGAACTGTTTGTGATGCTGAAGCGCGGCTCCTCATGCAGATGAGCTGAGATGCCTCCCTCTTCCACGGCGCAGGGGGCTGGAGGGAATAGATCTCACACACGGCTCAAGTGCTCCACCTGTGGACCAATCAAAACCCAGGCCTGCTCTGGCACGTCACACAGATCAGGCCGATCAGTTTCTGTCGTTTTGTCTCGGAAGGCCTCGGTCTTTCTCCGGCGTGCCGCCTCAACAGACACAGAGACGCTCACAATCCAGCGTGGGGGCTAATCAGTTAGCTTTGTAATCATAATTTGTGGTTAGTGAGCCTCATTGATTGTGTCATGTCCCCAAGTTCATCAGCTAAATAGACGAGGTGATTATATATTCTGCTGTTTCTGTGTCGAGCGCTAGTCATTAGTTTCAGTGTGTGTGTCACTCTGAGAGACAGGAAGAAACACACACACGTACACACATAGAGAGAGAATAGGAGGTGCAGACATACAAGCTGCTTCTTCAAGCAGAATATCATGGATCAAATTCAAATCCAAGACAGAAAGAAAAATATTTGAGTCATTTTGTTGCAGTTATACAGAAAAGATAAAACAAAAACGATCCACTCTTGACTTCACTCTTTGTTCTCTTCTCTGGGCATGGACTTGCTGCTGAAGCTCTCCTCTTAACCCCCATCATCTTCATTTATTTTTTATTTTTTTGGAGCAGCCATCAGCTGCTCCTCTGTTTCCGAGGTGGAAACGGTTTTGGTTTCAGAGCCCCCCGTTTTGTTCCCCGCCGCAGACATGCTGATTTGCCTGAACCGGCGAACTTCAGATCAGAGACGCAGTCAGAGACGGCAGCTCCGCTCCAACGCTGCACAGCAGCTGTGCTAACTGTCATGGCTCCTTATGAGCTGACTGTGACTTGAGGCGCTGCACTGCGAGCGCACCAATGCCACTTAAAAAGTCTCTGATTGTGAAGCTTGTCGAAAAACCCTTTCTCACTGTGACACACTTTGAAGCAGTATGTAGCTTTTTACAAAAATGTGTTTGTTTCCACATTTGTTAAAACTGTCACCATGACAGCATAGCATGAGACGGATAACAAAAAATAAGTAAAATCGAGATCCTCCACCTCCGTCTGTAGAAAAGCATCAAAATCAACCAGTCAGGGCCAGAAGGAGGGTCTTAGTGCTGTTAATCAACTCGTGCACTAAATATTTTAATGGTGGAGAAACAACTTACCGTTTCAGGAACGTTGTTCATCCGCCATCATCAGTAGCCATACTAATTAGCATTAGCATTTGTGGCAGGCTATGTTGTAGTGAACATGTTGTATAGTTAACAGGAAGAGCAATGGGACTTTAAAAAAACAGCAAAAGAATTGGGACTGCTTCAAAACTTAATCTTTCTGCAGGACAGCTGTCAACATACATCCTGAGTGAAGTGGATCAAAGCATATTCATATTTTAGAATGGCCTGTCTCTGTTCAGTTCAGTTTGGCACTTTATTGCCTCACGTGAGGGAGACTTAGTGCCAAAACAGTCAAAGCATAACCTACGCATCGCCACAATATCACTTTTAATGACAGAACTAAAAACCATAGGAGATTCTAAAATGTTCCAAGATGTGCCAATCTTGGTCAAAATAGGTTTAGAACTTTAATGGCGCATGAGGGAAAATTTACCAAAGATTTATAGAGGACGGTCTTTTGGGTGGGATGGTTTTGGCCTTTTCTGTTGAACACCAGTTAGTTTACTTGCTATTTTAACAAGAAGTCAAAGTCCAGACCTAAATTCTATTGCAGGTCTTGAAAATTGCTATTGTCCATTGAGTCTGACTGAGCTTCAGACTGTTTGGCAAAGAATGATCAATCTCAGCGTGTAAAGCTGGTAGAGGCCTGCACCGAAAGATTAGCAGCTAGAAATGTAGCTCAAAATGGTTCTGCAAACTATAAAGGCACAAGAGAGACAAATAACACAAATACAAGTTGCACTTATGGAGCTAAATTGGGGCCATAAAATTTGCTCAAAATAAAAAAACAGATATTTGAAACAGGAAAATCAACCTGAATCTGAAAAGTTGATAATATTTTTTTTTTCAATTTCACATCCTTTTTCAGGTTCAATTTGTTTTTCACTTTAAATTTTTTAAAACAATTTTCGGTTTTAATCTTAAAACTTTTTTTCAGTGTCAAATGTTCTTTTTTTCTGGTTTCAATGTTCTTTAATTTTTAACAAACTTTATAGCTGCAATTTAGCTCCTTACTTTTCAGAGATTTCTTTTTTTAATCCCTCATTTTCCTTCTGATTCACATGTATGTTTTACTAAAGCACATTGAAGACTGAAAACATTGAAAACATGAAGTTCATCAGGCTCCTAAAACAAATTTGGAACCAAAAAAATTCATCTATTCTTACTTTGATAGTCTGACCCATAAATCCAGATTAACTGAAAATCTCATTCAGATAATTTCTGCCCTACAAAAACAAGCAAATCTTTTTGTTTGTTTGTTTGTCTATCTCGTGTTTTTTCCCGACAGCTTTGCCCAGACAGAGGATCCAACTGGCTTTCGATAAGAACTACTATATCGAGCCATCATTCCAATGTCGCTTCGACCACATCGAGATCCGCGACGGGCCGTTCGGCTTCTCCCCGATCATCGACCGCTTCTGCGGAGGGAAGAACCCGGGCCTCGTTACCTCCACCGGCCGCTTCATGTGGATCAAGTTCACCAGCGATGAGGAGCTGGAGGGCCTCGGCTTCCGCATTCAGTACACCTTCGTTGCCGGTGAGCGGTGAACTCCACAAACCTCTGGGGGGTTTTTTCTTCCATATCGAAGGTGCTCAGATGTACGAGGAGCGATGTCGGATTAAAAATAATAAGCCTCACAGGGTTTTCTGTTTTATCTGTTTAAAAAGCATACCAATATCTAATTGACTTTTTCTCACCATTTATAAACTCTACTTCTATAATCTTAGTGTCTAAATTAAGCTAACGCCTGTGAGGCTCCATAAGAAGTGTAATTAGTGGAGCAGCTGCTGTAGTTTCAGAGAAAATGAGGTTTGAGGTTTTTTGTCTTTCACAGAATATTTTTGCACTTGGATCGTTTCTAAATCTTTTAAAAATGTCAACAATAAGGATGTAAACTTTTGGAAACCATGGATCTACCTATACCTGTTCAGAAGAGTAAATGTAAACTGGTTTTAGTTAAAAAAAATACTTGAGAGCAATATAGCAATAAGAAATTATGTTTGACTCCAATTGAAGTGTATTGTTTGGAAATCCAGTATTAAAAAAAATACATAAACTTTAGGAAAATTTTACTCCACAAAAAAAGTTTAAAACCACCCAAATATGTACTTTTTCTGGCACTACCAGAGCTCCATACTATGTCATTTTGATGAAGATTTCTGGTCCCTGATGTCCACAGTCTCTGAGCATAAACCCAAAAGCTCAAGTGCTTTTTATCAGCTTCGAGCCAAGACGCTGACGTTTCCATGGATACCAGATATGTTTCACTGAGGGCCGATGCAGTGATGAGTGTATGGAAAGAAGTTAAATCTGCGTGGGGCTTTACAGGTTTTTAACCCTCACCGCCAAGAGCCTGAAGCATGCAGCAGATCATATTTTGATGTTACTGAGATCATGTTCAATCATCCACTGCTTCTCTTTCATCCTTCAAACATTATAAATATCCTTTTTTTGTGGGGAGAGGGGGGTTTCTTGTGTTCCATCTCAATTCAAAAGTCTTTAAATCTAAATCCACTGCGCTCCCATCAGACAGGAGATAAGGAATCCTCTCTGTGCTTTATCTAGGCCGATTCATTGGGACCGTATCATGACTCCTCTGCTTACCTGTCCACACGTTGAGAGTAATGTGACTCCCAATTTATTTGATCATTTCAGACCCAGACTTCCATCTGCACGTGGGCGGACTGCTGAATCCCATCCCAGGTACGACCCCGGCTCTGTCCCGTCCGAACGCGACGCGCCAGTAATTGTGTATGAAGTCGAAGGATGTTCGTATGCATACTTACTAGCCTGCAAAAGGATGCAAACCTCTTCCTTCTGCCTCCCCGTCTTTGTTCCTCTCTCTTGATGTTGTCCTGTGTTATAATCTTCTGTTCGGGCTTCAGTTGAACCATAAATCTTTTCCACTCTTCTCTTTAACAAAACCCACCGTCTGTCAGGCTCCTCTTTGCAAACATCTTCTGTGGTTATGTTCTCGCTGCTCTTCCTCGTGTTTGCCTCAGTTTTTTTTAAAGGTGTTTTTTTTTTTTTTTTTTTTGGTCTTCTTTGTCTCATTGTGCAGACTGTCAGTTTGAGATCGGCGGCTGGGATGGGATTATTCGCTCCAGTCAGGTGGAGGAGGAGGAGCGGGTTAAGCCTGGTGATGCTCTGGACTGCATCTGGACCATCAGGGCCCCTCCCCAGTCTAAGGTCAGTAGACAGGAGCGTATTAGCCACGATGCCGGACCCACCCGGCCACCTTCAACTGGAAAAGAAAGGAGAAAAGCTGCCAGTGGGGGTCTGAGCTGTACCTCTGTGAGGACGAGTCACATTTAGTTTCGTTTTATCATCTTCAATCGTTCCACAGGAAGACTAGACTATATGGTTTATATACTGTAGCTTTACATTTCATATCTGAAATGTAAAGTTTTACATTTCATATCTGACTCTGGAAACACAGGATGGAAGAACATTTATTGTCTAAACTGAAGGCTGTATATGTCTGTCCATCCGTCCATCCTTCGTTCATTTGTTTGTTGCTTAGATATTCAAAGTTTGACCATACAAACTTAGCTGCCATAAACTCATGCATAACATTTTGAATTTGCACTTTAGAAATTGGCTTTAAAAAGAAAACTGAATTCTTTAAAAACTCTGTTCTGAAAATGTTTGGAATCTTCACTTAAAAGTCTGAAGTAGATCTGTGTAAGTGATGTTACTCTCAGCTATCTGACTCCATAGTTCCTGATGTAAAACGTCTGATGCACACCCGTGTTAGAAGGCTGAGTGTCAGTCCACACCCCAGACGAAGGCATTCATTCCCCTCTAATCGCTCTAAATGGCAAAAGCTAGCATGGCCTCTGAGATGGAGCTCATGAAAGCACCAGCATTCACAGAAGAGAGCCTCCAGACACACACAGGTTCTAAGGACGTAAATGTGAGCTGAAATGATGTAAAGGTTTACCACAAAGACCTCCGCTGTAATTAGTCTGAGGCTCTGAGTATAATTAACAAGAGAAAGAGCTTAAAATCTCTTAATTGTTACAGAGAGCGTCGCTGTGCCGTCCTCTGTACAGTAATTCTGTTCTCGAGTGATTCTCCTGGCTTTCAGCAGAGAACTTGAACCTTAGAGATGTTCTGTAGCTTAGCCTCAGTGTTAAGCTTGATTGCAACATACATGAACTGAAAAGTTAATCCATTCAGAAATGTGCTAAAATAAAACTTGAAAACTAGAAAATGCTATCTGCAGAGATCTGGTATAGAAAGTGAATAAATCAAAGAAATGATCATTTCATGTACAGATCAAATGTCATTATTAAATTAAGGTGAGTGACTACTCACAATTTGTTCATATGTTTAAATTGGAAAGTCGGGATTCTCCAAACAGGCCAAGGTTCATTTTCCAACATGGCTGCTGTGTTACTAAAATGCAGTGAAAGTTGGAGTTGAAAACTTTTTTAAGTATTTCTCCACCTGTTTGGTGTATAGAGAGCAGCAGCATTGCTCTTCTCCTTGTTTCTTTGCATTGCTAGTCAGCTAGCTTACAGAAGGTTAAACTGTAACGTCTTACCAGAAAGACTAATTAATCAGTTTATTTAGTATTGTAGAATTATTACAACAGTGAGAATTGAAAGATTATTTTAGCAACAGTAGTGCATGGCAGCATGGGAGAAGTATGTAGTTAGCTTGTATTGCTAATAGCAGTTAGCATGATAGTAGCAGATATTCCCACTATGGCTGCTCCTCATGTACAACAAAGAGAAAATTTCAGGTAAAACGTATTCATCAGCCTGTTTTTCAATGAACCAGTGGAAACCATTGCTACGCTAATGTCGCTAATAACATCTAGCACCAAAACAGCAAATTTAGCTGGTTTTCTCAACTTGTAGCTAAAACATTTTAGTTTAGATGTCTGAATAAAGTTGGCCACCTCACCTTCTTCAAGTCAAACTAAATTTGTGTCAAACTTTTTACAGGTTTGTGCAGGAACAATTTAACTTTGTGCTGCTATCATTTTTAAGATATTAATAAAAGTCTCTAGAGGTCATAAAAGGTCAACAAGTCGCTCACACATTTATGAAGTCAAACAGAGTTAGTGTCAGTCGACTGAGCTACCTTTGTACTGCTAATTATTTCTCCTGTGCAAACATAAAACAAACATTTAACACCCATTTAGTTTGATTTGAGTAATGTGGAGGAGCTGGTTGTACTTTTGACCTTTAAAAATTAATATCTCCAAAACAGAAGGAGCACTAATGAAAATTTCAGCAACCAAAGTGTCACCGCAAATCAGAAAAGTCCAACAAAAGTTCAAAAGAAGCTTTTTCTGTTCAAATTTGTAATTTCCCATCCCTCAGATCCCTTACATGCAGGTTGACTGAATGTGTGTGTCTCCATGTCACGGTGGAAGCAGAACTTAGCAATAAAAAAAACACCCTGGAGATTGAGAAGTGTATCTTTTTTTATGTGCCAGAAGTGAAAGCCCACTGACTTCTTCTGATATTTATGAGATGATATGAAGAATCTCATTGAAATTACAAACATAGTCAGGCCAGCCTTGATTCGCAGCAGCTCTGTTTCTTCCCTCACGGCTAAATGACTCATCCGAACTCCCGCGCTGCTCACTGGCCGCAAAATGAGCACAAATGAATGCACATCTTAAATAGTGTAAAACCCCAGATGTACCCAAATTACATAATGAAGTGTCACATAGTGTAAGTAATGTTCTACGCATATGAGCACATTTCGGCTCTTCTGACAGTCTGATGGACGTGTTGCGCCGGTCCGGCTCGTGCTTTTGGAATCAGCGGTGACGATGATCTGAATTTAGCAGAGGCTCTGGCTTTTCTTGCCAGATATTAGGCAGATGAAGCAGAAGGAACAGTGGAGCGCAGTCAGCTGCTGCAGGAAACAGGTGCTAAATGGGCTGGAGGTTTTGTCAGAGGGGTTGCTCTCCAATGCCAAACAAAATGGCAAGAGGTTTTTGAAATAAGAATTGGATGCACATGTTGGTAGTCAGAATATGGATAAACTCAAATCTACACTTCACATGCATTCCTACGAATAACTGGTTTCATGTAAGTAAGTTGCATTTTCACCACTTGTTTTGTACAGTCATTAACAAGCTTCTGGCAGAACTCTGGCTGGATATTTACTCACTTTTTCAACAGAACTGGTAGAGCTTGCTTAATCGTTAAGCCTAGTTTGCAAATAGTTTTTAGCCTTTTTTGTTGTTAGTAATTCTTAAACGTTTTTGTGTGTGTGTGTGTGTGTGTGTGGTGTGTGACCGTGTGTGTGTGTGTGTGTGTGTGTGTGTGTGTGTGTGTGTGTGTGTGTGTGTGTGTGTTAGGGACGTTTCTACCATCTGGTTGCAAGAAGAAAATTTCAGGATGTTCAGAATGAATGCAGGGTAAGCTATGTAGGGATAGGCTGAGTCTAAAAGGAACGGTCAGCCATGGCAGCAGTGGGTCAGCTTTGCTAGTTTTTGCTAATTCTGTGTTGCAGGATATCTAGGTTTTAGAAGATCCCGCTGTGCTGAAAATGGACCTATGAAATCGTAACATTTCTACCATTTTACAGAGAAAGATGGTTGAGTACATGGGTCTGCAACATGCTGCTCCAGAGCCACAAGTGGCTCTTTGGACCTCCCACATGGGCTCTTAATAATTTTGACTAAAAATGGAAACAAATCAGCTAATGTGTTTGATAAAATAGCAAACACATTATTTTAACAATTTTCTTGAACTGTTTTTTCATTTTTTAGTTAAAATACTTGCAATGTTTTCCCCAAAGAATGACACGAAAAGTCCTATTAATATGCATTTAGATCTGTTTTTTTTATTAGGTTGGAATCCGTGTGCTTTTTTACCAGCACAAAAAAGAAGTAGGCTACATCTTGTTTTTTCATCTGTATCTTTATTTTAAATCCTAAAGCTATAAATAAAATGGCGATTTTTTAAAATGTGACAACTAATTTTCCGTAGTAGATGTATCTAAAATTCTAAGTTCTTTTGTATTTTCCAGATTGTCTTAATGCCAACTCTCTGTGCGTCTAGATTTACCTGCGCTTCATGGATTACCAGATGGAACACTCAAACGAGTGCAAGAAGAACTTTGTGGCCGTGTATGACGGCAGCAGCGCCATCGAGAATCTCAAGGCCAAGTTCTGCAGCACCGTGGCCAACGACCTGATGCTGGACAATGGCGTGGGAGTCATACGGATGTGGGCCGACGAGAAGAGCAGGCTGAGCCGCTTCCGCATGCTGTTCACCTCCTACATCGACCGTAAGAGAACATGATCTGGTGTGGTCTTCTACCACTCCTTTGGCATGTTTTAAAATAGCTCTGTTTACACTGACCAAATAATTGCACAATTTGATATTTTGAAAATAAATTCACTTAATGGCCACACCAATTGTGAAAAATTAACATTTTTGGTGCTAGATGTTTTTTTTTTTTTTGTTTTTTTGCTGTATCAAAATTGGTTTATTTGGCAAACCTGCAATGCAACACGTTTTTTGCATCACGCGAGTCACATGATCAACAATTGGATGTTGCTGCTGGTTCAAACCAGGAAGAAGAAAACAACAGGAAGTAGTTGACTTGTTTTGTTAATGACTTAGTGCATGAACAAACTTATCCATGTGTGATTTTAATTGAGTTTTTTATTTAACGGACACAATGCAATTGTGAAATTGTGTTTTTGACATGAGCAGAATATAAACTTGTTAAATCACAAACATGAAAGTATTTTTGTAAATATTTTTTGTGGTAGAGTAACAGTTAGTTGCACAATTGTGATTATATAAGCAGAGGTTAGAGTAGCTAACAGTTGTATTCAAGTAAGAATATTTTACTTGACATAACATATTTTTGCTCAATTTAAAGTAAAACGTAGCCATTTGAGAAATGACTCCAGTAAGAGTAAAAATGTTTTTGGTATAAAGGCAACTCAAGTACTGAGTAACTGATCAATCAATCATTTAATATTTGAAAATGACATCATCAGATGAACCAAAAACTAGAGTTTGAGGAAATTTTGTGTTTTAAAAATCAAACTGAAAATAATTCATATAAATAAAAATATTTACAAAATAACAGTCAGGAAAAAGAATCATTTTTACAAATAAATTTTTCCGTATAAAAATTTAGTAAAAAGCTGCTAGTGAATTTTTGGTTAAAACAAAATTGTTCTTCATTCAGTAAAGTTACTCACAGTGAGTAGAGTATCCAGGAACTTTACTCAAGTAAGAATAGCGACACTTCATAATGAAATTTCTCAAAAGTAAAAACTACAACATAGTAAGAATAAAGAAAAAAATTCAAGAAGTTACTGAAGTAAATGTAATTAAGTAAATGTAAGTAGTTCGAAGCCAACTCCGGGTGTAAGAAAAAGAACACATCAAGATTTAAAAAAGATTCACCTACATGCTAAGCACTGATCACAGAATGACCCCAGTTACAGCTGGTAGTGGCAGCACCATGCTGTGGGGAGGCTTTTCTTCACCAGGAACATGGAGGTGGAACACAGTGGAAATACACAAACAGCACAGACAGACCCTAAAATACTTGTTGGTCTGGAAAATTTTGACACACTTTCCAGATTTTCTATTATTATGGGGTTTCACTTCCCAGTCATGTCACACTTTGTCTGACCACATAAAATCCTTTGAAATTAAACTGTAATTTGCAGTCATAACATGACATAAATAAAGCAAATTGTTCTGTCATGTCATGACCTCAAACATGACCTCAAATGATTGTCTAATTAAATCTAAATTTCCATTGTTTTCAAAAGAAATGTGCCTCTGCCGTTATTTATTTGCAACACACCAGCTGCCTCGCTATCTTCCCACAGAGAGAAACAGACATTTATTCAGCTCGTCTCTTATGCTTTCTGTTTGCATAAGCAGTCATCAGCAGAGACTTGAAGTGCCGTTTCAGCGAAGAAAGCTAATTAATACGTGCCATGTTTAGAACGCAGATAGGAGAAAACCAATTATTTACCTCAGCGTTTCTTAAATAACCGAATGTTATCTTCACATGCCCGTCACGGCATCACACTGAGCTCATTACAGGTCACTTTCGCCAGGGAAATAGGAATTATTTGATTTATTTCAGTGAAAGGAAGAGCTTAGAGGGGTTAATAGAAATCACGCATCAAGCCTCATCACTCTTAAAAAGACGAAGAGACTTTAAACAAATGCTGTCAGAGGTGACACAAAGTAGGAGAAATTGCCGCGCGGAGAAACCGGTTCCTGTTAACGCCGTAATATTTCCATTAACTGCCTGAACGGGCTGAGATATTAATTGCCACATTCTCCAGCACACATCCCCCCTGAATGCTAATGTTGTTTTCATCAGCAAAAGCCCCTCACCGTTGCAGGCAGAAGCTAATAGCTTCCAAATTCAGCACCCATATATTTTATTTTTTTATTACTCTGCGAGTCCTTAAAACCGCTTGCGTCCTCATTAATTCCGGTCACGCAGCTGATCTCCGGGAAAGTGGGAACGCTGGCTGAGTGACTCCCAAACTTTATTTGGTTAGTCAGCGGCTGGATCAAAGTTCGGTCGCAGGTCAGAGGAAACGATTAATCTTTGCCACTTGATGTGTTTTTCTCTTCGCACTTCGTCACCTTCGATGTGCCGCTACAAGATGTCAGCCCGACTCTTTATTAGACGTACACGAAGCTACGCTAGAGTAGCTACGCCTCGTGGAGTTGGTAGCTTTGTGGTTAAAAAAAAAAAAAAAGGTTGAAGCGCTGCAGACGCCTATGAGAGATTAGTATTAGGTTTAACGGGAGATTTCGGCACACATGATTCTCATAGGCGACCTCATCTACACGTCCTCTTATCAAAGCTGTTTGACCTGGAGCCACAAACCGCGCCGATATGAATACGGAACTGTGGGGCTTCGGTTCAGAGGGACACAAGAAAGTCATGCAGTGTATTTGGCTGAATCAATTAACTAACTACGATTAATGATGATTAATTGATTATTGACATAATCGTCAGCTACTTTTGTAATCGAATAATCAGTAACTGAAGCATACAGACTATAAATCATGCTAAAAATATACACTGCTCACAAAATTAAAGGGAAGACTAAAATAATACTGTTGAAATGTATTCACCATTTTTATCTGTTTATTTTATGTAAATTCCAGGTGGAAAGGGCTTCATGTTTACCATGTCATTGATTACCATGTCATTGATGGTAAACATGAATTTACATAAATTTACATTTATGGAATTTACATAAAATAAACAGATAAAAATGGTGAATACATTTCAACAGTATTATTTTAGTGTTCCCTTTAATTTTGTGAGCAGTGTATTTAAATACATTTTGAATTAAGTTGAAATTATGTTAAAAAAAACACATTATGCAACTCTGTCTATCCAAATATGAAAAAGAAATCAACAAATTAGCCCTACACTGTATTGATGCCAAGTCAATTGACTTAGCATTTTAGCTAAGTGTTTTTTAGCTGCAGATACATCCTCTACAAATGATTGATGAAATGCTAATCCTTTAGGTAAACAATGAATCACATATGGAGTCACTTCATGTCATTTGTTAAGTCATAAGATAAAGAGCTCACTGTGTGATTTTATTTTGGGGCAGCACCACTTTTTTTTTTACAATAGGTCTATGTTGTATGTTTGAAAGATTCAATAAAAATGTATTGATAAATCAGTCCAGATTTCTTTAATCTTGGCAGATTGATGATCGGCCGATACCTAAAAGTGAAACCAATCTTATCTATCGATCTTTTCTACCTCGGTCTGAAAATCTGTCCTCTTTTGCTCTGCTGTGAGAACAGTTTAACAGGTCATGTTTGCACATTTGCAGTGAACAATAGTCATCTCACACTTGTCAACTCAGTGACTCTCTTGCTATATTTAGCGACATTTCAGACAAAAATAATCTGTATTGTCCAAAGTCTGAATTGGCAGACTTCTTCTCCTTAAAGATCGTGATCTGCTATCACCAAGAAAAGTGTGATCCCTAAAATTTAAATAACAAAAGTATTAAATCAATGTTCCATTCATTTTTCCAGAACCTTCTAACACACACAGACATATAAATGGTTGCAAAGTAAATGTTCCTGCTTCAAGACTGTTTTTATCTCAGTACTGACCACGTCTGGCCTTCAGCGTCCTCCAGCTCTTCCCACAGTGCCCTGGCCAGTTCCTGCTGCCAATCACCTGCGTCCCTGCTGTCCCAGCATTCAGTCTCAAACGGCGGCTCTAATGAGGTCCTTCTCTCTGCACCCGGTGGACCAGCAGCACCTCATCATGTTGCATTTCCACCGGCTCTGCCTTTCTTTTTATCTTTTCCTCTGAAATTGCCACAAGTCCCCCTGCTATCCTCCGCTCCCTCTCTTCACGGGTGCAGTTCAGTGGAGCTGCCATTCGCTCCCCTCGTCCATCCCCTGATGTCCCTTCACGGGGAAATGATGATGTATTGTTTCATGTGCGCCGTCTCCATTAGGCCTGCAGCATTTCTACAAATAACATAACGTGTCGTTCATTACAGGCCCCAGGAGATTTTCTGCTGCTAGAGTATTCTTTTGTTAGTGTTAATGTTGTTTTATTATCCCTCTTCCCAAAATATCTCCTGGTCCTTTTCACACTCCAGTCATCTTTTATTCAGATTTATTCAGCTAAATTTCATTTCCTCTGTTCGTCTCTTGCCTGCAGCTCCCTGTACGGCCAATACGTTCTTCTGCCACAGCAACATGTGCATCAACAACACCCTGGTGTGCAACGGGATCCAGAACTGTGTCTATCCGTGGGATGAAAACCACTGCAAAGGTGACCATTCAGACGGGCTTTCTATGGCGGCGTATTAGGGGCGTTGTAGAAAGCAAAGAGAAGTATTAAATTTTAGCTAAAAACACTGAAACGTCCACATTTTTTCTAGAAAATAGCTGAGATTAAACTCAAAATTTGTGTTGTTTCCAGAAAATTTATGTTGCTTTGAACTCTGAAATTTTAAAGAATTTTTTTCTCAAAAATTTCTGAGATTGAACTAAAAATTTCTCTGTTTTTTTTCCTAGTAAATTTGATGCTTTGCACTCAGAAGTTTAATTTTTTTTCTACAGAATTTCCAAAATTAATCTAAACATTTCTTAGTTTTTTCAAGCAGAGTTCAACGCTTTGAACTCTGAACTTTCCAAGTCTTTTCTAGAATATTTCTGAGATTAATATGTAAATGTCTAATTTTCTCTCCTAGCTAATTTTCTATGTTTGGAACACAGAAATTCCAAAGTTTTTTCTAGACATTTGGAAAACGTTTGAGCTCAACCTCCATTTTTTTTTTTTTTTTTAGTTTTTTTCTTGCAAATTTTACACTTTTTGAACACAGAAATTTCTAAAAATAAACTGGTTGAGTTTGAGATTAATCTAAAAAAATTTTCCTCCTTTTGTTTTTTTGTTTGTTTTTGGGGGGTTTTGTCTATGTGCGGTGGCCCTAATACGACATTGTAGTTTTCATACTTGTGCTTGGTTTTGATTTACTTACCAGAATTTTATAACTACAGAGCTGGTAAAAGTATTTGCCCTCTTACAGATTTATTCTGTATTTTTAAATTCTTGCCCTGAATACATTTTAGCATAAGACAAAGACCACCTGAGTACATGTACATCCTATGTTAAAAAACAATCCTGCTACCTTCATAAATCATGAATTATTTGTCATTTGCACTTTTTCCTTGGAAAGCCAATGATTAAAATTCCTCCACGGTGATATGAAAGATTAGATTTAAGGCAAACATACATATTTTACATATATTTCTCTGATATTAAATCATTTAAAACATTAAAGTATAACAAAACACAAAACAAAAGCCTGGAAGGAGAAAGATAACTGCATGGTTCTGTACTTGCATTTCTTTTTCCCCTTATCTTGTTTGTTCTGTCATCCTCTTGCAGAGAAACGTTCCAAGGGGCTTTTTCATCAGATTACCAAGACCCACGGCACTGTTATCGGAGTTTCCTCAGGCATAGTTCTTGTTCTTCTTATTATCTCCATTTTGGTCCAAATGAAGCAGCCCAGAAAAAAGGTGAGTCACTCTTTTGTTTGATCCTAAGGAATAGTTCTGAAGGTTACACACGCAAATGGAAATGTTTTAAGGGTCTTAGACCAGCCAAAGATGGAGTGTTGTTGTATTTGACAGCAGATAAATCCTTCATTCAAGGCGAACTTCTTTGTGATTGCAAGGTTTACTGTTTTCCTTCCTTCTTAAAGGGATAGTTCAGGCTTTATGAAGCAAGGCTCATGACGCTATTATTAGTAATAGGCCTCTTGGCTGTTGTAGAAAGATGTTATATTGTTTTGATCCTCAGGGACGTGATACAAAGTTTCAGCGAATCAAAACAGTTTAACCTGAAGTTGCTAATGAATATTTAGCATCTATGTGTTTTTGAAAGCCGTCTTCATAAACTGACAAATTTCTTGTTTAAATGAAAATAAGAAGGTATAAAACTCATCTGGTTATAATGAGAAACTTTGTTGTTTTGCATCTCATTTGCAAGGGTTTTCTCATTTTAATCAAAAACGTTCTCAATATAGCAAGATATAAGACTCATTATATCAAGAAACTGTTGTTTTAATGTGTTTCATATCTTGTTATAAGAAGATGCAAAGGTTTTGTGTTATATTGAGAAACTTTGTAGTTACAACATAGATACCACTCCTGGATTTATTTAGAACCTCTGGCAGTTAAACGCCTCCGCCCTTTCCTGCATTCTGACTTGCAAGGAATTAAAGTAATGTTTTTAACGCCTTTTAAGGTATCTAAACAGTTCCGTATCCAAAACTGTAACGGTCTGGGTGGTCTTTTCAAGGTGGTGGCTCGGCGACCTGGTGTCTTCAACAAGGCTGGATTCCAGGAGGTCTTCGACCCGCCCCACTATGAGCTCTTCTCTCTCCGCGACAAGGAGATGTCCTCAGACCTTGGCGATCTTTCTGAGGAGTTGGACAGCTTCCACAAGGTGCGTCGCTCCTCCACAATGTCACGCTGTGTCCACGAACACCACTGTGGCTCCCAGGGCTCCGTAGCCACTGGCGGCGGCGGAGGAGGTGGTGGCAGCATGAAGCACAGCAGAACTACGCTGAGCTCCATGGAACTGTCCTACCACAACGATTTCTCCAAGCCCCCTCCCATGAAGACCTTCAACTCCACGTCCACCTACAAGAAGAGCTGCTATGGCTACAAGCAGCACTCACAGACTCATGACTGCGACCAGCAGGTCATTGAGGACCGTGTCACCGAGGAGATTCCGTGTGAGATTTACGGCCGTGGCGCAGTGGGACTGGTCGGAGGAGCGTCCGTCGGAGGAGCGATGGGTGGAGCAATGGGAGGAGCAATGGGTGGGGCGATGGGAGGAGCAATGGGAGGAGTAATGGGAGGGGCGATGGGAGGAGCAATGGGAGGAGTAATGGGAGGGGCGATGGGAGGAGCGATGGGAGGAGGCGGCCCGTCGGGAATTGCCGGAGGAGGGATTACAGGCGGAGTGTCTATGGCTGGCGGGATGGGCATGGTAAGCGGAGTGAGCATGGCCGGGCCCAGTGGGATAGCAGGAGGCATTGGCGCCGGGATGGCAGGCGCCTGCGGAACCCTCAGTGTTCGGGGGACCAGCGCTCGCAACAGTACCACCATGGTTGACCCACAGCAACGCTCCATATCTATGGACTTCTAGATCCCGAAGCCTAAACGGGAAACACGAATCTTGCATTTCCTTTATGGAATAAAAAATTACAGAAGGACAAAAGCCCCACATAAACTGACCAATCCCTGCTTCCTCCCACGCCTCTCGTCTACAGGTAACTTTTTGTTGTTTTGTTTTTGTTTTTTTGAGTTAATACACAAGGACCTCTCTAATTCACATGGAGCCTTTGGAAGAATGGAAGATATTAGAGCAACATAATGGACCAAACTACTAATTTTTTTATACTGATGGGCCTCAAGTGAAGACAACATAAAGACATTCTGCCTCTTCACTTGTCTTTCACTCACTTAATCTCTACTTCCACCTGAAACTTGTTGGAAAATGTCCTCGCATGCAGAGCCAGACTTTTCTCCACTGGGTTTCTTGATGACTTCGAAGGGATAGAAGGGGACTGTGAGACATGCTTTAGGCAGACTGTTGCATTTATTCACCTGCCAGGCACAAATATATATGATCTATAGTGCATCTTCTAATAAGTTATATCCTTTTGATTTGTCTTTTTGGTCAATGTACTGTACTGTTGAAACCAGAATATATCCAGCCTCATGGTGTTGCTTGGCTTTTTACTCTTTTGTTTGTTAAAATTGTTGCTGCGCTGATTTCATAGAGGTGGATTATCAGTGGCGCAAATCTGATCAATGAAATAAAACGATTGCAATGTTATATCAATATAATAATGATGTAGTTTCCATGGTTACCTCACAGGGGATACCCATCTCTCTCCTCAGGGTGAGCACATGAAGAGACTGTCCTGTTTGGGTATGAAATGTAGAGATTATTTGGGGTGTGTGAAGTTCGTGAACAATAGTTTATGGAACATGAAGCTCTTAGCTGGGAGAATCCGAGTCAAAATAAGCAACAATCCTGAACCCTGCATTTCTAATGGGGGGGGAAATATATATTTTTTCTCTCTTTCTCCACGAACCGAGTGTGTAAAAAACAAGCACAAGCCTTCTCCCTGAGTGACACATGTAGCCTGTATTAGACTCATTTATGTTTTTTAACCACTGGTTGTATAATTTCATTCTGTTGAATTAAACGAGAGATTACTCACATCCTGAGCGGAGTCTCTCTTCTTTCTCTTCTCCTTCTGTAAACAAGAAACATAAAGACGACACGCGGCCCACGCGATGGAAATGTCTCGTCAAGGTAAGATACACACTGTGACAAACAAAAACCAGCCTACGCCAAGTGTTCTCCCGCTTTGCTGCGGTGGATATTAACATACCAAGGTGCTCCTGGGATAATTTATTCGCGAAATTGTTTGAACCTGGTTGAATGCGCAGGATTCAAGGCTGACGAATTCCAAGTTCCACTCATGAACAAAATAAATTGAGATAGCGCACATCCTCCCGACTGTCACACGTTTGAATGAATCCTCGCAGCATTTCTCCACTTTTGTCTCTCTTCCATGCTCACATTCGCCTCACCCCTTCCCCGTGCTGTCAAGACGCATTTGTCCCGGCCGAACCTCGGGGCGTCGTTTTTTAAAAAAGAAAAGAGAAAAAAGAAAAAACGTGACCTTCAAATATGGCCACTGAGTGTTTGACCCTGATTATGTGGTCTTCTGCCTCTCAGAAGTTTCTGAGTTTTTTATCATAACTGTCATTATATCCATGATTGGTGGATGTTGGTGAGCAGCAGCAGTTTTAAAGTGCCAATAATAATTTAGAGTAAACACATGAACATCTCTAACACGATAAGACGGGGCTACTTTCTTCACTTCTAGTTGTACGAGTTGTGTTGTCAGTTCAGTTGTCTGGTGAATCCATACTATAACATTAAATGATTTAAATGTGTTCAAGATTCTTGCGTGTTTTTTACATTCTCAAAGGATTTCTGGACCAGAAATCCCCCCCTCCCCACACACACACTGCATCAAATCCAGACTGTGATGGTACGACAGCACCACCAGGAGGCAGACTGCTGCTCATCTCTGGATAAAAGCTTTCAACAGCTTAAACTCCCATCAAGTGGACAGGAAGTAGTTTTCTAAAACAGTATCTCCACTAAAAGATTGGACAGAATTTGATTTGATTTAGGTAACCTACCTTGCACTTACAAAACCTATTTAAAATAGGTTTACTTCATCTTGTCAAAACTCATATTCTTTAGCAAAATGGATTATGTAAGCTGCCCTGTTCTTTGGTGGTAAATACGTGTCTGGTATGCTTTAATGTTTTAATTCATCCATCCACAGACGAATCTAGGAGGGAGACACATCAGTTTCCCCAATACCAATCCAGAAAAGATCTTTAGTTCCTTGGCAAATTCTGGGTCCACTCTAGTGTCTGGTCACAGGGGGATGTGTTTGGATTGGATGACCCTTCCAAGGGCAGCACCTACGGGAGTCATCCTGAACCACCTCAGCTGACTTGTTTCAAGGCGAAGGAGCAGCAGCTGGTAGACAAATCTCCTCACTCTGCCACAAACTCAGTGACCCTACAGGGAAGATCAGTTGTGATATGTAGGGTTGTGTTCTTTGGTGATGATCCATATATCACAACCCTTAATGAGGGCTGGATTGTAGTCAGACTGATAAATGAAGAGCATCACTCTTTGGTTTAGCTCTGTCTGCACCATGATAGACCAGAGCAGCACCTGCAGTGCAAATGAAGCCCCAATCTGTCTGTCTACCCTTTTGGTCAAGCCTACAATTACTAGTGAACAAGACATCAATACTAAACTACTCTGCCTAAAAGCAACTATTGATCCTAATGATAGTTGACCAGTACACTTTCTTGGAGTCAGGTTTTGTTGGGGTGGCTCATCACTCACTGTCAACAACCAGGTCTTGGCTCCTGAGGCTCAGTAGGTGTAGTGCGAGGGGTCTGGTAAGACACATTGAGGCATGCTGATTTTTGGCATGTTTTAAACATTGAGTTTTTCTGCTAGTAGCTCTTCCAGGCCATATTTGTTCATTCTCTTTCTAACATACAGTTATGAATTTTAACAATAAGGAAGCAAGTCTGTGGAATCTGAGATGAAGTCCAGTCTTTGTAATTTGTGCATAGTTTCACTGAGCATTCAAACTTGCTGAAATTTCCATATTGAATAAAAAAAAACAAGGAAGAATTTCTTTAATAAACATGTCTACCAATTTTAAATTGAAAGTACAGAGAAATTATTTGGTGATGCAAAAAAAATTCCCACGTTACAGATATTTACTGAGCGGAGTATTAGCCAAGTTTATTCAGGTTTTATTTGGTGTATAGCACCATTCCTGAATTTGAATCTCAGATGTGTTGGGTCTACCTGCGTACTAGTCTAACATGAATGATAGACTAATTTAAATCTGTAAATTTTCCTTAGTTGTGGATTTGCACAAGCATGGTTATTTTCCATTGACAACCTTATTTATATATATATATATATATATATATTATAAGTAAGTATATATATATATAATTTTGAAGTAATTCTACAGGCTGATTAAGTGTTCTGACATTTTTCTTCAATGTACTCTTTGTTTGTTAGTCAGCATGAACGGAGTTTTTCTCCACCCACCTTCTTTGGAGACTTTTAACACTCAAAAGTCAAATTTCTTGTGTGCACAAGCTTGGTGAAAAAAGGTGATTCTGAAAACAACAAAAAATACCGCATTTAGATATATAACTTTATGACTTGATTTTAGAAAAAAAAAGAGTTGAATTTATTTAATGAGTTGCTTATACAAGAAAAATCATATATGTCTATTTTTTCCCTTTTTTGCGTGGTTTCCAGGAATCTTACTTCAACACGTGGCTCAAAAGTTCCGCTGTCAAGCTGCATACTGGCCAGGAGGGGGCGACAGTGCGTACGGTGAGAATCTAACATCCCGGAAACTGAGGAAGAAGACGAGCAAAATATTTTCCACCGGCTCCTTCTCTTTGTCCATCCTCCTCCTTGTAGAAGCAACATCCCCAGCAACACCATGGCCAATGTTGCCGACACAAGACTCTACGACATTCTTGGAGTGTCTCCGTCCGCAACTGAAAATGAGCTCAAAAAGGTAATTTGGTAGAAAAAAAATATAAAAACCTGCAAAGAAACAGTTAGAATTGAGAGTTCTAGAAAAACGTCACGTTTCTCGAACCAGGAAATGATTTGCTAAGCTAATGCTAGCTGTGAGGTAGCTTAGCATGCTAAAGGTGCTAGCATTTTAAATGGCCTGAAAGTTCATGTGACGATGCCGTTGTAACCTTTTATTATTACAGATTCTTTACATTCCGGAGAGATCAGTCACAGTGTAGCCACTTCCAGGCAGTTTATTTTGTATTCATTAGAAATTTTACACATTAAATCCAAAACGATAATATCTGAAGTTTAGTGTTGTACTGTTGTAACTGTTGACCTCAAGTTAGCTTTAGCTTAAATCTCGGTGGCGTTTTACTTAGCGTCGTTTGTCAGAGGACTGTAATGAACACCTTATTTTATTTTATCTTATGTTAAACTATTTAACTCTGCACTGACATAGATTCAATTGATATTGGGTATATTATAATAAAAAAAAACCTTGGTGTTTAGTTCCGATTAGCTTCGGTGCTAGTTTTTGGGCTAGCTAAAAGAACATCAGCTTATAACCTAATAATTGCGTTTCCTAATGAACTGACCCTCCCCTGAGTCCACTTTTTAGTGAATATTTAGGGACATTTGTTCTAATATCTTACGAGTCCCGATTCGATGCCGTCATTTCTCAAGTCACGCTGCTTTGCGTTTTCTGTATGGAAGCTAACTAGCATGGCTGTGACGAAGTCGTTTGTTTCCTGTTTTTGATAGCTAGCTATTCTCCATATAATGCCAAGTTTTTCAGTTACCTTGTTTAACATGACGTCCGAAGCTGTTTTTGTATGTATTTTTTTAATAAATAATCTGCTGCCCGCACAGTACTGCTGTGTTTTTGGGTGTTAGCAAGGGATGCTAATTAGCATATTCTGGTTTTCGCTAGCATTAAAGTTGTCAGACATTTTGAGGGTTCCGTTTTATACTAAACGTCGATTTGTATGTGTAGTTAAGTAAATAAAAGCCGAACAGCAGAATGCTGTGTCCCTAACTGCTCCAGAAATGGACAGTTAAGTGTCTGAGGTTATGGGGTCCGTTTGCCGGTTGGAACATGTTGGTTTCTTTACACAAGCACGTGTGATTGCGTAAACAATGACTAAGCCCCTTTCAGATGTTCCTCTCATGGGAAGGTCCAGGTTACACAGAAAAAAAATTACACACGCAATTTATCCTTCTGTCTTTCCAGGCATACCGGAAACTGGCAAAAGAATATCACCCTGACAAGAACCCAAACGCTGGTGACAAGGTAAACATTTGGTGATGGTCCTCCATTACTGTGGGGGACATAATGTACAGACAAAGAAAAACTGGGTCAAAAGATTGGATAATATTTGTCTCTCTTTTCACAAAGTGAAACTTGTTTATTCCATAGATTCATTACTTATGGAAAAAATGATTGAATCCTTTTTTTCTTGCATGTTTGATTATTGTGGCTCAGAGGCAACGGAAACCTCAAATAAAAATTATTACACTACATGAGCTCATTTAACAAAAACATAAATGTCAGATTTTTTAAAAGTTTATTGATTTCTGTGCACTAAATACATAGTTGAGGCGCCTTTTGCATAAATGATTGCAGCACTTCAGCGTGGCGGTTTGTCTGTTTTTGCTGCGGTGTAATAGAAGCTGAAGTTTCTCATTGGACCCTGGTCATCGTTTCTGGTTAAGAGGTGACTTTACACATGGTTTACATTTATAGTCCATGTGGCCAAAGCGACTTTATGGCTCTAGCTGCTCCGACTCCAACCTCAGGTCACTCCTTGTGAAACTCTCCAAACTCTTTCCAGGCTCAGAAAACCTTGAGTTTAATTCTTGCAGATGTTATTGTAGAACATTTGGAAATTTCCTGTCAAATTCACAATACTTCACATGAACTATTTTTTGTTGGTCTTTTACATAAAATCCCCAAAAATACTTAAGTTTTACTACATAAATACTTCAACTTCTCTTATAGGAAACACATAGATATTAGTGAAGCTCATTTAATAGAAAACAAATGTACCTTGAGTTAATGTTACATTTGCATTATGTGTATTTAACACAGCACCAACTATGAAGTCTTAAAAGGCAAACGTAAAAAAAAACCAAAAACATTAAATTAAGCAGTATTCATTTGTTTATTGTAGAAATTGTTTAATCCTAATTAAAGTTTTTTGGTCCTTTATCCGTGACATGTTACTTTATTTGCTGAAGGTTGTTGGCCTGTAAACTGGTGAAGACGGTCAGTCAGTGGTTGTGGAGGTCAGGAGAATAAAGAGACTCCTGACCTCACTATGTTCACATGCTGACCATACTATGTTGCCATTTTGCTCCCAACGACACTCTTTAACTTGTCTTTACTATCTGTTACTGGTGTATAAACCCCCTATATAAAATATATATACAAAATATGCTTCGCCTTGAGGGGGGGGAAATAAAGCCTGGTGACCCGCCAGGCTTAAAATACTTTGAGGGAAACTCAGCCAAACAGTCAATAAAGATCTGTGAAACGTGGCTGCAGCAGATGTTCTGTTTGATCTCGAGTTCTGTTGATTTATTCATTCATTCTGAATAAACCGTCAAAAATAACTTCCGTCTTTGATTTAAGCTGTTGTGGTAATAAAATCTGTCTGGACTTGATCCATCCGATGGAGCCGATTTATGGACACAGTGCTGATGTTTGCTTTTCTTCCACAGAACACAGGAAGCTATTTTAACTTCTGTTTGCCCTCATCATCCTTTAGATGATTTGACATAAACAAGAATTATTCCAATTTGCTCAGAGATGGTGGTTCTAGAGTAACTAGTGTCATTTTGATGATGTAGCCCAAACGTTAACCTCATCTAGGTAGCTTTCTGAATTCAGAAATGTTCTGCTTCCCACTGTTGGTCCTTTTATCTGTTATAGAGAATGTAGAGGTGCTGATCTCATTCTCTTCTGTTTTTAGTTACAGCCTCAGTCTCTCTCTTTGGATTCCATCAAATCTCTTGTTCTGTGCTGAAGTTCTCTTTTCTCTCTCTTCGTCTAGTTTAAAGAAATCAGCTTTGCCTACGATGTGCTCACTAACCCTGAGAAGAAGGAACTGTACGACCGGTACGGAGAGCAGGGGCTGCGGGAGGGAGGGGGGGGCGGCCCCGGGATGGACGACATCTTCTCCCACATCTTCGGCGGCGGACTCTTCGGCTTCATGGGCGGACAGGCGGGCCGTTCCAGAAACGGCGGTCGGAGGAGAGGCGAGGACATGGTCCATCCGCTCAAGTAGGTCACACGTCCCTCAGTGGTCCTTAAAGTCTATGGCCAGGTTGCTAAGTAGCTCTGTTTTCATTGACCATTTAATTTGATGTGTGGAAAAATAAATTAGCTTAATGGAAGCAGCAATTTAAAAAGAAAAACTTTTTATTGAGATCCAAAGTTTTGCCACTAAGATGAAGTGGTTTTTTTTCAGTCGAGTCAAAATTGGTTTATTTCGTAAAACTGCAATGGAAACACTTTTTTTGTGTCACATGATCAACAACTTGATGTTGCTGCTGGTACAAACCATGAAGACGACGACAAGAAGGAGTTGGAGGACGATGGCCTGACATGTTTTCAATGACTGAAGTGAACAAACTTGTTCAGTTGTGACTTTAATTTAGTTTAATATTTAATGGAAACACAGCAACTAAAATTGTATTTTATTGTTTTTGTTTTGTGACATTAGTGGAATATTGACTAAATGTTCCTCATTTGTCATGTACGCTCAGCTAGTGTCATGTTTTCATCAGGGTCTCTCTGGACGACCTTTACAACGGGAAAACAACAAAACTACAACTCAGCAAGAACGTCCTGTGTAGTTCCTGTAATGGGTAAGTTGGACATAATTTCCCCTCCGTTTGTCGTTTTCTGGTTGCCGTCTGCTGAGGGGTTGCCGTGTTTCTTCCTTCATCGACTCAGACAAGGAGGCAAGACGGGCGCAGTACAGAAATGCACGGCCTGCAGGGGGCGGGGCATGCGCATCATGATCAGACAGCTGGCTCCAGGCATGGTCCAACAGATGCAGTCTGTGTGTACCGATTGTAACGGAGAAGGTGAGGACCATGGCTCTGTGTGTGTGTGTGTGTGTGTGTTTCTGCGTTCCAGCGACCGTCTCAGTGCCGCCGTTACAGTTGGTTTCGCATGTTTGATCCGCTCCAGGTGAAGTCATCAATGAGAAAGACCGCTGTAAAAAATGTGAAGGCAAAAAAGTGGTGAAGGAGGTGAAGATCCTGGAGGTCCACGTAGACAAAGGCATGAGGCACGGGCAGAAGATCACCTTTGGAGGAGAAGCCGACCAGGCGCCGGGGGTGGAGCCTGGAGACATAGTTCTAGTCCTGCAGGAAAAGGACCACGAGGTAAAACCCTACACTTGTTCAAGTAATATTATTATTCTGTAGGATTTTTGTTTATCTTGTACTTCAAAGCATTTGTCTAAAAACTTGATCACATGGCCGATGCTCTGTGCACAAATAGTTAGTCTGCATCTGTCCTTCTAGACACTGAAGCTGATACACACAAAGGTTCATAAATGCATATAATTCATATAGATGCAGAAATGAGTTTCTAAGCTCTAGTTTTTGACTAGAGGTTAGAAACCAATGACAATATTTATTATAATATTCCAATAATTGTCCTTATTTTGTCGTTTCTGAGAAGTTTGGATCTGATGTGCCGATTTGGGCCAGTTGACCCGGAACATGTTGAAACGTTTCCTTCCTGATCAGAACTGGTCAGTGAGTTTCACATCATCTCCATCTTCTGTCTGTTTCAGACGTTTCGGCGAGAAGGAAACGACCTTTACATGACCCATAAGATCGGCCTGGTGGAGGCGCTGTGCGGCTTCCAGTTCATGCTGAAGCATTTAGACGGGAGACAGATTGTTGTCAAGTATCCTGCAGGAAAAGTCATTGAACCAGGTCAGATTTCTTCTTCTCTGGTTCTCTAGTTCTGTTTGAAATGTTTAGGACTAAATGTCGCTTCAAACTAAGCAGCTATAAGTGAAGACATGAGATGCATCATTGTGTAACAATAATAGTTTCAGAAGTCAAAATTTCTTTTCTCTTGAATTTCTGAGATTCATCTCAAAATTTCAGATATTTCTTTTATGGCAAATTTTCACCTTTTGAAATTTTGACATTAAATTTTTTTTCTGGAAAATGTCTGAGATGAATCTAAAATTTCTGAGTTCTTTGACAGCAGTTTCCTCTTTTAGTTTTGCCCCAACACCTCATCGAGTTAGTGGCCCTTCGGAGTAACAGCATGCATTTCCCAGGCGGCCGTGGCTAATATTAATATTAATATTAATATCGACCTGTTGTTTCCAGGCTCGGTCCGGGTGGTGCGGGGTGAGGGCATGCCACAGTACAGAAACCCGTTTGAGAAAGGAGACTTGTTCATCAAGTTTGATGTCCAGTTTCCTGAAAACAACTGGATCAGCCCAGAGAAGCTGGTGGTAAGACGAGTTCCTCTTATTAACATCATCTCTGCTGTCGTCTCATTTTCTCTTCCAGCTTCTTTATTCTCAACAGCTGAACAAAACTCACCCAAAAAATGGTTCTGATAGAAAATATTCATTTCTGATTTAGTTTATTTAAACCTTTCTGAGCCTCAATGATAGTTGTTACTGCCAACACAATAAACAAGCAAGGAATTGGAAATAACTGTGTAATAATAGCTGAATTATGACACTTAATAGTTCCTGTAACTGTCCTTTTAATAGATGTTGTTTTTAGACAAAAGGTGTCCTACTAAAAAACTACCACAAGGTGGCAGTAGAGCAAACAGTCCTGCTCTGCTCATGCAATCTCTCATAATTCACTGAGAATTTAGCAGTGCTTTGGTAAAAGAGAATATAAAGGATGCCTAAAATCTCACTAAATGAATTTAGTTATGTTTACTGTAGGACAATACAGTAAAAGCTAACGCTGAGTTTCAGTTGTCAGGATGTTCTTGTAACTCCAGGAGTTTCTAAAAACATTTATGGAACATCGGCAACAATCTGTTCCTCATGAGACTCTTTGGAAAATTAAAAATACTTCCTGTTAAATATAAGAATATTTCTTTTACAATCCAGAGAGATCAGAGATAGACCCCGATCCAATATCAATATCTGTAATTCTAGATCAAGCATCAGTGACGATGTATCTTGATCCATAGGGGCAGATCTATTCAGTCTAATTCTGTGCTTTGTGCTCTGAACAATGTCATGTTTTATTTATTTTACATTATTTTTTAGAATTTCAAATTGCACTTTCTTAACCATTTACAGATTTGTTGTTTGTTTTTAAATTTTTGACCAAAATAGTCAGCCTATTGTTTGTCAGTTATTATTTATTTAACATCAACTTCTAGCTGCAGTGACTGAACTAGTTAAAGTTGTTTACTTGTTTGACCAATCTTGTGAAGCTATTGGTGTATTTAAATGAGCCATGCTGGTGCAGAGTTGGCCAATAAATTCATTATTCGGTACATTTATGTCTGTGTGTAAAAAAACAAAATGAAATTGTTTTCCTGTACTGTATTGGCCGATGCTACACTTCAGATATCGGTATCGGTATCAGAAGTGAAAGAAGTGGCTCGGTGCATCGCTGTGTAAATCACAGCAGATTTCAATCACTCTCCTCCTGTCCTCCCCCTAACAGGAGCTGGAGGACATGCTGCCGTCGCGGTCGGAGCCCCCCATCATCACCGGGGAAACGGAGGAGGTGGACCTGCAGGACTACGACGCCAGCCAGGGCTCGTCGTCCGGCGGCCGCAGGGAGGCGTACAACGACAGCTCGGACGACGAGAGCGGTCACCACGGGCAGGGCGTGCAGTGTGCCCACCAGTAATCTGTATCCGGCTTCTCAGACATCCACACATACGTATATATATATAAAAAAATCTCTATATATATACATAGACATATATATAAGACCCCAAACACCCCCATTCTGCAACGGGAGGAAAATCTGGAAGTTACAGAGTAAAAGAGGAGCCAAGAAACATCCATGTAGTTCCACAGACACAGATCAGATCATGGCTGCACCGTGTAACTGTCCCCTAACGTCACTCAGCCCAGTGCTCAAACCATCCGGTCTCTGTCTGAGGAACTGAATATTACACCGTAGCTAGATATGAATGAAGATTTATGGAAATAAGTTTGAGCCCCGCCCACTTCCCCTTTTTGTCCTGTTCCTCCTCTGTTCAAGTCAGATCCTCTCATCTGATGGGAGAATCCAAAGAGAAGAAGAAACAAAATGCTTCTCAATTGCAGAGTGTGTGACTTGCACATATATATATATGTATATATATACATATATAAATATGTGTAATTTTTTTGTTTTGTTTCATAGTATTTACATTAATTTAAGAACTAACCAATGTGCACACAGACAAAAAGCAGTTGAGCAAATGTGACAGATGATTTCTCAGTGATTCACAGACACTTATAGGACTTTGTTTCTGATTTTTACCTTTTTATTTTTGTTTGTAGGATTTTTATGTTTTCTTTCTTTTTGCATTTTAATTCAATGAGAATTTTGGTTGTGTATATTATTACAGTGGTTGTTGGTAAGAGTCATCAGCCGCTGCAGTTTGAGCTGTGATTTTTAAGAAAAATAAAAAATAAAAATCATTAGTGAAACGGGGAAGAATAAAACAAGCTATTGTCTGTTTTGTGTGCTGAGACCATGTGCATGTAAAAAGCTTTGGTTCTTGCACTTACCAAACAAAATAAAGCAGCATTCTTCTTAAGAAATGTCTCTGAAGTTGTTGAATAAACTGTTGAAATATGAAGTTTGTTGCCTTTCTTTTTGTTTAGTTTTTTGAAAAATAAGAAATGATGTTCTTTGCAGCTTGTCGAGGAATTTTTATCATTCTTTACCATTTAAACTCAATTTTTGTTGATTATAATTCTGCGTTTTTGTCCTGAAACATTAAAGCAGATTTGGAGTCTCTAGAACATCCACAGGAACATCACTCAGATTCCTTATACAATTATAAATGAATGTTTTCACTGTGTGATGAATCTGAGTGTGAAATTAACGGGAGCACAGCAAATGTGGAAAAAAGTTTTTCTATAAATCTTTTACGTTTTTTTTCACAACAAACTTAGTTCTTTTCACATCACACGAGTCACATAATCATATTCAAACCACAAAGAGGACAGGAAGTAGTTGAAGGTCATGGCAGCTTGATTTTAGTGAACAAACTTAACATGTCATTTTTAATTGAAAACACCAGAGATTTTAATTTTAGTGGAATTTTAAAAAGGTGTTGCGCACATTTCTTGTGGAAACTAGTGATAAAATTCTATTGGTCTCTTCATTTTGATAATTTTGAACAAGATCAACAGAATCACGTCTGTCATTTTGTTTTTGACATTAACCGAGATGAGCTGAGTTTGTTGGTTGTGTAAGTCCTGATTTAAATAAACTAAACTAAATAATCTCCATGAAGTTCTTCAGTAGAAGGAACCATGAAGTGATCCAAAATGTCCAGATGGACCCTGTTCCGACTGGACTTCATAAAACATTGGAGCGGCGCCAGCTGATGACATAATTCCTCATAGTTTGTCTCCATACTTCAAACAGCCTCAGTAACTGCCAGGTCCAAACGCTTTGCCATGACGGTCAAAACCGTTAAGTTGAAATCACATGATGGGGCCACAACAATTGTATACATTTTTTTTTTTAAATTACATTTTTAAAACAAATTTTTGTGATTAATTTATCAATCAAATGTGCTGCGATCAATAAAATGGTGCTTATTTGAAACAAAAATTATGAACTTAGCATTTTGTGCAAATGAGGAGCAAGCAGCTGGAATCCTGATAGATTAGAGAAGTTAACCATCATTTTAAGATTAATTTTTTATTGTAATGTGGATTTCATGCTGCTAATTCTTTTAGTAGTCTTACTTGATTTATGCAATTGTCTCAAATATTTGCATTTATTTTTGTCAGTATGTTTTAAGGGGTGTATGTTTATTTTAACTTCATCCATCCTCTAACTGCTGTAGTTTCTTTGACCACCTTGGAAGAGTCTGAGATTTTATCTGAATAATCCATTTATGAATGACAGCTTTCCATTTTCTATCATGTCTTTCTGGTTTTCAAATATATGAGACAATTTTCTGAACTTCTTTATAAGTCTCCAGTCCATTTCGAAACAACTTGTAATCAGAGCATAATGTGCAATAAAACCAACATGAAGAATATTTGCTGCCTTCATCCATGAGGACCACCCATTTTTCATAAGCTGAATGATCTCACACTTTACATGGCTACTATTTGCTGTGGATTCTTTTTTTCAAATAAGCAAGTGTTTAAGTCTCCAATTTAAGTCTCCAATATAAGACAAACTCTCATGAACAATTATGAACAGAACATTAATATTCTTATTCAGTAAACACTTGGGGGCTTGGGTCTACCAAATTTTAAGATGTGTTTTTGGTCCTTTATGCTCCGACCTTTGCTTGTATGGTTGAATCCTGAGGTCTCGGTTTCTTGGAAACCAATTGAAGAAAATATATCCAAACCATACAGGCTGGAAGACTTGATATATTCTAAGATATCTCCTAATGAGGCCAAATCACAATTAGGACCCATAATTTCCTTGCTTCCTAGAACCTGTCATTCAGTGCTGAATCTTACAAACACCAACCTGAAATGGCATAAACACTCTCCTATATTTAATAACTTTTCTATCCTCATTGGAAACAAACCATTTTCATTCCCTAGGGATAAGGGTGTCAATGTCCTCCAAGATCTTATGAACAATGATGGCCTCCGTTCTTTTAGTGACCTACAATCTGTGTATAATTTGCCAGGTTCTACTTTTTTCTTTTATTTACAGCTCAGATCGGCCATGAAAGCATATGGGGTTGCATGGGGTGGGCCTCTCCCAATCCATCCCTTACAAGAACGTCTTGCCTCACGGGATCAGACACGTGGCATTGTTTCTAAATTATATAAATTTATTTCAGATCCTCGTGCCAGACTCCCTGTTGAAAATATATGGGACAGGGATCTTTCCTTTATGGGAGATATAGAAATCTGCTGGGATACAGTGTGGGAGAACCTCCATAACTCATCCAAAAACCCCGACCATCAGCTTATTCATTTTAAATTTATTCATAGGATGTACTTGACACCCAGGAAACGTCATGCTATGAAAATGATTACATCTCCCATTTGTGACCTGTGTACACTTAAGACTCCAGGTTCTCTTATGCACATGTATTGGGATTGTCAAAGTGTGGCTGCTTTCTGGAGGCAAATTTCCACTACGTTGAGTGATTTGCTTAAAGCTGACATTCGACTATCACCATCTTTGTTCCTACTTAATGACGATTCCACTTTAGAACTTTCCTCTCAACAAAAGCGCATGCTCTGGGCAGGCCTCACTGTAGCTAAGAAGATGTTGGCTCTACAATGGCAACCACCACACTTATTGCCTTGGCAACAATGGGTCAACTCCTTCCTAGGTATAGTTATGATGGAGAGGTCAGTGGCCAGGATGCACACGGCCAGTCAAAAAACGGTCAGAGCTTGGGATGCAGCTTATTCTTTGATCAAAAAAAGAGTGCAACATAATTCTATATAATCTTTCAATATGTAAGTGATGATTTAATCTTTGCAACTCTCCACTTCCATATTTGTTATAATTTCGAGATCCTTGGGAACAGGGTATGGGGTTGAGGGGGTCACACTGTCTTTTCTATTTCTATGTTGTATCCCATCTAATGTGACTATACTATAATGTACATGTTATTGTGGATGTAAAACAACTAAAATAAAAACATTTGATCAAGAAAAAAATTCTTACCCAGTGACTATACTCGTTATAAGGCCTGTTTCCTATCGTGACATCAGTGGCGCCGTGGCTTAGTTGGTTAAAGCGCCTGTCTAGTAAACAGGAGATCCTGGGTTCGAATCCCAGCGGTGCCTTTTGTCTTAATTTCTATTTAAAGGTGCTGAGAGCTTTAATTTTACCTTTCTACATCCTTTCAAAATACAAAGAAAATGCTCAAATAATTAAAATCTATTTCAAGGAGACCATAGTTTGAAGATTTTGCAGAAAGATGATCCAAGAAATGTGCCTTACACACCTTGAGTAAAATATTTCTGTTACTTGTTGCTGCGGAAGGCAGAACCAGCAGGTTTGAGTGTTGGCGGGTCAGGCGTCCGGTGTATGTAGATAACGTGCTGATTGGCGAAGGATTATTGTGATCGAATATGTGCTGAACCAGACTGGATTACTTTTAATAGGCAGTGGCAAACAGCGCCATCGTCTGGAGGACTAAAAAACTACATGCAGTAAACCTTTAAATACCAGTAGATGAAGTATGGAGGACCAAAACTGTCAACATGAATCCGCCCTTCATCAGATGACGAAGGTTAGTTAATTTTAGTAGGCCTATATTGCACTTCTCAATAAGTAGTTATATTTAAATATATTTTTGAAATCTTATACTGTTAAAAAAGGCCTCAGGTTCAGCGGTCAGCCTTTGAAGAACTTTGGTTGTGCGAAGACCAAAGACAATTACAAATAAGAACTCCACAGAAATTAAGAAACTCTTCTCTTTTAAATAAGTTCACATATTTAATATTTAATTGTCACATTAATTGGGACAAAACACCACTTTCACAGAGATTTCTTTTTCAAAACAAATTGTTCACTGTTGATGTGAAACAACATTCATGTGATTTATTTGTAAACAGAACGCCTTTTTTATGTTGTTTTTATATGTTTTTATGCTGATTATGCTAATGGGGAGCTCAATAAACATAAACATTTTATAGATATCTTTTTGACTTGATGTTTTCATAAAATCTTCATATTTTGTCACAAATAATTAGTTCACATCAGTTTTACTCAATTTAAATGAACATGAATTTATTTTTAGAGTTTTAATACTCTGTTGCTTTAAAAAATGGAAGTACACGCTTTATTCGTGAATAAATAAATTATCACATAAAGCAATGCATTCAGCACAGATACAGCATTCCAAAAGTATGAACATTTATTGATCTTTCACACATTTGTCATATTACAGCAAACTTTAAAGTGATTTTTAGTATTTTATACCATGATGTAAAGCTAAAAAAGTAGAAAAATAAAAATTTAAAATAACAGCTGTTAATACCCTCCAAATATTACGACTTATCGAAAATTGTAAAAAAAAAAAAAAAAAAGTGAACAAATGTGGAAAAGTTTAAAGGCTTTTGAAAGTTTAACCACGTATCTTTGAAGTTAAATTAAAACAAATCAGCAGACACCGCACAGTAGTTCATCAGCGTTAGAACACCATGACCCAGCCTCTTCACTTGAAATATATATATCTTTTCCCGTCCAGTGTTGCTTTTATTTTGAAGAGTCAAACCGGAAGCCGCGTGACTTGCGCAGTCTGTCTTTCTTTCCCTGCTTTGCTCAGACCGCAAAGGACACAATGCTCGTTCCCAGCGCGGAGCCGCCGGCGGCGTGTCGGAGCTGACAGCGGCTGCTGGAGCCTCGCTGCGTCCCACATGCGGAGCCCCGGATCCTGAGCGAACCATGGGGCCACAGCCGCCACAGCCGCCGCTGCCGCTGCTGCCGCTGATCGGACTGCTGTTGTGCCGCTGCGCTCCGCTCTGTGCAGGTGAGAAAAGTCCCTCCATCCATCAGCGCAGACCCTGTTTTTATACCCGCGTTCCTTCCATTCATGGAGGCTTAATGAACCCGAGCTTTAGCTTTTATTCGCTTCTGATGCGTTTCTCATTGATCACACCTGAATAAATCCGGGGCAGCATCGTTCCTGCTGATCCCTCACAGGTTTCCATGTTGTGATCTGCAGGAGGAAGCAGCGTCAGTCATCCTGCCGAGAGCATTGATCTGTGGTGGCTAAATGATCAGGGCGAGTGTAGAAACATGGATGCTCTTTCACAAACGTGATGCTGCTTCAGCATTACATCACTGCCTCTCTCTGCAGCCCCGCTCCTCTTCCTCCTCCTCCTCCTCTTCCTCCTTCTCTTCCTCCTCCTCCTTCTTCCTCCTCCTCCTCCTCCTCTTCCTCCTCTTCCTCCTCCTCCTCCTCCTCCCATCTCTCTGTCTCTGCACCTTAATGGAATGGACCATAGAGTTGATGCTGAAGCTGCAACACACACTCTGCGGTCTGTGTGTGACCGAGTTAAGGGATTCACACACCTTCCTCCCTCATCATCACCGGCTTCATTTATGGGATTTTAATGACGGTTTAAACTGAAGTTAAAGGACACAACTGGAATTCATGATTAAGAACAAGAAGTGTGGATCTATTTTTGGATTAAATAATCAAATATAAACACACAGATAGTTTTTTTTCTTTGTTTGTTTTAAAGCACAGTTAAAGTTTCAATAGAGCTGGTGTGCACTGATTGAACTATTTCCTTAAAAAGCCAATTTTTGCTGAGGTTTTTATGTTCTTGTTCTTGTCTGAACAGTCAAAAATCTACGTCAATCCAACTTAGATTTCTCTCTAGCCAGACTCTGACTCCATCCCTGTTGTGATTCAAATCCAGGTTTATGCCAGTAAACCAAACAATCTTTGTTTTGGAGTGACTTAATATCACCAAACTGTAATATATTTATGCTGACTGAGTGTGTGCTACTTCCTAATCAGCGCTGCGTTGGATTGTAAGTGTGACTGAATTATGAAAAATAAAAACACCTCCATCCTGAGGCTCTCCGGTGACGAAACAAACATAGTTACAAATGCAAATAAAAATAAAATAAAACAATGGTATGTTTGTTTTTTTTTCTTTTCTTGCAAACAACAAACTGTACTTCAATGCTAAAATGAATTTTTTTTTAAAATTGTGCAATACTTTTAGGTTTTGAAGAATATGAGAATTTACATCACCATTAAAGTTTATAATTTTTTTTCTCATGTTCAAACCTAAAACATTTTTCCTCTTTGTCTTAAAACTGGATATATGCTCAGAAACCAGAACATCACATAAAACAGTTCAGAAGCTTTCGCTTGATTCGTATCTAAGCTTTGTTACGATCCAGTCGCAGCGTTTCAATCCTGCTTCTTGTCTGGACTTTGACTAGGCCATCGCAAAGCGAGCTCCAAATCCTCCTCCCTCTGCCACTCTGCAGGTCGGTTGGTCAGTGTGAGGCGTTTGGCGCCGCCGCCGCCGCCAACATGGAGCTAACAGAGGGAGCAGGAGTCCAGGGTTGCTGCGGCAACAGAAACATTCTGCAGCCCTGCTCGATGCTCGTCGTGTTAGTTGATATCCATCACTTAGCTTTTAATGACACACTCACTCACACACACACCACACACACACACACACACACACACACACACACACACACAAACAGACTCCTCTAGCTTCACTCTGCTGCTGATTCACTGGTAAAGTGTGAAAGCCTTAAAAAAACAAGCTCACACTCCCTCAGCAGAACCGAGTCCATCTCTGGGTGTTTGTATCTCAGACATAAATATTCTCCCATCAACATCTCCAGTTGTGGCTCAGAAGCTTTTAGCTGGATTAGTTTTTAAATCTGCCAACATCCGCTCTACATGCCGCACCAGACGTTTCACCGTCTGATTTTGAAGAAAAGCAGAAGTTGATTTTAAAGTGGTGGGTAGTCACCCCAACCCTAACCCTGAAAACATAACTTTTCTGAAAAGCAGGTTGATCCTGAGGCGTCTGTTTATTGCAGAAGCGTCAGGATCCCTGAGTGAGGTTGCTGTTGCTCCCTGGAGCAACGGCGCCACGGCTACAGAGATGCGGTTGCCTTGGTTGCCGCTTTAACTCCTTCTGGAATCCCTTTCAATCTACATTCACTGCAAAAAATAAACAATAAATAAATCTTACCAGGTGTTTTTGATTTAATTTTCAGTGTGAATAAGGCAAAACTAACTTGTTTCAAGTAAACAATTCTTTAATATTGATTAAAAAAAAATTTGCATATCACTTCACTTACAAGACATTTTTCCTGCTACAGGAGAAATAATCTGACAGTGAAATTACTACTTTTTAAAAAATCAATATTAAGAAATGATTTAGAACAAGCTGCTATATCTTGCTGAAAAGTTCTTTGTAAGTCAGTTTTGTCTTTTCTTTAAAGTGTAATGAGATGTTTGCACTAAAAACAACAAAAATACTTGATAACATTTTGAGTCTTTTTTTTTTTTTTGCAGCGTTTGATCAGTAGTCCCCAAAATCTGTCATGTTGGTTTTTAGAACGTGAAAAGATTTAGTTTCAAATATCTGTAGGCACATCTGAGCACATTGAGTGTCATTGAATTTTTTTTCAGTGAATCTACTTAAAATTTTATTTTATATTTTACAATTCATTTTCAAACGCACTTATGGGAGGGAAATATCCCCATGTTATATTATGGTAGCGGCTCAGAGTTGTGGTGTGTTGCAGCGGCCTGCACAGAGCAGGTGGAGGTCCACACGGAGCGGAGGGGGGTCCTCTACAGCCCCGCCTGGCCCCTCAACTACCCACCCGGCCTCAACTGCAGCTGGCACATCCAGGGGAGTCCGGGGGAAGTGATAACCATCAGGTAGGGTCGCTGCTGCACATGCGCAGTAACATTTCATGTCTCCCAGCAAAAAAAAAAAAAAACACCAACACGATCCGTCCTGGGCTCCAGCTTCCGTAACTTTGACCTCATGGAGTCGGGAGGATGCTCGGCGGACTGGCTGCTGGTGACGCCGCCGCGCAGCGGAGAGTCCAGGCTGTGCGGTTCCGTGCTGCCCCCTCCTTTTATTTCCACCAGGGGGCGCGTTTGGCTCTACTTTCACTCTGGGAGCAGCAGCGCGGGCCAGGCGCAGGGCTTCCGGCTCTCCTACATTAGAGGTGAGAAGGAAACACTTTCAGACTCCGCAACATATTTCATTTCACAGCCAGACATGACAACAGGCACTTAAAAGTGTTTCATTGAGATTTTATGTGATAAACTAACAAAGAGTGAGTGTAAACTAGAAGGATATTATTGCATGTTTTTCTATGTCTAACGTCATGACGTGCCTTTCAGGGCTGCAAATAACGATTATTTGAGTAATCGATTAATCTATCAATCATTCTGATGATTAATCAAGTAAAAAAAAAAAGATAATTATTTTGTGTGTAGTTGATCATTTTTAGCAAAGGATACATTTTTAGTTTTGTTAATCTATTAATATTTGAATAGCAAAATGTGTTCTATAGTTTTTTTAATAAAATTTTTTCTACAGAATTTTAATCAGGTGAAGCTAAATCTGCCACTTCACTAGTTCTGGTTTCAAGTAGCCTTTTTTGTGTTTATGCTCAAGTTAGCAATTAGTTACTGAATTAGTTGACGATTATTTCAACAATCAATTAATCTGATTAATCGTTTCAGCCCTAATGAATTTGAATGATCTATTTGGTATATTATATATATATATATATATATATATATATATAATATATATATATATATATATATATATATATATATACTGATATATATATATATATATATATATATATTGGCAAGAAGTTTGTAATTATTCTGCATGTTGTTGTTTACCTCTGACCCGCTGAAACCTTCACAGAGTGACTGGATTCATACTGACTCTGAACTACACACTGACCTGGTCACTGCCTTCCTGTGGAATTCCGCTAGATTAAAATCTCACTTAATAGACAGTCTGGGTTTTCTCTCATTTACTTGGATTCCATCCAATATTTTTTTTTCTATCGAACCAATCAGCAAACAGAATCAGAAGTTGTCAACGTCGATTTTCTGTTTTAGAATTGTAGTTTGCCTGACTTGTAGTTTTAGCAATGGCAGTGGAGGAAGTGAACAAAGGTGCTCAATCAGTGGAGAATGTTTGTTTACAGCAAAGGCTATTTCTGATCAACTTTATAACGTCGAACTTGTGTCCTACATATTTCACGCCCAAACCTTGGGTTTTGGGTAAAATGTAAAACTGAACAGAGTCGACGTCTCCAGGAGGCAGCCCGAGAGCCCAAACGGTCTGTATGAACTAAGTGTAGAACAGCGGTTTGGTTTTTACACACAGCTGGACTCTGCCTCTGCAGGTCACCTCGGTCAGAGCAGCTGCCAGTCAGACGAGTTCCTGTGCGGGAACGGGAAGTGCCTCCCTCGCTCCTGGAAGTGCAACGGCCAGGATGAATGCGGCGACGCCACGGACGAACACGGCTGCTTCCCGCCTCCCACCGAGCCCCTCCCCAGCCTCTGCCCCCCAGGCTCCCTGCCGTGCACCGAGGCCCAGACCACCCGCTGCCTCCCCGCGGCGCTCCGCTGCAACGGGGACCGAGACTGCCGCGACGGGAGCGACGAGCTGCGTTGTCCGGACACCACCTGCGGAAAGCGGCTGGGGAACTTCTACGGCTCCTTTGCCTCGCCGGACTTCTTCCACGCCGACCGGAGCTCCGTGAACGAGCTGAGATGCTCCTGGCTGCTGGACACCCAGGACCCCAAGCCCATCATGCTGCAGCTGGACCTGCAGCTGGGACCTGGGGATTCCCTCCACGTTTACGACGGCCTGCTGCAGCGGGCGGAGCATCTCTTGCAGGTGCTGTCGCATCACAACAACCGGCGGCCGGCGCTGCTGGAGTCCAGTCGGGGTCAGATGAGTGTCCTGTACATGGCGCAGCCTCACAGCCCCGGGCGAGGCTTTAACGCCACCTATCAGGTGCTTCGACATCCTAAGCTCCATGACACAGTGGCGCCCCTAAGAGGGTGACTAGTGGGGGCCATGACCCCTTTCTCCCAACTAAATACATTTTTTATTTATTTATTTCATTCCTTTACAGTTTAAAATCGACATGTCACGTGTTGATATAAACAACATTTGGATTTTGATATATAATAAACAAGTAAGCATCAATCAACCATAAATATAGATACATCTTTAAAAACAAAACAGGCAATACATGTACGAAAGAAGTATATTGATTTTTGTAGTGACCATTTGTCCCAAACGTAAATTCAAAAATCAAAAAATTCAAAACTCAAAAGTGATCGAAACAAAAGGTGAATCAAACTCAAATAGTCACCTGATGCACCGTGGGTTCTGGTTTACGCAGCAAAAAGAGTCAAAGTCAAAATATAATTATGTGGTTTTAATTTTAGTTCAGGCAATAAAAGGCTACAGGCTTGTGGTCCCATTCCTGTACCTGTTCGCTGACTAACAAAAAAACCGATGTGACTATCAGGCTGGTAAAAAACCTTGTGACCACCCACGTGCATAATAAGCTACCCAAGACCCACCATGAAATACCCACATCCCAACCTGAAATCAATTAACTTATTAAGTGAATTACTAACCAAAAAACTTATTCTAAATAACAAATAAAAATTCTAATGATAAATCAACTAGGAAAACAAACAAATGCTAAGAATAAACTAAAAAATTTAAATTCTAAGATTTAACAAAGCAATGGGAAAATAGCTCCTACAATTTTACTAAGTGAGTAAAGTTAATTACACCTTGAAAGCCTATTATATTTTATTTTCTTGAAAGTAAAGTTTGATCTTCTGTCGTTAGTTTTATTAGACAGATGGTTCCACAGATTTTTATTTATTTTTGTGTTTGTTTAATTCAGGTACAGTCTAAAAAATGTCCCATGTTGATTGAAACAAAGGTTTGAACTAAAAATGAGAAAAAATAAACCTATTCTGTCCCTTCCTCTCAAAAGTAAATTTGCTATACCATAAGAAACTAAGCATAATTAGATTTGTTTGTTTGTGTGTTTAGTTGTTTTGTTTTTTAAATCTTTGATGCTCCCAAATCATAATCTCATACTTTATGTTATCTTTCTTAATAAATCTTTTCTGCACGTGTTAGTAAAATACTATTATGCATTTTAAAAATAACTTACAGAGTATAATAATCTATTAAGTTATCAAATAAATAAAGTTATACATATATCTGTATCCAGTCCATCTATATCACCACCCCTATGAAATTTTTCTGGGGCCACAGTTGTCATGACGACTTGTTCCTGTGTAACCAAGCAAAGCCTATACATTTATTTGATGTCGTATCCTTTCCTACACCTCATAGGTCAAAGGTTACTGTTTCCCCGGAGAGCACCCGTGCGGCAGCGAGCAGGGCTGCTACTCTGACCACCAGCGCTGCGACGGGTACTGGCACTGCCCGTCGGGCCGGGACGAGGAGGCCTGTGCCGCGTGTCCGGACGGGGAGTTCCCGTGCGAGGGAGGCAGCGGCGCGTGCTACGCGGCGTCCGAGCGCTGCAACAACCAGAAGAGGTGTCCGGACGGCTCGGACGAGAAGAACTGCTACGACTGCCAACCCGGAAACTTCCACTGTGGCACCAACCTGTGCATCTTCGAGACGTGGCGCTGCGACGGCCAGGAGGACTGCCTGGACGGCAGCGACGAGAGGGACTGCCTGGCCGCCGTGCCCCGCAAGGTGATCACGGCGGCGCTGATCGGCAGCCTGGTCTGCAGCCTGCTGCTGGTCATCGCTCTCGGCTGCGCCCTCAAGCTGCACTCGCTGAGGAACCGAGAGTACAGGTGAGGGATACCGTGATCCTAAGCAGTAAATCTACAGCTTAGATTTACTAATGCGTGATCAATTGAAACTAGCTCAGTAATGGTTTGTTTTTCTACCAAACCCTGTCTGGTCTCAACTAGCCCTTTGTTTTTGGAAGGGCAAATGTTGTTTACAGAGATTTCAGTGTCCATTTAATATGTCGTTTTGTTTATTTATTTATAATATTTAAATTGTCTTCCAGTTCCAGTGTTAAATGTCCTTTAGAAATTAAAGCTTATTGCGCTTCTAAATGGTGAAGTTTGTTATTTGTTGAAAATGATCTCAAATTATTTGTTTATTGGGTTTTAAATTTATGTTTTCATTCAAGAAGATTTTTTTTGGACCTGATTCTTTGGGAGAGCCGGTGTTTCAAGAGAGGGTCATGACCCCCATTTGAGGTCACCACTGGATGGACTGTATGCATGCAACAGATCATTTTGTATTAAAACATTTCATCACTGACCATAACATTTCTACAAACCTGTCCTGACCTATGTGGTTGTAATGAACCAAAGTGAAGAAAAGGTCACAGAGAATGAATACTTGTGCAAGGAACAGCATCAGTGTTGATTTACTGTAGCTTTTGTCTTTCTTTATTTTTTGTTAGTACATGTTTTTTTTTTCTTGCAGAAGCTGTAATACACAGGAATACCTGATAATACTTTTAACTGGAGCTGGTGGAAATAAACAATGATAATAATTAAATATAAAACAGGTTGTCTCATTTCTCACTGTTGCTCTAATTGCAGAGCGTTTGAGACTCAGATGACTCACATGGAGGCAGAGTTTGTTCAGAGGGAAGCCCCCCCGTCCTACGGCCAGCTGATAGCCCAGGGTCTCATCCCCCCGGTGGAGGATTTCCCAGCCTACAACCCCACCCAGGTACCACCATCTGGGGTCTGTGTTGTGGAAATGCACTGTGACGCAGCACCAGACATCACCTTTCTTTCCGTTCCTCCCTGCAATAAGGTGTCGATGCTCCAGAACCTGCGGCTGGCGATGCGCAGGCAGATCAGGCGTCACTCAACCCGCCGCCCTCCTCTTCCTCCTCCCGCCGGCGCCTCAGCCAGCTGTGGAGCCGGCTGTTCCACACTCCTGGTCGAGCCAGGGGCCACGCCGCCCTGCTGGACCCTGCCGAACCTGCGCAGGTCACGCTGGGGCTCCACAGCTACAACACCGTGAGGGAGGAGGGGTCCCTGGGCACGGCAGCGGCGGAAGCCGCTGCGCGAGACGCGCTTGAAGACGGAGGCTCGTGCTCGGCTGCGGTGGACCTCCAGGCCAGCGCGCCCGAGAGCCCCGTGTCGCCGCTGTCCCCGCACTCTGTGAACAGTTCCGACTCGGAGGCACCGTCGCCCGTCGGTGGGGCTCCCCGGTCAGACCCGGCAGCCCCTCAGGCGGCTGCTGCTCCCTCCTTCCCCCGCCGGCCATCAAAGAAACTGGTTCTGGAACTCGCAATCAACCTGAAGGGCGTTTCCTTAAGACGCTACTCGCCCGTGGGGCCGTTTTCCCCCGTGTCTCCTCCTGTGCTGGACAGCAGCTGCTGGACGCAGTCGGAGCGACGTCACCCTCAGGGTTCAGCGGTGTCGTCACCCTCTGACAGCGGGCCTCCGTTAGTGGAAGAAGAGGAATTTGACGGCCATGTTTCCGTGGACGTGCCCAGTGAGGTGAACAGAGAGGGAGCGAGCTGACTCAGCAGGTTCCACACAGCGAGGAAGATGAAGACTCAGGGAGGGAAGTGCCATGAAACACGGAGAGCTCTCGGTGGGGGGAGACCGGATAATGCTCCACTCAAGTGTCCTTCTAATGTGTCTGAGACCTTTCCTTTTCACTGACGGCTCATATTCTGACTGCTTACTACACTATACTGATGTGAATAAAACCAGCAATGTGTGTTGTTAATTTCTTTGTGCTTAGGCAAAGAACCTGCTTAGGCCAACACATAAAAAAACAAAATCTACTGAGCAAAGCCAAAACAGCTTCTTGTTGCTACCCAGAGCCATTACACACCGCTACTGACTGTGAGCTGTGGAGGCCTATCGACTAACTTCTTCCCCTCCCTCTCCTACAAGATCCCATTTTACGGTAATTTTTAACATTTGGTCCCTGTCTGCCACGTTTAGGAATGAAGGTGCAGATATTTATTGCTTCTGTTTATTTATTGAAAAGGTGAACCATTATTTTAATCGATTACTCAATCAATGCAAAAAGACAGTTATTACTTTTGGTTAGTTTCATTCTCACATCCTGCCATTGGTTTCTCATTCGCATGATGTTGATTGTTGTTAGCATAATTATGTTTGATATTTATTTATTGCTGCTTCGTGATGCACCATCTTCAGCTGAAGGTTGGAATAAACAGCCTCAGTATTTAGTTGTAGCTTACAAGAGAACATTGCATAACAAGCTGGTTAATAAGTCAGGATATGTGTTTGGTTAGCTAGCCTCTGGTTAGCTACTTGACAGACATGTATGACTGTACGATAGTTTTTACGCCTACGAGTGATGGATGGAACTCCCTTTAGTTACAAAGGCAGGATTTTGTAAACGCTTTTCATAATCGGAAAAAAATAAATATTTCAGCCGAATTTGTCTTTCTTGTAAGCATGAGGAAAGTACAAGAGCCTTTTTAAGCCAGCTCTGTGGCAGTGTGCAAGCAACTGGTGGGGAAAGAGGAGCGCTATACGCTATGCTTGATGTAACCAGAGAAAATTCTGGTAACTCAAGCACTTTCTTTAATAAAGAACCTTAAATATTTTAAAAGGTATGGAAGATTTTGAAACAAACTTTTTCGAAACCTTGGTTTGCTTCGATACCAGCACTAATACCATGACTAATCCGAATCATGTGATGCGTAAGAAGTACGTTAAAATTTTACTGTTTGACATAAAGAAATTAGTTGGTTTTATATTTAAAACAAAAATACTTGGTCTCATTGCACTAAATTAGCCAACATGAATGCTTCAGCCACATCACATTTATAGTTTAATGGCTGTTAGCTGGCAGTTAGCTAGCTTAGCATACAGATTGGAAACAGAAAATGCTAGATTTGCAGTGGTTTGCGCTTTTTCTTGTCTGTGTGTTGAATTGGATACTTGCGGTTGTAATATCTATCAACATTTGTCAATATCAATATTTTTCTTAAATGTGTGCAGTGTACATTAGCAAGTTAGCTTACTGCAAAATTTGAAAATTGGAGGAAGGGATTCATTTAGCTGTCTTCTGTTTTCATTCTCTGTTAGGTTAAAGTAACAGCTTGCGTCAGGTTTTATAAGTGAGGCTCCTCAAGATGTTCTTTTACCTCATGTGCAACTTGGCCTAAGCAGGGATGCAGTTAGCTTAGCACATTTATTAGCAATTGGTAAAAAAAGACTAAGCAGCTGTTTCCTCCTGGTTTTGAACTTTGTAATAAGCTAATCTTGCTACACGCGCGTTATATATTATATATGTAACACTAATAAGTTTTTTTTAAATTAAACTTATTTTAATTTATTTTGTGAAATATCAAGAAGCAGGCAACAGATTAAGCTAGAAAGATTTGTCCAGCATTTTCTGCTTGCAAATGTATTTTCAACACGTATTTGGATACAGCTCAAATTTTTTGCTTAGCATTTATTTGCTACGTCATGAGTTTTTAAATACCCAAGCTGGGGCAAATACAGAGGTCAAAGACCCCGTATGTTCCCTGTAAATGTCCGCACCACATTACATGTTCTTTTGCTTGAATAATCCAAACTTTCTCTATGCCAGTATCCGCAATGATTGTGAAGACAATGGAGACGAACGGTACGGATCCGACATAAACTTCTCAATATCAGTTGGTGGAACTGCTCGAGGAAATGATGAAAGTTTTGTTTGTTTGGTTTTTTTAATATGGGACAATAAAGAAAATAACTATTTTTCAGTTTTTGGTTAAGACTTGTGTGACTATCTTCCCTTTTCTGCTCGTCTTATGGCGCGTTTTGTAAACGCCATTTTTCGCTGGCAAGAGCCGCTTCTACCAATTACGGCTGGACTACTATGGATCGTAAACGTAGTTTTTCTATTTACCTGTTGGAACTATCGCGCCAATATTTTTGCAGTTAAGAAGGAATGGTTTAACTTTGCCCAAGAAAGTAAGAAGACATTGTTAGAAGCTTAACATGGGTTCATGAATGAAACTTAGTTTTTTTCTTATCCAGCTTGCTGGCTGAATGTTCCATGCTACCTTCCTTCATCCACAGGCTTTGCCAACCTATTCATATCTCTTGAACACACTCACATTTTGTCACGCGCCATTCAACCACACTGTATTGGAATTTGATATGATTCACCAAAACAAAGTAACAAATTGCTTTTGAAGTGTAAAGGAAATGATTTTACACATTAAAATCTGGAAAGTGTCATGATTTTTTTGCAGTCAATTTTCTGAAGGAAAACATCACCAGAGCAGGACACTATGATGTGCAGCGTTACCTTTAAGCCACGTGTAGAGTATCGGGTGGTTAACTCTGTGTGATAAAAAAAGAAATGTAAAAAAAAAATGTAAAAACGAATATGAATATTTTTGCAAAGCACTGTTCTTTATTTTTCTTGTACATTCATAAAATGCTGCTGCGTCATGTCATGTCGTGGTTTTTCTGTCAAAGCTAATTTGACAGCCGTGGTCGACTGTTTATATCTTGCCTACCTGAACGCCGTACGCTGTGATTCGTTCAACTGGACGGTTCGGTTATAGTTCACCGATGCATCAAATCGACCGTCTTCTCTAAGGGGAAAACATATAATTTTGCCAAAACGTAGTGTAAATATGTTTTTGATTTTTTTGTTTTTCCCTCTGGTGACATTTAAAATCTTAGTAATGTGGAAACATGCATTATTTGGAATCGTTTTGTTGTGTGGGCAATCTGAAAAATGTTAGGTTTCATTTAACCTCCCAGATGAATTAAATAATTTAATATATTTTTATTACCGATATTAACGTTAATGTTTTGTACGAGCATTGTTGAGTTTCACTGAATTAGGTCGAGAATAATTTAAGATTTGTAATTTAAGTCAGGTTGTCACCTTCTGATCAAAATCGGTGTCACAGTTTTAATGTGCCTGAATAAATAAATAAAGGTATAGTTTTCTCTCAATTTCTCAATTCTTTAACCAAGTGATGCAAAAACCAAATTTCAAATTTCTACAAAAAACAGATTGAAAGCAGTAAAAAAAATGGCAGGCACTTTGTGTACATAATATCTCCTGATATCAGCTGTCATTTCTGTTAATACTACAGTAAAAACATTTGGTCACAATGCTTTGACATGTGGATGTGCTTATTGGATAAAAGTGCAACTATTTGGACAAAATAAGTGTAAGTAGAATCTAAGGCAAGCGTTTGTATGCATAATTAAGAACCTTTACATTAGTCATTTTCACCAACTTAAGAAATACTGAGCAGTAGCTAGCACCCCCAACTTGGACGAGGTAAAAGACAGTAGATTTAATGATAAACTTTTCAAATTCAAAAACACTTTTGAAACAATATAACTCTTCAACACAAACTCAAATTTTTATGTCACTGTTTATTCTGACAGTGCTTTTATCTGATGAGGCCACAAACATGACAAGTGACAAATACCATTTATAAGCTTCTATATTTAATAACACTTTCCATTGTTATCATTGTACAACTTTACACATTTTTTTGTTTTACAAACACAAAGGTACACACATCCATTATGTAGTGTGTGAAGACATCACAGCACGTCTGAGGAATGTAAATCTTTGCAGGAGTCCTTGGTACCTTTTTCTTTTTTTTTTTTTTACACAGTATTTACAACTGCAACAACTACTGCCTGGACATGGGAAAAACAGACCTGTTTTAGTCTTAAGGAGTGTCTCTCTTTAAAATACCCAGTTACCAGAATACATTGGGTCTATAAAAAGCACCACAAGTTTATTGTTGTATTCCTAGGAAAAACAACAACAATATCTCCTCAGTAAGTTACAGCTATTTTTAAAAGGTAATGCCGCGGACAAAATTATGTTGGCAATCAGGTCCTAAAACAATTTATAGGGATAGTTTGACATCCTTCAACAGAGGTGTTTTGAAGTTTTTGTCAGTAGAAGTTTTCGTACAAAAAAAAGAAAGCGGCGATAGTTTGTAGAAAAGTCCTGAGCAACGGGAGGTTAGCTAATGAGACAAAAGTTGATGTTTTAGCCAATTTTAGCAATGTAGAACATGTTATGTGGCTGAGAAATTGGTGACAAATTTAAATGTTTCTTATATAGCCGCAGAACGTTTATATGATGTTGGGTTGAGGAAACTACTGAAACTTCACCTCCAGAAGAAAGGAAACCATCTCTTCAAACTCAAACACTTCCCCTGCGCCATCCTGTGGCAGTATGATGCAAAAACCTGGAGACACAAATTCAAGTAAGCTTTAGTACATCAACAGGACTAAAATCTGTACAAGCGTAAAAGGTCATCAGTACCTTAAGTTAGTTGGCAGGTTTATAAAAAGTCAACTGGCTGGATGAGCTTGTGGGCAACAAGATGGACAATGAATGTTAGCGAAATGGGAGCAGTATGTCGGCGTATTAGGGCCATTGAAGATAGGAAATAAACAGAGGAGTGAATTTCTGCCAAAACAACTAAAAAAAGTTCAGAGATTAATCTCAAAATTTCCAAGAAAAATAAATTTTTTTTTGTAATTTTGTTGACTTTTGAAACTCAAATTTCAAATTTTTTTAATCAAAAATTTCTGAGATTAATCTAAATTTCCAGGTTTTTTGCCAGAAATTTGCTACTCATACAAATCTACAAATGCCCTGATGTGCCATCGTGCAAGCAGGAAGTGTACATCTGTGTTTCTGAATTTAACCTGTGCCAGCTGCCATTTAGGATTCCGTAACGCTATCCAGTAACAGGTTTGTGGTAAGTACTGTACAGTAACAAGGAATTCTGGAGTGACAACACCTTGGTTGGGTGAACACCTCTAGAGAGTTCACAGCTACATCTGGAAAACCTGAAGATACTGTCAGGTGCCAACCTCAGACATAAAATGATTCATTTATCCAGTTCAACTGAAGCTTCTTGCCATTCTCATGTCTTTCTCAATTTGTCATTTTCATGCTAGGAGAGAGAAATACGATAAAAAAAAAAAAAAAATCAACACCGACAAGGCACATATGGTATCTCTCAGAACATTTGCAACAGATAGAAGGATGAAATAAGTGGTGTATTGTTAAAAAAAGAATATGGCTAAGTGCAGAAACTGCTTGCATATTTGTCTTAAAAGTTTCTCTCTTCTTTTTTTCTTATTTTAAATGTTTCTCTGTGCCAACTGCATTTGGGGAAGATGTACAAGAAAGTACATGACAACAATTCTTCATAACTCACAGAGCAAACAATTGGAAAACCTAAACACCAAAAACTGAAAGTGCAGGTGTGGATGCAAAAAAAAAAAAAAAACAAAAACAAAAAAACATTGTCGCTGCTCAGTCGATGGCTTTGGCAGTGAGGGGTTCCGTCTCTGAAGAGTCTTCCTGTGGAAACACGACGTAGCACAGCTTCTGGCCCAGGTATGTCACTCTTTCTGCAAGGCAAACGGGACAGGTCAGCTGATGGGAATCTCTGCAAGCAGGAAGAACTGTTTATTGTACTGTATCATTTATCTTTTAATAAGAATTCTGATTTATCATCGTCATGATAAATTTCTATTATGGATGTTTAATTAGAAACAAAAAACAAACAGTATGATCAGAAATGTTTTTTTCACCGTTTCTTCATAAATAATAGTCACAGTCATGCAGCTACCTAAAAAAATAATTATTTTTATCATAACCTCGTCAAAATAATATTATCGTGTTCATAAAAGCATCACAAAATATCATAATTAAACTCTGGGTCCACATCGCCCAACCCTGGTACAGTTTAAACCTTACCCAGCAGTATATAAATCCACTTGGGCTTTTCTTTCCAATGAACTCCCACAAAGTAAACAGGGACGCCGGTCAGCATGATGACCATCCCCAGGCCGCACACCACCGGCTCAGAGTACAGACTGCAGAACAGCAACAGGGCCCAGAAAATCAGGTAGGTGATGGGAACCAACAGGTTCACCTGCAAATACAAAAACAGGCAGAAATATTCAAATTCATGCTTCAACATATACATTCAACATGTACTAGAATTTTTTTCTTAATATTCCAAGAAAATACATGAAAGTTTATATTCTCCCCTCCTAACACCTAACATGTAGCTTTATGTAGTGGTCACTAGGTGGCAGCAAAAAATTAAGTGTACCTATGAGAAAGATGTGACAAGATAACAGCTGATGTTAAGCTTATCCCAATAATTAATCACATGATAAATTAAAATGAGCCCAATAATTTCCATGTGCATGACAAGACCAAAAAAAAAAGAGGGTAAAAAAATATATTCAGTCTGGTTCATTGGTCTCAACAAGCCTGTTTTATGAAGGCCACTTTTGTTTACAAAGACTTCATAATTCATTCTATTTGTTAATTTTGTTCATTTATTTTGGCTATTTCCAGTTCCTGTGTTAAATGTTTGTCTAAAAACTCAAAGTTTATCCATCTTTGAGAGTGTGCACTTGCATGATTATGCCATTACTACTAAATGACTTAAAAACTGTCTCAGTATGACAATATCATCATTCAGCACAATCATTTCTGGGACAATTTATCATCCAGCAAAATGAGTCATGTTGACAGGCCTACATGGTGTACATACAAAGTGCTTCACTAATTTGGTGGATATTCATGACATAATGGACACTGGCTGAGACACTGGTAAAATGCTCCCGTTAACATCAGGGAAGCTGTACCTTAATGGGTCTGGCCAGGTTGGGCCTCTTCTTGCGCAGGTAGAGCAGGCCGGCGATGGTCACCCCATAGGACAGGTAGTTGATGAAGGACACGTAGTTGATCAGGTTGTGTGTCTCCCCGATACACAGGATGAGCACAGTGGCGATACACTGGAAGACATGCAGGTAGGTTTAAACAGAAGGAAGATGTTAAAATAAAATAACAGGCGATTTAGTAGTTTATTACAATTTCTACAATTTTGGGTATTAGGAATAAAAGCTGGACAGAAGCAACACTTACGCAGACGAGCAGGGCGGGGATCGGTGTGCAGTTTTTCAGATGGATCATGGCCAGCAGGTACGGCAGGTGACCCTCTCTGGCTCCGGAGAAACACAGTCTGAAAGGAAAAATGTATTGTTCACAGTTTTATTTTCCCTTCTCTGACATTTTTGAAACAAAACATTTAGCAGTGGTCACAAAAAATGAAAGAAGCATGAGATTGTACCTGGAGGAGGTGAACAAATAGCCGTTGATGCCTCCGAACGTGGACAGCGCCACGGAGATGGGCATCACCCAGGAAAACATGCCCAGCAGCTTTTCCCCAAATGTCTGAAACAGCAAAGCAGACGCAGCAATGTCGCAAGGTTTAAAATCTTCCAAAGACAGTTCAACTCAGAAAAATGGAAACAATTTTTGTTTCTAGACAATGTGGCAAATGACAACAAGTCTGGGGAGCAGCAGAGATGTTTAAACGCTGTACTAAACTGACCCTTAAGGAGGAAGGGAAAAGCACTGCATATTGGAAGGAGAATATTAGAAATCTCACTTAAAGTTTTCCACAAGTCATGAGGGGAACGCAGCCAACATGTGGAAGACGATGCTCTGGTCAAATTAAACCGTCTAAGCTACAATGGAATGGTTTAAATTAAGGGTGTCAAAACTTTTTGTTACGGAGGTGAAAAAAAAGTCATCTTGCGGGTCAAAATTGATGACTTTTTAAAGAATTAACAATGCAAAAAAGTAGGGTTTTTTACTTGTTCAACAATAAACTGAAAATGCAATTTTTTTGTAAATTAAAGTAGTTTAATTTTTCATAGGAAAGCAAGATGTAGATCAAATTTTGATTGAAACCTGAAAAGGAGTTTTCCATGATTACCTCATTAAAAAAAGACACCAGTTTGCAACCTGCTGGGTTTGGTCAAGTTTAGTCAAATGTTACTCTGAAAGTAAATAAAATGGTGAGGGGTGGTAAATATTTTGTGTTAAGGTCAACCACATTTGCTGGGTTTGGGTCAAATGTGTCTAATTTTGAAATTGCAGACAAGAAAAGAAAATGGGGCAACTTTGTGTGGTTTGAAAAAACACACAAAAGTAATCAGACAGATGAATGGCTGCTCACCACTGCTACAGCATTGGAGGCGAGCAGCTCCTCTGGAGTCATGGAGGTGAAGTAGGCGATGTTGGTCATGGTGTACACCAGGGTCACCAGTGGGATGGAGATGTAAATGGCAAGTGGCAGGTTCCTGATGGTACAAAATAAATAAATAAATCATTTAACTGGAGCAAAGAGGCCGAGATGCGCTCCCTGTCGTATGAGTGCCATCGTACTTGCGTGGTTCGACGACTTCCTCCGTAACGTAGTTGAGGAAGTTCCAGCCGCTGTAAGCGAAGGAAGCCTGCAGGAAGGCCAGAGCTATCTGTCCAAACGATGGGTCCTGGCTGAACTCAAAGGCCACGCTGGGCACCAGGGCGTCGTAGTGACCTGCACAGACACGGGAGGAGGACGGGTCAAGAAGAGGTAGGAATTAACACCTGAAAAAGGTAATGGTTGGATTATGAATAGAAGAAGAAAAATCTAAAGTTGTAAACTAATTATCCTGCTGTTAAGTTTGGTGATCTGATAGATTTACAGAATACCTGGACAGTGGAGAAAGAATGCCGACATGTCACAGTCAGTCACTCATCTCTGTGAGTTTATGTTTACAAGGGCTGCAACTAGCAATTATTTTATTGATAGATTATTCTATTGATCATTCTGACAATCAGATAAAAAGAAGTACACATTCTGCAGATTTGTTATTGAAGCCTTTTTATACAATGTTACAAATACACTAGAAGTTGCAAATAAGCACATAATTTAATTCCTTTTTTTTAATAAGGAAAACATATAAACAAAAGAGAAAAAAATACTTCTAACCTCAACATATGAGAAGCTCAGCCCTTTATGTTTGACTTTACATCAAAAACACTGATCTGAATTTGAACCAGGTGAAGCTACATGTTTGCCATTTGAGGAATTTTCGGTAAGGCATATTTGTAGACTAAGGTTTTTTTTTTATCTTAAATTAAAAGGTGTAAATCTTTTTGTACACTTTTGGAAGTGTGCTGTTTTTGAGTCTGAAGGCTCCAGTTAATGACTAATCTGTTACTAAATTGGGTGATGTAATTGGGTTAAGTCATCCATTGCCATTAATCGTATCAGTTGCCTTGTTTACCTTTAAAGATCTGGATGAGTCCAACCACGATGATGAGCACAAGAGCCAGAAGTTTTCCTACAGTGAAAATATCCTGGATCCTCGTCGCCCAGCGGACACTGGAGCAGTTCACCCAGGTCAGGAACACTGTGCACACACAAATATATATTTAGACAGACATCTCATATAGCATAGCAAAAATGTTTTATAGATACACACAGACCCACAAATCAGATGAGGACGGAAACCCAACAAAACCCTTAACATGATAAACACTCAAACTATTTATTTTTTTACCGTTAAAAAAAAAGAAAAAAGCTAAGCACATGATTTTCTGGGTTAACTAAATTACAAACAGAAAGTTGCCTGATTTTACCGCACAGTTTCTAATCCATAAGCATGCCTTAATCTGTCAAATTGACCTCATTTAATAAACTCACATTCTTTCATTCACCCACATGGAGTTGTGACTGTGTAGGAGCACAGATTCTTATAAAGGAAAGGTAAAGACGCCTCTCTCTCTAATGTTAGTCTAGATAACAAACTCAGTTTTTAAAAAAGGTGTTGCAACCAGGAAGTTGCCAATTACAATTGGGAAGAATCGGGAATCGGGAAGAATTTAGCTCACGTCAACAAAATTATTGTTTTGTTTTATTTCTTTAACAACTGGGAGCAGCTGGTTAGCCTCAAATAAAGCATGAGCTATGACCCCAAATCCCTGAAAAGTTGAAAAGGAGACGAACTGGATGCTGATCACACAGTCTCTTCCATAAATCATAACGGACGGTGATCACATTCCCGACTCAAACGTCTCTCTGCTCGATTTTCTAACTAAACGGCCAGACGGGGATTTTAAAAAGAGCACCAAAAGCAAATGAGGCGTATTAGCAGTGCTTGCTAATGACTGACGATGGCATCCAGCACATGCTACTGTGGAATATCATCTCTTCTGCTTGGATATTAAGTTGTTAGCATGACAGACTGTGATACAGTAACAGTAACTGAATAAAAGCTGCAAATTTCCTCCAGCATAAAATACTAAGATTACTCTTGTAGTTGGAGTCATGCAAAACCATTACTTAAAATGCAAGAAAACACATCATTAAGTGAAACACTGTAATTACCTACTCTAAACATACACCAACACATCTACAGCTGTGTTGTTTTGTTCTGGGAGTTGCCTCCAGCCTGAAGCACCAACATTGAGTTTATAAGCTCTTCAAAGTGGTTTGACCCATAGAACAACAAGATCCAAACGATCCAGCCTCATGCTGCAGCAACAGCATCCACATCTCTATTGACTGTTAAATTGCTGGAATTGTGAAAATGAATTTGCTTCATGAAAAGTTTTTTGATAAAATGTTTTGGCAATGGGATGAAGTATTTTTTTCTTCAGCTGCATAAAAATTGGTTTATTCTGCAAAAATGCAATGTAAATATGTGAACAAACATATTCATGTGTTTTTTGAATTGGTTTTCTTATTTAACGGAAACACTGCGATTGAGAAATTGTGTTCTTTTGTAATTAGCTGAATAATTGCAAAGTGTTGCAGACGTCTGTAATGAAATTATTAGCCGTGTTCTCATTACAAATGTGCGAAAACTTTGCTGGTAATCCACTAATGTCTGAAAAGTACAATTAAAAACACATGTGACGCCATTAAAAAAACCCATGCCTTGCCATCATCCTCTAACTACTTCCTATGTCTTATTAGTTTTTTTATTTACTTCCTGTCTTCTTCATGGTTTGTGCCAGTGGCAACATCTGGGTGCTGATCATGTGACTCTTATGATGCAAGAAAAGTTTTTTGCTATTGCAGTCTTGGAAAATAAAATTAATAAATTTTGATACAGCCAAAAAAACAACTACCTCATCCTAACAGCAAAACTTTTTAATTGACAAACAACTGGATTTTTTTGCCCTCTAAATTGCTGTGTTCCTATTAAGCAAATTAATTTTTAAAATATCAAATTGCACAATTATAGGGTCAATGGAAATGCAGCTTAAGGCAGAAAACAATTTTGAAGCTTGTCAGGATTTTAAAAAGTTATACTTTTGCAATTTCCTAGTTTAGAAGAAAAATGTTTTAAATAAAATTGGAAGCTGGAGGTTATGTATACATAATAGTATAAATCAAGATGTTCTTTGAAGGCCTCTTTGGTTTTTTTCAGTGAACAAACAGAATTGTGAAGGAATACAGCAGACATGTCAGGGAGAAAGTTGTGGACCAGCTTAAAGCCGGGTTAAGTAAACTGTTTTTAGGGAGATGTCGGCTGGTTATTCTCAGGTGAAACCCACAATGGTGCCACAGCTGCAATTTTTCTCAAGACTGCAGAACCATTTCTGCTGAAACTAACAGACTTTCCAATAAGATGCGATTTTTTTAATTAAGCACTGTTACAAAAAAAATAACAAAAAAACAAGCACACATTTAAAATCCCACTATCCCACTACTACATTAAAGTTTGTGGTTTAAATGTGACAAAATGTCAGATACTTTCGCAAGACTTTCCACTTCCCATGTCGCTATGTAAATCTTCATTTGTCATCCCTTTTACCAAGTTTCTGAATGATTAAATCCTTATTTTTGACAAAACAAAAACCCTAAAACCTATTATTTCTTCGTTACGCTAACTTCTCACAGCACATCACTTTCAGACTACTAACACAGTGACTTGCATGGGAAACAATAGTGTGTGTACCGGCACATACAGACGGCAGGTCATCCATCACTAGAACAAGGTTTTCCCTCCCACCACAGAACACTTCTTCCGCTGGTACAGGCACTCTCACACTCACACACACACACACACACACCACACACACACACCACACACACACACACACACACACACACACACACACACACACCTACACCACACCACACACACACACACACACACACACACACACACACACACACACGTGAATTGTTGGCAGGAGGTTTTGGTGGCACCGAGTAGAGCTTTTTTTTTCTCTCTCTCCACAGCACTGCTGAGTTTTATAGTCGGTTACTCTCTGGGTGTTGCATGCGTTTCCGTTCCTGTGTTCCCTCCACCGCCTCCCCCAAATTTCCTCTGTTTTAACCCTGACAGGAAGGAGGTGCCAGCGGCTTTGAATGTGACAGTGCAGGTAAATATGTGTGCCGCCATCAGGGGCTTCCATTGAAGGCTGCTTCAGCACTTGAATACTAAACAAATTACTGCTTTTAGCCTTAATGGATTCAGATCCAAAGTCTGTGCAGATTTATCGGGAAGGGGGAGCGTGGGGTGTGGGGGGCTTTAACTTCAGAAACACCCCCTTCTGGTTCAGGATGTGGTCACTGGAGTCACTGAATTGGTAAAAACTCCCACCAACGTCAGAAAGCAGTCAGAGTTAGTATGGGGATGGGTGATCAATTGATTTTATAGATTAATCAAATTTTGGACATTTGAAGTTGGAAAATCTGGATTTTTCATACGTACCAAGTCTATTCCAAATATCATCTATGACCATTATTAGGAATCAACTTTAAATGTATATGATGAACTGAAATGATGTGTTTGTAAAGTGCCTTGAGACAATATTTGTTATGAATTGCAGCTATATAAATAAATCAAATTACTCTGTTTGGAGTCCTGGGCTCTCTGTTATGATGTCTCTTGGCTCTGATACTCTGGCACACTGAGCAGTGGGAATGATTGCTCTCCTCATTTTAAATTAATGTAAAAAAAAAGAAGAAGAAGAAGAAGAAAACGGACAGTCCCACAAATCAGATGATGTATGTTGTAATTTTAAAGCCAAAAAAAAAAATTTTTTAAAAAGTCTTCAAAATGAATTTTATATTTGATGATCATGTTTGTCTGGTTTTCCTCATTTATTTTTCCGATATTTTACATGTTTGAAATAATTAAAATAATTGCCAGTGTTGATACTTTGTATCAACACATTTGTGTGTGCTGCTATTCCTGCTCTGCAAAAGACCCCATTATTAACTCTCCTTTAACATTTATAGGGTGTGACAGGCCATGTATGTATCAAGAAAAAAACTAAAAGTGGGTTTTGCTGTTCAAGTGCTTTGCATTATAGTTCTAAAAATCATAAAACATACACTCACTCTACAAAGTCTTAAAACATAAACACCAAATTTCTGTTGTGTAAACATTAAGGCCAAAATGACAGAACAGAAATTGCAGAGTTTATGTGGAAACCGTTTCAGTCTGGTGACCAACAAAGATCCTCCAGTCAAACAGTAAATTAATTTAGTACAGCATCTAATATAAATTCAGAACATTCTGGGGATTTTAGAAAGCTTGTCAACACTAAATTGAAATCACTGGTCACAAACTGCATGGGCACATGACTTCTGTAAATGGGTCAACACCCGTCTCGTATTTAGTAATAAAACTGTATTGACGTGACACAAGTGTGTTTTATTTCAAGGTTTTCCTTTTGATTGTTTTGTTGCCACAAATACGGAACCAGTAAGTTCACAGAAAGTTCACAAACTCCAAGAACTTGATTGTTCTTGGAGTCTAAAAACAGATTCAGGGTTTTTAGTGGAGATTAGGATAATTGATAAAATACGGAAAATAATGAGCTTGTTATGGAGAAGAGGATTTGTTAAAGAGGCTGAAAGCCGAGTAGATACAGAATGTGGTGTGCTTGGAGACGGACCGTCCGGCACAGCTCACCTACAGGAAATGACTACTTAACAGATTTTTCCTGCTAATGTTCAGTCTCTGGATAACAGCATGGATTATTTATGGCGGCAGGTCTACACGTGGCATGCAACACAAACTGCAGTGAGCTTCCTCAGCAGCAGTCAGCATGGACATCCTGACTGGACTGCCACTATGCAGCTTGTTACGTAAAAAGCTGCAATGAACTGTGTAGTTTGACATTTAGTCCTCAGGACATGCATAAACTTTTTTAGCAATTTGATTTAGAGTTACTTTTCTGTCCAATCAGACCACAAACTCCAGCCTTTTTCCCCCTCCATGTTCATCAGGGAACATTGGTGAGCCATGATGACCTGATACCTGTGTATCATCGTTGAAGTGTACTGACCACTGCAGACCCTAAACATTAAGGTCATTACAACCCGTTTATTGTTAAAATAACTCTAATCTCCATGCGTTATTATTTCCACGGCTTCTAATGCCGAGTTCCAGCTAGAAAGTAGAGATGTCAACATTGCGACGCATGCTAAAACAATACCGATACAGTGCAGTATCTCTTACAAACATCATTTTAAAGCTGGAGTATTATACATTTTCCAAGCACATAGTATAATTTTATAGAACAATAAAATAACTATGTTACCTCCAATTGTTATAAAAATGCTGCATATATCAAATATGACTTAAACAATTTTTGATTCTGAATTTGATGCCTGGAAATTGGGCATCTGTCTGCTCTTTCTGAAACCGCCTTCAGGAAGTCAATGCAACACACATCTCCTCTATTAACCCTTTAACAACGTTTTTACCAGCGTTGTTCTGAGAAAGAGTCCCTATATTGAGCTCAGCAGATGTGCAGGTCCACCAGGTGTTTGCTAATTGCTTCTGGCTAGTCTGAAGGAGCTGAGGTGGGAGGGGTCCTCTGTGAGGCCGTTGCTTTCAAACTGCAGCTCCTCATCAGAGCTGTCCCTTGAAGGCGGAGCTAAGTCCACCCAGGAGCTGTGCAAAGCTGAATGGTTGTCATGAGAGATTCAAGGATTTCTCAAACATGCATGAAAAACAGAATCAAAGCAACAAATCAGGTATGTTTCTGAAGAGGGAGTAATATTCTAACATGATGTATAGATCAAAAAACTCCATCTTACATATTACTGCTTCTTGAAGCAGTAATATGTTGAAGCATAACCAAACAGCACTTTTAACATTGATTTTAGACACTCTTGCATGTGTCTCTTCTAAAATGAACATGTTTCCACCACGCCTTGCGGGGACCGGCCACATTGGAACTCAAAGTCAGTCATAACTGGGTGTAGTCTGAGTTGCTCCCATTGTCTCAGTGGGATTATCAAACTTTGGTTGATTTTTCCAACTGGGAAAATGGAATTTCTAGGTTCCAAGTACAACTGGAACGTAACATAACTCATCAAGATTAATGAGAAAACTGATGCTAAAATAAGAAATAATTAACTGTGACAAAGTTCTTCACTGGTTTTAGCAAACCTCACCCATAAATAACCAATTAAAATAATAACTAGTGAAATCTAGAGCACCTCACCAAGTTACAGAGGAAGTGTATTCATGTAAGTGAGATGGAGCTGTGTGTGCCTATTCTTAGTAGAACACCGCTAGTAACAAAACTGGATTTGTCTGGTTTTTACTCACTCACTCCAGGGTGACTTGCGTCTCCCTTGCAGTTCGCTTTGCAGGAGAGGAAGGAGGGGGAACGTGAATATCTGGGCTGACTGACATTTATAAGTTACGTTGACCTCAGACCAGTCTGATACTCAGCGTTGCAAAGAGGTGAAAATAAATCCCACAAGCATTTAACCAAGTCTGTCTGCTTAACAGTATGAACTCTTAAAGGAAGTGAGGCTGATCGCAGACAGAAAAATAAAGTCTCTGGGACTTCAGCACTGACGAGTGATGTTATGAGGATGTGGAGAGTAGTAAACAGCCAATGAGAGCTGCAGACATCCTTCCCGAAACACAGCCGGCCAATAGGATTCCGCGTCATTAATGTGCAAGGTGTCCGGCCCATTTCCTGTTTGCATGTGACTCGGCCACAGGAGCATCAAACAATACACAATAGTGTGGACATAGCCGCTCATTAGCGGCGTCCACAAAGCCTGGCACCATTATGTATTCTGACACTGCCTCTGACACACACTTGCACAAAACAAACCGATCAGTCCAACCAGAGTTTGACAAAAATTAAATAAATAAATATATATATATAAATAAAAGAGCTGCCCATGTTACACCTGGTCTAACTGGGCAGCAGTTGAAGGACACTGTTGCCTAAAATAGCAGCGCTCCATCAGTGGACTCTGAAAACACTTAGCTCAGCTTGACACATGGATAGACTCTCCTGCAGATACCCATCCTGCTACATCCATCTCCCCCATAAGGTCCCTTTACTCCATCCAGATCAGACAAGACTCGACTGGCTGTCTTGCTGATCCAATACATGTACAGTATGTTTTTGCCATAAGCCATTTCCAGTCTTGCATTTAAAGCAAAGGCACTGATTAAATTAGGGCTATTAATGGAACAGAACATTGCGGATGGGATTTTCGGATGACAATGAACAGCCTCAGGCGACATCATGGGGTCCTGATGCCATTGAACAATGACACGCAAATAACTGAAAGCTGGACAAAGACTTTGTAATTTAAATGTTCTCTTTGGTTACACTGTAAGAAAACATGTAAAACTTGAAGAGTTTTACATGAGATTGTTTAATGTTCGATCTAATTCCTGACCCCTATCAGAAGATAAATTGTCTATGCATGATGTTTGTGTGAAACAATGTCTGCCCTGCTGACTACGTCACTAGGAGATACTCTGGTTCATGAAGTCATCTGACCTGACTGCCTGAGAAACAGAGGGTCTGTAGTTAAGACATTTTAAAGTATGGTGGCACAACGGAAAAAAAACAAAAAGACACTACACAGGCTACTACACTATGCCATCACTCTACTGATCTAGACAGACCAGGATTCGTACGTCCTTAAAACAATTCGGATGGTAAACTTTGAGCCACAGCAATTTAATTTTAAACTTCTAAAAAAAAAAACCCAGCACTTTTATTCAGTTAGCTTGGTGCTTCCTTGTGCCAAGCTAACCACCAATCCAGGTATAGGCTACATACTGGTATCAAACAAGAAATAGACTGAACCGCCTTAGGACTTTTCCCATCACACTGACTAAGCAAAGCTTTTCTAGAGTCTCATTCATCCAGTCACAATCAAAAATGTTCACGTTAAGTGGTGGGCAAACTTCAACTATTGCGCTAATAGCAGAGCTAGTTTAGCACTTTAGCATTTTTAGTAACTTTGAAAACATTTAGTGCACTTAGTTTCCCCTTAATTTCTCCAGATAAATTCTAAAGTGCCAACATCTTTAACTCTTTTGTAAACTTTCAGTTAGAAGCAACTAACTTTTTCGCTAGCATTGCTAATCTACTGTTCACTTTTATGTAGCAATATTCTTTGTAGGTAGGCAACATGGGGCTCAGAAGAAACACATGAAGGAAGGAGGAAGCTTGACTTTTCCAATGATTTCTAGATGAAAGGTGGTGTGATAGACTGGTTTATACTGTAACTTTAGAAATAATTCAGTGCATCTTACTTATGCTCCAGTACCAAAACCAGGCCTCAAACAGAAGGACTTCTGCCAGAGGTTGAAATTTGCACAATACCTCCCTGTTTCAACAATCTTGGTTTGCCAGAAAAAAACAACATATTTGGCAAGGTGTCACAGATATACTGGTTACAAACACCGGCATCACAGCTGAAGGGACTGGGATGAATACAGTAAATTGCACACAGACAGAAAATGTAAATCCTAGAAGGCTTTAGACTCACAGACACAGATGGTGGCGAGCAGTCTGGTGGCAATAAACGGAGGCAAGCAGTTCTGGAAGGCTGGCTGCAAGACGTAATTGGCGAAGGTGAGGGCAATGACCGCCAGCGTAGTTGGATACATAATGAGAACAGCGCTCCATAACAACAGGAAGCTGGAAATAAAAGAACAAGCATGACTGCAACACTTATTCAAAAAATACAAAGTGTCCTGTTTTTAGTTCATGAGTAGAACTCGCAAGCTATTTTGGGCCGACAGCTATTTTTACTGTTTCTGCGGTTCCTTTTCAGTTCCACTAGTACTTCTCATTCACACTTTTACAGAAAGCTGTGAGAACAACCCCAGTTCTGTTGCAGTAGTGGTTGAGGGCCTTGTCGGAGAATTATCAAATATGTGAAGCTCAATATATGAAGATAAAAAGACCAAAATAAGCCACTGCTAGGGTGTTTCCATGATTCAGCTCAACTGATTTAAATTGAGTACCAGGATCTTACTGAACACCAATTCTCTGACTCAGGTGTGTTAAAGCAGAAAAATATGTAAAACGTGCAAATATGCCTTCAGGACCTAACTGCACTTAGAGAAGTGAAAAACTGAAGATGTAGTTTTCCTGAAACCATTTTTTCAAAATCAGTCTACTCCCACTTGGAAATACTTGTTTGGCAACAATGTTGTGAATGCAGCATGTTTCAGCAAGAAGCAGAACTCAAGGCTCTTTAGAAGACTGTGTCCTACAAGATCAAACTTCCTTAAACATCATCCCTGGAAAAAGAATAGCATAGGTAGCTCAGTCTACACATTTACAACTTTATACAACTTTTACGTTATTGAGGTGAGACACTCGTCATAATTCTACATTAGAAGAAGCATGATGCAATAAATCCAGTCGTAAACAATGGCTGGAGCAAGCAGCGTTCCACTTTTTCCCGGTTTTTTTTTTTCTGAATTCCAGTTTAGCCATATTTACTGAATTGAGCATGATATGCTGTATAAACATCGATTTTGTCCAGTTTTAGAAAGTAATATATCATAAGAACATCTTATTTCTTGAAACTTAAGGAAAAATACTTAAATACATAGACTTTACATCTCTCAAGAGTTCACCATTTTGCATTCTGAAGGCTAACGTACTCATTTTCCATTAGTTTGCGCCCTCAATATTTTATGGTTGCAAAGCCGTGTTGAATGATCAATGCAAACTTTGACAAATCTATTATAACTCAAGGTTGTGATGCACAATAATGCCATAAGGATGTATACTTTTATACATTAAAAATGTTGTTTTGTCTTCCCTGTATCATATTCTCCATCCCAGAGAGCAAAATACTTGAGTGAGAAATAAAAACTTGAAAATCTAGACCCTCGACTGGAGTGTTGCTTTTACGCCATCATGTCCAGCTTCCCAAACTAAACCCATCAAAGACTGAGATGGGGCGTTTGCAAAAAGACAGAAGCTACCCATACGTTTTACTTACCCTACTAGTCCTCCAAAGATCTCAGTCACATATGAATAGTCTCCTCCAGATTTTGGGATTGTCACACCGAGTTCGGCGTAGCACAACGACCCAAGAGCGCAGATTCCTCCTCCGCAAACCCAGACGATGAGCGACAGTCCCACCGAGCCCGCATGCTCCAGTACTCCTTTAGGCGAGATGAAGATCCCTGATCCAATGATGTTCCCTTCATGGATAGAGTTAACATTGTTAGTTGCTGTTGTTCTTATAATTCAATAGCGGTCAGGTATTGAGCCAATTCACAACTAGTTGATTGTGATGCCAGAAACCAATAAAATTTAAGCTTTAATAGTTGTAATAGAATATATTTTCAATGCTGTTATTCTTAAAAAAAACTTTAAGAAATTTACTACATTGTGATATGCAGGAAAAACTTAAATGGGCAGTATTATGTTGCACTGTATCTGCCGTTCAACTGTTGCCAACACCCATCTGTTGGCAACTGTGGAACAGACCCAGATGTAAAGTTTCCTCATTATTCCACACTCAGCCATCAGTGGTATGATGAAGTGGAAGGGAAAAAGGGAATGACTCGACTCATCCACAGTCTAGTAGGTCATAAGATCATAGAACAGGGTCAGTAGTAGTTGAGTCGCTGTGTATGTAGAGATTACGGTCTAGAGCCGTTTTTCAAGAGTTGGGCTCGGCTGCTTAGCTCTAATGAAAGGAACTCTTAATGTTTCAGTAAACCAAATCGTTTTGGTCACTTTTATGTTCCCAACCTTGTGGGAACAGTTTGGGGATGACAACGTAATTCCAACATGACCACATTGGAGCTTTGTTTTGACTCTGTGCTGAATCTACATTTGGTGTAACTAAGCCTTTACTCGGCAGTTCAGACATCTCTTATATTTTAAATGTCAGAAACTATACGAATGAGAGTCAACAAATGCTGTGTCCCACTTCCCTGTCGTAAAATAGAAAAAAAAGCAGAACTTCCCACCAAGTCCAACGTCCCACTCAAAGTAGGAGCACTCCGACTACGTTTAATTAACAAATAACGTGATTCTACTGAAGAGAACGGGTCCAAAACATGCTCTTTGGACACTGTTTTTTACAATTTCCTGCAATGGAGACGCTGATGAACAAAAACAAAGAGCTGTCTTGTTTGTGTGTGTACTTGTGGCTGTAAATAATCCATCTTGCCATCTATGTTTGCCAATGAGCACTAGGAGAGAGCAGTGCTGTTGTTGCTGTATGGTCCAGCTGAGCCACATTCAGCTGGAGTTTGAGCTTAGCTGGGCCCTACACAAGACAAACCGAGGGTTCCCTTACTTGGCCAACATGTTATGAGTTCAACTTTAGCTTGGCAGGTATGACATCATCAGTCTCTCCAAAAGAAAAACATGAAACAAAAGAAAACTACTGCATGCTAGAAAGTAACAAAACAAACAGCAGCTGTCGAAACAAGTGGTGTTTTTGCACTGACCTCCATGTTTCCCCCTTCCTTGGGGTAAGTTTGGGGCTAAAAAGTGTGACTCTGCTAAGGGTAAACATTGCGGCCGTTGAAGCCAAGTGAGGCGTGCTGTTGCTCTGAATGCTCCCTAATGAAGCAGAGCAAGAGAGGAGGACCAGGATGTGCATTTGTCATTGTCTCCTCACTTGATGGAGGAGACCGTGTTGAGATGCCGAGCTGTTACATAAAGCCTTTGTTGCGTTTGTTATGTCATGAAGTTCAGCATCTCAGCTGAATGCGGGAATTGGGGGGGGTCTGCCTATGTCTACCTGTATCACAGTTGTACAATTATTTAACTAATTACAGTTCAGATTCATGATTTCACTAAAATGGCCCATTTCTCAATGGGGCAAAACTGAATCGTTTCTGTGAAAGCAGTCCTGGTTTTGGGGGTTTTGTCCCGTCGCTGTGGTTCTCATTTGGCCTCTTTGAAAATTTCCCACCACTGTTTTAGACAAAGCTGAACTGTTAGGAGAGATTTGAAATACCCTTTCAATAGCAATAGGGCTGAAACGATCAACCCGAATAATTGTGATTAATAGTTGCTTGAAACCATCATCAACCAATTTAGTAAAGGATTAATTGTTTACTGGAGTATACGGACTCAAAAAAGGCCACCCTTTTTGAGTTGGCCTAACACACTCAGAGGAGTGATTAAGCCAAGACTGTACAAAAAAATATACATTTTGAATTTAAGATTAAAACAAAATCTTCTTTGACTGTAAATATGTTCTAACCAGAGCTCTTCATGTGGGATAGTTGTAGCTTCACCTAGTTCAAATTCTGTAAAATTTCTCCTGTTAAGCACCTGCTATCCAATTATTAATTGGTTAACCCAAAAAATAAACAGAACAGCCCTACTGATTTTAAGCAGTGCAGAAAGGACTGAGTTTTTCACATGTTGATGTTTGGAAATGATAATCAACTTTACTTAAAAGGGACAATGTACAGCTCAAACATAAATGTAACCATTTGATGCACTGTACCAGATTGTAGCAAAGGTTATCCTCCAATCTGTCCTCCAGGTTAATATCACTATTAGGCAATTTTATAAAAACGCCGTGCATAACTCTGAACGCCATCGTGGTACATAGTGGTGGCAGCATCATGCTGTGGAGATGTGTGCCCCCGCCCCCAAGCAGGTCAGAATTACAGAGCAATTCTTGTATTCAGCCTCTTTTACTCTGATTCAACACCCAGTGTTGCCAACTGGCTTTAGAAGTCACTTAACAAATGTTCAAAATTAGTGGTGGCAAATATGGAAATTTAGGCCGATACTGATAAAATAAACGTTACATGACCAACCTCCTTCACTCTGGCAACAACAGATATGTTGTTGGTTGTTGATGTCAGCTCAGATTTATTTATCGTACCGATAATGATATGCTTAAAAATGACCAATATCGACCGATACCGATGCTAGTGCCGATATTTAGATCATTTTTACACACAAGCCTCACACAATTCAGTGGAACCTCTGAATATGGACACATTTGAATATGAATTCTTCCAAATAAGAGTCTTGAATGAATTACCAAATTGCAAATTTTTCTTTAAATACAAATGTCTAGGACGGGGGTGGTGATACGGTGGGCGCCACGTACAAAAAGAACATTAGTCCTCCAGAAAAAAATATACAAAAAAAAAAAAAAGATTAAGTTTGAATACTTTATCATTGCACTGTAGCTGGCTGACTAATTGTTACATTTGTGTGTGAACCTTTGCAGTAATTAGGTGAGGTGGTTCTACCAGCTGTGAAATGTGGATTTTTGTCTGGAAAAAAAAAAAAACGAAAAAGAGGAAGTTAGAAGTCTTATTTATGCTTCATGGAGCAAGAGGCATGTTTCATCATTCGCTGTCTCACAACTTAAATGTGAGGGAAGAGAAGATTCATGGTGCAGAAAGTGAAACAGCCGAATAGGTTTCTGGTTTACATCACTACGCCACCAGAAGAAAATAAGAACTGGAGGATTTTTGTTTTATTTAGTTTTTAATTCTCGTTTCAGTCAGAATTGATATTTTCATTGGGTGGTTTTGTCAAGCAGCAGTATTGTTAGTGGCTACAAGCAGAGGAGCAAAAGACCAAGTCAGTACAACACATTTCAAGAATAACGCAGTCAGTTTATGTGTAGGCTGATGATGGTGGGTAGCAACATGACTCAAGCAGCTCATGTTCACCCACTCTGCAGTGTTTTTAAAGAGAACATTCACTTTACTCCACTAAGATCACAATTCAGACCAAACATAGCCATTCTGATCTTTACATTCACTGATGAAGGATTTTTTTTACAAGTAAAAAAAGGACATACTACAATTCGCTTTATATTGTATTCATCAACTGGATCAGTTCTGACATAGGCTACGGAGAAAGCCAATCAATTACCCAGAGAGCCAAAAGGCCAATTTCGCCACTAAAATCCTGAGCAATGCATCTCTGAACTTTAAAAGACTGCAGCACAACTAAACTAGTATTCTTTTGGTTCACAACTCTTCATGCCTCTGGGAAAACAAAACAAGTAAAAAAATTAACTTCCACAATGTTGATCGTTAGCAAGTTATATATGAGGTTTGTGACATGATGGTGGAGAGTCAAAAATACTGTGGAAGAAATTCTCTTTCCTCAATGACAGCTTGAAAATCGGATTTGAACACGTTTATAAAGAAGCAACTAACAATTATTTTAGTAAATTAGTTATTCTAATTTTTGATAATTGCATCTTTGCAGAGTTTTATTTTAATCACTTTAGCCAATTTTACAATATTAGAAACACACAAATATTTATTTATTTATTTTTTACACAAAACAAGAAACAAATTTATTGCCTAAAATGCATCACCACATTCACTTGATCATTTGTAGCAAAGGATGCTAAAAAATAAATCACCATGTGAAAAGCTCAACACTTTGAGCTTTTTTACATATATTAAATTCAAAATGTATATTTTCTTAACGGTTTTGGCTTATTTACTGCTCTGAAATTTGTTCTTCCAGCAAATTGCCTTTCTTAGTTTGATTAAAGATTAATCAATTACTAAATTAGTTGACGATCATTTCATTATTCGTTTCAGCCCCAATTTTAACACTAATTGCTGAATGGGTTGTAGTACTCAGTGAAGCTGAACATGTCCGAGGAAAGACACCAATCAGGCATAACATTATGACCAGCCAGAAGGGTGCACACTCACTAGTCTGCAGACTGTGCAGCTCCTCAAATCAAACCCGGTCACCTAATTATCACAGCAAGGCCTTCGTCAAGGTATGTGGTATGAGAGAGCGCAATTACAAATAAGCAATATGGTTTCTTTGAAAGAGGTAGTTTTGAATGTGGTGAAAAACAAAGGAATTTAATGGGTTTTATCTGACTTTAACTCAATTAAAAAAAAATCTAATTAAATTAAAGCAAGGGTGTCCAAGCTTTTCGTCACATGAACCAAAATTGTCAAGGCAAAATTAGCAAAAAAGAAATAAAACAAAAACCAAATGGGACACATTTTTTTTAAAAAAAGAAATAAAGTACTAACTTTTTTACATATAGGCAGCCTGACAGTACTTGAACTGGAAGCTGTTCATTTTATTTAGGTTTTATTTTTTTTAACCTCCGAGTGGCTAACTGTCAATTTACTCCCATCTTGATTTGACAGGGTTAACACACTACCTGTATCTGTGCCCACAGTTTACATGTTTTTCAGCTGTTACACCTGTCTAGTCCATTGTTCTCATGTCGTAACGTGTTTAAGCCGCCTTTAAACGCAACATGAGTGTTAAGATACTGGTGTGTGTAAAAGTCATGGCCGCAAGTCAACAAACGGCAAAATACAAGCAAGTTGAAAAATGCAGTTGGATGCAGATTATAGGCTGCTATGAATATTGTGTTTTTAAAAATTGCATGTGGTATCTGGTTTATGGGATTATTTTTATATTACGGCAGTGGATTTTTTTAATGGATTATGAACTTTGTGTATGTTTTCTCAACTCAAAATATATTTTTTTTCAGTTCTGGGCAATAAAAACAAGATTTAGGTCACTTTTATTGAAAAGCAGCTAGCCAAGTTGAAAAAAATTCATTAAAAGAATCAAAGCCTGCTGATGGATGTGGTTGTCACGTTGTACTGTAGCCAGGATTTTCTATTGCAAAATTTTTATGTTTTTGTAATACTTTTGCCCTGACTACAAATTAATTTTTTTTAAAAAATTGTATCTGCATCATCTCTGCCTGGGCAGCCGGCTGGCAGATTTGTATTTTCTTGAATTGGAGTTGTGGGCAGCACAAAATCAGTTTGGACACCACTGCATTAAAGTATATGGTTAGTTGATGCATTTACACACTTAAAACAGTAGTAATATTTGTTTTGCTGTACGCATTAGAAAATTCATTTTTTTTTTTAAATCTAATGTTTTACTATCTGGTCAGCCTATCAGCATATCTGTCCCAAATGAAGCTGAAGTGATAGAATTTAGAACTGAAAAATGTTCTAAGAAAGGCAAAGAATGTATTGAAAAGTGGTATTTATGTAATATCATTAAGACATGTGTCCTCCCTCTGACCCCAGACTTATAACCAGCAGCTCCGTGGAGGTTGGGACATTAAACAGCAGAGAAATCTGTGTGTTTCAAAGCAGGACCGTGTTCCGTGGGCCGCTTACTGTACATTTTAAATCGTTTTTGTTTTTTTTTTAGAGTGGCTGATTTGCATATTCCAGAGCACAATGCCGCAGTGCCTCACTGCTCAGCTGTCCCAAGGAACCGGGCCTCCCTACTTCACCACACTACCCAGCCACGTAAGCATCCTCATATTCAGACCCATACGACTGATGCAACAGTTTCCACGCGAGTCGAAAAAAAAAAAACACAACCTTGTACACAGAGCAGCTTCCGCGCTCACACGACTTTTCAGTCACTTTTTCTTTTTTTTTTTTTTTTGTTTAGCTCGGCTTTGCGTCCAAGTTTGAGGAAATGAGATTAATATGAGCCAGAATATCCCGCTATGTGTAAGTTTAGCGCAGCTGAATGTACGGGACGCCGGTTCCTCAAACACGTTTCTCCGTTTACTTCTCCCTCCGAGCTTCATCCCCTTCACAACCTGTCAGCTCATCTTTCACAGTTGTCGCGCACACTCACCAATGATGATAGCGCAGGCGCTTAGGAGTCCGATTTCCTTCTTCAGCGTGACTTTGTCATCACTTTTGGCGTTTTCATCCTTCTTCCGTTTCTTTTTGTCATCCATCTCTCCCTCTCTGTCTTCCTTCCTTCCTTCCCCTCGGTCGGGTTCAGATACTGTAGACTGAACCACGTTTCACGCTGCGGGGCTCACTTATAATATCGTGCAATGACGGTTGAGGAGGTGCGCATGCGTGACAGTCCCAAACTTTGTATCAGGTAGGTAAGTTGATGCGAGAGGTGTGTCGAGATTCAGGAGCATTGTAGCCTGGAACAAAAAGGACACGTTGTTTTTTTTTTTGTTTACCACGGCATAGCTATATTATATTGGTGAATATAAACACACCCAAACAAAAAACAAACAAAAAAGCGTCCAAATGAAAAGAATGAGGACTTTATTGATTGATTAAATATATTTTCTAACACTCTCAAAAAGAGTTTTAGTTGATCAAACTTCAACAAAGCCTTTCAACTAGTTACAAGTGACTGAATGTTAAGTTATCAAGTTAACTTAACTAAAGTTAATTAAAAGTTAATTAATAATTTCAGTTATTAATAACCTACGTTATAGCTTCTTTATAGTTTTAAATGAATTGTTACCAATTGAAGCTATTAATTTAAGTTGTTTTAAGTTTTCTTTTTTTCTGTGTAGATTTTGAAGCTGTTTGCTTGTGGTTTTAGAGATATGAGGGAAAAATGTCAGGTTTCAAGATGACTGAAGATTTGAGGAGTACAATGTACATTTTTTCATACAAATTTCTGCCTAATGTTCGCTTGGAAATATACTTTTAATAACGTCATTATGAGAAACTCCAAACTGAAGCACATCGGCTTACATAAAAATTGAAATGAGCCTTCTGGAACAGGAACGGGAACAGTATGGAACAATTCTGAACCAAAACACTGACAAGAACATTAGAAATTAGTCACAAATAATATTATGTGCTTTGCAAAAGCATTTGCTCACGTAAAAATCTTCTGCATTTTGTCACATTGTAACTACAAACATTCCTGTAGTTTAGGCCCCATCAACATGTAGACAAACACGGTAAATTTCTGTAAGCGATGAAGAAGAAATGCTCGTCCACACAGCAGGATGCAGGATTGCACTAAAAACGTTGTAGTTGGTTTGCCGTGCCAATCAGTGGAGCTGTAACACTGCCACCAAACAAACAGCACATTTAAAATTATGATTTCATTTGTGAAAAGGGAAAAAAAAAGTTATCCAAACCAGCCCACCAGCAAGTTCACAATTGAACTGCTAAAATAAACAAAAGTTTTCAAGAACATACAAAGTGTGTCCTTGAATTTAATTGGAACACCTTGAAATTATCTTAAACAGTCAGTAATGCTCAGAGATACATCAATGTGCCTGATTTAAAACAATTCTCCAAAAAAGAGTGGGTCACAGTTTTTCCAGTGATGTTAAAGGCTTATTGCCAGTTATCACAAACAATATCAGTTCTTATTGCCAAGGGTGGTACAACCAGTTATTGGGCTCAAGTGGGAACTATGTTTTCACAGAGTTGGTTTGGATACATATTTACCCTTAATACATAAAATTTTAAAAAAGGAGTTTTTTTTTATTTACTCTCATTCTGCCTCCAAAATATAAAAAAAATGTATACAACTTTTACATGCTAAAAACAATCTTTAAGCAGACAACTATGTTTTCACAGTATGGAAATATCCCCCAAAGGTCAATGGTGTAGCCAGGAAAACAGGTCAAGTATGTAGAGCACTAATCCTGTGGAAGCAGCTATGGTGGGACATTTAAACCTAGAGCAAGAAGAAGATGTTCCTCTTCATTCGTTATGAGGAGAAATCCAGGATGTAACATATCTTGACTTTAATTTAACTGACTAGCTGAAGCATATTTGTCATCCACAGGAAATATTATCGGTACTTGTGTGGCAAAAATTGCTAACAGAAATAAAAATAAAAATAAACAGGCTTCTTGAGAAAGCAGTAAGGTTGGTTTTCAGACAGCTGCTTAGCAGCCATATTTTTCTCAGTTTGCCACTGAAAGAATTTAGGTATTTAGGTCAGTGGTGAGGAAGAAAATAACTGGTTCAACCTAGTTTTGAAGCTTGAAACAGGGAGCTGGAAGAAGTCACAGCATAAATGTACAACATTAACTATATACAGACCAGATCAGGTTAGAGCTGTGATATTATCACACTTTTATCTCAGCTTTGTTTTAATGAACCAGAAAAACTGTAATTCTGATAAACAATTGGCTTCTATTTATCTGTTAGTGAAGCAAATTATGGTTGATATTTTTTTATTCTGAAATAAATAAATAAAATGTTTTAGTTCTATGTATGATATTAATGACTAAAATAATATTCCATTTTTAAAATGTTCCAATGTATTTACTATCAGACTTCGTTTTACCTTATGAAAATACAGAAGAGGTGAGAGGAACCAGGAAAATCAATCTAAATTCAACTTTGATTGTTTCAAATAAATCCATCAAATACAACAGAGGCCTATGGAATGGATTTTTGTCTCAACTTTTAACAGCTACATCAATTCAAATTCATTTATCTGCTTTTTAAGGTATGTGAGAATGAGAAATGTCCTGGAGGAATTAAGCTTTTGTGTCTTGCATTATTCAGCTAAACAGAGTAGTTATGCAGTTAAAGCTGTTTTTCCCCCTTAGTTATGTCTAGCATTGCATTCAAAATGCAAACAAAAATGTTAAGTAAGATCCATTCTATTTGAAATGTCTCTGCTGGCCAGTAGCCAGTGAAGTGACAGATTGAAAGCATCCTCCATTAGAAAACAAGAGAGGCACTCTAAGAGAGCCGCCTTCTGTCAAGTGACCAGCAGTAATTCTCTTCTGTGGCTACATGTCAAGTTGCCACAGGGAACAGCTCATATTTTATGTCATTACCTACCCTAATGCACTAACAAGTCTTGTTCACAATTAGCTTAACACAGAAAGCCTGACAAGAGTTCAATCGGGTCGCAATGGAGAATATTTATTTGGGCTTCTGATCCAGGAGATCTCTCTTGACAGATCCCCAAGCTACAACGGTATGCCAAATATCAGACAACCCAATCTACCAAACCATTAGCAGCACAGCTTTTATTCTAAATACACAGTATCTAATGTTTGCACAGAGCACCGTTCAGTTAATCATCTGGCAGAGGTAAAGGTACGGCACAAAAACAGACCTACAATCTACATGACCATTCACCTAAACTGACAGGGTGGACAAGGAAAGCATTAATCAGAGAGGACTGTGGGGAAGTCTGGAGAATCTGCAGAGAACCACCGTTCAAGTGGAGAAAAAGATCAACATAACAACAAACGTGGCCTTAGAAGAGAAAAGAGAAACCTATGAAAATAGGCCTCAAGCCATGGAGAAGACATGACTCCGGGATGACAGCAAAATGTATTCATGCTGTGGGGATGCTCTTCTTCAGAAAGAGACATAGAGGTTGTTAAGAGTTGATGGGGATTTGTTTGGTGATTAAACAGTAAGAGGTTGCAGAAGACCTGTGACTCAAGTAGAGGTTTATATTCCACAAGGATGATGATGACCCTTAAGATATCGTCTGAGCTGAGGTAATGGGCCAGGTCAAAGCACAGTTGTGCCTTAGAGTGGCTCGGACAAAATCCAGACCGAAATCAGATCCAGAATCTGAGGTTCTCTTTCAAAATAGCAATTTTGCGATGACGAATGGCCAAAAATGTTAGCCTTTTGATGCGGTAGACATGTGACAGAAGACTTGCAGTAAAAGCTGGTACTACAAAATAGATGGTTGACATGTATAGTTTGTGGTGTGCTACTTTCTCACAGCAAAGATTAACCTTAAAGAATGACTGTTTATTTTATTTGGGGTTTTATTTTTTCACCTCTAAATGGCTAACTTTCTGTTTAATCCTATTTTGATTTAACAGGGTTCCCACATTTCTTGTATTTGTGCCCTCTGTTTACATTTTTTTCAGCTGTTACAACCATTTAGTCCATTGTTCACATGTCGTGAAATGCAACATGAGCACTGAGATACTGGTGTGTGCAAGAGTCACTGCAGCAATCTAACAAAAAGGAAACAACTTGTACACAGTTTTTTCCAGAACAAGTCGAGTAAGTTGGGGTTTAATGCAGATGATGGGCTGTTAAGTTTATTGGGTTTTTAAAAAATTAATATAGAATCTGTGATTTTTTTAATGTTACCATTGTGTGTTTTTTATGGACGATGGAAAACATTTGTTTTTATTTATTGAAATGTGACGTCTAAGTTACATTCACTTGAGCAACTTTTTGAAGAAAAGAAATATAGGAGTAGTTTTACTGCACTTGTCACTTTTACTTGAGAATTATTTTGAATTTAAAGAGATAGACTTCAGAAATTGGAAACATGACATTTTTAGATTCCTGCGATATATGAGCTAATACTTCTGCAGATCTGATAATAACGAAGGAGCATTTTCTACAATTTGCTGTTTTTATAGAATCTCCGTCTCTTTCAGAGCCTCACTTACTTTTCTCAAACATACACACAAACACACATATGCTAGTTTAGGGAGTTGAGTCGTTAAGTTGTGGCAGGCAAACGCCAACGAATACACAATGAACTTGGAGGCCAGCCTCCCTCTCCAACATGAGGCCCCGACAAAGAGAGGAGATGCTTTGTTGGCAACAGGAAGGCAAGCTGAAACACTAACTTTAGTGTGATTGCAGGATAGGATGAGGAAGAGAAGGCGTTGAAGCAGGAAAATAGCAGAAACACTTTGGTGGCAGAAGTGATGGAATTGTACATAGTGATGACGATGATGGACCACTGGATATGTGAAAGGGGAAAAGAAGCAAGAGAAGAGTGAAGAGCAAAACAAAGAGATTGACATGAAAAAGAGTGAAAAAGAAAAAACCGGGTAATGTAAGGTATCTCAAATTATAATTTATAGGATCAGTCACCAATAATCCTGTTGAGTTCCAGATTATGTTCAGACTGGAACGCTGTAGCAATATAGTGTTTCTGTGTGAACAAACAAACTGAATTGTAGAATGACTCGTAGAGCATAGGTATTGAAAGTGGAGAAGCTTAATTCAACAGTCCAAACCATTGAGAGGTACACAAGGCAGGTGAAGAAGAAAGTATTGACAAGGTGGAGTCAATGCAGAAGAATATAAGGAGTGCTCTGGAACAGGGAGATATCTGCAACATCTGCCAACATAGAGGAAAAAATGAATATGTCATGAAAGACAGGTCAGGTTGAATGGTTTGATGATGAAGGAGGAGGAAACAGGAAGACCAGGGAGAATGTCTATGGATGGAGTAAGGGTTATGGAGAGGGTTAGTGTGAAACAGGAGGGACGCTGGGAAAATCTAAAGTGGAGGCAAGAGATTTGATCCAGTAACTTCTAAAGATAGAAGAGCATGAAGAACAGAGAAGGTGTTCTGAAAGTCTCTGTTAAGAAGTCCTTGTGGTGATATGTCAGAATCCACTGCTAAAGAACTCGCCAACTATGACAAACAGGCCTTACTAATATTCATTGACTGAAACCCTTATAAAAAATGAAGAACAATGGTAAGATCCTAGAGATAAAAAGTGAGAAAGAAGGACAAGAGGGAAGGAGTTCAGAAAAACAAAAAGCAAGGACAAGAAAATTGAGATCAAGAGAGGAAGGAAAAGGCCATGAACCTAACAACACTTTTCTGCCAGGAACAAACTATCACTCTGTCTCAATCTCACGTTCATCCCACCCTTGATCTATTCTTACTCTAGAGCTTCTGGAGTGCCTGATCGAATAGTCTGCCATACTACCCACATCACGCATCATTTGTTAACAGGCAACCCAGAGTTCTTGTGGTTCGGGAGCAGAGCTGCATAGCAACCCCACAGCACTTCCTGCTGGACCAGGGGTTGAACGTCAGTGGCCGTTGTTCATCGCTGTGCCCCCTCTGCCTTTACAAAAACAGACGGGAAGCAGTTCGCTCACAATCAGCTTTGTGCTACGTTGTGAGGAGAAAGGAAATGAGTGTGAAGGCCAAGCCACCCTAGTTCACTGCACTTCCATATGGGGTAACTGCACTTCCATATGGGGTAACAAATGTGTGTTTTGAACAGACGTTTTTGAAATTAAGGTACTAAGAGTCAAGGAGTTTGTGAAGGGAGGTGGGTTGGTTAAATTTAGGGCTTTGGCTGTCCAATATACTGTGCAAAAAACATGGCTGCATCTCTTTAACATTACTGGATTACTGTGATTACACTTCGGCCAGCCCATTGAGCCCTAAATCACAGGTGCTAGAATAAACACCCTCATTTTGCGTCATCTGCCCTTTCAAAACATGATAGCATTCATATGGTTGTTACAGAGTGAGCATCTCCGTATTTGTGAACACAAACTCCATTTTCCAACTTGTTGATTAACATTACTATTCAGTCTAACAAAGACATTGCCAACCCTTACATCTTTGATGAAATAACAATTCATACAGCATCTCTGCCAAGAGACAGATCAGGAAGTGACACTGGAACACATTTTCTTTTATTCTCATGACTTCTGAGTGCTAATTTTATTGTTGTTGTAAGAAGTTTAGGTATTTGGTTACATTTGGTTTTTGCAGTGTGCCCCAATGAAACCGTGCCATCTGTAAACATTTACAGTTCCAGCAGAACCTTTGAAAGTTATAGCTTTTATACCTCCTTATGTCAGGAGTTTTAAAGTTAAATTTTTTTCCCATTTCATTACTTATTTGCTTAAGAAATAAATACTGAAAAAATCATTTAAAAAGTCAGACTTTCTGTATCATGGAGCAGTGTAATGGTGAGTCATTGTACTAGGAAACTTTATTTTTCAGTACAAATGCTAGTTGTAGACAGTAAATATATCAAAGCAATGTAAAATCTTCAGTGACTTTGGGGCAGTGGACTAAAACATCTTAAATAAGCAAGGTCCTATAAACAGGTGAGTAAAATGAAATGAAATCTGGTCGTCTACCGCCATCTAGTGGTCAAATCTGAGCATTACAAAAGATTGGGGTATTAGCCCAATGCTGCGTCATGGATTCAGTTCTAGTGTTGCATAAAGAGAACAAGTCTCCTCTTTTTTGCTAAATATAAAGATGATGATATAAACTGCACATCAATCACTATAGGAACATATTATACCCCCATCATCAAAACAGGAAACAGGAAAAGAAAATCTGACTTATTATTATCTGACTTTAATTTATTCCAGTTCTTTCATAAATTAAAGTTAAATAATGCATCCTCTGCCCAAAAGCTAATGAGTTTCAATTAGCATTTTACTACTTTATCCCTTGTGTTTATAAATGGGGTCCAACCAACCCCACAACTGTATCACTTGTAACATTTGCCTCAGTCCTCGTATGTTTGCCTCAGTCCTCGCAAGGGTTAAAGATGTTACAGTTTTTGCTCCAACACCCATGGATCTTACACATGGAGAAAGCACTCAGACAAAAACTGTTTTAGCCTAGTTTACAGCCCTAACAACACCCTGTTGCCCTAGCTTCAACTCCGTTGTTGACAATAATCCTCCCATGACATTAATAGTTACTTCCTTCAAGAGCATAACAGCAACATGCCTTTCACCTGGTAAAACCGGAAAAACAAAAAGCACAAAGGCTATTCTAGTTTCTAGAACGTCATAAAAAGGGAATGCTGCTCAAGGCATCTTTAAGGACAGTCATGGATCTAGTCCAACTGTCACCAAATGACTTTTTGGAAGGAACAAAGCCAGACATCCGTAATACAACATGGTTCTGTTTTCACAAACAGAACTGTTTCAAAACTACAGAATAGGATTAGGGCCACTGAAAAAAAAAAAAATCTGACTTTAATGCTGGTGGTCAGATGGTCACCTGCTAGCAACCAGCTTCAATGACAGAAATGTTTTACTGGACGAGATGACTCATTTAAATTATTTTTTTAATATAGGCGAGGTGCATCAAAGTACACCTTGATTGTAAAGGTGATTGGAAGAGCAGAAGGGGAAAAAAAAAAATCAGAATCTCCAGAAGTACTCGTCATAAAATCAAGAAAATTATGGACAACCCTAAACATTCTCTTCATGAAACGTTTATTCAACTCAGTGTCTTCAGTCAGAGATTTTTGTCAAAGTTGCTGTAACATAGACCTCTACAGGAGCTGATCACAGCAATCACCATCTACAACTCTGAACAATTTCTGAATTACAACATTTAATTTAGAGACAGAATTTTGAGAGAGAGAAAAAAAGTCGTCCCACGTGGAATAATTTCCATCAGGTTGAGCCATTCTAACGGGGCTTTAAAAGCTGCAAAACAACGTGAAACAACTGGAGACTAACTCATTCACAGCATTGTTGAATTAGTTCGTAAGTAATTGGAAAAACAAGAGTTTATTAACGGGGTCTCTAGAAAAATGGACATGATGTAAACAGAGTTTTAGAGTTACCTGTTCGTAAAATGATTTTTTTAAAGCTAAAACATTACATTAAAAGTTAGGTGTGCTATTCTAATATATTGCTCGAGACAAATAAACATGCACGGTAATTTTGTGCTAGCAACACCGTCTGTGGATTATTGCTAGTTTTGCGGTCCTTTCCCTTACCGTGTTACCGTAATAAGGTGTACGTCTTCTGAAGGAAACAGGTGATTTCCGGTGACCATTTCCTCTTTTATCTTCCCGTGTCTTAACTGGCTTCAGTATTTTTGGGCGGAGTCTGCTATTCCTGCTGGAAAACTGCTCTGCTGGGTGGAGTGAGGACAGAGCAACAGGAACACTGAGCGAGGACGAAACTCACCTGTTGTACAGAAGCGCGCTGCTTTCTTATTCAGCTCGCTTTTATTGTTATTTCTTTTTATTTTTTTGTTTAGTTTCGCTTCGTTTTAACCTTGCCCTCAGAATGACGGACACACTTTTACCGAACGGCATTGAAGACAGCGGAGGAGACGGAAAACATTTTAGAAAGGTGAGTTTAGTTTTTCAACAAACGCACGACTTTATTTCTACATATATATTGAGTAAAACCATGGCAGCTGCGGATTTTGTTAACTTAAACGCGTTAATTTTGGCTTTAGGTCTTTAAATGAGGTGCTTGCTTTCCATTATATAAAGAAATGCCAGGGAGTCTAAAGACTAGCTTGTCTTTGACGTATTTCCCACAGTTTGGACGCGTTTTAAAGCTACCATCCTTTCAGTTCTCTAAAATCAACCAACCTCACTTTCGACATTGCTTGTTATCTGTTATACACTGTGATAATTTTTTTCAATTCCTTGTGAAATTTTAATGGAAATTAGTAATCAATCAAGATAAAATCCACCCCACACAGCTAAAGTGCCTCTGGTGACGTCACATAAGGCATAGCCCAACCAAACTGGCTGTTTCCCCCTCTTTCCACAAGTTCTTAATTCCCCCTTTAAATGTTTCTTCCTAAATTTTGTATGACTTCAGCAAAATGTTCTAGTTATTTGGCGAGCTCTGCATGAAATTAAACACCAGATCAGGCTAGAATGGACGGGTGTCAGTTTCAAAGGTCTTGGGGAAACTTACCAGGAGTAAATGCATAGATTAAACAAAACAAAAAAAAAATTCAAACAGGAACTTAAAGATTTTTACCCATTAAAGTTATGAAAATTGTCATTATCTCCCTTCAGTTTGGTTATTAAGGGTACTCAAAACGTCCAATTTCAGACTCCTAAGGTTAAAAACCTAACAAAAGTCAGAAATATATACTTGAACATCTATGCTGATATTGCTCCACCATAGTATTTGCTGATGGGTGCCATTTCTTGTGATTTCATCAACCCAAAAACAAAAAGAAAAAACTTCAGTTTTTTTGTTTAATAACTTTTTTAAAAAAAGCATTGTATTTTGTGAAAATCTTGCACTGCACTGACATAAAGTACTGTTTTTACAGTATTTACAGTAACGTAAATACTGTATTTATTTTACAGTCAGTGTATATTTGTCATGTAAAAAAAAAAAAAAAAAAAGAAATGCACCACCATGGTTAATGATAATGTGTGGGAGATGACAAAACAGCTACAAAAGACACTGATTTGAATGGATAACTACTGGTTCTAGTCTTTTCCAATCCTGAATTGTCACTAACAGCAGCAGAAACCACTGGGCTGTCAGCTTCAGGTGTCCGTATGCGCGCACAAACAGACACCTGTGTGTCTGTTGCTAAACAGACACACACGTACGTGTGTGTGTGTGTGTCTCTCTTCTGGGAATAGCTTTGTCTTGAGAAACTGGATGGCTAGTTATTATCAGTTGTCTGCTTTCTGTCAAACATGCAACGGGTCTAAAAGCTCCCTTATGAACTCCTGTCCACATAATTTCTGTTTCATGAAGAATTTCTTTACATTTTTTTTCTGCTGTTTGATCAACGATTGTTGTATTTCTAAGGAATGTTATCAAAGTATTTACCTTTTAATTGATTGTAATCAACAGCTGAACATGTGGTAGGTGCTCTTTATAATGGCATGATCTAAATACTTAAATGTGGCTGGTTACCTCAACTGCTACAAAAGACAGAACTTTCATCTTATGGTGTTTTGACGTTGAAGTTGGTAAATTGCCCAGCTGCAGCACCGGCTACAGTAGTTGATGTGATGTGGAGGTTTGGGTTTTGTGTAGTCTGAGATTGTAGGAGAGACAGTTGGCAAGCTGAGTTATTATCTAATGTGTTTTCACAGAGTTTGGTCATCCTTTGAGCACTCCACATGTTCCTGAGTGTGTTCATAGGGCAAGCTTGTTTAGATGGGCATCTGAGCACAGCCTTTGTGTCTTTAAATCCGTCCAAATCCCACTTTTGAACGCTGTCTGGTTTGAGACTTCCTGTGTCTATAAAAGGTCAGTGGGAGTCGGGGGCTGGTACAGCCACAGGACACGGCCAAACATTCTAATGCCTTTTAAAATGTGGAGCCTGAGCTCTACTTTCATTTTGATCCTCACTCTTTGCTATTCCTTTTTCTTCTGATTTTTAAATTTCACTTTCATTGAGTAGTAAAGAGTTCGCAGATTCATGTCAACCACAATTACATCCACATGTTTTCATTTGGCCTTCTTAAAGAGATTTACAACTAGGAAACTTCTCAGTCAAATTTCTGCCCCGTGGAACTCAGTTGAGTGTTTTTTTTTTTCTCTCTACTTGGTGAAAATAAGTTGCAGTGTTTAACGACCTCATTGGATCTGACCGATACTCCAGGGAGCTGTCGCGGTTCGAGGTCATCCGTAGTTTGGCTTCCAGCTGGCTGAAGGCCGACTGGATGTGTGCAGGATGGAAAGATGGCAGCACAAAACCCCCGAATCGGCATGTTTCTGCTCTTCATCTCGTCCTCCTTGGCCAGAGAGAGCATTGACGTAGCAGCTGGCCTGGGGCTCTCCTTCAGCCAGACCACAGACACAAATTGACAACATGTGCTTTGGTTCTAGAACCAAGCAAGCTTCCCCTTCTGGGAGAAACATTTTCTCCCTCCAAGCGTTGCTCACGGTGGCAGCAATAATCAACAATGGATTTGTACAGTAATTTATTCCAAATTAAGATTACCAAGTCCTATGATTTTAGTTTTCTCTACATGTACCAAGCGACAATAAAAATACCAAGCACACCTGATCTAGACCGAAAAGAAATGGATTGTTCCAGCTCGAAACTGGGTCGTGCCTGAAGCCCCCTCTTGGCAGATTACCACTGTTAATCACTACTTGTGCAAACCAGCTATCTCATTATACGTTGCCTCACATGTTCTTTATGAAACCTCGGTTATACAACAGCAAGTGAATTTTCTGTGTGATGGATATGATGCTGGACTGGGAGGCCCTTTGTGTTTTGCTCTAATTAAGTGCATAGCACAGTGGCGGAGAAAGGCTGCACTGTTCAGGCAGCCCAGCAGGTCGAGGAAATTAGTTGGACTAAAGAGGATAATAAAGATGGAGGCAGACATGGCGAAAAGTGATTTATGTCACTGATGTTCACTCTGGTCTGCTTAAAAATCTAGGTCTCTGGTTGAAGTGACCTGTAGCGCATATGTGAATGCCAAGCGGACCAGAGACTGCTTCAGTAGCAGTCTATAGAGCTGGGCATTCTGGGTAAATGCAAACAAAAGAAACCCATAAGAGTCTAGCGCTAGTGGGAGAAATGGCCTGTGGTTTTTGTAAAAGACAAAAGAGAAATCCTACAACCTCTAAAATCTGATGTTGCCTCATTTTTGTTTAATTTTGTGAAAAAGGAAGTTGCGTTCATGTTTTCTTCTGAGGCTTTTGTGTCTTTCTTCAGTAGTTCTTGGTGCAGCGCCACCACAGGATTGTTGTTTGGATTGTTTGACACAATAGATTGAAAGTGGGCTGCAGCAACTGAAAATGTAACAAATATTGCAATTTTGGTCCCCATTCCAACCAAGTGCACTGGACTATCAGGTGTGAAAGCACCCTACGGCACTATTTTGAGATTGGTGTTGCCAAAATATGGATACCATGTCTGTTAGGAGGTCATCAACTGCAGGTTGGCTACCTAACTCAAAGCTTCTTGTACTAAAAACATAAATTCAAAAGAACCTTGAAAACAGCCACATTTAATGTGTTTTATTCTCCATTTTGTTTTGTTTTTTGGTTTTTATAAAAACATTACAGCTGTTGCCTATGAAATAAAAAAAAAGTGGGTAGTTGGAATCTTGGCAGATCGGAAGTTCCAATATCCCACAGCTTGCTTAGTGACTACTTGCTAACTTCGTCACTAACTTCGTGAGTGACGTTTTATTTTGTGCTGTATACAAACGACGGAAACTTACTGCTATGGCAACCATCCGCCTCAAGCCACTCCCCAGTTCTGTTACATGCCCCACCTGAGACGTAACGATGGAAGGACAGTGTGTCACGATCAGAGCACATCCTGTCAAGTCGCGTGTCGCTGCTCCCAGAATAGCTCAGCGCCTGACGTCTTCGGTACGCCTCTGTTGATTGATAAACAGTGCAGTCATTTGAATACACAGTTACTTATTAAACCTACAGGTCACTGAAGTGTTTGCACTGGTCCAATCTTGTGACCTCAATAGGTACATTGCGCTTTGGCCGTGGTGTTTGGTCGAGTGCTGGCCTCGTTGGAGCTTTGGGGCTCTTTCCACCTTGCTGTTCTGCTCGGTCCCTTCACAGAAACCTCTGAAACAGACTCTGTCATCGCAGCATGACTCAGACGTGAGTGTAAAGGATTTGAGAGGACAGTCAGAGGAAAAGCCTTCACTCAGAACCACACTTGCAATGACAGGAATGAATAGAAACTGTTCATACCAGTAGAATGATGTCACATCCTTTGGGCAGCTGACAGCATAAGAGGCACTTCAGTGAATATAAACATGTTTAAAATATCACGGCTTTTTAAATTATTATTATTTTTTGATTCTAATAAAAGGACACCTGTGAAATTTGAAATTCTTTTTGGGTTGAATCAGGCTTGAGTCAAAGACTGAATCGGTTGTTTACCGAAAAATGGTGAACTCACCTCTGAAATCATAGATGTTTCATTTTTTTTAACCTCTTGGGTTTCTTGACTCCCAACTTGACTTGGTGTTTATGAATAAGGCTAATTGCATTCTTTAAGTCTGTTGTGATAACTGGTTTGACTGGTTAACTGGTTTCTCTACTAGGCTTGTTTTTGCAAGGCAAATTATAATGGAGCCAACACCCCTGTTGTGTATGCTGAATAGGGAAGTGCCAGTATGAGATTCTAACAGTGTGATAGAAATATCCGTTCTTATAAATATGTCCACAATATTATAGTTTTTATTTACATTATTTTAATCAGAAAATGAATAATTACTCCTACCGCTGCTAAAATATTACAGCATTTAATAATTAACATTTATCATACATTGACATAAGCCAAAATGTAATATGTACACCCAATTAAATTTGACACATTTCAAATGTATATTTTACTAAATACTACACATTGTGGCTGTTCTGCGCTTTACGGAATAATGTTTGGAGTTTATAAACTACACTGCATGAAGGCAGCATTTGGCTGAATTGTCATTGTCGTTTCCTTGTCTTCTCCTCCAGGGCTGCAACCCGTTCGCGCAGACCGGACGGAGCAAACTGCAGAAGCAGCGAGCCAGTCTCAACCAGCAGATCATCAAACAGATGAGGATGAGGGCCGGAGCTGAGAATCTGCTGAAGTACGGTCCAACTCACCCACATGCATGCACTACCGAACACTACTGTACATGGATTGTTCACGTCTTCACAAAGCGAGGATCGTTGCACAGTGCCCGTCTATCGGGATAAAAATAGTCCAAATTCACCGGCAACGGCGACACATGCAAACTCTGATTTTTACATGTGTTACCTAAGGTGGAAATGATGATAATAATTATGTAATATTTTGTAGCATAAGTGAACTCAAGTAAACTCCGACTTGTTTTCCATTTTGACGCGCTTGGCTGCACCTCTTGCACTCCTCTGTCATTGCAGGGATTGGATGATAAAGCTCTGAAACAGGAGCATTCCATTTAGCCTGAAAACAAAGAGTCACTGTGATTCACACTAAAGAGAAGAAAAAAAGAGTCGGAACATTTTTGCTCATGAACCTGCTGCTTTGATTAGGCTACCGAAAAAACTCCTCCCAATCACACTTCTGGTTTTGTTCCCTCTTTCTAAATGTTATGTTTTCCTGTTGCTACACAACATGGGTTTCTATGAAGGAAAGATTGATTTAGGTTGGAGTTTTGAAAAACACACAACTTGAAATGTTTTTTTCATCCACATATTAAGTAGTGTAAATTAATATTTTACACCAAATTTCCTATTTTGAGATGAGATGACATTTTCTTCCGTAGAACCAAAGGAAGATCTAATATTACCAGTGAACCTGCATAATACAGTGAATTTTAGTTTAACATTTTGTATTAATTATGACATTCAATTCATTAACAACTCCACATGCTTTGCCTTTTCTGCCCAAAACATAAACCAGAAATATATATTTTTAAACCTTTATTTTATATAGTTTTCAAAAAAAGACATCCGACTATCTTTGTATTCTGTTAAATACTGTAAATTATTTAAACTCCCTTTAAGTCAGCATTTATGAGTGGTCGTGAGATAAAAATACAAACAAGCACATAAGTAGTAGGAGTGTATTTTTCTCATTTTTATTGAGAAAGACTAACAGAAATGTAATTTTTATGTGTTTCCCACATCTGAGTGTTTAACACTTTTTAACTGATATTAATTAGATATATTGCTAAAAGTTTTTATAGCTAAATATGCCTATAAAACTGATATTTTCACAAATAAAGAAAAAAATGTGTTGCACATGACGATATTCAGTTATATCCGTGTATGCCATTAATACAGTTTAAAGTAATGCAATCAGAGATATTCATGTAAATGTCAAAAAGAATGTAGAAAACGTCTGATGTGAATAACTTTATGCATCATAAAGTGTTTTGTAGCCGTTTGTTGGCTGGTTCACTGTGTTGGATCCACCTTGTGTTCTTTGTTGTTTTTGGCAGAAAGTTTCCATCATAACAAGGAAAATCAAGCTTACTGATCCAGCATCTGTCAAAAGTCCAGACACAGTAGCTGACGCTTCTGCTTTTGCAACAGCAAAACATAAAGCAACTGTGCATCTTTGCTTTTGCAGCTGTCACTGCACTCTTCAAACAAAGTTGTTGTTACAAATTTGTTAATTTGCAACAAAGACAATGGTTTGGAATTTGATGTTTTAAGATATACTTTGCGTAATCTATTTCACAAATAGTACAGTTATCTTTGACGATCAGAAGAGCCATCTCCCTGTGTGTTTTTTAGAGAATCCAGGTCTTTAGCTTCATTCTGAGATTTCCAAAAGGTGGTCAACATTTCTAAATCTAGATCTTCTGTAACAGACAGAAGTTGAACATTCAAACGGATAAAAACAGCAGCATTTCTGTATTAGTATTTCTTCTAGCTTCCGGGTATTTGCAGAAGTCACTGCTTTATCCCTTTTTGTACCCAAAACGATGAAAAGTAATAAACCGGGAAACTAAATAACCAGGAGCTGAACTTTAGTGCGTATCTTGGTAGAAAATACAGTTTCCTTTTATAAATTGCTTTTCATTCTTTTGTGTCTTATCTGACTTGATTGTTAAAAATCACATTGATACTGACAATGACCAAGCCAAGGTCTTTTTTCCCACCAATTCCTATTTTGGCTGATGCTGATTTGTTTTTTTTGTCTTAATATAGCGACAAAGTTGCTGGGAATTATCTGATGTAGCAACTACTGCCACTATGTGGCGTCTAGATGAACAAGGTTCAGTGTTTACAGGTAAAGGTCTGACTTTACCTGTCTGGAACCTGCAGAGGCCCGACATTACTCTGGTACCTCACATAACTTACTGACACAAATGCTTGGGGCAAGTGGCTGTTGTGTACATCCTGTCTGTCTGTCTGTCTGACCGTCCGTCCATCCTTCTATAAACCACTCTAAACTCTGACTTGCAGGTATTCTTCCTGGTTTTCTAAGGCTTTCTGTGCTATATTTTGGGCGTAGTCAGTCGTCTTTTGTCCATGTCTGGGCGTGTTTGCATGACCGGACTCTCAAAGTTTAGACATCGACTTTGATTATTGTCTCAAAGAGACTTTTTAATAAAGCCATAAATAAAACTTTTTAAAAAGTTTCAACCTTTAGTGACATTGCCATGGTACTTTCTAGGTGACAGTGTTTGTCACTGGCCTACACCAGTACACCTTTCTTTTGCCCCTTCTCCATTGTTCTGCATTCCTCTCCCAATCAGCAACAGGTGGAGTCTGTCTGGTCTGACCAGTTTCTCTCTTTTCTCTCCTTTCTTTCATTGTTTCACTTTTAAAACCACGACTCTTATCTTTTAATGATGTTTCATTTAAAATTTGAACCAGGATTGTTTTTGTTTGTGTCATTGAAAAGCTATTAAGGAGAATTAGAAGATATTTATCACAGGAGAATGGATAAAAAGGATTGCGTGTGTGGCCCCGTTTAAAGTTACAAACTTTTGTCCTGCATTAGTGCTTGGCATCTTTTCCTCAAGACAATAATGTCAAGGTGCCAAAAGTATAAAACGGCTTTTCCAGAGAAGAGGATGGGGGGAAAATCCTTGTGTAAAGCCACACTTGCTGGCTTCCTGTCTGGTTCCCACGCACTACTGGGCGATATTTGATATTGAAATTGCATTTTAATAACAGCTTATGGTCAGGTTTGCTGCATCACTTTTTTCCAAACCACAGCACATCCACCTCTTCAACCCAGATTTTTTTTTTTTCCCCCTAAACCGAAGACTTAAAAAAAAAAAGCTGTTGGTGGGCTGAAATGAAAAGTATAAAGTCTTATAGTATAAACAGATATAAGAAGTGTCCTCAAACATCTTTCTAGCCTTACTGTAATGAGCAGTGTGTATATATGTTGGCAGAAGGGGTGATGTTGCACTGTCAAAAAAAAAGTTTTACTGATGTTTCAAAATGAAAATGATTACTGAAATTATTATTATTTAGAAGCCTCACTGTCACTGAAAATTTGCAGTAAAAACATTGGGACTGAAGACCTATCAGTGCTTATATACGGTGTCTTTTTTTTCTGGTTCTTAGCCAAAACTCACTGCATTTTTTAAAAGTTGTCTGTCAACACCTAATCACTTGTCACACAGTTTTAGGTGTGTTTAGTACATCCATCCTCTCTGTTACGGTCATGCAGATAAGATGGCTGGACGGGATGCGATTGTAAGCTAGTATCCGGCCAGTGTGCTGGTTTCTGTTTTAAGAGGGCTGCCAGTGAAACATAAATTCTTTCCTACAAAAAGACGCAGACAGGTGCTTCATGGGTGTTAAAAGTAACTCAACCCTAAGTTGCTAGGGCAACCTTATCTCTCACAGGCAGTGAAACCTTTACTGTTGGTTTCACAAAGAAGCACAACCGCTCATCACCAATTATTTCACTCATTAAGTTTATTTTATTCTGTGAAGTTTTAAGTTTTTATTAATCACCTAAAATTCTACAACAAAACACGACATTAAAGTTAGACTATAGAAAGAATTGAAGTCAATACAAAATCCTTGTGAAGACAAATGTATACACTGTGTGAGTGTGTGTTTGTGTGTGTTGAAGAGTAAATGTGTTGCAGAGCCGACCACATGGTTACTATGTTCTGTGGTCCAAATTACTGGAAGAGAGAGATTTATTTTAATATTCAGCCACAGAAACCTTTAGTCCTACTAATGGATGTTTTCTCTTCCCGTTCTGCCTCGGGCCTTACTTTAAAGGGGATTACTATCTGCATGTGTATCCTTTTATCCTCCGTTTAATCCTTTGCTTTTGTCTGTCCTCTTGTTTGTTGCTTCTTGCAGGGCCACAAACAACAACAAGGTTAAAGAGATGGTTGTTCTGGAGCTAAGCTACGTCAACTCCAACCTGCAGCTACTGATGGGACAGCTGGAAGGACTCAACAGCTCAGTGGACGTCTATCAGAGTGCAGAGTAAGGAGGCCCTTTATGACCCCTTATTATTATGAACATGTTCCTGCTGACCTCAGATTTAGAAACAGTCATAAACAGTAAAGTAACGGGAGTGTTTAGCTGCATAAAGACGTCTATACCTGCTGTTTGCAATCTTTTTAATGGCATTTATAAAGGCTGCATTTTCATTGTCAATTACTATTGGTCTCCATTTATATATTTATTTTTGTTGCTTTGATTCACATTGAAATGTACAAATCGATGATAGTTTCCTATTGTAGTGATATTAAAAGCGTCCCTCCACGTTGCGCTGAGGGTTTTTCACAACTCATTTGACAAGTTGGTGTCTTAACCTTAAGTTACCTTGTAATGCACATGTGGAGAAAGAATAGTAAAGTTGATTGACAGAAGGAAAAATGTGGCTCTAAAATGTGTTTTTCGTTAATAAGTTCTCTTTAATTAAAAGTAGCCTGATGACTGAAGAGGTATAAAAGAAGAGACATTTAGAGAAACCCTGAAGACAGACCGATCATTTGAATATCAAACCAGACAAACGGGTTTCTGTGCCACCGTATAAAAAGCAACAAGGAAACTGTGAGCTGAACCTTTATGCAAACCAAATGGAAGTATCTGGTGTTTTCTGCAAGTTGCATCACTGGGTGTGTTTTGCTGGGGTGTGCATGATACTGAGTTTTTTTTTTCATTTATTTTGTTTATTCACAGCTTTCTGTGGTGTGAAGGAAAACAAAGCGTGCATATCTGGAGAATCCTCCACAATGTCAGACATGAATGTTTCAGAGCCACAGCAATGAGGAAATGCAAAAGCTTTAAAAAGTAGCTAAATGTTTGGAGGGAAATTAGTCGACAAAGCCTTTCCTTAACGTTTGAAAAGGTGACTGAGGGGGATCGGGTTAGCTGGTGCATCACATCAGAGCCACGGTTCAGCCAACGGGGATCAACATATCAACCGGAGGGCTCACCTGGAAGGAGGCTCTTGGCTCCCGTTTAGCAAACATACAACAGAGAATGAGCTGGCAAGTGCTCAGGTGTAATTATAGGCTCTGATTGCACCCACCCACAGGGAGGGGGTAATTCGCCATCCTGCTTCCTTGAACTGCTTACTCTCACAATGAGACCGACCCGTATGCTGGCAGGATGATTTAATATATGGATTCAAACTAGCTCTAGAACTCCCTTTTCATATTTCAATGGTGAGCAGCAATTGCTTTTATATTGTGTTTTTAAAAAAGCGTCAAGCCTGCAAACTGTGAAATCTTGGCCTTTATGGTGCAATTGCATTTGCTCATAATCAGCCCCTTGTTCAACGAAGGATCCAGTTCTTGGTTTTATTTCTTGTTTTTAAGAGTTTTAATGGTTTGCTGCACCAAATTCAAATAAACCTTTAACCCCTTTGCTTCATTCCAAATGTGGCCTACAAGGTCTACCAGTCACCTGTGATGGAACTTCTCAGTGCTGGAACAACCTCCCTTTGTTCACTAGAGTTGCTCAATCAATCATTTTAAGACTCTCATAAAAAGCTCTTGACAAGGACTTCATGTCAGACAGAGATAAAACCCAACTTTTATTCTCAGTCTTTTGATTCTAGCTGAGCAGAACTTAATATTTTTAATTTTTTTTTTGTTTTTCTAGTTTTGGAGGTTGAGCTTATTTTAAGTACAAAGCAAAGTCCTTGGCTTTGTGAGGAAATGCTAAAGCTCCTTTCTGTAGGTAAAATTAGCCCTAAAATAATTTGTGTCTCTGGGGTCAATTCAGTTTTGTTTAAAAAAAAACAACAACAAAAAAAACAATTTTAATCTCAAAGTTCTGCAGAAAGTTAATGCCCCTCGTGAATGGCCTCACTTTGAACACATTTATACGCAACGCTGATTATGTTGACCGCTTACATAGCACCAGGCTCAGACGATAAGACCTAGACAAGTTTTTCTTGTAAATTACCTCACAAACCCAAAACGCTCTCTCGTGTCGGCACTACGATAATCCCGGATTATTTTGTTTGTCCCACATGGACACCGTCCTGCAATACTCAGGAGGTTTTAACCTAGATTCAGGGAGTCGGTCTGCACCGATACACACAAACAGTGGAAGATTATGAACTTTCCTTTCCTGCAGCGATCAGGGAGGCAAATACTTTCCCGCTTGTGTTTTTTATTTTTATATTTTTTTAGATTTTCTGCTCAGCATTTCATCTGCTGTTAAACTTCATACTTTCCCATTTGGGATTTAGATTATTAATACACGGAAAGTTTAGCAGCTGCTTCTGGATGAAATTGTTATTCCCCAGTGTCCTCTGCCAGTGTCCTTGGCTTGGGGATTAGAGAGTGAGTGGAGGGTCAGAACAAACGGCCTGTTGTCAGTGTCTGCGGGTTCTTAAAGAATCACCAGTGCACCGATCTGTCTGACAATATAAAGACACTGAAGCAAGCATTATCTGTCCACCTGTGTTTCCCACAGCCTGAGACACGCACACCTACACAAACAAATAAAAAAACCTAGCACGCAGTCCTTACATAGTCATTACCTGAACACAAAGCTCTTGGATGTGTTGAGAAAATTCTTTTAGGTGATTTGTGAGCAGTTGTCTCTTTGGGATGATGGTACAAATCTCCACAATGGAGAGCCAGCCTGCTTATTTAAGCCTGAAACACAACCTCCGTGGTGAAGACAAGACTCTCATAACCTTTCTAGGCTTTTCCCAGGAGTCCTCCGTCTTCTAAATAGTGTCCCTTATTGTCACTCTTGCCAGTTTCAGCTGGTTTTTCAGACATGAGCTACTGCAAAACAGAAAATGCATTTGCTCAAAAAAATAGCACATCCTTAAAACATTTTCACTGCCAACATTCTCTTGGTAGCTTTTATGCATCGATCATGGATAAGTACAAATAGATTGCCAATTGGCTGGACGAAGTTCATGCATTTCTTGTAGGTCATTAATTACATCCATAATGGTCTTAAAAATCTTATTGAGTTGGTGAAACCTGCAGAAGCCCAGTTTAAAATTGTTTTCTTTTCCCCCTTTCTAACCATCCTTTTTTTTAAAAAAAAAACTGACTAGTGGTTGTTTTAATCTCATTAAAACAACTAAAACTTGTATCAGTGTTTACAGCTTGTTTACCTTTTTTTTCTAGCTTTATAAATATTGGACAAGAACCAGATGCATAGGGATAAATGTTGATCTTTATTTTCTATTGATTTTCAAAACTTCTATATTCATCAAACCTCTATGAAGAATACCTCACTCTCAATCAGGTTTATCTGTATAGCACGTTTCAGCAACAAGGCAGTTCAAAATGCTTTACAGCTTTTTTTTATGGTAGTGCAGATTGTTGAGATTTCAAGTAATTTCATATTTTCATCGTATTTCATACCCTAAAAATGATCCTCTCTCTCTCTCTCTCTCTCTCTGTCTCTCTCTGTCTCTCTCTCTGTCTCTCTCTCTCTCTCTGTTTCAGTCCCCTCTAAAATTGATGCCATTTTAGAAACGCACTGTCAAGGTCTTTTTCTGACTTCGTTGCACGAGAGGGAAACAAAGGTCAACATGGCTTCATTGGAGCTGGGGAAAGCTTGAGCCACATTAAAATGTAATGCAAATCTCAAGTGTTGGCTGGAATATACTTCTCTCTTCTCTGTTATAGAAAGTTTCTAAAGATAATCCTCATGAAATCACATCAGATTGTTGATTTTTCTGCTCTTCCTCTAAAGGAGAAGACTGGCAGAGGCCCAGATCTGGTGGGAGATCTGGGCCTCCTGCAAACTCTGGAGTCACAGAGTTGAAGTAGTCAAAACATGTAGCTGTAATCAGAAAAACGTTTCAAATTAACGATACAAATTTACCGCATGTAAGCTTCCCAAGTTGTCATCTCTGAGAATCTAATCTGGTTGAACTTGTGATCCCGATCTCGGCTTTTCCCGCCTTCCTTTGCTTAACAACTTTCTTTCAAATGGTCCGAGTGTGCAAATGCAGGGAATTTTCTGTGAGGCTTTTGACATCTTAGATTCCCAGCATGACAAATGCCTCCCCTCTCAGGACCTGCACCCAGCCCAACCAAGCCAGAGATCAGAGTGATCTCATCTACAAGTGCTGATGCATTGCCATGCAGCCCCTATCTCTGCTGTCTGTGCTGATGACGCAGAAGATCTGCAGTGATTCACTGAGCCAGTGTGCTAGAGGAATGCAGCGCTATCTTAAAAGCGATGAATGAGTACGAGGAGTTGTTCTACCACAGCATGTTCTACCAGCTTGTGCCTCCATTGATACGTGAAGCTTCACCCTGCAGGGTATTACCAATGTGTTCTTTCCACTCAGTCATGTGCTGTCATTTTACAGCCCCAAAGTTCAATGTATTTTTTAAGAGTTGGTTTTTGGCTCTAGTGGTCTTTATTTGAACATGCTAAGACAGGAAAGTAGGTGAAGAGAGAGAGAGAGAGGGAAGACGTGTGGCAAAGGTCAAGAGGAATCGAATCATAAAAAAAGTCATAAAAGCATCAAAATCACCAATTGAGAAACATAAACATTATATTTTGTCAAGTGCTAAAATATATGATTCTGATGAACTATTATTGTTAACAACTATTAACAATAATAGTTGTTAGTCAATCAACAATCCAGCTGCAGTCAAAGAAATCCAAAAGAAAGTGAAATAATAATTCATAAGCTATTCAGTCTTTGCAAGCCTATTCTTTCGTGTTCATTACAAATAAACCATTTCCACTCTTCTTAGCTGTAACAAAATAAAAATTAACAGGATAATTGAACTCAACAAATCCAGACGAAGAAAAAATTTAAACAAAAAAAAAGATTAAAAAGTAAATAAAATATCACATAGGTTCCAATCAAATTTTAAATATTCAAGTCGCTTTATGGCTTTTAATCATTGTTTTAAACAAAGTTATTACTTACTTTGGCAAACTATTCCACATTTTAACCCCGGTAACAGAGACATGCACTCCTTTTGATGAAGTATTTATACTCGTTAGTTTTTTTTTAAAGTTCAATTTCCATCTTGGCTCATGTCTCCCATCTCTTTCTTGAAACACTTTTTGAATTTATTTTGGGAACATATTAGTTATTCTCTCCAAAAAAAGAGGAGAGAAACCAAAACAAATAAGTTCAGGAACTAATTTATGTGTAATAATTAGAAATGACACAGGGAAAAAGTATTGAACAGGGAGGTGGAAAAAGGAATAAAAGCCAAGAAATCCAGCACTGATTAGAAAACTTATTACTCAAGAGAAATTAACATTTTTCACTCTTAGTTTACATTATCTCACAAAATAAATTTCTGAACTTATTTGTTTTGGTTTGTTTCTACATATGGATTACTTGGGTTGTTACTGACACATGGTGAACATTTCATTTAAATGGCACCTTTTTGAAATATGCTTACTATAAAAAGCCTGAAAACAAACTCTGTGCTTCAGCTTGACATAATCCCCACATTAGGTTTCTCTTGCCTCTAAGTAAACAAGTCACTATTTTAATAGTCATATAAAAAATATTTCTCCTTTCAATATGCAAATGCTCTACTTGCTTTATGTTGATCTATCACATCACATCCTAATAAATTACTTTAAAATTTGTCCCTCCAACATCGAATGCAATGACTTCCTGTGGAAAACACCCTGACCTCATTATTGGTGCAAATCTTTTTTTGTGTGTATTTCTTCCTTTAGTTTCTAACTCCGCTGTGAAGCTGCTGAGGGTTCATGTGGTTCTTTTTGGTCTGTGAACAGCAGCAGGTACTTGTCACGGTGTATTTCTTCAGTCCCGATAACGAGCTGAACCTGCTCTCCGTCTGTCTGCAGCAGACATCCGAGTTCCTCCCGCTCCACATTCCAAACGATTATGGCGCCAGTCGAGATGAAACGAGAAGTTTCAGGTCGCGGTGCAGTCTTGCTTTTACTAGAAGCTGGTTTTAATAACATAATTTTTTTTCTTTTTTTCTAAAAAAGGAGCAATTACAGGCGTTTGCGTCGCTGCATTGCTGAAGCGAAGCAGCGAGTCAGGTCGTGGGGAGGCGGGGGAGGATGATTAATTGACGGAGAGTCGGTGCAGCGCAAGGGCCTCATTCACCTTTAAATCCCAACTCCTGTAGAGTGTGTTCACTACGCCATCTGCCAAATCCTGGCTTTGCTTGTATGATTTTCGACATAAAGGCCCAATATAATGTTAACTTTCTCAGCTTGAACAGCTTAATTATTTCAAATTATTCAGTATTGTTAACCTTTTTTCCCAGGTTCAATAACTAATAACATGCAGTAATTAGAAAATATGATTCTGATCCTTGATGTTGCTGTAAGTAAATAAGATTGGTTTAATGGCTTTTACTGCAGTTTGCTCTCCATTATTGAAGTGGCCTTGCCTTCAACTGGTTGTGTTTGTTGAATTTACTGACTTGTTTTCTGGAAGGTTCTTCCAGATTAGAGGAGCATAAAATCTGAATGCTAATACGTTATTGATCACAAGATGACCTTTCTGTTTGGCTTACAGGGAGACTACCAACATTCCCCTGATTGCTCTGGGTCTGAAGGAGACGAAAGAGGTCGACTTCTCTGCACCATTCAAGGTATAGAAACTTCAAATGACACGTCTTGATTTCAGCATGTGTCCTAAAATATAAAAGAATTGTAGAAAATTAAAGAAAACCAAGCACGTGTTTAGGGCTGTGCTGAAATCTAGCTTTACGTCATTGTCCAGGATTGAGTTTACTGTTGTATAGCATTCAGATCCTTTTATTGCTTCATAAAATGACATCCCATCCTGCAATAATCGATGTTAAAATGCAAATGTCCGTCCTGCAAACATGACCCACATTATAATAGTCAATGTTAACAGTTGGGATTTAAAACGAGACTCCTTTCATTGAGGATTTGGGTCATTTGTCTGCACCACCAGTCGCCCTCCATTATATTATTAGCAGCTCCGGTCTCTAATCTGACACTGTGGGAGTTTTTTTTTTTAACCTAAACAGCAAATACGTGTGGGACATTTCCAAAGCATGTTCCAGCAGTTTGTTGTTGTTGTTGTAGTACCTGCCAAAAAGCAGCTTTCATCCTCTGCACGTTTTACACGCCTGCTTGTCAGCACAGCTACAGTCATAAAGTCGTTCCTAAGCGGGTCAGTAGACGCTCAGAACGCCGGAATAATTATCGAGCTGCGCTGCGCTGAGGGGAAGCCCGCTTGTAAATGTCACGATGGGTCGTTTAGCGCGTCGCTTCCTGGTCTTGTTTCCTGTCAGTAATTGATCTCTGCGCACATCTCTGAGATAATTAGCAGGTGCAGCTGGCTGGCTCAGAAATGGGACTGCTTTTAACACGCATTCTTTGGCCTATGTGTACAGCAGAACAGAAAAGCCCCACAAAATGTTGAAAATGAATAAATGCGTTGGGCTCAGGGTTGACTACTTTGTGTTTGACAGGACTTCATCCTGGAGCACTATAACGAAGACGGAAGGACTTTTGAAGATGAGATCGCCGACCTGATGGACCTCCGACAGGTAATGATTTTGAATGTTTTCTTCCCAATGTATTATTCTCTACTGTAAAAACCAACTTCATATTCACTCCTCAAGGAAATAACTGGTTGTGCTCCTACAACTTCAACTACTTTTCCTTTTGTATAAATGACTAGTCTTCAAGAGTTTGAGTGAGAATATTACATCCTAACTTCTACAGGTTTATTATTACTACTGTATTAAATTAAAATTTTTTTATGCATTAGGCCTGCAGAACACCAAGCCGAAACGAAACTGGGGTGGAGCTGCTCGCAAAATACTACAGTCACCTTCCACTGATAGAGAACCGCTTCTTCTCCCCAACGCGCCAGACAGGAATCTTCTTCACCTGGTATTACTAAGTATTCTGCTTTACAAAATTATTCATATCATTTAAACATTTTTACATTTTTCTATGTCACAACAAACCCAAATGTATTTTATTGCCATTTTATGGGATTGCACCAACAAAAAAGAAACCCAAAAATAAGCAAACCTGTGAAATATGCTTTGGAATGTTTTTGTCTACATGGGAAGCACAGCATAGTAGGAAACACACCGGTACCATAGTGAAATATGGTGGTGGCAGCATCATGCTTTATGGGATCCACAAAGTATTCACTCAGTGAAGGTTGAATAAACAGAAACCATATATTTATTTCCTAATAAAATACACACACAAAGAATAATTAATCAGTTAATCACATAATAAATTAAAATGAGCGCCATAATTTCCATTCCAAATTTCATTTCATTTCATTCTGATTATTAATAATTTTTGAAAGCCAATTTTGTTTGCAGAGACGTCATGATGCATTTTATTTATGGTTTTAGTTGTATGTGTTTATTTCCGTTTTATTTATTATTTTTGATTGTTTTGTTTTATTTTGGATATTTAAATGTGCTATATAAATAAGATTACCTTACCTAAAATGTCTTCCAGTGCTAAGTGTTCTTTACATTAAAGTTTATTGGTCTGTGAGGGGAAGAACTTCCATTATGTTGCTATTATCAATATATTACTTTACAGTCTCAAAACAACAATATTATCCTTTATAGCAAAAATCACTGGGACAATTTATTGTCCAGCAAAATGTTATTGTGACAGGCCCAGCTTTTGCAACTTTTGCAGTTATAAAAAACTAACAAACATGCTGTGCATTTAAAATGAACCAAACAATTACCTTAATTTCCATAGTTTCTGCCTTTTAAAAGCAAAGTGTTGCAAAATGAAGAAGACGGAGAGCAGGCCTCTCCTAAATCAGCTGCCATGTTGGAGGTTTTCAGTCTTCCAGTATTCTGACACCTCCTTAAGCCTGTGGATCAGCTGGTTATATCCCTACCTAATGCCTCGCTTGCTTATAGAAGCTTTAAATGAGAAAGATTTAGGTTGGTGCCAGCTATTTGTCTTCCTGTACAATGAGAGGTCCTAGTAGTTGTGGAAATAAAAAGGCAGAATTGTCATAAAATGTTTAAAATCTGCTACTAAAATGAAAAACATGTCTCAAAATAAAGTGAAGGTTTTAGTGAAGACGTTTTTAGACTGTGCCTTGACTCACTTATGTCTCTTAAGCTACTATAAAATTGTTTGTGCTCTAAATTGAGCTGTAAATGGTAATGAGCGTCGTCTTCTTTCCTGTAGGTACGACTCCTTCACAGGCGTTCCCGTCTGCCAGCAAAACCTGTCTCTAGAGAAGGCCAGCATGGTCTTCAACATGGCCGCTCTGTATTCCCAGATCGGCACCAGAAGTGACCGGCAGACAATAGTGGGCTTGCAGGAGGCCATCTTGTCTTTTCAAAGAGCCGCAGGTACATTTTCACTTTGACCGCTTTAACCTGTAACGATGTGGAAGTCAGGCCAGGGGGGAGTCTCTGTTTGCAACTCCAGAGTGAAACGGTGAAAGAAACTGTCAGCTATAATTTGTTTAAAAATAGCATCCTCCCTAAATACTTCCATGAAATGTTGGTGTTTCTTTGTACCGTACATAACAGCTGTAGGGACACAATAACATGTTGTTCAGATAAAGTTTGTCGACGCTCGTGTCAGTTTATCAGCCGGCCGCCGCCACCGCCGCCCTCTGCTGTCCGTGTCAAGAGGAAGAATGAATGCTGATGATGTTTCTGGCTCCTTGTCATGTGGCTCCAGTCCAAAAAAGCATCAGAAACACAAAGTAGCTCTCCATTGCTCAAACCTTTTCAAGAATCGCCGTCAGATCTTGATAGATATATGGCTCTGCTGTACGACCGGTCTGTCACTGTAATTACAGCTCGCAACTTGGCTTTGCTTTTCTTGCTTTGATGAATCTTTTTTCCACCAGTAGTTACTAAAACACTTATGTTGTGACAGGGAACATTGTCCAAGCAGCAAAACTAAACTGAGAGCTGACAATTGCTGAGAATTTATTTATGTACACATCTAAATATATGTTGGATTTCCTTTAGCGGTCTAAAGAGTTGTAGAAGAAACCATGTTGCATAATATGTCCTAGCAATCTAGTTCTCTATTACTAAGTAATAAATAGCTTTCTGTTGCTACTAGCTAATGTAACAAAACATAATACACACTGGCTTGTTGGAAAAACTGATAATCCTACTGCATCCTGGGAGGAACCTTTTTATTTATCTAATTATCAGATGAATAACAATAAAATTAATCAATTTTACTGTTGAAGACAAAACAGGTCAAGTATTTCAGAAAAAATTGCTGTTTGAGTTGCACCTATTTATTTGTTTCAGTTTTGTTAAAACTATTGAATATGTTTTAGGACTACCGTTATTCATATGAAGTCGATCATTAATCAAAGGTTGAAAGAGAATACTTTGAAATATTAAAAAAGTAGAAAATAGGAGCATAGTTCATAATAGGTTGTCTAGACTTTCTGTAGTGAGTGGTAATAAAATATTATGTTAGGAGCAGAAGTGATGTCACGCCGCGTGCAAGAGAGCAGTCGCAAAAAAACAAGCAATTTTGTACCTTAAAACAAAGACATTATTATAGAGGTCACCTTCTAAGCTGTTTTTATCATCTTCTATTAGCAGTTAGCCTAGCTAGAGAGCCTAACATTACAAAAACAGAAGCCTCTTTAGAAAATGTAACTCCAACCTCTCCCCTCAGGTATGCTAAGTCACCTCAAGGCAACCTTCACCCACATCCCAAGCTATGACATGAGTCCGGCCATGGTCAGCATGCTGATCCAGCTGTTGATTGCTCAGGCGCAGGAGTGCCTCTTTGAGAAGATTGCTCTGCCGGGGGTCCTGAACCAGTTCACCTCCCTGATTAAAATGGCCCAGGAGGCTGCCAAGGTAAGTAAAACATTCATGAACTGTCCATAATGTGCTGGTCACAAGAGTGTGGGTTTTTTTCACTCCTCCTTTGTCATTTTCCTGCTAGGTCTCGGAAATCTATGATCAGGTCCATCAGTTCATGGTCCAGACACCAATAAAGGACAACGTGCCGCTCTTCTGGTCCACCATGTCACAGGTCAAAACCAACCACTACCAAGCCATGGCACACCACTTTTTAGCGTCAGCACTGCTGGACCATGAGTGTAAGGAAACCTTTCCTGGAACAGTTTTGGAGCTTTGAAAGATGTAACAGAGAGAATGTACTTTTTTTTAAAAAAAAAAAAAACTGGATTTTTTACAATCTGTTGGTTCTTTAACAAAACAAATAAGTTCTGCCTCAAGTAGAAAACATTATTGAATGTTCTGCTCTTTGCCTTTAATGCTGTGTGAGCTACTGTGGGTCTTGCCAGACGAGTGAACTGAACTACAGTGAGCTCTTACACTATTACACAACAGCTATTTAAGGATTCACACACACACACACACACACACACACCCCACACACCACACACACACCACACACACACACACACAAAACCACACACACACACAAAACACACACACACACACACACACACACAAAAATTCAGAAGCTTTGTCTGCAGAAACTGTGATCAACAGAGAGTGGAGGAGGGAAGGCAAGGGAAGAATTTTAAGTAGAAAAAAGCATTCTGGAGAAAAGTTACAATGTTGCAGGATTATTTCTTTTATATCTCTGTCCACAGAACTAAAAAACAAGTAAGGGAAACAATGTTTAAGTGGATAAAAAAACAATGACTCCAGAGGGGGAAAAGTGTTCTGTGGTTAATAGCAATGCTGCTGTTTGGTTGCAATTAGCTTTACTGGTTGTGTAACGGCAGTGATTGATTAGTTCTGATGTCCTGTAGATGTCATATTTCATTTTTATAATTAAAAAGGACATTTGTGGTTTATTTTCTAATCCACAGTAAAATTAAGAACTCTTTGTCTGTGCTGAAACTAACTGCACGTTCTGAAGAGGCCAAGCTGAAAGTTTAACCGGACCACACAAAAACATTAGAAACCTCCTAGAGGACGACTGGAATTCTTGGACTAGGACACAACTAATATGGAAACTAAGCTGCTTTGAATCTGGCAGCTCATTAACAAATTCCTGGCGGAAGAGGAAAAAAAAGCAATTAACCACAGAACCGTAGAGAAAGGAGAATTTCCAAGCAAGAAACGTCAGTGAATAATGGCAGCAGTGGAATGGAGATGAAACACCAGCAAATGGTTCTGCCTCAGTGAAGCGAGCTGTGTGATCCAAACCCAGAGAATGTTCTGACCAGGATATGTAGATGACGGCTTATAAGTACTTATGAAGTTTTTAAAGAAATTGATGAGTAAAGAAATGATTGCTGCTTAATTTTAACATCTACAGAATTCAGCAAAATTCAAGGCTTTTTTCAAATAGTGCCACATCACAACCACATACTTTAATATATTTTTGTTGGGATTTTATATGATCGACCAACACAAAGTAGTGTGTAATTATGAAGTGAAAGGAGAATTAATATTTTTCAGTCTTTATTTTTAATCTTAATAGTGTGGAGTAGTAACGATTAAGGTCACTGATCAAATAGAAATTTGTTGCAACATGTTGGAAAACTTTTATAGGATGAAACCAAAACCTTCTGAGACATTTATTTTTGCCATTGAGAGACTAAGTTTAGGACTTCTGATGCAGGAGACTTTAAATTTCTGAGCATCTTAACTCGACTACAGGTGAAGCTTTTCAGGGTTGAAGTGACGGATCGTTTCTCTCCTCTGCGTTTAGTGGGTCCCAACGATGACGAGGACCAGCAGGAGAAGACCTTATCTCAGGTGTACGATCAGCTCCCCGAGGGATTTTCCCCACTCGGCATCCTGAAGAACAAAGACGAACGTGAACGGATTGGTAAGCTAGTAACAGCAGTAGGAATCAACTTAATGGGATTACACGAGAGGCTGCCTTGGCCACACAAACGGCTGTTCATCTTTGACCATATTCCATGTATTTTTTCCAGGTAAAGCTCACATTCGCCGTGCCATCTCGGGTCACGAAGAGGCGCTGAGGAACTACAGCCTTTGCCAGCACCTGGAGAAGCTGGAGGTTCTGGAGGAAATTCTAAAAGCCAGCCACCGGCGCTCACTCGACAAGTACAGCGACTACGACAACGAGGAAGAGTTCCTTGACTACATCGAAGCTCCAGACATCATCTGTGAGTCCTGGGGGTGTTTTTCCTTTGAGATAAAAAAAAAAAGCAAATATCCTGTTTGCTTTAGCACAGGAGGTTAAGATGAGATTCGAGGAATGCAGTCTGTCTGTATTCCTGCGTTGAGAGAGAAAACCTCACTGTGATCGACTTGGCGACAGAACAATGACCCTGAGCGTCTCCACAACAAATGCTTCCCGAGCTCATAGACCATTGTGTTGACTTTCATGGTGTCCACACCTGCTGCAGTTTTATTATCTTTGATAAGTGATGGTTAGGTGACGCAGTGTTTACTCTGTTGACCTCCCTGGTCCTCCTCCCTGCAGGACGGTGGCTGTAAATGACCTCATTGTTTTTCCTCTTCCTCTCCCCTCAGCTAAAACGGAGCACAAAGCAGAAATGGAGCTTCCTGCTGCCACAAAGGTGAAAGTCACCGACTTTTTCCAGAGGCTGGTATGTGGGTTACTAATATTCTTTTACTCACACTACTATTTTTTCCATTTTTTTTCCCTGGTTGGTTTATTCATCAAGTGGTATAAAATGTTTGTGGATTTGTGTGTTATTACCATTAAGGATATTCTTAGACTTGAACACACACACAGAGTTTGACTTTTTAGTTTTATCACTTCTGAATACAACCAACCAAGGGTGAGTCTCCAGGAAGCTCTGGGACATCTTAATTGTGTGTTTAAAGACATGTCATTCCCAAAGCCTCCTGGACTTTCATCCAAAACAATAAATGCCAAACTAACACTAACCATGAACAGAAATGGGTTGAGCGTGGTGTAAGCCTTATTTTGGTTACTATGGTATAAATTGAGGAAACAGAGATATGTGGAACATTTTGTAATTTTTTTGTCTTGTTGTGGGTTAGCATTGGTATTTTGAATTCTTTTTGTGATATCTGGTTAAGGATATCGTTTGAAATTTCCTATCAATCATACTGAAACTTTTTCACATGTTCTCGCATTACAACCATAAACTTCAATGTGTTTGAATGAAATGTTATGTGACAAATGTACAAAAAGTGGTGCATAAAGAATGCCTTTTATTAATCTAAAAGTAACTCCAACAGATCCAGAGACCTATTCTCTAGTATACTCTACCTTTCCAGATTTGATCTGCCCACAGTGTGGATCATTTTAAATCGCTTCTTAAAACTTATTTTTATTCTTTGGCATACTGTAGCTCTTCTGTTGTGATTTATTTATTTTTACTTATTACTCATATTATTTTAACAATATATATAGATTTCTTTTATTGTATTATTTCTCTTTTTCTTTTCATCAACTTATCATTATTGTTTTTGTGCAGTACTTTGGTTCAGTTTTAAGCCCGTTTTTAAAGTGCCATATAAATAAATTTGACATTGCCATTCGTAAACATCTGACTTTTAGGGGAAAGTGACAAGAAGTCGGTCATTTTTGAAAAAAACATCAGCAAGAAGTGGTTGTACAAAGCAAAGCATCGACTCTCTGGGGTAGATCGGAAATTTACAACAAACTTTGTAGACATTTATATAACAACTATTTTTAGTGTATTACTTCACATTCCCATGAAATAAATTGACATTTGTGGTTGTAATGTGAGAAAATGTGGAACATTTCTCATTCCTTTTATTCTGCACAGTGATTCCTAAACTCTTCACGTCTAAACATTCAGTTTCTGATTCCTTTTGAATCTCATGCTATATACATGAAGAAATGTCAATATTTCCTGTAAAACAGTGATGGTCTGGGCTACGTCTCTTTGGTTAAGCCCAGTTTACAGCTACGCTGATAAAATGCAGGCATCAGTTTCAGTCAGCAGGTGGTAAAGCCTCAGAACAGAAGTACCTCTGTTGTTTCTGTCATAAAATTCAACCCACCTATTTAGTAGCAGTTTAAGCACTGGATTGTCATCCTTGGAAAGATAAAAAGAATTGCTGGATTCAGAACAATAAATAATACTTCAGAGCTCTCTGTTATTAAAATGAAGACATGAAAGAATCTTCTCTTGGAATCAAACTTATTGTTCCTTTAAGTGTGTGATGTTCTCTGCGCTCCCTGGTGTTAAATGGTTTTATGAAAACAATTACATTTATGATGGCCAAACCCAATCTTTATCTATGAAACAATACAGTCACAAGTGTAACAGAAAGTAAACCTTTGGATCTTGTAAACTTTTTTGACGTGACATTATATAGAGGAACTTTTTATAATTTTTTATTCTCATTTATGCTCATTAATGCATTCAAAATGACTGAATAAGCTGAAACAATTGGATTAATCACAATTAATCGATTGCTGAAATCATCATCAAATAAGTTAGTAGTTGATTAATCATTAACTGGAGAATACAAACTCAAAAAAAACATATTCAGAGTATTAAGCCAAAACTGTAAAAAAATGTATGTTTTGTATTCAAGATAAAAACACCTTTTGTTTTTACATATGTTTTAGCCAAAGCTCCTCAAGTTGTATAGTTTTAGCTTCACCTGGTTCAGACTTACTTAAGGAATGCTATGTTGTTGCATTTTAGACAATAAAATGTTTATTTTATTATCTGAAAAAAGAAATCGACACATTTGGTTTTAATGTATTTCTAATGTTGCATAAAAAATGACAAGTAGTTGAATTTTTAAATTGAATTATTCTTTTGCTAAAATAATCAGTAGCTGCAGCCTTATGCAAGTCAAAAGCAAAGTACTTTGAAAATGTTTTTCTTTCTGAAAGCATGTTGATAAAATTCATAACGTTTGAGTTTCTGTTACACAGAAACCTGATAACACAGATGCTCATGTTTACTGAAGAGAGCATGTATATGATTGCTCTCTGTGTAACTTGGCGTACAGGAATCTTGACAGAACTACACAGGAATTTGCCCCTCACTGCCGCGTTTCAACAGGTCATGTGTCGGTGAGGACACAAGAAACTGGAATTCCAGTTTTACCCCAATACAAAACATAACGGTACCTTTTAAATCTAATTAACTCAAGCCTTTCCACCTTATGTCCTCTCAGGGCCCTCTGTCGGTCTTCTCGGCCAAGCAGAGGTGGACAACCCCGAGGAAAATCCGAGTTTGTGCAGACGACAGAGACCTGGGTTTCACGCTGAAAGGAGAGGCACCAGTTCAGGTGGTCTCACTGGATCCTCTGAGCCGTGCTGCCGTAAGTTAAACTGCATTCTTTACATCTGACTGCACATGACTAATTATGTTACATTTGGAATGCTAAGGCACTGGCCACCCAGTAAAGAACTCAGTCAGAAACTCAAATGTAAGTTTATAAGGTGGAGATGTACATAGGAATTTATCCAGAGAGGAGGAGGAGGAAGTCAGAAGAAAACCTGTCTTGGAGGGCTAGCTTGGATACATAACAAACCAGCATGCTAGCCAGGGATTTAAAAGTACATTCACTGGAAGTGAGTCGAGCTGTAATGCACCACAGTAGTGATTGTCCACTTATGCATAGAGGTGTCAAATTCTCATGGCATTGAAGTAGATGTTGGAATCACTTCTGACCTAAATGTTTACTTTGTGTACTCAAACTCAAGAACGTATCATAGGTTAGCTTTGTCACTGCATGTTGTTTTGCCTGGATGCAGCCAAGCTGATGGTCATTTAACACTAGTTCCGTTTCCTTTAACTATATAATTTCTCAATTTGATATTTTGAAAACAAATTTGCTTAATGGAAACATGACAATTTCAAAAAAAGTCTTTTGAAATTTCAATAAAATGTTTTGCCGCTAGGATGAGGTGCTGCTTTTTTTCTTTTGTCAAATCAAAATTGGTTTATTTCACAAAATTGTAAAGGAAACACTTTTCTCACATCATACGAGTCACATGATGAAGACAACAGGAAGTAGTTTTGGGATCATAGCAAGACATGTGTTTTGTGTGATTTATTGCATGAACAAATTTATTCACATATGATTTTAATTGTGTTTCTTACTTAATGGAAACACCATATATGCGAAATAGTGTTTTTTTTGACATAAGTGGAATATCGACAAAGTTTTAGCCACATATGTAATGAAAATGCAGCTACTGTCAATACTTACTCCTTCATTTGGCTCACATACTGAGAAAAGCGGTGTTATTGCTAAAGCTAATTGCAATTTATAGACAATGCAGATGACGTGGTTTGAGAGAACTGCAATAATTTTCCTTCTGCCGTCAGCAGAGGTTTTGTGCTGAATCATAAACTATACAAACTAAAGTCAAACGACTGATTTTAATTTCCTGGACAAACGCTCCTAAATATGAATTTTGTTGTTCCAACCCCTCAGTTTTGAGTTGCTCCTTCTCCATAAAACCAGCTTTCTAGTTGTTCAATAATTTTGTGGGAGGAACTGTTTTAAAGGAGAGAAATCTGTGCTGCAGACCTATTTATTTTCACAAAGCTTTAAGGAAAGCAAGAGCTCCCACTCCTTTGACATATTTCCATTAAGGCTTTTTTTTTGCCTAGCAGTCAGTTTTCCATTTATAGCTGTTATAGAGGGAGAGGTTGCATATGCTGAGTCATCAGTTGTGTCAGAGAATATACTGTTTTCATGTCAAATAAGTCTGCTGTAATATGATCTACTTTAACAAAACATTGGAAAGAGCTGTTTGAGTTTATTTACATTTTGTACTTAAAGGTTATGAAGTGTGACAGGCCCTCTAGTTCTAACTCTTTGCACAATAATTAAACGGCCAGCTCAGTTTGAGTCTACTTTTTTCGGACAGGAAATATGGACTAATTCCAAACACTCCTACCGGTTTTGTGGGTGTTTGATTCAAATAAAATCAGCCTCTGTAAGCTCAATGGGATTTGCGTCTAAAAATGTTGGAAGGCGCTCCCCTCCTCCCTCCTGACACTCTGGCCACTTAATTAAATTAAGAAACGGGGAGTATTTACGCCCTGCAATCCTCTGCAGCCTGACAGCTCATTAAGATGTGCTAACAAAAAGCAGGCCTTAATAAGCTGTGCAGGCCATCCAGAGAAACAGATTAGTTGTACGGCATAAGCTTTACCAGGCCAAACTCTTAGCAACTCTTTAATAAAGCATTCATAAGGCTTTTTTATTCAGGCAGATGATTTTGCAGGCTTATCAACCAGTTTTTGTGAATGTAAATCAAGCAATTGGACAGAAACGGTTCAACTCCTGCCTGTGGGTGTGGACCTACTCAGGAAATGACACACTCTTACCTGTCTGCTGATTTTAGCTGCCTTAGGGGAGGAAACAAGATGGTAGACCTTAAAGACCTTCTCTGTGAATATGTCTTCATCTTTAAAATCCAAGTGTTTGACTCTTGTCTCGTTCATGTCTTTTTAAGGCCGACGGACTGAAAGAGGGTGACTACATCGTTGCCGTGGGTGACAAAGACACCAAATGGATGGGTGTGAGTGACATGATGCGACTTATGAAAGACTTGGATGAGGAGGGGATTGAAATCCAGGTGGTCAGCGTGATCGACAACAGCCCTCCCATGGTATGTCTGACAAATTCCTGAAAAAAAAAAAAAAAAAAAAGAATTAAGGAGGCTTTTGTCAGACATTTGTCAGGATTAAATATTTCCACTGTGTTGAAAATGTGTTGATACTCTTAAAATGTTCATGTGAAAACACAAAAAGTGAATGCATCTTTTTTTACCAGTTGGACAAACTACACATAAATGTGTAGAAGAAAATCATGCTTGGTTGAAGATACCATTACCGCAGCACACTCGCATATTTCAGACTGTTGACAAAATCAGAATGTAGCTAATAAGAAACACTTCCCGTGTCTACACAGCCTACAAAGAGCAACACCTTCAGCGGAAATCTGCCCAAGACCTACTCCATGATCTGCCTGGCCCACGACGACGAAGACAAGTCCTCCAAGACCCGCAAGGTCACCAAGAAGTCGTCGTTCCTCAGCTGGGGCCTGAAGAACAAGATGAAGAGCGCCAGCACCTTGAGCCTGCCCACGAACGACCACTCGGGGGCGCACTCCTGGAGCAAACCCATCCCCACGTTCCCCACCTCCAGCGCTTACAACAACGACAACTTCCACTGAGCCAGCTGCCGGAGGTTCTCTCCTGTACCCCCGCCGGGTGCGCTTTCAAACGGAGTAGTTGTCACTCACTTTGGTGTTTTCAGCACAAAAACAACAAGCGTGCCAAAAAACAGCACACAGGCTGCCCATCTTAAGAGCCTCAGCAATAATGGAAACCATTTTATTCCGTGCCAGTGCACACACAAACAAAAACTCTAAAATTTGTGAGGGCGCCCATGCCATGCTTTTGCAAGGCAGTGATTAGAATGTGGTCCAAGAAGTCCACAGCATTCCTGCATACATGAAGGACCTTGTTACTAAAAAAACGTCACACAGCTGATCAGTGAGGGAAAACTAAAAATGCTGTGAAGTTTTTCTTAAGCCTAAGGAGATTTTCTTTATTTTATATTTTTAGAATGCAATATCCGATAAGCTGCTAAATCATACCTTTAGTTTTGTGTTACTGTCTTCTTTTTTTTTTTTTGTATTTTGAGAGACAGCCTTTAAAGATGGTGTTTGAGCTTCATGCCATATCTGGGACGCAGTGTAAATAAAGAGACCTTTGTATTTTATCTCCCCACATTCCTCCTCGCCTGCGACGAATCATTTACCCATCTTATATTTTCGTAGGAATCGGGAACTGTGCGTCTTCGTTAATGTGAATTTGTATGTAGTCGAGTCTGTTAATAGAAGGGAAGGATGTGGTTACACTGATGTTCACGACGCACTCTGACAAACAAGAGTGGCTCGGATCAAAGCCCACAGCCACGCACCTTAACATTAACGCTAACAACTCACATTTTTTTACTGACACTCCGCAGTGTTGGACTGTATCTCTTTATCTACAAAGTAGATTCTCATATTCGTTTGATAATCAAATTATTTATGTTGTTCAAAACCACAAAAATAAATATATATTTACCTTTTAAGTTTAGTTCAAGTTCTAAATTGTTACTTGGTGGATTTCTGTCTTTTGGAGGAATGTAATTTTATTAGCCTTGGATAAATGGTCTACTTCTACCTTTTTTTTTGTTTTGCTTTGCTAATGTATATTTGTAATTGTTTTCATAAACCTATGTAATATTCGGTACTGTCTGTGTTTACCTAACACTGTTTTAAGGTGCCATGTATGTTAAATGAAGTAATTCGTATGGATGTTAGCTTTTTTGTGTGTGTTAGTGCCACAGTGCCTGGTGATGCTTAGTGCCTTGGTGTGTATGCAGGGGGTTTGGTCTCCTTTTCTTGTAATGCTTTCTGGTCACTCCATGTTCTTCACTTTGTGCTGCATTGTTAAGTCTTTGTCATGTGTGTTCACTCGAATAAAACAGAATAAACAAAAGGGAGTTAATTTGAATTTTCTGAAGCATTTGTCGGGGTTTGTATCTGGACCCCACTATGCAGAACAAGTGAGAAATGTCTGGAATGAGGTTTGACCAACACACACCTCTTTAAAATTTTCAACAGTTTTTTTTTTTTTTTTTTTTAAAGTCAAGCTGGTACCACATGACATCCTAATCCATCATTCCACAGACTGAAGGAAACGTGTGATTACATTTTACTCATTTAAACTTTTTATGGCCTTAACAATTGATTGCTGGGTGTAATGTGTGCTATAATCTTAAATGGGGTTCTTTTGTCAAGTGAAAGTTTTCTTGTTGAACATTTCACATTATGTCAGTATAAAAATTTAAATTGAAGCTTAAAAATAGTCTAATTAGAATGTAAATCTGTTGCATACAGAATAAAGTGATGCCAACATTTAGTGGTAATGGGTAAAAAAGTCTTTTATTGTAGCAGTGTAATGTGACAAATTTTTAGCAAGAGTCCCATCTTTAATTACATTTATACAAAGAGGAAACAAAATATATATACTTTTTAAGGTTTTCTCTAGTGGACTTTTTTTGAGAGTGGTTAGATAATGAAATGAGTGGTGAGTGAGGGAGTGGACATGCAGCAGAGGTCATCAGGTCGGGATTTGAGTCTGATGGCTGCGTCGAACACTAAGGCCTCCATTCCTGGGTTGTGCTTTACCCCTGTCTCAACTGCAGGCCCAGAAATGTATATTTTTAACAGAATAACCGTGCAACACTAGTAAAAACATTGTTAAAGGGTTAATAGAGGAGCAATGTTGTGATGACTTCCTGAAAAAGATGGGTGTTAAATTAGTCATTTTTTTACCAACTGAAGTTAACATAGTTACTTAATTGTGCAATAAAATGGCACTGTATCTGGAAAACACATAATGCTGCCTTTTAAATTGAGTTGACAAGTTTCTAGAAATGTAAATTCTTTCAATAAGTTTCCCTGGGGTTTAAAGATGATGTGACACAGAGACCTACAGTATTTCCATCCATTTGGTTGAGGCTCCAGATTCAATTTGCCTCTATGAACAGTCAGCAGGTTGGTAACTTAATTCCAAGGTTTAGTGTTGGATAAGTGAAATAAAGAGTGGCATCTTGGATTCACCATATCTTCCTACTTCACAGTATACGTTGTAGTTGGCTGTCCTTGGGAATGTTATAGAGCTGACTGTGCAAAGAGGGATGCGTCATTAAAAGAAAACAAAGACAAAGAATAATGGCTATGTGCATCCAAGACTGTAACAACAATCAAGTGTTTTCAGTCCAAGGCTTTCACATAACCACTGTAACAGACTGTTACACGCTACAAAAACATAAAATCTTGTCAGGAATTTTTGTCTAGTTTCTAGTGAATATTTTTGTACAATTTAAATAAGTGCTGAAAAGTCACTTTTCAGCAAGATATGTAAGCTTGTTTAAGTAAATAATTCTTGAGTATTAATTTAAAAAGTACTTTCACTTATAAAAAGATGTTTTTTTTATTTCAAGTGGAAAGAAATCTGTCAGTGGAACTAGTGCTCTTTGTATCTATATTTAAGAAATATTAACTAATATAATGCAATTTTACTGAATGAAAACAGACTGGAGGTCTCAACTTGGTCTAGAGTATAGGACTACATCTTACTTAGAAAAACTGCATTTTGTGTTAATTATAGCCAGCTTATATATAAAATACATAATAAATATATAAAAAGTATAAGATTCCTTCTTTCTTTCTTTCTTTTCTTTCTTTCTTTCTTTCTTTTCTTTCTTTCTTTCTTTCTTTCTTTCTTTCTTTCTTTCTTTCTCTTTCTTTCTTTCTTTCATGCACTGTCTAGGTTTCAATCGATCTCGTGCTTTTTTTATTTAATGGGACACACACGCCCCCTGATGGACGGTCTGTTGGTTGTTGGAAACACCGTTGCTAGGAAATTTAAAACGGTGTCTGATTGGCTGAATTTGAGCAGGGAAACCAATCACCGCTTCTGTTACAAAGACGTGGTTTCCCATGGTTAAGCGTCTAGATACGGCTGCTGGTAAATCAGTATCTCCTTTTAATTTAGTTAGTTTTGTTGTCGTAGACTATTTTTTAATAACAGAGAACTAATTTCAGTCATATTACAAGAACAGGATAGCGGCTGGGTGTTTTCAAGGCAGTTTGGTGGTTAGTTTGTAAAGTCTTTGCGTAAAAGAAAAGCTTTTTGCTTGTCAAGTTAGAAAGCTAAAGGTGAATCATTTTCATAATGATGAAATTCAACTTCAGACGAGAGAAAGACAAGGAGTTTGTAAGTTCTTTTTTATTAACACTTTCCAATGTTTAACTCGGTTAATATGCCATGTAGTGTTAGCTTTAGCATAGTGTAATTAGGGTTACTTAGAGTATCTTGTGTTGAGCTGACATTTATAATATTATGGCGCACTTAACGTCTAAAGCATGTCGCGTGAGTATTCACAGCGCCACGCAAACTTATTCATATGCCTGAAATTGTTCTTACTGTTCAATATGAGGTTTTAAATAATAGCAACACAAATTAAGCAGTAAGTAGCATAGCAGTAAGCTTTTTAATTTTTTACTTTTTTTTTTTTTTTTTTTTTTTTTTTTTTTTTTTTTACAAATAAATAAATCCAAACGTTTGACTTGCTTTTGTACTCAATCCCCACCGTCAGTACTTTGTGCAACCACCTTTATCTGTAGAAATATCTACCTGGCTTACAAAACTTCACAATTATGTGCTAATTTGTGTTGGTTTATAATGAAAACGTCACCGAAAGCATTAAGGTTTCTATTTGTAACCTGACAAATACAAAGCACCGTTGCCATTAGTGTATTTCATCTACATTCCTCATACAACAGCTTCCCCTAACAACCATTGTTGCTATAAAATAACATTATTTATTTTATTTCCAAGTCTTGAACCTCTGTACAAAAACAGATTTATTGTTGGTGTGTGACAGGCTGACCCTTAACCTCTCCCCTGTTGATGTGTTGTGTTGTGTAGAAGCACATAGCTCATGGTTTGATCCCTGCCGCCTCCATCGCTCCTAAAGCCGCTGTGCCTCGTACTCCTCCCCACACAAAGCCCAGACCCCTCACCTGAGAGACATAGGTACCTCACGCCGCCTCCAACATCTTTTCACATTTTACACTATTTCCCCCAAAGCCTTTTTTACCCCCTTCTTTTCTTCTTTTACATTTCTACGGTCATTACTGAAATGTTATTGTGCAAAAAGCCAAAGTAGATGATGATGTCTGATGGTTGGGGCACTAAGGCATTCGTCCAGCAGCCTACCGTGTTTTTGAGGTTTAAAAAAAGCTTTTGAAGTTGACAAGAATCTTGAAAGTATCACTATGTTATTATTATGTGTTGTTGTTGGAAGACATTATTAACAATACCTAAACTCCAACTATAAAGTTATTTAAAAAAAGGCACAGAGGGAAACCCTGCAACCTAGTTGTAGTTTCTTAATGAATTTCATGGCTAAATGCAATAAATTTGCATGAAGTGTCACCAAATATTTTATTGGCATTGAGAACCTGAATGTATGGCACTTCAATAATCAGCTTGTAGACGGAAATCCTATTAGAACATTACAGGATGACCTGAAGAAAATGGAGGATATATAGAACTGAGCTTTTAAAACATCTTTTGCAAGAGTGTGAGTGTAAGGATATGGGGTGCCTGTAACTTATTTATTGGGCTGAACCGAGGTACTAATTTATCTTTTACAGAAAGTCATAAAATGATATCTTCTGACTTTAGTGAGCCAAATTTCACAAGCAGTATTTATTGTTTGTGCCTTTTTGCTCCACAACGTTTGTGTTCACATCCACAGATCAGCGTTGGCTGCAGCTATCCTGTCTTCCTCGTTGACGGGACAGACGTGGGTCATCCCGCCCACTCGGCCAAGGTCCTTCTCTGAGACAGATCGTTCCGAATCCTTCCTGTCTGAGCCAAATGGCAGCAGTGTGCTTTACTCAAGGTGAATTCTCCTCTACAGCTGCACTGCTGTCCGGTCTTCAGAAAAGTATCCCTTTGTGGCTATAAAATTTAGTGAGCCACAAAGAGTTCCTTCCTGGACCTGCATCAAAGTCCAAATTATGCCTGTTCCACCTGGAATTAAAGTGAGTTCATAAAAAGTGAGAAAGTTTTCAGTCATTTTCAGTCTTCGAATCACCTTACCTTCAACAGAGACAGATGGTCAGAGGATTTGGCTAGCCGGCCACACCTGTCATCCCCTGACCACTCTGAGGGAGAGCTGGAAGTCGACAAAGACGGAGCTGGTGACCAGGGTGATGTGGACGAGCATGTGTATCAAACTCTGGACAGACGAGAGGATCTTAGAGTGTCAGAAACGGTTCATGACCTGCCTCTAGAAGCAAAGGTAAGGAAGCACACATTTGCTGTGTTATATAACATCAAAATATGTTTTTGGTGGAGTTATTGAGTCTGTATGCTCTGATATGTTCATACAGAAAAAGATATGTCCCTCTCTCGCTGTCTGTCTGTCTGACTTCCTGTTTCACCCGTCTGTCTTCCAGGCCGCTCTGTCTCTGACTGCTCACATGTCGGGTAGGAGAGTGCCATCTCCAGGTACTGACTTTACTCTACACATGGATGGATTACAGTAGCTTACATAGACTCAGTAGAACTGCTCCAGAATAAAATGATTGTAGCACAGAAGTGATGGAAACATTTATCACCAGCATGAGAAAGCATGAAGAAGAACGACTGGAGTTGCATCAGTCAGGAATTTTCTGGCAGATCCTGATGATAACTGGTTTTCCTTGAGGTCTGAACTTTGGATATTTTAAAGCATACATCTTTGACCTTTGTGCTAGTTTCATTAAAATCACAGCAACATGCAACAAAATGCATGCTGTAGGTTGATGTTTTTAAGGACAGAAAACGGTGGGAGTTCGTAGTTTTGAGGCAAAACCAATTTAAAATGTTCCTAATACTTACTTGACTAATTTTCCAACACTAAACGGGTGTCATTAGAACTCAATTATATTCGCTATTACTTGAGCTGTGTGACTAATACTATGACATTAGACGATGAGGACCTACAATATTCTACTGTGCACGTTGTTAAAGTGATCCACACATGATCTCAAATGCAACGCTCTCACATACGTGTACTTTTCCTGCCGTTACACTCATTTCTTTATACCTTCCAGACCTCACCGAGGAATCAAGTGGCCAGTCTCCAGAAGCCAGAAGGAGGAGAGAAACTCTCAGAAAGAGCTCTGAAAACCCCAAGGAAGACGTGCGATGTATGTGTTTCCTATCACCTTCTACCTCTCTTATTTTTATTTATATATCTTCTTTTATCCACCAAACAGTTATTAAACTTCCAGCAGAGGTTTCTTGTTGTTTTCTTGTTCCTCTGTTGTTCTGCCTTAAACTGAACTTTCAGTAGGAAATAGATGTTTCACACTCATTTGTTCAAATGAATAGGAAGACCTGGCTGTTTCACATCAAGTAGGATAAACTGTTGTTAGCTACATACTAAAATGTATCATTTTGCCAGCATTTAAAATTGTTCTGATGTTTTTTGTTGAGCTGTCACATACAATCCAAAACAACAGACAAAATAAAATAGTAAAATTTGTGACAAAATGTGGGCGAAGACTTTTGCAAGGCACTACAGTTGTTATTATTAGCCAATAACCATGTGGTATGTTCTTAATCCACTAGAGGGCAATCTACCACAAAGTCAGGCAAACCGAAACTTTTCTTGTTTTGTTCTCTGCTTTCTTATGCATTTCTTAGTTCATTCAGCAGAAATATAACTGGTAAATTACTATATTAAAAGAAAGGTTCTGCATTTGTTTTAGAGATTTAGAACTGTCCTTATTGTATTTCAGCTCTGCCACCCATCCCAACCACTAACAGGGCTGGTGGTGCTAAAATGCCTAAACAGAACGTCCACTCGCCTCCAGAAACCAACCGAGGATACAGTGAGCTGCAGAAACAGATGAAGACCAAGACGATACACGAAGACAAGCAGCTGAAAAAGAGGCTGGATCGCCTGGAGCGGGAGATCAGTCAGAGCCACGCCTCCTCAAACCTCAGATCCTCTGCAGGTTTGAGAAAATAAGTCTGAAAGTTTAGTGAAGTAAATGATTGCAGCACTTAGTAATAAAAAAGCAAACAAAATAAAACAACAAGAACTCTAAAGTAAAAAAATATAAATGTTCAATACACGAAAGTTCTAGTTGATTTCAAAATTCCAGAGTTTTTTTGGCGGAAATTTGCTCCTCTGTTTTTGTCCTTAGCTACTTTGGCCCTAATATGCCGTCGTGTCATTCTGATAACTGATAATATTTAATACCTTGCTATGCTGTGCTAGCAGGCAGCCAGGCAGAGCTACAGAGCCTGAGACAGCACGCGCAGGAGCTGGTGGATGAAAACGACGCCCTGAAACTGACTGTCCACCGTCTGAACGTGGAACTGAGCCGCTACCAAGCTCGCTTCAGACCGCTGTCCAAACAAGAGGTATGAAAAACTCAACCAACGTGAGCAATGTGCTGAGAACAAGAGCTAATCAAAGTAACGAGTTCAGCCAAAATCACCCAACTGTAGCTCTAATCAAACATGCTCTTTGTATAATAACCATGCCTATGATACGACACATTTCACTTCAGTACGTTTCTGAAAATATTTGTTTTGCAATCTCATGTGATTTAATCATATTTTTGTGTTTATTTCATCATTTTGTTGTGCCGCCTTTCTAATCAAGCTTTTCTGATAGACATCCAGCGCCTTTCTTTTGATCCGCAGCCCTGCTGAGTGACAGGAGGTTTTCTTGTCCCTTCTTCCATATGATTTCCTGCAGTAAACTGTCTCCATCTCTTCGTTCCTTTCTCTCCGCGCCGCTGTGTCGTTTAACCGGCGGATGAAAGAAGACCTGTGCTTTTAATCATGACTACCTCATGCAGTTTTTTTTTTTTTTTTACATCAGGAGTTTTCTTGTGCTCATCTCTTTCTCTTGTGAGTGACTCATTAGTGACAGTGGAGGTGAAAAGAAAAGATAAAGGTGGGGGTGGATTTAAAATAGCGATGCATTACAAAAGAAGAAAGAAAGAAAGAAAAGAAGAAAGAAAGAAAGAAATAGGATAAAGACAGAGGAAGAACTTTATAACAAAAGCATAAAGCAAAACTTTAGTCAAAACAGAGCTTTGCAGTTAAATAATATGCGGAATAGAATATATAAAGTATTGTTTGGCAAAAGCTTGCTGAGAAGCCTGTCGTGTTAGACCAGTGAAAACCCGTACTGTATTCCTCGTCTTTCTGAACGTGTTCCTTAAGTGTTTCAACTGAAAGAAACAGAAAGTAAAACATTGTTTTTCCAGCGTATTACCAGTTACAGTTAGCAAATCCCCACTGACCTTTTTTTGTTTTCACTGCATAAACATCTTCTTTGATATGGACCATGAATTCTTTTAGTGAGCTCAACGTGAACCTTTCTAGTTAAAAAGGTTCCATCTAAGGTTATTTCATCATTTGTTGGTTGTATCTTTCTATATATCCAATGATAAATTTTAGTAACAGCTTCAAGGAAAAATAATAACTAACTTTTTGTTTTGTCTTTTCCTGAATTTCATCTAGAGCTCCAAAATCAAAGGCATACCAAGCACAGGTTCTCCCCCTCCATGGCTGGTTAGTATAGAAAAAAACCTTTTTGTGATTCTGCTAGGTTTAAGTTTTTACTCCTGTTATAGAGATCAGGAGCACAATAAGTGTTTTTTTTCTATGTGACATAAATAAGCCGGATAATTAGCATATTTTCTTTCATCATCCATATCTTTTTAGGTTGACATGAAGTATTTATGCCCTTTACTGCTGGCCTATGAAGACAACATGAATGAGAAGGAAGCTCTTCTACAAACCACTGAGGTAAAACTGGTTTTTATTACAGATCATATGCATTTCTGTGTTTTTTTTTCTTTTTCTTTCCCACATTTACAAGTAGCTCTCTAAAGGTGTAAAGCTTTACATTCTCCAATAACAGACATAATAAAACACATGAAAGTTTAGGGGAAAACCCACCACATTGGCCTGGTCTCTACTGGGAGGAGCAATGACTGAGAAAAATGTAGAAAATAAGGGCTCTCTTTTTTTTTGGTTTCTGTTTTATTTCCCTGGTTTACATGATTTTCAAGGTTTGTTCACACAAATAAAAGTTTCTCCTGTGTGTTTGCCTGCTGCAGGAGGAGGTGACCAAGTTGCAAGCTAAGGTAGACGATGTCATGAAAGAAAACGAGAAGCTCCGCGATGAGATGGATGTGGTCAACCATAAGGACTGGTAAGAAGTGTTGGATCATCAGAACCAGAACTTACCGCAGTGATAAACAAACACATAAAATGAAATGCCTTTTTTCTGCCTTTCTGACTTTTTGCTCTGTTAGTCAGACAGAATAACAAGGAGAGAAATTGCCAAACCTCCACAATCACCTTTATACTTATCCCTCATTATATGCTTGCATAAATTAGACAGTTTTTCCAAACAATTTAATCAGCATGACATCACTGAACACTATTTTTTCTTCATATTTGTCATGTTGATCTTCAGAACGATGAGGTCAATTTGAAAGCTAAAGAGCAAATGTCAAATTGATTATTAAATCAAGTACTGTTTAAAGTAAAAAGTTTAATATATACCTCTTTACTACTAGATGCGTCAAAAAAGACTTTGAGATTATTTACTCTTAGTTAATGGTGCATTACTTTGAGGAAATACTCATTTATTCCCATTAATCTAATCTTTTCTATTGTATATGTATTTATATATGTATTCATTATAATTATTATTATCATTATTATTATTATTATTATTATTATTGGAGCTCTCATTTTCCTTCTACTTGACAATTATTCACTACTTTTTGTTGGTTTATCAAAACTGCTTTGAGGTTTGTGGCTGTAACATAAAATGTGCAAAGTAACTTTCAAGGCACTGGATATATTTATTATCAGTTTTACCTCCAAAGAACTGAGGAATTAAAAAACAACTCCCTCCAATCTCTTTGCAGCCAGATGATTCAGCAGCAGGCTCTTCTGGTTTTGCAGGAGAACCAGGCTCTGATTGGTCAGCTGGAGGCTCAGCATGAACAAGCCAAGGCCAACCACAGCAAACACCAATCTGAAGGTACTGCGAAAAAGGGCTAGAGTAAATTGAAACACATTTCTCATGAGTCAAAAAAAACAACAATTTGAAAATTGTAAAATAAAATCCCAAACTGAACAATCTTTTGATTTTTCGCCTACTTCTTTCCCTTCTGCCTCTGTCTGTAGTCTTGAAAATGTCTAAGCAGCTTATGATGTTGGAGGAAGAGAAGGAGCGTCTGCAGGAGGGCCTGGAAGGAAGCAGACGGGACTTACAGAAACGCACGAAGGAGGACGAGCTGCTGCAGGCTCGCCTCAAGGATGTCGTCACATGGGATGAGCACTGCAGCATTGCAGGCAAACTCAGAAGGTGTTTCTACAGTCTCTGCTTTGATTAATATTACCGCCTTTAAATGATTAATCAGCATTAAAACAACTGTTCCATTCATCTGATTGAGAATTGTGCAGTTGTGGATTCCACCTTATTACGTTTTTCATAAATGTACAGTTTAGTTCATTTCAATATTTCAAAACAAATGACTTGGTGCAGAAAAATAAGATAAGATTCAAGAAGTACAAGAGAAGCATCTAAAACATTGTATTTTTAATTGCCATGGAGACCAGCAGGGGGATGAATTATTAAACATGAGAGTAATTAAAACCAGCAGAGGTCTGCAAATTAATATGAAAAAATTAGCGCTCTCAAAGAAAATGAAAAAATTACCAAAGCTTTAAGCTTTTCAAGGTTTTGTGTTTGATTATAGTTTTGTTTTGTTTGTTTTTTTATTTCCGTAGACTGCAGCACTTTAGACAGAATCCAAATGAAAAAAAAAAGATATCAACTGGAATATTATGAAAAATCTGGAAACATTTCCCTTGAAATTTGTTTACCAGAGTGAATTCTTTAATGCTTAAATCTGCTTCTGACTTTCAGACAGCTGGAGGAGCAAGAGAGGAGAAATAAGAGCGAGAAGCAGCAGTTGCTTCTAAAAATGTCCAGCCTGCAGGAGGAGATCAGGAGTCTGGCTCTGGTTAAAGTCAGCCTGACTGCTGATGTGAGGACGGCGAAGACTGAGCTGGAGTGCTGCAAACAAGCAAACAGGTACCAGATGGGCTGGTTCTTCTGGATCCGCTGACTCCTAAATTATAAGAAGAATGCATGCATGCAATGCATGCACAACAAAACAATAATATAATGCATGCAATGCATGCACAACAAAACAAAACAAAAACACTGCATTGGTACATCTTTGTGGAAAGTCTGGAAGTTATGAAATTGCATTTAAATTTGGAAAATGAGTGGAGCAAAAATATTTTCCATCCCTCCATTTCAGGATTCTGTATTCTGTATTTTACAGATATCTGGAGGTGCAATGTGCTCAAGGCTGTTCAGTCATATTGAATATATTAGAATATAGTCACCTTTCTAAAATAATGGCCCTATGTCATTTTTTGCCAAAAGTGGTTTTGACAAAAAAAAAATACTTTCTCTTTTCTTCCAAAAGCTGTTTTAGGCAAAAAAACAAACAAATAAAAAACACTTTGGCAAAAAATGGCAGAGGCCATTATTTTAGGAAAGTGACAATATGTGTTGCTATAAGGCTCTTTTGTCATATTAAAAGTAACTTTTGAAAATAGCAACCTTTAAGCAAATAATATATTAAACATACTTTTTTATAAAGCCCATATTTCTGTATTAAAGGAGAAATTTTATGTTTTCCAGGTACATAGGGCCATTTATAACATAATCAAGTATCTATGTCACTTTAGTTGCTATAAAAATGCTCCATATATCTAATTATATCAAATATGACTTAAAAGACATTTTACTTCCTGATTTCATGCCTTGAAATTGGGACTATGTCTCTTTAAAAACTCCTGCTCTTTCTGAAAATTTGCCTTCAGGAAATCATAATAGCATCGCTCTAACAATGTTTTTAGTAGCATTTCACTGAGAAGTAGCTCAGATGATGACCTCAGCAACTGCACAGTCCCACCAGGTGTTTGCTAATTGTTGATGGCTAGTCTGAAGGAACTGATTGGGAGAGGTGAGAAGGAGGGCTCTGTGAGGGGGAAGCTCAGATGAGGAGCTTCGTGCTTGAAGGCGAAGCTATGTCCACCATGGTTGCCATGGGAGATTAAAGGATTTCTCAAACTTGCATGAAAGAATCGAGGCAACACATCAAAAAAGTATGTTTTGGATGAGGGAATAGCATAGTGCAAAGTTAATTTTACATAGTACTGCCCCTTTAAAAAAGTTTAAGTGCAAAATCATTATAATTGTGTACAATCTATTTGAAGTTTCACTTAGTGAATTGAGTGGTTCAATAAATTATTTAGTTTCCTTATGGCTGTTCACCGATCAGGGCTGGCTGACTTGTGTACTGCACGTCTAATTCATATGCAGATTTTATTGCATGTGTCTTTGTAAAGACACATGCAATAATGAATCCATTATTTTAATCATGGACTCAAGCTGTTCTAAAATCTCCTTTGCTCTTGGAGCGTGCTCGGTTTCCCAGCAGGATTGCTCTGAGATTAATGTGGAGTTTTTCATTCCGAGGTGTGAAGACTGTCAGAAAGGGTGTTGGATTAGCCGAGGATTGTCTCACGTCCTTGTACAGATGGAAGCGTCTGAAGATATCCAGTTAATTCTTTGTCTCTCTTCTGCTCTCACCTCCTCTCTCTCTCTCTCTCTCTGTCTGTCCAACTCCTTTTTTTCCTTAACAGTGCTACATTTTCCCATTGTTTTATCTCCTCTCTCCATTTTACAATGTAGCTTTCGTCTCCTGTTTAAAATTCTCTCGCTTGTTAACTCACAATCATTCCTGTCAATCAATTAGGAAGGCAGAGGGGAGGATGAGTACGCTGAGGAGACAAAAAGAAGAGCATTTGCTGAAGGAGGAGAAGACTCGTCACTACCTGGAGGCTGTCGTATCTGTCGCAGAGCAGATTTCCAGGGAAAGAGACCATCTATTGCACACGGTACTGCTGCTGTTACCGCTGTTTCGATACGGACTGTTTCGCGAATCACACGCACACACTAACTGCGCAAAACTTTGTCAAGATTCTGCTACTGGCAAAAAAAACACAGTTTTGCAATTAAAATCACATGTGAATAAATTAGTTCAATAAAAAAATGCCACAACATGATCCTTCAACTACTTCCTGTTGTCGTCTTCTTTGTGGTTAGCACCATAGGCCAGTGGTTCCCAAACCTTTTCTCCTGTGCCCCCCCAGTGATTTCCAAACACTTTCTGGACCTCCCCTATGGATTCCAAATAGATGTCTAGTTGAACGACTTATGCGAGCCGGGTGGGGGGGTAGGGGGTCGACTTTTTTTGGGGGCAAAATGAATGTACCTAGCTGAGCATGGACAACAACATCAATAGCCTACAAGCTACTTGTTAAGCTTAAGGTGCTGTATTGATATTAGCTAGCCATCTTTTAGCTGACTTTACCAACAGCTTTACTCAACTGAGTCTGTTAGTTTGGGGGAAAAACTGTGACAAGTTCTTTGCGTTTTGCTGGTTTGCTGTCATGACTCTAACACACCTGCGTAGCTCTGCACAGCAGCAACAGGTCTCCTTCATTGCCGCACAGGTGTAAACCCAGTGCGAGTGTGGTAGCGCTCATGTTGCGTTTAAAGGCGGCTTGGAAAAACAGGTTACCACATGTTAACAACGGATTAAATAGTTTTAACTGCTGATAAAAGTGACAGAGGACACAGATATGGGAAGTGTGGAAGCCCTTACTGTATCAAATTAACGTAGGAATAACAGAGAGTTGGCCACTCTAAGGTAAAACCCAGCGCATACAGCGTTCAGGTTTTTTCTTTTTTTTTCATCCAAATGGCTTCCCGCACCCCCTCTGCAATGGCACGGGCGCCCCCTAGGGGGCGCGCCCCACAGTTTGGGAACCTCTGCCATAGGAAACGTCTGGTTGTTGATCATGTGGCTCGTGTGATGCGAAAAAGGGGTTTCCATTGCGGTTTTGCAAAATAAACCAATAAAACCTCAACCAAGCGGCAAAACATTTTATCAAAAAAATTAGTTCTTATCAAAATTGCCATTGTTTTTATTAAGCTAATTTATTTTCTAAATGTCAAATTGTGCAATTATGTGGTCAGTGCAGCTATTGACCAACACATCATTTCCCTTATAGTAAAATGTCAATACTACTTTGAGCTAATCCGGTTTAGCTTGCGAGAAAGCTCGCAGTTGATTTGAAATACTCGCCAGCATTCATCAGGTCGGACCCTGGAATAGTTTATTTTGTGATCTGACAGTGATTATCACTGTCAGATAGGTGTGCAGGCGAACAAAATGTAAAAGACTGGGCAGGAGCACGCAGCACAGAGTGACAGACAGATATGAGTCGCGTTCTGGCAGGTACATGTAAGATGAAGTTGGACCTCATATGTATTAAGGAACTAATGGATACAAAACCTAGCAGTTCAATAGCACTTCCCTCTCTGCCCTCTTAGGCATCTGGACTCCAGCAGGAAAACCAGGGATTTTGCAGCATCTGGGTGATGGCAACCAATTTTTATAGGCTTAAAAAATCAGAAAACACATTGTCTGAACCTGTTTTTTATCCCACAAGCAGCTTTGCCCCTACTGTGTGGAAAGTAGATATGTTGTTCATGCCAACAGTGGGATGTATGGACACAAGTGCAAATAAGGAAGGTGACAGATAATCTAGCGTATTACCTTTCCATTTCAATTCTCTTCTATTTAATTATCTATTTTAGGTAGTTGCTAATAAAAAATCTCTCCATAGCTGTATTTAATCTGCTAAGATTAAACATGACTACATTCCACTAAGGTTATTATGCCATGTAAGGTTCTAATCCACGGAACTGCGCTCTATTTAATTATAAAAATTGCACAAGCAATTTACATTGACATGTCAAATCAGGGGTGTCCAAATCGAGGCTCAGGGGCCATTTGTGGCCCTTGGATTGATTCCGTGATGGTGCATTTGTTTTGTTATTACAAAAGACTTAAATTATGAACAAATATACGCTGATGACCTTACAGGAGTTGATGTGTGCCCATTGATTGTAGAGTAAAAGTTAAAAAAAAAGAATATTTATGGAATGATTCACTTTCCCAATATTTATTTAACAATATTTAGTAAAAATCTGTCTTTGATATTAAAGATTTTATTTTCCATAAATCCAAATGCTATTGACCATGATTTCTTCTCTAAAGCCAATGAAATGGGGAAACACGTTTTACTAGAATTTGACAGTCATATGCTCTGACCATTGAAAACCTTTTTTTTTTGTTTGTTTCCAATTCTCCCCCTTTCCTCCATGTCTCTCACCTATTACTGTGTCCTTCCCTTCCTTTCGTAGCTCAGTAACCCTCCATCTTCCCTCTCTGCCCTCTTAGGCATCTGGACTCCAGCAGGAAAAGCAGGGATTTGTCAGCAGAATTCTGAATGGCACGGTCCGCTTTGGCAAGCTTCAAGAGGAACTCAAAGTAAGCCTGTTTTCTTTTCTGTTTCTTTCCTTTCTCCCATTCTTTGCTGAATGTCTGAAGTGTGATTTTACTCACTTCAGGGGGGCCGTGGTTGGCTTTTAGGATTGGAGATGTAAGATTTAAGACAGATCTAAATGCAAACAAGAAAGTAAAGTTCCCCGAGGCTGCACTGATACGTGCCCGACAGCTGAATCTGGGTGCCTAGAGTTCATATTTGTGGAGCTTCATATTTGGTCTAGCAGGTGTCTTAAGTTATCAAAATGAAGGCTGTTTTCTTGTTGATTCTGCTCAATAGAATCCTCGTGTGTAGTTAATATTGATCAGCCCACTCTACCTCGATCAATGTCATTTACTGTTAACATCTACTATTCTGAAAAACTACATTGGTGCACACTGATTTCCTTCAGCTCTTTGTCTCGCAAGAGTGAACACTGCCAGCATTTTCTCTGAAAGAAGCAAAACCAACATCAGTAAAATTATTTTTGAGAAACTGCACCACTGACGATGATGTTTGTGAACATAAAGCTACAAGCGGCTGCTACACTGCAAAAATACAAAATCTTACCAAGATCTTCTGGTCTAGTTTCTAGTGTAAATATCTCACTTGAACACTTGAAATAAGAGAAAACTAACTTGCAAGTAGCTTTTTAGCTAGAAACAGGAGCTTGTTTTAAGTTAATTATTTCTTAATCTTGATGAAAAAGTGCTACTTCCACTGACAGATTATTTCACTTACAATATTTAAAAAATGTCATGTTACAAGTGAACTAATCTGCCAGTGGAACTACCGTATTTTCCGCACTATAAGGCGCAACTAAAAACCTTGAATTTCCTCAAAAGCCGACAGTGCACCTTATAACCCGGTGCGCCTAATATATGGACCAATATTGAGCCACGACAAGTCTAGCAACTACGGTAAGCAGCTGCCGACTTCATTTTCCCGGTAGAAGAAGCGCGCAGTGCATTCTGGGATAGTTGTCAAAAACTGGTTTGTTAATAAAGTTTGACTAACCGATCTACCCATAGACGATGTCTATATAGCTACCTACCCACCTAATAATCAGGTCGTCTGCAGGTCATCTAGCATCATGTTCTCCACAAACATGCTGTGCGCGAACGGAGAAGGGTGACCATCGTCCAGCCCAGACGCCCCATTCCAGTCGCGGAAGGCTCTCCTCGCCGACCAGAATCGGACTGTTTTGTTGACATTCTTTATGTCAACAAAGTAGCTTTAGACATTCATCCGGGGAGCTTCGACTAGAGTTACCAAGGGACCAGTACCTATACATTTAAAGCCGTGGGGGTCGGTGGAAGAGAGACGGAGACTGCGGCGGCAGCGTGTCGGTTGGTCTGTGCTAACCAGAAAGCAGTTGGGCACAATATCGCAACACCAAAACCATGAGTGAAACAATGACTAGTGCAGACTGCTATATATAGTACTCGGGACCAATTTTTTATTATTAGACATCCATATTTGTAGTGAACGGAACAAATCATGTCCTGTTCAATACCAGACGGGTGGCAACATAACTGTGGCGTCTATTCTATGCGCCTTATAATGCGGTGTGCCTTATATATGAAAAAAGTTTTAAAATAGGCCATTCATTGAAGGTGCGCCTTATAATCCGGTGTGCCTTATAGTGCGGAAAATACGGTAGTTCTTTAAAAAAAATCAATATTAAATAATTGTTGATGTAAAGCAAGCTCCTATATCCCACAAAATGACTTGAAACAGCTATTAGTGTAGTAACTGGCACTATGCCGAAGGGAATTATGGAACTTGTCACGCAGGTGTTTCTTGTTGCGCAGCCTTTTCAGTCACCAGCTGTTAATTCGCCATTTTTTAATCTGTAGAAGACGAATCTGAAGAGTGACGATGCACATCAGCAGTCACAGTTAACTGTTAAGTAATGCAGCTCCAGCACAGCCCAGAACACTGGTGTCGCGTGATCCAAAGAATGTGGCTTGATTGGATAAAAGCCACTCGATCAGATCTAGTAGTGATGGCCCAGGTGACTTTTTTGCTGCTGAATTTAAAGTAAAAAAACAAATGTGCAGGATAAAATGTAGGCTTTATGAATTCAGTGTCTAAAAGAAACGTATTCTATTGAGACTTTTTACTCATGAGTGAAGCAAAGCTGCAGTCTGAGAATCGCGGCGATGTCTGGATTTGGCTCCCTCATCTGAACTGATGAGTGAACAGATGGTGGCAGCAGCTGGATGAATTCAGAAGTGTTCAGGGACATTCTCTCAGGTCAAATCAGCTCCTCTAATCGCAGCGAGCAGACATTCTGCAACAAATGCTTTCTGTTCAAGCAAAGCTCTTATCTGCGGCTGTTCCGAGCTCCGAGAGCGTTTATGTTGCTGAAAGGGAGACTGAAGACGCATATAAATCTCAGCTGAACGCAGATGATTTAAAGTATGTTAAATTTCCAGCACTTGTTTTTCAGTCTGCTGAATGTTCCTACACATACGTGAAGTTATATCTAGAGGAGGTACGGCATCACATAAATAGCATTACATTTAAATTAAAAGGGATTTTCACCTTTTTTCCACTTATGGTTTAATCTCAAGTACACATCCTGTAGCAAAATACATAGATCTGCCAGCAAAAAGCCTTTTCTGTCTTATCATAATACATTTCATTTATTTATTAGGATAAAGTCCTACTAATTCAAAGGAGTCCTGACAGCAACAAATACATCAGATTTACAAATGTAGCCATTCATAGTTTGCTAAACTCTACTAGGATTTTCACTGGAATGAATTACTCTTGTCCACCAGACACCAAAGACCAAACTCTCTCCTCAGCCACATTGTCCAGAAACAAATGACATCACAAACATAAGACATTATAGCCATGAACATTTCTCAGAAAAATCAGATAGAGTATTAACATACTCCAGCCACTGACCCCGGTGTAAGCCCGTGTATTCTATAAAGAAGAAAAAATGCTAGTTTCTGCACTTTCCCCTTAACCTCTCGTCACCTTCTTCTATCCTCATGTTTCATCTCAGCTTGTGGGACTTCACAGAGTTCCCTCTCTGGTTATTTGACTTCACTGAGACTTTTCACGGTGATGACATTTTAAAGTCCAGTGGTTTTCAGAAAAGAAATAGAACGTCGTAAATCGATATTTTGTCAGTTGTGCAAGTCTCCGTTTTGTGAAGTGCCAAACCTCCTCGTCCTCGGTATGGAATTAATCGAAATGCGAAACTTAATGTTCCAGTTTTGCTTGGTATCAACCTACTAGCTTCATACCAGCTCATGAATTGTGAGTTATTTGGCACCATAAAGAGAAAGCAGATTGTAACTAAATTATTCATGTGCAGTTAATATTCATGCTGGTCCATCTCCTAGAAACACCTGAAAATCTTGCATATTTTATGGAGTCTCAAGTTTGAATGACCCATGCAGTTCCTGACCCAGATTTACATTTTTCTTTTTTAGAAAATGTAGAGTCCTTTATTATTCCATCTTATCTGTGTTGTGAATTTTTAATTTAACTTTTATGTTTTTAATGTAGTTAGCTTTGCCTTCTCCCAGTTCTCCTAGTACAAACTGCAGAAATACAACACTCAATGAGAAACAACCAGGAGGAGGGTCTTAGCGCTGTCAATCACTCTCATGCTCACACTCTTCCCCTTGTTGGTGTGTTCACCAAAACATATCTTGATACAAATGCTAACACTTGTTAGCATGACCACCAATGATGGCGGATAAACAGTTTTCCTGGAATGGTAACATTTAGCATCAGTGATCAATATCACAACACTGTCACAACATGATGACAGTTTTAACAAATTTGGAAAGAAATCATATTTTATGTAAAAGTTACATACTGGAGCTTTAAATAACGCATCTGAGTGAAACCCTGTATTTTAAAAATTATTCCTCCTGGAGAGGTTTTATAACAATTAGCTCTTCCCTCATCGTGATGTCCTGACGACTCTGTTAGCTTTAGCAGCTAACAGACCTGCAAAATTCACAATTATTTAACAATTAATCCAACGGACTAAATATATTATTACGATTCAAAGTGAAAATTTATGACTCTTGAAATATTGTATCCTCCAAGTCTTCCTGTGTGATTGTGAGATTTATTTCTAGTATAATTATAATAATAATTGTGATTTTAATTTGTTATTCTCATTTAGTTGTCAGACTGCATGAACAACATAGTAGTAAAATGGTAGTAAAATACCTACAATTACAAGACAACTGGTCTGTTTCTTTTCTTCTTCACGTTTTGCTCCCTAAAAATATTTTTTATTGATTTTTGAAGTATGACCTGAGTGTGCTGGTGTCTCTTCAAGCCTGATTTAATGGAGTGTGGCTGATCAACACATGATGATAATTTTGGTTCTTGTTTGCATTCAGTCTGACTGATGTGCGAAGCAGTAGGTAGAGTCAAAGACACACGCTTTATATAGAAAATAATTCTCCGTTTATTTTATCTTCTTATGGCAACTATGTGTAATCATGTGGTATTAAGCAAACAGTGTATAAACAAGGGGAGACTTTGGAGAGGGCATTGACACAGGCAGAAACGTATGATTGAAAGAGGTGAAGAACATTTAAGAAAGAGAAACTTTAGGCTTTGGAGTTCAGATGGTTGTTACTGTGAGAATATCAACATGGTCAAATTTGAAGCTGATTTGTGGCAGTCAAATCGAAACATAAATTAATTTTCAGAATTTTTATTAGACAGAAAGCCTTTCTGAAAACACATCCTAAATGGCTGCATTTGCTCTCCGATGACAAATAGTTTCAAATTGCAAAATTATTACTGGAATTTTATCATTAAATGCATAAAACAAGTCATTCCACAGCCCTCAATTATCGACACACACAAAAGAAGTTAAATTGACTCTGGCTATGTGAAAGCCTGAAGGATGGAGTTTGTCAAATTATTTGGCACAGTCTTGGCTCTGAACACGCAAACGCTTTGTGCGTCTATGAAACCCGTACAATTCAAACCACCTTGTTTGTGAACAGCAGTGCAGCTCACATATCAGAATTATTATTAGAAAGTTAAACAGTTTTTAGCTTTCTCTGAGGTACTGATGGAAATATCAGACTTTTCTGCATCAGTTCACAATGTCTTGCATACAAATTTGACACAAGAACAACAACAAAAAAACAGATGGAGTTATTTAAAAAAACACCTTTTGGAAAACCATTCAATTCTAAACATACAAATTTTAACTCCAGACAGAACTGATTGGAAAGTATATGATTTACAATAAACAAACTTATAGCTTATGTAGTCTTATCATAACTGTATGCAAACCTTAGAACTAGAAATGCACTGATATGAAAATTTGGGCCAGTATCAATATTTGATATTAAAATTCCTGTTATGGCAATCACCGATATTTACCGATAATATAGATGTTTTCTTTCACCTTTATGAGATGACCACCATGATATTGCGTCTCGGCTTCAGTTAAACAAAATGACTAACATTGGCCAGTACCATTGTTGGAGCAGATATAGCAGAAGGGGTTGGAATGTACCAGTCATATATATCATTTATACAAGATAAGTTTGGAAAATTAAACTTTTTCTGGTTGTGTTGCAGGGGAGTTACCGCATATGTAACTCGCCTTTTTCACAGGATTTGATTTCCTATACAAGTCTTCCTTATCTCACTTTGCTGCATAATACGCAAATATGTTCTCTAATTTCAATGTTAGTTTCGCAAAAGGACTCATACTTCTTAAAGTTACAAAAACAAACCACAATGTACTTCATTTGCATTTCATGTTATATAGACCAACACCAAGTTGACCATGTTTGTGCAGTGGAAGGAAAAAAATACATGCTTATCAAAAGCTTTTTCAAAACCTTTTCTATTCACCCCCTCTGGCAATGCTTGTTGTTGGAATAACAGCTACAAGTGCTTTCCACATCAGGACATTTAATTTTTTTGCATATTCTACTTTGCAAAATAGCTCAAGCTAAGTCAGATTAGACATAGTGTGTCTGTGAGTCGATCATTTTAACAGATGAACATGCTTAAATTGATTCTATGATTGCAATTCTAACTGTAAGTTAAGTGTTCTCATCCTTCTAAAAGGTGAAACTGTGACCCAATCTCGAGTCTTTTGTGGCCTCTTAGCGGGTTTTCCTTTAGGATTACACTGCATTTACTGTAACTTTGTCCTCATATCAACCATTGAACAATTTGCTGGTACCAAATGAGGAAAGGCATCCCCACAGCATGATGTTTGGTTAGTTTTTCTTCACTCATGATGTTTTGCATACAGCCAGAAAGTTTAATGTTTGTCTCAATGAGGAATGTCAATCATGCCCTAATTTATCTTGGTATGTAACTAACATTACCCTAACATACAATAAAGTTTGCTGTATCATGACAAAATGAGACAAACTCAGTTAGTATCAATACTTTCACATATGGTTATGTCATTTCCTCCTAAATTTGCTTGTGTGAAATATCGAGTGCTTGCTCTAAAAGGCTGTAAGACCAGCTCATAGTCACAACACAGAACAACTCAGGCACATACACAGAGACGTACATCACAGGACTGTAGGTGTACTGCAGGCTCGTCGCAGAATGAACTTGTCAGTGATTCTGTTCCTCTTGACCAAACTGATATTGAAGCAGTAGGCGTGAAGAAAGCAGAGCACATCACTAAAGATAGGTTTCTGTTTCTTTTTATGTGAGGACAGCTGCGCGCTAGGAGTGCTATTAAGCCCAGTGAAGAGGATGATATCACCCTAGCTTTCTTACTTCTGGAGCTTACTTTATCCTTATGCCTCGGTCCACTGGTTTCCATACTTTCATCCCCTGGCAAAACAGTCACACATGCCCTGACACAGGCACTGACAAAACCCATAGACTAGGCAAACAGTCAGACTTGATGGCACTAAGCTAACACATACGATTCCTAGAGTCACTCTCTGGATCACTAACAAATAGATTCCTAAGGGCAGCGAACCAAAGTATAAGAAACCAAGTAGCCACACCAGGATACGTGGGACGTGATTGCAGAGCTTCGAAAGCGCATCATGATCAGTGGGTCCGTTGGAACCGATTGACACAGAGTCCAGGCTCTGGTCGGCGTAGATATCCGAGCTGCCGTTGTGGCTCGGGGAGCGCTGCAGGTCCCTCTGAACCTCCATGATGGTGATGACCAGACAGTTTGAGGAGTCATGGGATGGGCTGGTGGAGGACAAACTCTTTGGCGTCAAGACCACCTCCCTCTTCTTGTCCAAACTGGAGAACTTTTCTCGTGTTGTCAGGTAGGACATGATGTTGACGTCATCAGGCAGGGCGGAGACCTGGTACTCAGTGATTTCAGTTTGGTGTCGGCAGAAGGGGCAGGGGATGCAGCCCGCTCCATCAGTGACGTCCAGAATCTTAACGAGGCATCGGGAGCACACCCGATGTAGGCAGTCCAGGATCTTAGGCTTCCTGTTGTTGGCATTGTAGCGCTGATAGCAGATTTTACACTCTAATTCCTCTAGGGGAGGACAGGCCGTCTCTGCTGAAGTAGCCGGAGGACTGCTCATCTTCAAGTCATGTTCTGGGGACACATATGGGAACAGATTGAAAAGAGAGTGTTAGATTTAGAAATGGTTATGTTTAGCTGAAAGGGGAAGTCAGCAAGACATAGGGGAACAGACAGAAGCAAGAGGATGTTTTAGTTCCCAGTGTGAAAAGGTCAGGGGTTTGCCATCTTGCTCTGATGTGTGTACCTGCTGGTGATGAATGATTTATGGCCTGGGAATTAGATCAGGGTGTCATCCCTCTGCCCTTTGTGGCAAAGCAAAACCCAGTGGAGATATTGATCTGTGGGGAAAGGTGATAGAAGGTTTTACTTCTTTAACATTTTCTCTCTGTTCTTGTCTGGACTACAGAGTTGTAGCAGTTGTTAGGTTATAGAGGTCTTTGCTTTATTTCCACTTCTTCTGCAAATGAATTTTGCCTTTATTTGAATATAAACAGTTAGCCTAACATACAATATACATACAACATATATATATATATATATATATATATATAATATATATATATATATATATATATATATATAATATATATATATATATATATATATATATATATATATATATATATATATATATTATATATTCAATATAAACTATCTTTATTCAACCAAATAGCTGCTTTACTTTGGATTGATCTGTCTTTGCTGCATTGAAATTTGGATACAATTAGAAGCCAATTGGTTGTAGCTCTTTGAAGGACAACTGGTGCCCTATCATTTAAAGAGAGGTAAATTGTGATTCCATAGTAACAAAATGTTACTTGTTTTTAGTGATTCAAGATATGCTGTTGTCTTTTGAACAGCTTCCTTCAAGGTCTGCTTATCAAGTTTTATGTAACTTGTGGTTCTTTCTAAGGAACAAAATTCAACCTTTTATCAGACTATTAAGGCCTGGGCTCTTAAGACTGTTATTATGGCATTGGTACCCATTTTAATATGCCGATATGTAGAGTTTAATCTTTAGGGATGCTTTGTGCTTCAGCTGGTATCTATTGGCCTCCTTCCAGTACAAAAACCTGAAAGTAAAAGACTACCACCAATATTGTTAGTTTATAATTAACAGTATTATGGTAGATAAGATATGATAACAAGCATGATAATAAAACTTACATGGTGTTTAATCTTTGGGCTCCTGGAAGACTACACTGTGTTTTGATAAAAATGAGATTAAAAGCTACTCAGTCAGTTTTGCTCCTGCTGATAATGACTTTCCAGAATAATTGAAAGTGATCTCATATAAAATTCATTTTCCATTTGATTTGGAAAGGTTTCAGTTTGGACACAAAACTTGTTGCTTCAGTTCTGTCCTTCGAGTAGGTAAGAAAGTTCAAGTTTCACCTCCTACTAGCACTCAGAATCTTTTATCCATTAATCTCAAATCTCTTTATTAGTCCTTTGGACTAATAAACCCTTCTTTTTCTGATCTTTTAAAGCAAGAATAAAAAAGAAATTTAAGGTTCTTTGAGTGAATCATCACATTATTTTTATATTCCGGTATCTTAAGACAAAGCGTACTGCAAAACGGATGACCAAAATGACCAATTTTTTTGTTTTTCTCACTGTTTTCACACTGTTTTATTGCTGCAGTGCTGGTCAAAGACCCTCTGATGGGTCAGGGCTAGCTTATACTCGGCCTTTGATGCGCTCACAGACAGCTGAAGACAACACTGACTTGTAGTTTCTGTGTGTAAACTAAGTGGCCTGGGGGAGGTCGCAGCTGTCAGGGACGTGCTTTGTTTATAATCCTGCTTCAGACTAAACTAACACACCACCCTCCTCACCACAACACACACATTTCCTAGCAGAACGTCACGATTAGTGCTCATTTCTAGTAGTAGCTGATTATTGGCCTGATTTATTGATGTATTATGAATATTTATGTCCGTTGTATGTATATATGTCTATAGAGTTTATTTTAGTTACTGATTCATCTTTTGATTATTGTGATGATTAAGCTGATAAAAAATGTGGCACATTCTGCATTTTGCATTTAACCACTTCAGCCTTATTTATCCAATATTAGAGATGCATTTAAAAGATTCAAATAAAAGATAATTTAATTTATTTTTAAATTAGAATATATATATATATATATAATTTGTTTTCACTTAAATGCAGAACATAGCATTCTGTTAGTGTACGTTTGATTATTTGTGGCAAATGACTCATATGCAGCTGACACAGCACTTCTAGCATCAACATGTGACAAACTCAGCCCTTTCTTTTAAGATCAATATAGTGCAGGACTGATCTGTTGAGTTTAAAAAAAAATTGATTAACTGTCTCATAATTGGATTGCAAAATGTTCTTAATATGAGACTTTTTTTCAGAGAACTACTGCTCTGTGTGTGATGTTCTTTTAGCTAATGGCATTTTTTGAGTAAGTGTGCTCCGATTAATGATTAATCAATTACTAAATTAGTTGACAATCATTTCAATAATCAGTTAATCCCGATTAACCCAATTAGTCGTTTCAGCCCTGTTGGTTTTTGTATGTTTTAAACTAAATTAACTCTCATATCCATATTTATCCCTTAGATGTATCTTTCTTGATTAAGTTAATCCAAAAACCATGTGTTTAACCCTTTCTGAAGCTGTACATGCAATAAACTATGAGCATAAATCCATTACAACAACAAACTCAGTGACGTGCCAGTCAACTTAGGGTCTTTGGATTTTGCCATTCGGTTTGACAGCCATTGACTCACTGCCCAGATTGCCAGTCAGACTGTGTTTGTACTTGGACTCCTGAGCCTGTTTTCACGGCAGCAAAATATCATTTCAGTTCAAGCACCGGTCACAGTTCCCAGACTTCAGTTTGCCTTGCAACCACAATGTTTTCAAGAAATGTATACTTCTTCATCATCTTCTTCTTCTTCAATTTGAGGAATGTATTATTATTATCTCCAAAGTGTTGGTAAGCACATCTTGTGTGTTTAGTACAATCAGTTCTTCTTCTATTATTCATTTCCTAAAGGATGGTGCAGTACTTATGTGCATTCTGTAATGTATTCTCCGAAAGTGGCAATCAGCAAGGGAAGTACAGTCTTTGTGGCTAATTAAAAATGAATTAGTAAAGGTTAACAGGGTTTGCTGGAACTGCTGAAAAGGGCTTTGATTTATTTTTTTGAAAGTGTTTGGTCCTGCAAATTGCCTATTTTCTAAAATCTATGTTAATGCAATAACTAGTCCTCTTCCAATCACAGAGAAGCAATGTAAAAGAAAGGCTGTCATGCATTCATTCATGATCATAAAATATACATTGAATAGGTGAAGGCTGGCAAATGCCCAACAGGCTCCTCTTTGACTTGCTGACTGCTAAATATTTCAGCAACAGGTCTGTTGCATTAAAAAAGCCCCCCTGAAACATGTCAGATAGAAGAAACTGCTAGAGCTGTCCGAAGGACAAAACTCAGGGCTCCTTATATCAAGGCAAATGTTAAACAGAAAAAAAAACTAAACAAAAAACATGATTCAGAGCTTCATTCAGATGACATCATTTCTCATGCGTCTGGACTAATTTAGGGATCTAATTATTGTGACACAGAGATTCACAAGGGCTTTCAGCCTCTGTACCTGGCAGCAAAAAATACGGATGCTGCAAATACAAAGTAAGGAGATTTCTTTCATGGCACTCAGCAGCTGCGTTTCCATTACAAATGTGCACAAAATTTTGTGGATATTCCTGTAATGTGAAAAAAACACAATTTTGCAAATAAAATCACGTGACTACGTGTGTCCACACGATACATCATTTAAAAAAATCACCTTCCAACATTACATCCTCCTCATTAATCTCAGGAACTGCATTTACACTAACTCTGTTTCTATAGTTTTGTAACTAAGTGGATTATGGATCAAATCAGAGCCATGTTTCTATTTCATGTTTTGTAAAGCCAATAATGTTTGCATCCCCAGGTTTAATCTGGTATCAAGGTGTTTTTTTGGTTAAGAATACAAATTAACAACACGCTTTTACATTGGCATACAAGATCTACATGAGCTAAAATACTAAATTAAACTCTGTTATTGTTTTGGATCAGACTGTAAAGTTAGAAAAGCAGAGCATGCACTAAAATGTGAGAAATTACAAAAATGTTGCAATTTTTTTGGAGTATGTATGTCTGCCCTGGGATTTTTTCGAAGATGAAACTCTTCCTATTGCCTTTGTCTTGCTCGTCAGCCCTTCATCCACCAAACCCCAAGATACACATGCATACACATCTTTTATCTGCCTCTTATCTGTGCAGATTGCTATGGAAAGTGTTGACCTTTGCTGTCAGAATGCCCTCTTTGTGAATCACCTCAGAATTGATCAGAAGATGCTGATATCACTGTTGTCAGAATATTCAAACTAATTGAGAGCCCAAACAGACATAAACGTTATTAAAATCAATAACACAAATAAAACTCAGCAGCTTTAAAGTGCCGGAAAATAAAACATTATAACAAATTATTACACAGTGTCAATGTTCCACCTAACTCAGTCATAGTTGACTTCTAGATACTGAATGAGGACATTTAAAAAACTGGGAGATTTCCCAGTTTGTGCATAAAGTGTTTTATTTATTTTATTTATTTATTTATTTTTTTGCCGTTTTAGTATTACACGTTTTATGGAAAAACAACTGAATGTGTGTGCTGTTAGACCAAAAGTGTGAGGTCCTGGGATTTTATTATTGTTTTGTGTTCCTATCCTTGATTAGGCCAGCATTCACTCTCTCACTGTTTATACACCTCTTCTCCTTCGAACTCCAGTCATGACAAATCACGTATTTTTAGTTTTTCAGCGTGTCAGGATTATGCCTATCAATGCATATTTCATGAGCAGCCTAAGCAGCAATGCATGTGACCTATAACTGGGTATGTGGCTTCCTGCCAGCTGATGCAGGTGGGACAGGATGACATAAGGCAGAGAGAAGGGGAAAAAAAAAAAAACGAGAACATGGATTGCTCTGATCTCAACATAAGAACTAGAGTTGTCAAGGGGAAAATATCTTTTTAAAAAGCTTTTCTGTCTGCAGAAGCTGATCTTTCTACAGTTTTAGAAACAGTTTTATTTCCTCTTCAGCTATTTAAAAACCGTATGAGTTACCAGCTATGGAAGGAGCATCTTTATTCGCTTGTGTAAACACAGCCGCAACCAAGCTATCTACTGCTGAAGATTTAGTGACTAATTTATACAAAATCTAGAATAAAAAACAGCCACATCAAAGTTTCGACCTCTTTTATGTCCTCATCAAAATGCAGCTCACAAGCGAAACGACTTATTGGTTGAACCGGCTGCTCACTGACAGAAAATAACTCTGTTCTGCAGCAGGAAAGGGATCATGCTTCCATGCCAAGTAAAATATTTTTGCTTCAGCAAAGTACAGATGATCATTCTGGGGCAATAACATCAAATTCTAAAGCTGGGGAATATGTTTTTGCCATGTTTCACATCATATTTTAAAAAGCATAATCTCAGCAGGACTGTGTCCAGGCAGGATTTTGTGTGTTCGCTCTAATTGCGTTTCACCTGCAGTACATAAACATGCTGCAGGTTAACTAGTGTGTGAAGGTTGACCTGAGCGGTGACCTCATGTGGATGCTGGTGACTCTCACAGCTTTCCACTGGCCTCACAGCGCTTCGCAAAACTATTTATACCGCTTGAACCTTTTCAACAGTATTGTCATGCTAATACCACAAACTTTGTTGTATTTATGGGTATTTTAAGTGATGGACGTGTGACAAATTAAATATGTGATTCTGAAGCATTCTGAGCATGACAACATGGTTTTAAAAATACTCAATGTGAGCAAAATACAACAAGTGTAGGTCTTTTGTTGGGTTAGGTTGCAGAAAATGAAGGGAATCTTTCAGATAAAGAAGTTTAATAACTTTGCTGTTTTTCTATTTAAATAAGAAGCTGCCTGCTTTACTCTGATACCTCTATTTTATTTTTTCTTACAATGCACGCAACCCTACTCAAAGTGTCTGTGATGAGCTAGAGTGGTGGCAGCATTATGCTTCATTCCTGTTCAGCAGAAACAAGGGGCAGAGTTCATGTCAAGACGGGTGGAGCTAAATACGGGGGAAATCTTAGAGGAAAACCTGTTGAAGATGACTAAACACTTGACTTCCAGCAGGACAAAAACTCTAAACATTTGGCCAGCGCTGATATAAAATCATTTAGATCAAACAATATTTATATGGTATAATGGCCTAGTCAAAGTAAAGACCCAAATCAAATTGAGAATTTGTGGTAAGACCTGAAAACTGATGTTGACGTGCTCTGCATCGGCACATCCTGCTGTCTCACAAAACAAAATGCCAAAAACAGATTCATAGGTTTTTTTCTTTTATATCTCCCACAGTCTGTTTTATTTGTCAGATTTTAAGTATTGGTTTTTATTTAAATATATATATGTGATATATTATATATATATATATATATATATATATATATATATATATATATATATATATATATATATATATATATACTGTATATGCCTTATTTTCATGTTCAGACCCTAAAAAGCCCCATTAAAATTGCTCTGTCACTTCCAACACTTTGCAAACCAGCTCAGTCAATTGAAGTCCTGTGTTTTCTACCAGTTTCTTCTTCCTCCACGCAGTGAACCGGTCTCTCCTCTGTTTGATGCACTGAGACGGATGTTGCAGTCGCCTAATTAGAGCCGAAAAGGTTAATCTGTTTATACATGCGCGGACGGACGCTTTATAGCTTGTTGAATAGAGTTATTGCCTCGGGGGCTTTAAGTAGCATTTGATTTTGTGAATTAATAGAACGGATCAAGGGACATGATGTTGTTACTGAGATTGTGAGGTGTTAATTAAAATAACAGCAAGCCCATCAGGTGGGAGGAGAGTGTTTACAATGCAGCGTTTAGCTCTGCTCTGCAGCAAGAGCGTGAAAGTTGCTGCCCGCAGCATGAGGTAGATACAACACTGGAGCTCATTCAGAGAAATGTAAATCCTTTTCAGAATGTTAGCACACGCTAACATGATCCTTAATCTGATAGTTATTGGTCAGATTTAAAGCACGGCATATGAAGGTTTTTCTTTCAAAACAAGGGACTTGATTCCGATATTTTCAGGTAAAACGAGTAGTTCACTTCTAGCTGGGATTTTTCAGAATCAAAGTCAAGACTGATAGAATCTCATCCCCAGCATTCTGCATTATGTCTGCTGCTGCACAGACATCTGACTGCTATCAGCCCCGTCGATCAGCTTCCAACCAGGTTTATTAGATCATGTGGAAGATATTAGTTCTTTAAAATGTTAAGAGTCAGATATGGTTTAGTTATTTGTTATGAGCAGCGGTAGTTCTATTCAACATCTTACTGAATTTAGTTCAGTTTAATGGATTAGGATATCGCACATTAATTACTGCAATTCAGGGTAGCATAAATATGTAGGAATTAGCACAATAGTTACACCTCATTGTTTGTCCTAAAACAAGAAAGCAGAATAAACAAAAACACCTCACTACTATTTTTGGCATATATAAAGTTTGCCTCTGCAGAAAGCTCTCCTGAACGTATTCATTTAGACAAACATGAAATAAGACCTCTGGAAGTTCGAGGCCAGAAATTTACAGAATATCATGAAGTTTTTATGAATCTCAAATTGTGTTTTTAAACATTTTTTCTTCATTCTACGCTACAGTGCCTATAAAATATACTATAAAGTATAAACTGTATTATACTATATATACTGTATTCGTATAAATATACTAATACAGTTTTTTTGTTGTTGCTTTTAGAAAGCAATCATGATCAACAAAAAAATCATTTAAAAAAACATTAATGTCAAAGTAAAAACTGATTTCTACAACTGGATGACAAATACATATTGAACAAAAAATAAGTGCATCTATATTCACACCCTTAGCGTTTAGTAGATGTACATGTGGCTGCAATCACAGCACTGAGTGTGGAAAGATTCGATATTCACCGACTTTAAAGGGGTGAATATTTTAGCGTTCACTCAAACACAAACTCAAAACATCTTATTTCTGAAAGCAATTAATACCCTAATCTCTCACATGCACTGATTATATTATGGCACATGTGTACATATCTACCTAAATATATATATGATTGTAAATATCGCCAATTTATGTTTAAATGGTGTATATTTCTTGGATTGTTTGCACTATTTTTCAGAGTTGGGTTTTAATCTCATTGTATACATGTACAGTGACAACAACAACAAATTCTAATTCAAATTTAATGATCAATATCTACAGTGGCCATTGTTACAGAAATCAATTTTCACTTTGTTGTTAAAGGATTTTTTTTGGTCAAAAAAGTCAAATTTTGTTAATAATGATTGATTTGTACAAGCAATATAAATGGCACATCATCCAAGTATGCACATTATTAATGCTAAAGGTGATCAAACGCAGTAAACAAATACAGATGGATCTTGTTTCTGTCCTTTGATTATGTGTAATGCTAAGACATTGTAGGATGCTCTGAGGGTCTAATAAAAGATCTGAAAACTCCACACACCTTTGCATCATCAGAATTTCAGTGGATAAAATCGTTGTTAAAATCAACTATTGCATCAGTAATTAGTATTCTGGTTGCCTTGTTGCGAAGGCGAGCGCCCCTTTGGGCTAAATCTGGCAGGGACGGCTGGATGTTTGGCGGCTTACAGAGCAGGCTAAATGTCACCTCATCAGCTGGCCAGATGCTGGCGCCCTCACGCTTCCCTGTGCACCCCGAGACATTTGGATTCTCTGGCTGCAAGCTCTGGACCCAGACAGCACCATTTGCATTCATCGCTCGGCACAGGAGGGAATTAACAGGCAATAACTGTCTTGCAGAGGGACATTTAATAGTTCGTGGTGTAATTCGTTCCTACTTATTCTTTTCTTTTTGCTTTTATTCCGTCCCATTTCAGAGCCACCTCTGCTCGTCTTTGCTCAACAACATTTCATTTTCTTATTTGCTCTTTTCATGTCTGCTTCAATCACCAGAGCATTTGTCCTGAATTTATGCAATCTCGTCTTAGTCTAATCATGGCGATTTGTCTGGCAAACTAGCCTGGAGTAGGCTGACTGAAAATCCCAGCTCGAAACTTATTGCTTGAAACTGTTGCACGCTGGCTTGCTAGCAGAAGGATAAACATTGCGACAAAATGCAGTTAAAAGATGCAAATGTCAGCAAACATCTGAACAGATTAAAACCCGCCAGCCAGCGATGCACCAAGATTTGCGACTTGCACAGGAGACATTTTGTGACAGGATGGAAAATGGAATAATCTGGTTTGTGTCAGTTTATCACAACATTTCCGGCTGGGTGAGGTGACACGTTTTGGGGTAAAATGAGATGCTTCCTAGCTGAAGAACTTGTAGAGAATTATGCTATAGAGTAAATGGACAGTGTTTGGACATATATGTATATTTGTTTTTCTGCATTTCAACACAAAAAGGATTAGAAAAGCAAGCCATATTCCCTGTGCAGTTATGCTGGCTTTGTGTTTATATTGGTTGTTTTTATTTCTACTCATTTGTGATATAAAAAAAAATCTATCAACAGTTTGTCAGAAATGTTTCATGGCCAACAATAATGCACCAACGCTTACAGCGATACACATACTAATTGCCAATTCTTAAACAGAAGACGTTAGGCTGTTCACATTTCAGTTTATCACAAAAAAGAGAAAATTTGATGTTTTCAGGCAATTTTAATTATGTCACAGGGCGACTGTGGCTCTGGATAGAGTAGTCGTCTTGTGATCAGCAGGTTCAATTCCAGCTTCCTCCTGCCACATGTCAATGTGCCCCTGGGCAAGGCACCCAACCCCAAATTGCCTACCGAGCTGCATACCAGTGTATAAATGTGTGAGTCTTAGTGAGTGCGAATGGGTGAATGTGGCTCTAGTGTAAAGCGCTTTGAGTGGTCAAAAATGATTAGCTAAAGCACTATGTAAGTTCAGTCCATTTACCATTTCAGATTTATCTGGAACCTTTCAAAAAATATCCATAATCCTCTACGTCCCTGTCACATTACAAACTTAAGTGTATTTTTATCAGAGTCGGCCAACACAAACTAAAAAAAATAATAATTGTGACGTGGAAAGAAAACGATACACAGTTTTGAAAACATTGTAAAAATCTGAAAAGTGTTGTGTGTATTTTGAGTTTTGTCTCTATATGCTGATATACCTAAATAAAATTCTTGGCAACAAGTTGTCTTCTGAAGTAAAAAGCTGGAGAAACTGAGTACGTAGAGCAGTGTAGGTAGGTGGGATAAATTCTAACATTTCTGTACGATGCATGGCTAGCTTTAGTTTGAGCTAAACATCACATCTGTCTGATTAAATGAAATATAATATCACAAGTCTGTTGGACGAGTAAATTCTATCTTTGCATGAAGGGAATGAGAGGAATACATTATGAAAGTATGTTTATCCTCAATATCTATATATTCTGAGGAGAAGAACAATGCAAAGGTTGATTCAAAGAGAGTACATACATTTTAATTTGACAAAGGTTTCAGACATGTTGAAGCGTATTTCCACAGAATTTTGAACAATCTCAGTGGCTTTACTCCCATATCACCTCTTTATCTTATAAAACCCTTTATGATGCATTAAACAACTAGTGTCAACAAATAAGATGACAGGCATAGAGAGTCTGGTATTTAAATAACTAGCTAATGTTCTACAGCAGTCCAGATAGCTATTCATGGTGTACAGTAATATTAGGAAGACAAACATGAATGAGTATCTTCAAGGTCTATTTTTGTGCCTTCCTATAGAGTTAACCTGTGTGTAATTTATTATAGGTATAAACAAAATTTAGAGAATCCCACTGAACTAACTAAACAACTTTCGATCAGTCAAATCCAAACTGATGTAGATTTTAGACAGACTGGTTATGATTGTCGTCTGTTTCAGTGAAACAGACCAAGCAACACAGCAGACAGCAGGTCAGGAGTAAAGTTATGGAGAAGTTTAACACAGGCTTAGGTTATAGAACAATATCCATGTTGTAAGCCTGTTCAACAGCTCAGCTCCATCCATCACCTGGAAATGGAAAGTATGGCAGAACTACAAAAAAATGCTACTGGAGAAATAAAGCAAGAAGTCACTTTGGAGTGAACAACAAGGTGTGGACCAATGCAGCAGTTTTGTCTGCTTGTAAAATGCTATGTGGGATGGAGAGCTAACACTAAACATCATTCTTTGAAACATGTAAGTGGAAGCATCATGCTGTGGGTCTGCATTCTTTACAAGGGAACAGAGGAAGTCGGTCAGAGCTGATTTGAAGATTAGTGGAGCTAAATATAACTGAACCATGGGAGAAAACAAACGCAGCTTCTAAACATACAGCCAGAGTTCACAGGTTAGAGTGGCCCAGTCAAAGTTCAGACCAAAAAATGACCACTCAGAGATATTTTTTCTATGTAACCTCAGCTAATTTCCAAAGAAGCATTGGCAGAAATTTAAGACTTAGAAATTCCAGATTGCAGCGAAAGGTGGTTTCAGCAAATTATTCTTTCAGGTAGGGTGAACACAAATGCACACCACAATTTTCAGATTTTCCTACTCTAATCTTATTTGGACTATGTATTGTTTTCTTTTATTTCAAATTTGACATGATTTATTTTAGTCAGGGACAAAAAAGAACAAAACAAAGTAAAACTGAAAGTTTAAGGTTGTAGAGTAGTGAAATGAGAAAAAGGAGTGTGTATATATATTTCAAGGTGATTTAAAAGCACACTTAAAAGAAAGTATTTGTGTGGTATGATGCCACAAAAGACTCACAATAGCTTCATAAATCAGGAATACTGTCCAAATGGGAAAAACAAAGCAAAGCATCCACTCCGATTTCTCAAAGGGGACGGCTTGTTATAAACCTCAGCAGTTTATGGTTTACTGTCACTGCTTTGAAGAAGCCTGAACAGAAAGAGTGATGCACTGAAATTAAAGGAGCAGCAACAAGTTTCTCTTTCTTTTTTTTTCCTCCCTCGAGAGAAAAACACTGTAAGATTAATATAATAAGTTCAACTTGTTTACTTTGCTCCCCCGTCTTTTCTCAGTCTTTGTGCAAACAACAGACAGGAGCAGTCAGGGGTGAAATTTGCTCGTGGCGAATGCTTGAATTATTACATCAGAGCGCTTCTCTCTCATCTTTCTTTACTGGCTCTGGCTTAGGATAAAACGATCATGAAGTTTTGGAAGCACAATGTCAATTGGTAAATTTGCATTAAATTTATATTAATAAAAAAAAGCTCTTTATGTTGCTGCTTTTGTGCAAAAGTGTCACATCAAATTTTTCAAATTTAGACATTATGTGCAGACATGGAGGAATGTTTATTTTATGCTTTAACTAGGAGATGATGCGACACACACATGCCCGCACACACACACACATACACAAAAATATAAAATATTTTTCCGCTCTTGTCCGTTTTTCTTATTTTTCTGAGGTCTCACACTATTTGCTCCTCTGTCAGTGTTTTCCATTAGTGGAGCTTCTTATTCCACTTGTATGAGTGTGTGCTGCATACCAGCAACAGTTCAGAACTATCAGCAGCAAAACAGCTTCTAATCTGTACACACAGCCGCCTTTAATCTGAACCTACCACTTAAATGCTGCCTAACACACACATCCAGGTACACACACACACACACACACACACAACACACCAACACACAAAAGAAACATGCAAAAGTCTCAACATTTCTCACAACAACAACATGTCGCATGGGGGGCGGACGGGGAATCTACAGATTGCAGTTTGTGCTTGCGTGTGTGTGTGTGTGTTGCTGTTACTCCTCACCTTGTCCCAGTGTGTGTGACACCCCCTCCTCCGCTCCACTTGTCTCTGCTGCGCTGTCCTTCATTTAAGTCCACCTTCTTCATAGCAACACTCCGCATATCATTCCTTTTTGCATGTGTGTGTGTGTTTGTGCAGGTATACCGGAGGCAGGCGTCAACCAGACTGGCAGCTTTGGAGGAGGCTGCAGAGGGGAGGACGGCTTCTTACAAGAAGGAGATCCTTCACCTGCAGAAGCTGCTGAGAGAAAGACAGGAGGCTGAGGAAAAACTGCTGCAGTCCAAACGGTAGGAGGGGGAGCGAGAAGAGAAGAGAGAGCGAGAGAGAGGGGGAGGGAGAGAGGACGACGGGGGAGGAGGATAGCGAGATAATGTATGAATGAGAGGAGGGGATACGATGAGATGAAAGACAACCGTGTGTGTAGACAAAAAAGGTGTGAAAAAACATTAACTCAGTTTTGCAATCTAATAGTCTGATTTGGCTCATTAAAGCTGCATTATGCAACTTTTGTAAAGAATATGCTTTTTACATATGTGTTAAATGTTGTGACAATTTGTCATGAGACACATTATCTGTGAAAAGATCGATCTCCTCCACCTGCTCCCTGAGCTACTGTCACTGTCTGAAGAAATGAACCACTCCCAATCAAAAACAACCAAGCGGATCCAAGAGGAGGATCCTAGCGCTGTCAATCGTTCTCATGCACTTGCTGCTAACTGTGCTAATAGCGGACAAACAACTTACAGTTACAGGAAAACTGTTTATCTGCCGTAAAGGAAATAAGCTTTGTCAAATGTTAAAAATAATAAAATCTTCTTTGTCTGTTTTAAGTGGAAAAAAATCTGCAGTATTGTTTACTTAGAACAAGCATATTTTTCTTGCTGAATTTTTAAGTTTCTTTTGTCTTAATTCAAGGGTACTAAAATATTTACACGAGAAACTAGACAAGAATTCATGGACAAAAAAAATAGTTTTTGCAGTGTTCTAAACATTTTGGGGTTACAGGCCAGGAAGTGAAAAAGAAATCCTATCTAGTAGGAAGGGACTATATGTCATTTTATTTGAAGATATAAAAAGCAGCAACAGAAATATAATGATTATATACAATTCAATGGAGAGACGTTGGCGATAAAACGACCCACAGGAGGAGGAAGGATCACTCTCACCACGCTGACGGCTTTTATTTTTTATTTTTCTCGCAACTGTCTTTCAAAAATCATCTCCAGAAAGGAGAGTGAAACCCCAGACACTTCCCCATCACGTGTTGAATCCTGCTTTCAGGTTCACTGCTGTTGCCACACCAAAATGTGATGCAGCGTGTCAGGAAGTTTCTCAATAGCATCATGATAAAAAGCAGTGAAGATGCTGGGTTATTATGGGAATCCACCAGGGAAATTAGCACCCCACAAGTTGTGACTAGCATCAGTCTGCCAAGGGAAGTGCAGGAACTCAGAGATTCTCGGGAGTTTTCGCAACCATATATGGGATGGATTTATAAGATATAAGAATCATATTTATTTTGGTCAGTATTGATAATGCCATTTAAAATAATTATTCTATAAGTTTGGAAAGACAGGACATCTCATTGCAACTTAAAGGACCGTGAACTTCTTTCAACATAACAGTTTCCTGTTATCTTTTTCTTTATTTTCTTTAATGTAGGATGTTATTTAAAACTTAATGGTCAAATAAATTCTTGGACATAGTGTTCTTCAACTATTCCTCAATAGAAAAGCAAAGTGCTACATTGAAATTAAAATGTAAAATATACTAAAGCACAAATCAACCTGAATTACAAAATAAAAGAACTAGATATAAATTAAGAAGGATAAAGTAAGAAAATTATTATAAATATAACATAAAATAAATGTGCTCATATTTTAGTGCAGCTACTGTAGCATTTTATAGATTCCAATAAAATGAGACAAAATATGTACAATAAACATCGCTTTGCATATCAATTCACAATTCACATTATATATTGTCTTTTCTCCAGATATGACTTTGTCAGCACTTTGGAGTGACATGTGGCCAATAAAAGAGCAGCAATGGTCTTTGTGGCGAGCATTAGCTTTAATCTAGCTATTTTTCTGTCTTAAATAAAGAACAGATTTTTTTCTTCCAAATAAATCTTGAATACTATATTATTGAATGAAGGGGTTTGAAAAAGAGCCTGTTAATAAACCTGCATCATCAGTGCCAATTGGTGAAACTGGCTAAATATAGCACCCTTCTAATAATCAGGTTGCTCCATAAAAAAAATGTAAAAAAAACTCTCAACACTACCCCTCTCTCTTTCTTTCTCTCTCACACCGTGGGTCGGTCTGTTTTTAGATCCGTCTCCGGGCCTGATGCCCGCTGCTATCAAATGAAAGCAAGCTAATCAAATTGTCTGAAGAGTCGGCCCTGCTCTGCCTGGAGGGCATCTTAATGACGAATCACACACATTATCAGACACATCTCTAACCAGAGCGCCTTTACCCGATCTCAGGAAGGTCGTTTGTTCTGTTAATTCAGCCTCGCTTGCTTTGTAATTTATGTAGTAAAGTTGTACTATCGGTGCTATTCATCGGGTGGAAAAGGCAGCTGTGTTTTAGTAAACACACAGGACGAGATGGTATCACCTGTGATTAAGCCTCTCTTATCACTGGCTGCCAGTCAGTTTGGAAATCGATTTGTAAGATCGCTCTGATCACCCATGTGCTCTGCATTGTTTGTTTCTGACACACATGGCTGAATAGTCGACCTTTTCAGGATAAATCTGACTAATCAGGGATAAATAATATGAATTCCTTTTTTTTGTATGAGAGGCTTAAGACATCTTGCATCTTTAAAGTTGTCTTGTGATGCAATAAACCATGATGTTCGTTAGAGACAGATGTTATTGTCCACATCAAGCTGCTTCCCATCCAGTCCACTTCTCATCATCTCAGTTTTACATATCAAGATCAAATAAAAAGTCAGTGGCTCTCCATACCTGGTTAATCCTTCAGACTAATGACTATATGGAAATTTGTTAACATACATTTGATGAGAACTTGGCTAACATGAAGGAGCTGTGTGAAAAACTAACAAAGTCCTATGATTTTTTTTTAAATTCAATTTTATTACAGGGGCATTATGTAAATCAACTTTTTGTTTTAGCAGTAATAGATTTAGTAACTCGCTTATAAATTTTACAAACCAGTAAACCAAACAGGCTAACTAATTAAGAGGATTTTGTTCAGGATTTTTTGGCCAATAGAAACCGAGTGAAATGGAGCATCCCATTTCTTTTTAGCTTTTTTTTTACATGTGTTGTGAACTTTTCAGAGGTGTGCACCTAAGCTTGTTTGCTGTGGTTAAACCCTTATAACCACCGACTCATGGAACGGATTGAGAGCAGATTCTGATTATAATTTAGAGCTTCCTCCTTGGCTCTGAGTTTTTGCAAAGTTTTTGACGTTTCTAATCAGAAGCGCCTCATTAAACTGAACTCAAGGTTTTACAGCCGAAAATCCCTTTAATGACATTGAGTGACACCAACTATCTCAAAATATATCTTATTAGGAAAAATTTTCCGTCTTTTGCTCATTCGTGCGATCAGAGCAGAAAATGGTCACCCAAATTAGACTCTTTCTGATAGCCATCCCCTGACACAGAGTCCAGCCTTGCCAAGTCATTGGAACCACACACCAGGGCCAAAATGTTACAGAAAAATCCTGTTTGTAGATGATGTTTTTATGAAATACCCCTCGTTGTTTTTGTTGTTTCCCTTTTTGAGAAAAGTTTGCTTTGTTCTCAGGAAGGGCATTTGGAGTGAAACTTTTCATCGTCTCACTTCAGAAGAATCTTTCTGCGAGTCAGACTACATTCCCTCTCATCCTCTGCTTTATATTCCGCCTGTGGTGCAGCCACAGAGATGCTGATCGGTTGTGATTGCTGCCTGCCAGCTGAGTTCTGCGTAGCCTCCGGGGAAGCGCTACTGCCCCATACTTCACGGAGCTCTGGGGGTGGCAATTGAGCTTTCAGAGCTTCTTTTCTTCCTCCTCTAAACATAGTCTGCTCCTCCCACTGCTACCTAGCCGCTCAACACAGAAAGACTTGCTTCATATAAACAAAAAACAACCTCCAAATCAACAAGCAAAGCGGGTAATTTGCTTATAAATTCCCCCATTTTCATTTAATGTACTTTCAGCAGCCAACAAACTGAGACCCTGATTATATAAGCCCTTGTCAGTAAGTTTAGAATCTGATTAAAATGCAGCAGGGTTTCACAGTACTGAAGTCAGTGGATGGTTAGTATTGATTAGCCACTTCTTTAGAATAGCTTTGGTTTAAGTTCCAAGTAAATTACTACTTAAAAGATGTATTGTGGCAAATAATTAGCTTTCACTTATTAAAGGGGCAGTGTTATGTACTTTCTATGTTGCCTTCAGTTGTTAAAAAAAATGCTATATTTATCAAATATAACTTACAAGAAATTTTACTTTTTGGTTTAATGCCTGGAAATTGGGCCTCTGTCACTTTAAAAACTCCTGCTCTTTCTGAAACTCCGCCTTCAGGAAGTCATCACAGCATCGCTCCTTTATTAACCCTTTAACGGGGTTTTTACCAGCGTTGCACTGAGAAGAAGCTTCCATTAAAAGCTCTGCAGATGAGCAGTTCTACCAGGTGTTTGCTAATTGCCGCTGGCTAGTTTGAAGGAGCCAAGTGGGGAAGTCGTGACGGAAGCTTGGAAACTGCAGCTCAGCGGAGAGGCTGTGTCTGAAAGGTGGAGCCAGGTCCATCCAGGCGTTTTGCACAGCTGAATGATTGCCATGGGAGATTAAAGGATTTCTCAAACATTCATGACATTCATCAATAACATTCCAGGAATGTTATTGATGAATGATTTTTAAGCTACAGTAATATTAATAGTATTCTGTCAATTCTGTTAAAGCGTAGAGTTGAAACAACCCTTCCTTCTGCTATTGACCACCTCAAAGTGCTGACAGTCATTTATGTTAATGTGTAGCGCTGGGCCTCATGCTTAAAATTCATAAAACTCAAGAGCACAAATGATCATGCTGCAGAAGTTTTCTTTTCCTTCAGGCTCCCTCATTTGATCAGGGCCCACCTCGTCCATCAGAACCACTTTTCTCTCAAATCATTTTGCGTTCTCTACGAACCCGAGGCAGTTGTCAAGGACTGTATTTTGCCTGCCCTTGCAATAACCTGACAGTTAGAGAGACGTGAAATGAAAGAGACGGCTGAAACAGACAGAGATGGGTGGCGGTTTTTGTAGCAGTCGTTGTAAAAGATCCCGTTTGTTATTTTACAGTCGTAGCAGCCTGTGGCGTTTGCAGCTTTAAGCCCGTAGTGAGTGAGAACCTGAATTGACATACAGAAGTAGTGCTTTGCTAACAGCAGGCTTCAGCTCATACAAAAAATTTCTAATCATGTTGTACCCCTGAACCCAGTTTCTTCTGCATCCAACAAAGATAAAGCTCTTAATTTTATTATTCTTGTAATATTCATAAAACACACACTAGGTCCAGCGGTTGAAGGCTAGTTCAAACACTCAATGCTCTGTCCTGCATTAATAAAGTATTTTCCCTTTTATTCAAAAGCAAAAGCCTCATCAAATGTAGATATACACTAACATATGCATTATGTTCTGATGATGAGGCTCTGTTATCATATTGAAAGTTCCTTATGAAAATTACCCATAAGCATGTGTTATATATACTTTACATTAAACCCACATTTCTGGTTTCAAATGTTTTTTTGTTTTTTTTTATTGGTCTGAAGTAATATTCTAATCTTAAATGTCATGTTTATGTTAGCTGTAAGTGGAAAACTATCATAATTTGCAAAATAAAGACTTGAGAATATGAACCTGCATCTTAACCTATATTGAGATTGAGGATTGAGTGACTGAACTGAATGAACTTTTTGGTAAATATGTGATTTATTGAATTGACCATATGAAACGGCTGCAGTGCAGATATCTAAAGATGCAATCAGTGATACATAAGCCACACAGTGACTGGCAAATGTTTTAATATCCTTTTTTTTGTATAGATCAACAAAAAATATAGAATCATTGTTAAATGGAAGGAATAGGATTCTACTTTCCAACGTGCAATTTTTAAGTAAAGAATCTGTTTTCCAAAGATTCTTTATCTGAACATGTACAATAATGTACTTTCCCACTAACTCCTAGTTACACTGTTGTGATGTTGTGTTCAGAGTATTCATGTTGGTCCACTTTTACAACAATGCATTTCTTTATGTTGAACTATTTCACAAAATCCCAACAAAATACATTGAATTTTGTTGCAACATGGCAGGATGTGAAAAACCTCAAAGGTCTCTTTTTTTTCAGTAGAACGCTTTTGCAAAGCACCATGTATATTTAATGCAGCAAAATACATTTTAGTGGGTCTGTGGTCACTGCAATCAAGCCAGTCTTCAGTAAGAGTTTCTCTCCATCACAGGCACATTAATCTTTTTTCCTGTACGCTGAAGCAGCAGTGAATGCGGTTGCCATTGGTAACTGTTTGGATTGGATGTAATTAGCAGAGAATATGTGCTGGTTGTCACTCTGAGATGACAAAGGACAAAGTTTTTCTTTTTTTCACATTGAGACACATTAATAATTGAAAGAACAGATTTATCTTTTTTTTTCTTCACAATCTAGTCAATGTTCTCCAGATGGACTAGCAGTCGCTCTAAAGTTCAATGAAATATACAGAAGGAAACAAGTCCTTGAGACCAAGCATCAATTGAGAGTTCTGATTTTTTATACATATGTATACATATACATGTTTCAGATTTTCACATGGGCTTCTCAAGTTCTGTAACCTTTTTGGCTAGGATCTGATTATTAAAAGTCAATAATAAAATTATTATTTTACACCATCTCTTTTTTTGCCATATCTGATGGCCTCTAGTCCAAAATGCCTAACACAGGTGCTTTACATAAACATGTATCAATAAATGTAAATCTTGAATAATAATTAGTCTGCTAAAACACTGAACCACCACAGATCATGGATTATATTGCTCGACAAATACAAAATAACAACCAAAAATGTCACTAATTCAGTTTTAATTTACTTTATTTTATTTTCTGAAGGGCAACATTGTGCATTAATAAACATTTTGAACAACACAAATGTAAATGCACCAATTTACAACCAAGGATATTTCCACTGTCTGTGTCCCTAACAGATGCTGCAGGCTAAATTATTGAAAACATTGTAGTAAAAAAGAGAAACAAGCCAACAAGGGAAGAATGCATCAAGATTAATTTACAATGCCACTAAATATACCATATAAATATGTGTGGTTCATATACGTTTGACAGGATCACCTCATGTAGCCAAAGCATTAATGTTCTCCCTATCACTGCCTTCCGCATAATTATTTACTTTGGGATTAAAAAGTGTTTGACCTCTTACAGATTTCTTCAACAACAGTTCAGAAGATATGGAGTGAAAATAGTCTCAAAAAGATTTGTGCGCGCGTAAAAAGATTTGTGTGTGCGTAAAAAGATTTGTGTGTGTGTAACAGATGATTTGTGTGTACTTTTTAAACTTTTATAGGCATAGGAGAAGGTTTATTTTATTTTTAAGTTTAACAAATCAAGTATTACGCACGCACAAATCTTTTTACACACGCACAAATCTTTTTACACACGCACAAATCCTGTTACGCACGCACAAATCTTTTTACGCATGCACAAATCCTATTACGCACGCACAAATCTTTTTACGCACGCACAAATCCTGTTACGCACGCACAAATCCTGTTACACACGCACAAATCTTTTTACGCACGAACAAATCCTGTTACGCACGCACAAATCCTGTTACGCACGCACAAATCCTGTTACGCACGCACAAATCCTGTTACGCACGCACAAATCTTTTTACGCACGCACAATTTTTTTTGAGACTATTTTTACTCCATAAGAAGATCCCAAAAATAAAAAACAAACTATTTTTTGCACTGCTGTCTGAAACTATTAAGACAGCGTCATTATTTAGAGTCAAACACATCCTATACCAACACAAACTGAAAGGCCACTCAGTGAGAAGGAAGCCAGATTGCAATTTACAAATGCACACATGGACACAGACCTTTGTTTTTGGAGAGATGTCCTGTGGTCTGATGAAACTAAAGTGGAACTGCTTGGCCATAATGACTATTGTTTTTTTATGGAGGAAAAATCTGGATCCTTGTTCCATCCTAACTGTAAATTATATGATGCTACAGGAGGAACTGTTACAATTCATAAAATAAAATAGAACATTGAAGAAACATCTAAAGACATAAGTCAGGAAGTCGAAGCTTGTGTTCTGATTGGTCTTCCAAATGGACAATGACCGTCAACGTACAGCCAAAGAAGTTACAAAGTGACTTAAGAACATCACAATGTTCTTGTCATTGTCATTCTTAACTTAGAATGGCCTTAAAAATGTTTTGGAGAGGTTTAGTCAAGAGCAAAACCTCCTTCTCACTGACGAGCAGTGGTCTTAGAAGCTATCCGTTGTGGTGGAAGTACAAAATCTCTGTAAAGAAAAGTGGATCAAACTTCCTCCACAGTAATGTAAAAACCTGCTTAATCGTAATTATCAGTAGTTTTGTCAGATAGTTTTGGATATCGCATAGCTTTTATCCACGTTCTCTGTCTGATATTAAGATTTGTTTGATGATTTACAACATTTTAGAAAGACAAAAAAGGAAAAACAAAATCTGTAATAGGGTAGATACTGTTTCGGTACTTTGGTGCCATTTAGAAAACCGAGCAGCGCTGTCTTCTTACAGCCATAAACCCGCTCACTATTTAAACCGCTGAAACCAATGTGCCGCAAATTTCTGTACGAATTCCTGGCTTTCCACCACAGTGTCACAACTGCCTTGACAGTTACGCAAGTCTCACTGTGGAAATCAGCAGACACCCTCCGGCTCGCTCAAAGGCCAATAAGCAACAGCTGAAGAAATCTTCGAATTTATTTCAAGACAATTTCACACATCCACTGCATGATAGACTCCCTCCAGACCCCCTGCAGAGACTCTCCAGCAGTTCTCTGAGTGAAAGCCACAGCAGATTACTCTGTGAGAAGCAAAGTGACTGAACGAGTTGATTTCCTTACTTTTTATTATTATTATTATTTCTCCTTTTAGGGACGTAGAGGAGGAGTTGGAGGTGGTGTGGCAGGCAGCAACACGGGAGAACCAGCAGATGAGGGAGACACTGTTGGACACGAAGCTGAGCGGGGAGCTGTCAGCCTGGGCGCTTTCCCCTGACCTCCCTGCTCAGACCTCAGAGGAGGCGAGCAAATCCTCCCTGCTCCAGCAGAAGCACAAGCTGGATTTCTATTGCTGAAGACCCAGAGACTAAAGCTGGCAGCGTCAGAACATCAGATGATGGTATTGGTATCTGGGTCATGCTTTCTTTGTTTGTATTTTTTTGTAAAACAAAAGAGCAAACAATCAGTAAAACTAGGAAGAAATTTATCTTGAAGGCAATCCGTTGGCCTTGCAAAGCCCTTTACTGCACTTTTTATTTTTACATTTGACAGAGTATTTTACTTGATTTTAACATATTTGTTGTTTTTTCTTTCATAAAATGTGCCAAGAACAATTGGGGTAAAGGGTTAAAGGGAAAGGTGAAACTTGACTGAAATGCCCTGAATTCAAAAGGAAGTGGTGCCATCTGCTGGACACGACGTGGCAATGACTCCATTACAGTCCTGACCGTCATGCCAGAGAGCAGGACAGTGACCAGGATGTGTGGGTGTAAACCAGAGGTGTCCAAAGTGGGTCCTCGAGGGCCGGCATCCTGCATGTTTTAGTTCTGTCCCTAGTCGTTGTAACAACCTCCTCAGCAAGTCAATGTTCTCCTTAGACCTTCTAATGAGTCATCATTTGATGCAGGTGTGCTAAACCAGGGAGAGAACTAAAACATGCAGGATGTTTTAGTTCGAGGACCCACTTTGGGGACCATTGGTGTAAATAAATACACTTATCATCTGTACACTGAATGATCAGAAATAAGATCAATAATGTAAAACTCATTCAAATTTAAATGTACTTGAAGGAGATTAAAAATGTACAGTATATTTCAAATGAATTTTGTCTGATAGATACAAAGAACATATTTTAGACATATGTATGTTTATGTATTTGTACATTGTTGACCTATAATTTTAAGCCCAATAATAAAGCAGGAATTCACATCTGGGAGCTTAATTTTCTTGTCTTTCTTTTTTTTGGTTTGAAACCACAAGGTAGCATGATGGGAGTTGGACTAAAACACAGATGGTCACAACTTCTGATAGATGTTATCAGAAAATATGATAACATAAAACAAAATTATGTATTTAGACTTAAATATAGTTTATGTGACTTTATGCTGTGAAGTAGTGAGAAGGAAGACTAAAATATGGTCTGTGACCATAAGACAGAGGTGCCCAAAGTTGGTCCTCGAGTGCCGGCATCCTGCATGTTTTAGTTCTCTCTTTACAGAGAGGAAGAGGGCAGCTCTTCCTCTCCTCCAGAGTGACTGTTTTCATTACCAGTAAAGACAAACAGGTCTGACATCTCAGTAACTCCTGGGAAGTATATTGTATATTCATTTTCATTTTGTAATCATGTTTCTACTTACAATAAAACTGAATCTCTTCTGTAATATTCTGCATTTCACAAACCTTTTTTTCTCATCTTAGTGTTTACATTATATGAAGTTGCATGTAGATCAGGCCTTCAAGTGAGATATTAAATTGCAACACACAAAAATAATACCAGCAAAGAAATATGAATATAAAATAATATTCAGTTAGTTATATATTGAATAAGCCTGATGATATGACTTCCACATTTTTTATACCAGATTTGATTTTAATCAATTCCCCCATCCTCAATTTCTATAAAAATAAAATAAAATACAGAAAATACTTTCAAAAAGTGCCCTCATTTCAATAATCTCTTCTGTGTGTTGCATAAGGGATTATTATGGCCAAGCTACACAAATTTTTAATTATGAGAATGCAGTCATAACAGCAGAAGATGTCTTAAAATTACAAGAAGTTGTTTTAATAATAAAGACTTAGATTGATCTGACATGACCAGCTCAGTCCGTGTGGTTCTGACACATTTGTCAATATTCAAGACAAATGTGTCAAGGTGACAGTGATACACACCATCACCTCAATTGGCCAGGAAAGCATTGAGGTAAAAAATTATATATACTATTTTCCCAATTAGAATTTACATTTGGAAGCTAAATTGAGCTTCAACTGATAGCTACTTATATATATATATATATATATATATATATATATATATATATATATATACTGTATATACACAGTCCAGTCACATTAATGTGACCACCACGTACTTTCCACTTCAGAGTTAAATAACCAATCACAGAAGGCAGGTGGCAGCACAGTGCAGTTGAGCGTATATAAAGGGTGTGTGTGGGCTTCGGAAAACATTTCAATCGTTGGCGTAATGCAGAAACGAAGCGATTTATCCGACGTCCAAAAGGGCATGATCATTGGCTTTCGGGCCAAGGGTGGAAGCATTTCCGAAACGGCTGAGTTTGTGAACTGTTCGCGTGCCGCCGTGGTAAAAGTGTACCGTGCATGGCAAAATGGGACTGTCCAAAATCAACGACGTGGCAAATGTGGTGCACCACGGGCCATAGATGACAGAGGCGAACGACGGTTGCGGAGATGCGTTCGGGCAGATAGACGGGCTACCGTTGAGCAACTGACCACTAAAATGAACCAAGGGGCTACCACAAGTGTCTCCCAAACCACTATTCAGCGAACATTGCTGCGTCTGGGCCTCCGAAGCAGACGCCTGGTTCGTGCACCTATGCTGACTGGTGTTCATCGACGACGAAGGCTAGAATTTGCACGCCAGTACAGCAGCTGGACGTCCACTGAGTGGCGACAGGTAGCGTTTTCAGATGAATCGCGTTTTATGCTCCATCGGACAGATGGACGTTGGCGTATAAGGCGTGAAACCTCTGAAAGGAACCACCCTGCAACCATTGCAGGAACGGTCCAAGCTGGAGGCGGGAGCATTATGGTCTGGGGAATGTTTTCCTGGCATTCTCTGGGTTCACTGATTATTGTGGAAGGCACGATGGATCAATACAAGTACGCATCTGTCCTTGCGGACCATGTCCACCCCTACATGCGCATTGTTTTTCCTCAGGATGATGGCATCTTCCAGCAGGACAATGCGAGGTGCCATACAGCTGCCAGTGTACGTGCGTGGTTCGAAGAGCACCAGGATGAGTTTACCGTCCTCCCCTGGCCAGCAAACTCACCTGACTTAAACCCAATCGAGCATCTGTGGGACCATCTCGATCGAGTTGTTCGCGCCATGGATCCTCAACCGCGTAATCTAGCGCAGCTGGCCACGGCATTAGAGTCGGCATGGCTCAACATCCCAGAGAAGACCTTCAGGGACCTAAGTGACTCTCTTCCTGCACGTCTCGTAGCAGTTCGCTCTGCGAAAGGTGGTTATTCTGGCTTTTGACAGATGGTCACATTAATGTGACTGGACTGTGTATATATATATATATATATATATATAGTGCCCAACAAGTTATATATATGTATATATATATACATATATATAACCACCTAGACATTCATCAAGACTCCTTCATGTCCATGACAGATTGATAGACCTATCTATTTAGATAACCTATGTAATATCATGTTTGTAGAGACACCAGAGCACCCGAAGAGAACTTGTATAAAACATAGGTATAATTTATTTTAACAACAGACAAACTTCCCTCTCCTCAGCCACTTGGATCAGCTCCTCCGGGGATTCCCATAACATTCCTTGGCAAGCTGAGAAACAGATATTCATTTGGAACTGCAAATGGATGGGAGTTTTACCCTTTTACAGTTCTGTTGGTAATTCTCAAGGAGGTGCACAGAGTTAGATTTCAGTGAGGAAGTTTGACAGGCTTAGACAGGCTTTCTGTGTTTCTCAAGTTAGATTATTTTACTATTTTCACCTCCACACACTCTTTCCAATTCAGTTAAGGAAAGCATATCTTTCCTTTCAAGCTCCTGAAGTTCCTTTTTCTCCTGCTGTTCACACTTTATCTGGGAATTCCACGAATCAGAGACTTGATAGCTGCAGCTTTTTTCTCTTTCTCCAGTTTTTCTCGCTTTTGCTCTGTAGATTCCCAGTGTTTCTTTTCTTTCAATAACTTATTCTCCATAAAAGCCCTTTTTTTAGCTTCTTCCTTCTTTATAAGTGACAGTTGGTCGTACACTATTTTTTTTTAAGTATTTCACGACTTCTGTCCTAATCAGAAATGTTGCAGTCACTCTCATGGTGTAGAAAGCCAAATTCACGCTGAAAATCCCTTCCTTGTTCAGTAACACTGTAATGAATTTCCCACTGCATTATGTTTGGGTTGTCCATATGTTTTTTAGTGTTCAGTTTCTGCTGGGGATCCTCCTTCTGTCTCCTGGCTCCAATTTCCTCACCTCGATATCCAGGAAGCACCCCTTGCCTTTCAGTCCTGTCCGTTTCTCTCTTCTGTTTCTGTTTATATTGATATCGGGCAGCCAGTTCATCAGTCAGAGGCTTTTGCTTTGGAGTTTTCTTCTCCTGCTGATGTGTTTCACGTAGCATTTTGGCAACCTCCTCCTCTGCTACATTGTTACATAGCTTTTTTTGTAAAAGAGAGTCGTAGGCAGCTTCTTTACTCAATATATCCTCTAAATTGTCATCCACAGTCTTCTTTTGGTCTTCCATGTTTGGCTCAGTTTGATCTTGTCTCAAAAATTTCTGGTTTTTCTCTTTCTTCTGTCTCCTCATCTTAATTTCCTCAATTTGATGCAGTCTATCTGACTCCATTATGGCAGCCATTTGTTGCCATTGAATTTCAGCTATTTCCTTCTTCTTCTGTTGTTTATATTGAATTTGTTCATCCAATGTGTCAGACAGAGACTTTTTCAAAATGCCTTTCTTCCCCCTCTCCTGTTCCTCATGTAAATGTTGGCCTAACTGCTGCTTAGCCCTCTCTTTATATTGTTTTTCCTCCAAAAGAGTGTAGTTGGCAGCTTCCTTCATCTTTCTATTGTACAGATTGTCATAAACAATCTTTCTAGATTCCTCTAGAGAATTAAACTTTTCAGGAAGCTTCATCTCACTCCCATGTTGTGCAAATGCTGATGCAGACTGAAAGCCTTCATTTGGGTCACCAACACTCTGATGTTTTTCACACTGTGTTATCATTTGGTCCCTCATGTTTTGCTCAGTCTTGTCCTGTGTGCTGAGTTTTTGATTCTTCTGTTTCTTCTTCTCAACTTCCTCCGTTCGATGTAACCGTTCTGATTCCATTAAGGAATAAGACGCTTGCTTCTTAACCTTTTCCATTTCCATCTTCTTCTGCCGTTTATATTCAACTTGGGCATCCCATGCATCAGTCAAAGACTTTTGCATTTCAACTTTCTTTTCTCTCTCCTGTTTGTCAAGTAACTTTTGGGCAAACTCCTGCTTGGCCATTTCTTTATAAAACTTTCCCTCCTCTAAAGCGTCTTTGGCATCTTCTTGTCTCCTTATATCCTCCAGATTATCATAGACCATCTTCTTACATTTCTCTTGAAATTTAACCTTTTCAGGAACATTTTTCTCCCTCTCGTCTTGTACATATTCTGACTGAATGCCTTCACCAACTCTATGTTTTTGCCTTTGCATTACAACTTGTTCCTCTCCATTTTCAGTAACCTGTTTGTTGAGTTTCTTTTCTTTTTTACATGACAAAGACTTTTTAAGCTGTTTGTCATGTTTGCCTTTTCCAGAAACCTCATTGGATTTAGCTGTGGACACGTTGAGAGGTGTTACTCCATGTTTGTCAATTTGCAACCATGTTTTTGATTCATTTTTCTCCTTGTCTTTCCAGTTCTCCACATCCCATGCGTAAACATTTTGTGGTCTAGGTTTCTGTTTCTTCTCCTGTAATTTGCGAAGTGCAGCTTCGTGTCTTTCTTTCACCAAACCCTGTAATCTTCGAAATTCATTATCGTTGTCAATGCATGTCTGAACATTAGTTCTGTCTGGCATGAAATGGTTACTGTAATCATAGTTATAATCAGTTTTGGTCGTGCTGTCAGGTTTGAAATGTTTTGTCTTTTCAATCAGCTTTAAAATAAGGTCCTCATTTCGAATTTTGACAATCTTGTTGTGTTCTTCATTTGTCATCGTTTTGAACGAAGGGATTACCCACCCGGGTAATCGATGGGAATCCATCTAACTTTCTATCTCAAGATGAAAAATTTAAAATTCTCCTTAATTCATTGGGTTCTGCGCATATGGCTTTAGAACACAAGTAACAAGATATTCAAAGGGTTTAGAGCGGATGTCATAGAATCTATGACACAAAGCATATGGGTTCCTAGTGACATCGTCAGTTAGGTAGAAGTGTAACATTAGTTGCTAATCCTATGGTAACCAGGAAAGGCTCTATAGTGATTCACACTTTCTAGTAAAGGAGATGTTTCAACCATCAAATCATTTCCAAATAAATTAATTCATATTATTACAAATGTAACTTTTTCCAACAATTTAGAATAGCTTCATTCAAAGTGGCTGTAATTGATATAGGCTTTACAATGTACAAAACACAATCATTTGGTGTCCCAATAAATCTGCTCATCAGTGTTTTCCTCATCAAAACACGTTTTTGATGAAGAGCTAAACAATAGTTTTCAATTTCTTTTGTTGGCCGCTATCTAAGCTACGCCCTAAAGACGCTGTTCCCAGCGTGTCATTTTGTTCGTCCTTAGCTTTACACACAGAGGCTTTATGGCTCTTCTGTTTCTGTTTATATTGATATCGCTCAGCCAGTTCATCAGTCAGAGGCTTTTGTTTTGGAGTTTTCTTCTCCTGCTGATGTGTTTCACGTAGCATTTTGGCAACCTCCTCTTGGCCATATGGTTACATAGTTTTTTTGTAAAACAGGGTTTAGGCAGCTTCTTTACTCAATATATCCTCTAAATTGTCATCCACAGTCTTCTTTTGGTCTTCCATGTTTGGCTCAGTCTGATCTTGTCTCAAAAATTTCTGGTTTTTCTCTTTCTTCTGTCTCCTCATCTTAATTTCCTCAATTTGATGCAGTCTATCTGACTCCATTATGGCAGCCATTTGTTGCCTTTCAATTTCAGCTATTTCCTTCTTCTTCTGTTGTTTATATTGAATTTGTTCATCCAATGTGTCAGACAGAGACTTTTTCAAAATGCCTTTCTTCCCCCTCTCCTGTTCCTCACGTAAATTTCGGCCTAACTGCTGCTTGTCCAGATTGTCATAAACAATCTTTCTAGATTCCTCTAGAGAATTAAACTTTTCAGGAAGCTTCATCTCACTCTCATGTTGAACAAACGCTGATGCAGACTGAAAGCCTTCATTTGGGTCACCAACACTCTGATGTTTTTCACACTGTGTTATCATTTGGTCCCTCATGTTTTGCTCAGTCTTGTCCTGTGTGCTGAGTTTTTGATTCTTCTGTTTCTTCTTCTCAACATCCTCCGTTCGATGTAACCGTTCTGATTCCATCAAGGAATAAGACGCTTGCTTCTTAACCTTTTTCATTTCATCTTCTTCTGCCCTTTATATTCAACTTGACCATCCCATGCATCAGTCAAAGACTTTTGCATTCAACTTTCTTTTCTCTCTCCTGTTTGTGAAGTAACTTTTGGGCAAACTCCTGCTTGGCCATTTCTTTATAAAACGTTTCCTCCTCTACAGCGTCTTTGGGATCTTCTTGTTTCCTAATATCCTCCAGATTATTATAGACCATCTTCTTACATTTCTCTTGAAATTTAACCTTTTCAGGAACATTTTTCTCCCTCTCATCTTGTACATATTCTGATTGAATACCTTCACTAACTTTGTGTTTTTGCCTTTGCATTACAACTTGTTCCTCTGCATTTTGAGTAACCTGTTTGTTAAGTTTTTGTTCTTTTTTACATGACAAAGACTTTTTAAACTGTTTGTCATGATTGTCTTTTCCAGAAACCTCATTGGTTTTAGCTTTCTTTTCTCTCTCCTATTTGTCAAGTAACTTTTGAGCAAACTCCTGCTTGGCCATTTCTTTATAAAACTTTTTTTCCTTTAAAGGAGGTTCTATTGTCATCGTTTTTAACAAAGGGATAACCCTCCTGCGTAATCGACGGGAATCCATCTTACGTTTCTGCCTCAAGGTGAAAATTGTACAACTCTCTTTAAATTTGTTGGGTTCTGATGGGGCAAATGGACATCACATGTAAAATTGGGCTGGGACTCAGAGGCGGTCCTGCTTGTCTGTTGCCATGATTGGTCCTGGGTTCTTCGCCTCTGGTCATGTGGCCTTGGCCCCCTGGGATTTCCCTCGCTCTACCAGTTGTAGACAAAATGGATGTCAACAAAAGTTGGTAGTTTTTAATGGTTCTTCTTGAATTTTGAATTGTGTGATGCCACTTTTTCTCACCTTAGTTTATTTACAGCACATTCGTGACCTACTGCCTTTGCATTCTGACCTCTGCTATTTGACCCTGAGGATAAGTTTAACGGTACAAGTGAAGCCTCAATGCAGCAGGGTGTTAGAACTCTGCAGTTTACAGAAACATTTTGTTTGATTGAATGATTATAACTCTGATTGTCCAACATCTGGCTAATGTGATTGTCTCCTCCAGCATGATAACGATTGAAAAAGGATAAAAGTACAGTAAGTAGTTGTTAATTTCCTGATTTAAAAGGAAACCTGAGCTTTTGCTAATGTCAGAATCAGTTATGGTGCAATTCTATCTTCCTTTGGTTGAATCATAGGGACAGGTGTGAAAGCTTTTGTAATTTTAGGTAAGTTTGACAAAAAGTCGCTTAAATTACAATCCTGTTCTTCAGTTTTGACAATCTTGTTGAGTTCTTCATTTGGTTCTATTGTCATGGTTTTTATCAAAGGGATAATCCTCCTGGGTAATCCATCCTCGTTTGTCTTTAAACTGAGGGTAACTGTGAAGTTTGTGTCTGTTGTCTTGACAGAGCATGCATGTTGGTTTAACATTTAACCTTTATTTTGTGCCTTCCGTTTCTGTTACCACTTGCATATGGAGAACACTGGAGGTGGACCTTTTTTGTTTCTGGTTAACTTTACAGGTTATTTTGGTGAAGTCTGTTGAGTGAAGAGCCTGAAATTACGTGATTGGATTACACACAATCTCAGCTTCAGTGGACATGAACTCAGTAAAGTGCCTTAAACTTGGAAACTTCCCATTTTCTTTCATGTACTGAGTCGCCTGACAATTCCACCTTGCAGCTGCCCAGTTCGGTCATTTTTGAACAAGTTTTTGGTTTTCTTCACAATCGTTGAGAATGCTTAAACCTTCTATGTGTGGCATAGCCTCATGACCTGTTTGAATGAAATCAATGTATGCTCTAAATCCTATTGAGTCATTTGTTTGTATCTTTGGCCATTTTGCTAGTCTTTCTCTGTACACTTTCTGTACAATAAATGGATGTCCATACCTTTGGTTGAGGCGTTCCCACACTTCCTGATAGGCATCAATGTTTTTTCTGTAGAAGATGTCATCAATCATTTGTCGAGCTGAACCCCCTACATATTTCCTTAAGTAGTGTAACTTATCTGCAGGTGATATGTTCTTTTTATCAATGAGTGCAACAAATGAAGCTTCCCACTCGATGAACTCTATTGGATCACCTGTGAACGTGGAGGGCTGGAGCATTGGCAGTCTGTTCATGGCGACACTGACCTGTAATGCTTGGGCTAAATAAAGGACATCTGCTTGTAGAGGTGAGGTGGACACAATGTTGCTGTTAGGGACCTGAATGGGAGCAGAATCTATAGAAGCCTTTTGAGCTGCTCTGGTACAGTCAATATGAACACTGCTCTCACTCTGTATCTCCTGGTCATAGGTTATTAATCTAGCTCATTAATAACCTGAGGGATTAACAATTTGAAAGGGTTTAAAAACCTTTTCAAATTAAAAACATCGGTCAAAAAACAACAAAACAACTATTGATTAAAAGAGTTTCAGTTTTAAAGGCTGAAACTCCTTTTCAGCCTTTAATCTCTCTATCTCACATTTTTGAGATTCTAACTCCTTTCTCTGTCTTTCCTCCAAAAGTTGAATCCGTTCTCTTTGTTTTTCTTCATACTCTGCCTCCTTGGCCGCTAACTCTACTGCAGCCTCTCCCTTTACAGCTACTACTGACCTTATAGAGTTTGAATTACTGGCAGCTGAGCATTTACTTGAGTGTGTGATGGAAGAACTGTAAATGGATTGAGCATAGTCTGGATCAAGAAGTTCATGTAGACGTGCCTTCACTTTCCCACTGTCATAGTCATCTATGCCTGAGAGTCTTTCATATGCAACTCTGATAATGTCATTGGTGACTGCTTGGCATGCGTCTATCTATAAGTCGCCTTGTGTCACTGCAGAGAGTAATGATTTCCCTTATTTCTGTGTATAACTTTATGACATTATCTATTTCCTTTTCTAAGATGTCCATGAGTGAAGCAATTTGACTGTTTGTTATGTCTCCTTTCAATTGTTCTCTTGTTGTATGTACTTGCCTTTTCCATTGATCATGAACTTTGAGAAGACGTTTTTCCTTTTTGTGGGCTTCCTCCTGATGTGCTCGCATATTTTCTGCAGGCGAGCTTTGAGCCTCCACTTCTTCGTTGACCTGTAGGTCCTTAGTGTACTTTATTTCTTGTTCAGATGCTTCCATGCTTGATGCTGAGAGCGGGTTGAACTTCTTCTTAGCTCAGGATGAAGCTCTTCTCAGCTTGGGTCAAGCTCTCACTGTAGCGTCCCGGTGGACAAGATGGTCTCCTCAAACTGATGGTTCACGTTTCTTTATTCAACAGCCTTTGTACACGTAAGAGCTACAAACATACAAATAAAATACCATTAGTAACTCTTTTAAGCCGTTTTCGAACTGCAAGGAACGGAACGGAACGGAACGGCACGCTACGGTCCGGTCCGGTTCGGTCCGGTCCGGTCCGGTCCGGTTCCACCTGTAGTGCAGCCCTGTTGTGTTTGCATATAACTGAGGGCGGCATTGGAGCTGCACCTGACGTCATTATTTTTTGAAACTAAACAATGGTTTTGATGTATCCATAGAAAACTTTCTCATTCCTCGTTGACCATCTAGTTCATTCTGTACTCGTTCATCAGCGAGTAAGTGGAGGGAAAAATGACCTCATCTTCGGACCAATAACAGCAGAATATGGAGAAGAATTCATCGCAAAATTAAAAATAATACTAATGAAAATTTTAAAAGGAGCACTCCTTACAAAATACAGTAAGAACAGACAGTTTAGTGAGAGCCAGCTAGACCCGATCAGCGACTGACTGCAAAACAATCAGCGGCTGATTCTGAGCCAATCAGCTGCTGTTTCTAAGCGACGGTCGGCCTTATTTGAACACGTCCTACACGGTTCCGTTCCTTGCAGTGCAAAAACGGCTTTAGTAGTTCTAACCTTTTACCTTAACCTATAAACCTTACTTTATGTAATATCATTACATTTACAATACATGTATTTAATTAATTATAACATTTCTAAATGACAAATGAACTAAAACGTAGTCCAACCGTTTCAACTGTTCGACAGTTAATCAAATATTAACACTATTTCATGTTGAAACATAAACATTACGCTCAATAAATACAATACTCTCATCAAAACACTCACCTTGTTCCCTCATCACCCAAGCGCTAATTAATGGTTTAGACCTTAGCTGGACTATTCCTTAGTTGTCTTCCTTTAACTGTACGTCCTCTTACTCTCTGCACTATGTCCAAAACAGTTGTCAGTTATTGTCAGAAGTTTGTGTAGATCACTTAGCAACCGTGTCCCTTTAAAAACCTCTTCAAATTAAAAACATCGGTCGAAAAACAACAAAAACAGCTATTGGTTAAAAGAGGAAATATTTAAAAAAATAATTAATATTTATAAAATTATTTACACAACCCATCAAAACATTTCCAAATAAATTAATTCATATCAATACAAATGTAACTTTTTCCAACAATTTAGACAAGCTTTAGCCAATGTGGCTAATATAGGTTTTACAATGTTCATAACACAATCACCTGGTTTCCCATTAAATCTGCTCAACAGTGTTTTCCACAATACTTTTTTGACGAGGAACCTAACAGTTTCTCATTTCTTTTGTTGGCTGCCATCTAAGCTACTGTCATGTTGGATTCTAATTTTCTCACCCACATGCAGAACACAACTGAGAACGCCGGTGTTTATTTTGAGTGGTTTATTGTAAAGAAACAAAACAGGATGGTGAAAGGTAGTATTAGGGTGTCAGAGTTGACACCTATTAACAGACCAAATAACACAGGAAGGACAAGAGAAAGTTAGATTCTGAATACTTGTGAGGAAAACACACAGATGTGCTTTCAGTTACAAATCTCCTACTGCTCTGAAAGCACATTTGCCTGCCCCTCTCTTTTTATTGTCTTTAGGATCCCTAATCACAGAAAGCGCTGTAACTCTAAAGGGAGGGGGGAAACGCATTCATCACAGTCACAGCGCCAATGATTATCACTAACTAACAATCACAATCTATCTCACACAAGCTTATCTAGTTCCTTACACAGGATCAAACAGAGCAAGTCGTACATCTTCACGGCGATGATTCTACAGCTATCCAAGAGGTCAAAGCAGGGCGTTCTGTGAAGAGCTGCTGTCACTGCTCTTCTTCAGAGAGGCCCTCTGGGAAAGGAAATCAGAGTGATTAACAATACAGAAGCATTTCTTAAAGGATATGATTAAACAAATAATACATAAACTAAGAACATTATAAAAGTATTAACAAATAGTTGATAATACAATTTACCTAACATAGGGTTCTGGATCTCTACACACGGCACACGCCAGACATCTGAGCACAGGAGGACAGGAATAGTTAGTTCAGGCTCAGTTGGGATCTTCAGTAAATGGAGTAGGTGGAGCTGACGTGGTTTGGAGTGGTCCGAGCCGGGAGGAGGAAAAGGGCGTCTGGGGAGTCCAAGGCTTGATGGAAGAAAGTGGACAGCTGGAGAGGCGTTGGAGGGCGGACAGGTAAGTGGGGAAATCCACTGCTTAGGCGCACAGGCAACGCAGGTCTCTGAGGAAGAGGCACACAAAGGTTCACTGGGAGAATTTCTAGACAAGGTCAGAACAGAGATGAAAACTCTGGGGCCTGAAGTACCGAACATAAGTGACACTGGCAGTGAAATGACGCCGACTCTCTCCTCTAATATAGGAGCTGACCTGATTGGCATCAGATGCGTTGGAACCGGAGCTGTAGACCAAACCTCCAGGCAAAAACCTCAGGACGCCCTCTGGTGGATAAAAGGTGAGACAGCAACCCCACCATCCCAAAACCCTGGACTCCAACAGCTACGCCCTAAAGACGGTGTTCCTGGCGTGTCATTTCATTCAACCTTAGCTTTGAGCACATGGGTGTGTGAAAACCACCTATGTGTATGTATGTACGAGCATGCAAAGAGCTGAGAGAGGTAGAGGAAAACAGAATTATTTATTCCTGCTGCTCTCTTCCAAGTGACCTGCATAAGTTTTGACTCTCCACCGAAGACTCCATCAACAGTCTTCATGCTTTTTTCATGTGGTTTTGTATGTTTTTCTCCCACAAATACAACCTAATACAGAAAACTTATCATCAGAAGCAACTGATGGTGAAACAGGTAATGAGCTTGTCCAACCAAGTTCAATTGAACAAGTGGGTAGTTTAAGTATTTCCAATTTATTAGTAATGTTCTTTGACATGTTGTGTTGTACCTTTCATGTTTATGTGTAATACAACATGTGAATAATTAGTAATTGTAATTCATATATCCATCCATCCACCCATTTTCTTACACCCTTGTCCCTTAATAGTGCTGGTGCCTATGTCCAGCTAACGTTCCGGGCGAGAGGCGGGGTCACCCTGGACAGATTGCCATTTTGTTGCAGGGCAGTAATAAAAATTTATTCTTATTAATAAACAGGGGTGAAAGTAGCAAATAGGCTGCAGCCCCTACGACCTGAAGAAAATGGATGGATGGATGGATGGATGGATGGATGGATGGATGGATGGATGGATGGATGGATGGATGGATGGATGGATGGATGGATGGATGGATGGACCTTGTCTCAAATACTTCCACTCTGGTCCTCCCGGATGACCGAGCCTCTCATCCTATCTCTACCCAGCTAGCATTGAATGTTTGGAGCACGTCCGCTAAACGTTGTCTTGAACGGCCGGTGATTCCGTTTGATCAACATCCAAATGAAACTCCAAAGGAGATCCGCGGAACGTCCTCCCGGGAGGGTCACCGGACTCAAAATCGACCACCATTAGACTTTTGGCGGACTTTCATTTGAATGTCCGCTGATTACTTTCAGCGGACTTTCGCATTTTATTCAAAAATCAAAAACTATATAATGGTTATGCTAGGTCAGTGGAAATGCTAACATAGAAACAATTTTATTGAAATGCAAGGTTTTCATGAGGAACAGTTGTCATTATCATGGGATATTAATCCAATGTTTTAACAAATTGTAGAAAAGGAAAGCTGGCCCCACACTTACTGTTTTCATATGGAATGGTTGTCTTCTGTTTCCAAGACATATTAATACAATGTCACCCTTAGCTGTATAAATTGTAATATCGATGACAACAACTTAAAAACACTTGGCAAAGAATTTATTAATTTTATAGTATTAACATTAAAGACCACCCACAACAAAATATGATAATCACATTTATTTATACATATGTACCAAAAAGACATGAAACCTTCATTTAATACAATGGGTTTTTAGAAAAGACATTCACAATAATAAAAATTCAAAGCAAAGTCAGCAAGGTAACCCGGTGCTTAAAAATATAATTTTAAAAGAAATATATAGCTATATATAGAAGGTTTTGAGTTGATCTTGGTGGTAAGTGACAACCAGCACGTCCTCCTCTGACTTGCTTATCAAAACGTTCGTATTAAAAAACAAAAAAAACTAATACATGAATAAAATCTATAAACTTGTTCAAATTAATGACCAAACAAAAATAATCTCAGTGATTATTGTTTCAACAAGGTGTTGCGCAATTCTGTGTGTTTCGGTTCCATTACCAAAATAACTAACAGAGCAGGAGTTCAAAATTAAGCTTTTCACAAAGTCATAAATATTATTACATTAAAGTAATCTCTTACAACTGTCGTGGCCTGCGCTTCGGGCAGAGTGCAGATGATAAAGCTCGCTGTTTGGTTTTCGACCAGTTTTTGCTGCACTGTGACATCTTGTGCTTGCAAGAAATGTTTTTAGCCTAACAGGATTTAAAAGGACTAAACTCTATTAATGACAGTTTCCTGGGTGCTGGAGAGTCTTCTACTGATCTCAGTTTGAGAATTAAAACATTTCAAACCTGACAGCACGACCAAAACTGATTATAACTATGACTACAGTAACCATTTCATGCCAGACAGAACTAATGTTCAGACATGCATTGACAAGGATAATGAATTTCAAAGATTCCAGGGTTCGTTGAAAGAAAGACACGAAGCTGCACTTCGCAAATTACAGGAGAAGAAACAGAAACCTAGACCACAAAATGTTTACGCATGGGATGTGGAGAACTGGAAAGACAAGAAGGAGAAAAATGAATCAAAAACATGGTTGCAAATTGACAGACATGGAGTAACACCTCTCAATGTGTCCACAGCTAAATCCAATGAGGTTTCTGGAAAAGGCAAACATGACAAACAGTTTAAAAAGTCTTTGTCACATAAAAAAGAACATAAACTCAACAAACAGGTTACTGAAAATGCAAAGGAACAAGTCGTAATCCATCCATCCATCCATTTTCTTCCGCTTATCCGGGATCGGGTCGCGGGGGCAGCAGCTTCAGAAGGGAGGCCCAGACTTCCCTCTCCCCAGCCACTTCTTCCAGCTCCTCCGGGGGAACCCCAAGGCGTTCCCAGGCCAGCCGAGAGACATAGTCCCTCCAGCGTGTCCTGGGTCTTCCTCGGGGCCTCCTCCCGGTGGGACGTGCCCGGAACACCTCACCAGGGAGGCGTCCAGGAGGCATCCTGACCAGATGCCCGAGCCACCTCAACTGGCTCCTCTCGACGTGGAGGAGCAGCGGCTGTACTTTGAGTCCCTCCCGGATGACCGAGCTTCTCACCCTATCTCTAAGGGAGAGCCCGGCCACCCTGCGGAGGAAACCCATTTCGGCCGCTTATATCCGTGATCTCGTTCTTTCGGTCATGACCCAAAGCTCATGACCATAGATGAGGGTGGGAACGTAGATCGACCGGTAAATCGAGAGCTTCGCCTTTTGACTCAGCTCTCTCTTCACCACGACGGACCGGTACAGCGCCCGCTTCACGGCAGACGCCGCCCCAATCCGCCTGTCGATCTCCCGCTCCCTTCTTCCCTCATTCGTGAACAAGATCCCCAGATACTTAAACTCCTCCACTTGAGGCAGAACGACCCCCCTGACCCGGAGAAGGCACTCTACCCTTTTCCGGCTCAAGACCATGGCCTCGGATTTGGAGGCACTGAGCCTCATCCCGGCCGCTTCACACTCGGCCGCGAACCGTTTCAGCGAGAGCCGCAGATCACGATCTGATGAAGCCATCAGGACCACATCATCCGCAAAAAGCAGAGATGCGATCCTAAGGCCACCAAAACGGATCCCCTCAACACCTCGGCTGCGCCTAGAAATTCTGTCCATGAAAGTAATGAACAGAATCGGTGACAAAGGGCAGCCTTGGCGGAGTCCAACTCTCACCGGAAACGAGCCCGACTTACTGCCGGCAATGCGGACCAGACTCTGACACCGGTCATACAGGGACCTGACAGCCCGTATCAAAGGGCCCGGTACCCCATACTCCCGGAGAACCCCCCACAAGGCCCCCCGAGGGACACGGTCGAACGCCTTCTCCAAGTCCACAAAACACATGTAGACTGGTTGGGCGAACTCCCATGCACCCTCCAGGACCCTGCTGAGGGTGTAGAGCTGGTCCAGTGTTCCACGACCAGGACGAAAACCACACTGCTCTTCCTGAATCCGAGGTTCGACTATCTGACGGACCCTCCTCTCCAGGACCCCTGAATAGACCTTTCCAGGGAGGCTTAAGAGTGTGACCCCTCTGTAATTAGAGCACACCCTCCGGTCCCCCTTTTTAAACAGGGGGACCACCACCCCGGTCTGCCAATCCAGAGGAACTGCCCCCGATGTCCATGCGATATTGCAGAGTCGCGTGAGCCAACACAACCCTACAACATCCAGAGCCTTAAGGAACTCCGGGCGGATCTCATCCACCCCCGGGGCCCTGCCACCGAGTAGTTTTTTGACCACCTCGGCGACTTCGTCCCCAGAGATTGGAGAGCCCAACCCAGGGTCCACAGGCTCAGCTTCTTCAACAGAAGGCATGTTGGTGGGATTGAGGAGGTCTTCGAAGTATTCCGCCCACCGACCCACAACATCCCTAGTCGAGGTCAGCAGCACACCATCCCCACTGTAAACAGTGTTGGTGCTGCACTGCTTCCCCCTCCTGAGACGCCGGATGGTGGACCAGAATCGCCTCGAAGGAAGTCTTTCTCCATGGCCTCGCCAAACTCCTCCCACGCCCGAGTTTTGGCCTCAGCGACCACCCGAGCCGCATGCCGTTTCGCCCGCCGGTACCCATCAGCTGCTTCTGGAGTCCCACAGGCCAAAAAGACCCCATAGGACTCCTTCTTCAGCTTGACAGCATCCCTCACCGAAGGTGTCCACCAACGGGTTCGAGGGTTGCCGCCACGACAGGCACCAACGACCTTGCAGCCACAGCTCCGATAAGCCGCCTCGGCCATGGAGGCACGGAACATGGTCCACTCAGACTCCATGTTCCCCACCCCCCCCGGAACGTGTTCGAAGTTCTGCCGGAGGTGGGAGTTGAAGCTCCGTCTCACAGGGGACTCCGCCAGACGTTCCCAGCAGACCCTCACTACACGTTTGGGCCTGCCAGGTCTGACCGGCTTCCTCCCCCACCACCGGAGCCAACTCACCACCAGGTAGTGGTCAGTGGACAGCTCCGCCCCTCTCTTCACCCGAGTGTCCAAGACATACGGCCGCAGATCCGATGAAACGACGACAAAATCGATCATCGAACTGCGGCCTAGGGTGTCCTGGTGCCAAGTGCACGTATGGACACCCTTATGCTTGAACATGGTGTTCGTGATGGACAGACCGTGACGAGCACAGAAGTCCAACAACAGAACACCACTCGAGTTCAGATCAGGGGGGCCGTTCCTCCCAACCACGCCCCTCCAGGTCTCACTGTCATTGCCCACGTGAGCGTTGAAGTCCCCCAGCAGAACAAGGGAGTCCCCAGGAGGGGCACTCTCCAGTACCCCCTCTAAGGACTCCAAGAAGGGTGGGTAATCTGAACTGTTGTTCGGCCCGTAAGCACAGACAACAGTCAGAACCCATCCCCCCACCCGTAGGCGGAGGGAGGCTACCCTCTCGTTCACCGGGGTAAACCCCAACGTGCAGGCGCCAAGATGGGGGGCAACAAGTATGCCCACTCCTGCCCGGCGCCTCTCGCCGTGGGCAACTCCAGAGTGGAAGTACGTCCAGCCCGTCTCAAGGAGACTGGTTCCGGAACCAGAGCCATGCGTCGAGGTGAGACCGACTATTTCTAGCCGAAACCTCTCAGCCTCGCACACTAGCTCCGGCTCCTTCCCCACCAGAGAGGTGACGTTCCACGTCCCAAGAGCCAGCCTCTGCAGCCGGGGATCAGACCGCCAGGGTCCCCTCCCTTGGCCACCGCCCGTAACACATTGCACCCGACCCCTCTGGCCCCTCCGACAGGTGGTGAGCCCATTGGAAGGGGAATCCACGTCTCCTCTTCGGGCTGAGCCCGGCCGGGCTCCGTGGTTAAAAGCCCGGCCACCAGGCGCTCGCCATCGTGCCCCACCTCCAGGCCTGGCTCCAGAGTGGGACCCCGGTGACCCGCGTCCGGGCAAGGGAACGCGAGATTCAAAGTTCGTTTCCATCATAAGGGTCTTCAAGTCGTAATGCAAAGGCAAAAACACAAAGTTAGTGAAGGCATTCAGTCAGAATATGTACAAGACGAGAGGGAGAAAAATGTTCCTGAAAAGGTTAAATTTCAAGAGAAATGTAAGAAGATGGTCTACAGTAATCTGGAGGATATTAGGAAACAAGAAGATGCCAAAGACGCTTTAGAGGAGGAAACGTTTTATAAAGAAATGGCCAAGCAGGAGTTTGCCCAAAAGTTACTTGACAAACAGGAGAGAGAAAAGAAAATTGAAATGCAAAAGTCTTTGACTGATGCATGGGATGGTCAAGTTGAATATAAACGGCAGAAGAAGATGGAAATGAAAAAGGTTAAAAAGCAAGTGTCTTATTCCTTGATGGAATCAGAACGGTTACATCAAACGGAGGATGTTGAGAAGAAGAAACAGAAGAATCAAAAACTCAGCACACAGGACAAGACTGAGCAAAAGATGAGGGACCAAATGATAATACAGTGTGAAAAACATCAGAGTGTTGGTGACCCAAATGAAGGCTTTCAGTCTGCATCAGAATTTGTTCAACATGAGAGTGAGATGAAGCTTCCTGAAAGGTTTAATTCTCTAGAGGAATCTAGAAAGATTGTTTATGACAATCTGGACAAGCAGCAGTTAGGCCAAAATTTACATGAGGAACAGGAGAGGGGGAAGAAAGGCATTTTGAAAAAGTCTCTGTCTGACACATTGGATGAACAAATTCAATATAAACAACAGAAGAAGAAGGAAATAGCTGAAATTGAATGGCAACAAATGGCTGCCATAATGGAGTCAGATAGATTGCATCAAATTGAGGAAATTAAGATGAGGAGACAGAAGAAAGAGAAAAACCAGAAATTTTTGAGACAAGATCAGACTGAGCCAAACATGGAAGACCAAAAGAAGACTGTGGATGACAATTTAGAGGATATATTGAGTAAAGAAGCTGCCTAGACTCTGTTTTACAAAAAAGCTATGTAACAATATGGCCAAGGAGGAGGTTGCCAAAATACTACGTGAAACATAGCTTTTGCTTTCTTCTCCTACATCAGCAGGAGAAGAAAGCAAAAGCCTCTGACTGATGAACTGGCTGCCCGATATCAATATAAACAGAAACAGAAGAGCCATAAAGCCTATGTGTGTAAAGCTAAGGACGAACAAAATGACCCGCTGGGAACAGCGTCTTTAGGGCGTAGCTTAGATAGCGGCCAACAAAAGAAATTGGAAACTATTGTTTAGCTCCTCATCAAAAGCGTCTTTTGATGAGGAAAACACTGATGAGCAGATTTATTGGGACACCAAATGATTGTGTTTTGTACATTGTAAAGCCTATATCAATTACAGCCACTTTGAATGAAGCTATTCTAAATTGTTGGAAAAAGTTACATTTGTAATAATATGAATTAATTTATTTGGAAATGATTTGATGGTTGAAACATCTCCTTTACTAGAAAGTGTGAATCACTATAGAGCCTTTCCTGGTTACCATAGGATTAGCAACCAATGTTACACTTCTACCTAACTGACGATGTCACTAGGAACCCATATGCTTTGTGTCATAGATTCTATGACATCCGCTCTAAACCCTTTGAATATCTTGTTACTTGTGTTCTAAAGCCATATGCGCAGAACCCAATGAATTAAGGAGAATTTTACATTTTTCACCTTGAGATAGAAATGTAAGATGGATTTCCGTCAATTACCCAGGAGGGTTATCCCTTCGCTAAAAACGATGACAAATGAAGAACACAACAAGGACTTTATTTTAAAGTTGATTGAAAAGACAAAACATTTCAAACCTGACAGCACGACCAAAACTGATCATAACTATGACTACAGTAACCATTTCATGCCAGACAGAACTAATGTTCAGACATGCATTGACAAGGATAATGAATTTCAAAGATTCCAGGGTTCGTTGAAAGAAAGACACGAAGCTGCACTTCGCAAATTACAGGAGAAGAAACAGAAACCTAGACCACAAAATGTTTACGCATGGGATGTGGAGAACTGGAAAGACAAGAAGGAGAAAAATGAATCAAAAACATGGTTGCAAATTGACAGACATGGAGTAACACCTCTCAACGTGTCCACAGCTAAATCCAATGAGGTTTCTGGAAAAGGCAAACATGACAAACAGTTTAAAAAGTCTTTGTCACATAAAAAAGAACATAAACTCAACAAACAGGTTACTGAAAATGCAGAGGAACAAGTCGTAATGCAAAGGCAAAAACACAAAGTTAGTGAAGGCATTCAATCAGAATATGTACAAGATGAGAGGGAGAAAAATGTTCCTGAAAAGGTTAAATTTCAAGAGAAATGTAAGAAGATGGTCTATGATAATCTGGAGGATGTAAGGAGACAAGAAGATGCCAAAGACGCTTTAGAGGAGGGAAAGTTTTATAAAGAAATGGCCAAGCAGGAGTTTGCCCAAAAGTTACTTGACAAACAGGAGAGAGAAAAGAAAGTTGAAATGCAAAAGTCTTTGACTGATGCATGGGATGCCCAAGTTGAATATAAACGGCAGAAGAAGATGGAAATGGAAAAGGTTAAGAAGCAAGCGTCTTATTCCTTAATGGAATCAGAACGGTTACATCGAACGGAGGAAGTTGAGAAGAAGAAACAGAAGAATCAAAAACTCAGCACACAGGACAAGACTGAGCAAAACCTGAGGGACCAAATGATAACACAGTGTGAAAAACATCGGAGTGTTGGTGACCCAATTGAAGGCTTTCAGTCTGCATCAGCATTTGCACAACATGAGAGTGAGATGAAGCTTCCTGAAAAGTTTAATTCTCTAGAGGAATCTAGAAAGATTGTTTATGACAATCTGGACAATAGAAAGATGAAGGAAGCTGCCAACTACACTCTTTTGGAGGAAAAGCAATATAAAGAGAGGGCTAAGCAGCAGTTAGGCCAACATTTACATGAGGAACAGGAGAGGGAGAAGAAAGGCATTTTGAAAAAGTCTCTGTCTGGCACATTGGATGAACAAATTCAGTATAAACAACAGAAGAAGAAGGAAATAGCTGAAATTGAAAGGCAACTAATGGCTGCAATAATGGAGTCAGATAGACTATATCAAATTGAGGAAATTAAGATGAGGAGACAGAAGAAAGAGAAAAACCAGAAATTTTTGAGACAAGATCAGACTGAGCCAAACATGGAAGACCAAAAGAAGACTGTGGATGACAATTTAGAGGATATATTGAGTAAAGAAGCTGCCTACGACTCTCTTTTACAAAAAAAGCTATGTAAAAATATAGCAGAAGGGGAGGTTGCCAAAATACTACGTGAAGCACATCAGCAAGAGAAGAAAACTCCAAAGCAAAATCCTCTGACTGATGAACTGGCTGCCCAATATCAATATAAACAGAAACAGAAGAGAGAAACTGACTGGACTGAAAGGCAAGGGGTGCTTCCTGGATATTGAGGTGGGGAAATTGGAGCCAGGAGACAGAAGAAGGATCCCCAGTAGAAACTGAAGACACAGAACAAGACTAAAAAACATATGGACAACCCAAACATAATGCAGTGGGAAATGCATCATAGTGTTACTGAACAAGGAAGAGATGTTCAGTATGATTCTGGCTTTCTAGAACATGAGAGTGACTGGGACATTTCTGATAAGGACAGAAGTCGTAAAATACATTAAAAAAATAGTGTACGACCAACTGTCACTTATAAAGAAGGAAGAAGCTAAAAAAAGGGCTTTTATGGAGAATAAGTTATTGAAAGAAAAGAAACAATGGGAATCTGCAAAGCAAAAGCATGAAAAACTGGAGAAAGAGAAAAAAGCTGCAGCTACCAAGTCTGATTGATTCTTGGGATTCCCAGATACAATTTAAACAGCAACTGAAAAAGGAACTTTGTGAGATTGAAAGGAAATAGATGCTTTCCTTAATTGAATTGGAAAGAGAGTGTGTATGGAAATAGTAAAAGAATCCACCTTTAGAAACACAAACAGCCTGATTAGCACAAAGTTCAGGAGACTGCCAGGGATAAGTTCCTCCAAGAACTGTGCGGGAAGATTGATGTATTCTGCTGACAAACATGATGACACAAAAACTAGTAATATTTGCAGACCTTTACCGAGTCGTGAGAAAGTTAGCAATACCAATCCTGTCAAAATTTCCTCACTGAAATGTTATATATATATATATATATATATATATATTATATATATATATATATATATATATATATATATATATATATATATATATATATATATATATATATATATATATACCAAGTGACCAAGTGACTACAACATCAAGAAAAAGGAGCATGAGAAACTGGAGAAATACCAGGGCCTCAGGGAGGAACTGGAAAAGAACTGGAAGGTGAAGACCACAGTGGTGCCTGTGGTCATCGGGGCCCTCGGGGCAGAAACCCCCAAACTGGAGCAGTGGCTAAAACAGATCCCAGGAACAACATTAGATATCTCAGTCCAGAATTGTGCAGTACTAGGCACAGTCAAGATACTGTGCAGAACCCTCAAGCTCCCAGGCCTCTGGTAGAGGACCCGAGCTCAGAGGATGAAAGAGACCACCCACAGAGGGTGAGAAGGGAATTTTTTTTTTTTGCATATAAAAAATCCCTTCTCACCCTCCGTGGGTGGTCTCTTTCATTTCATCCTCTGAACTCTGGTCTTCTACCAGAGGCCTGGAAGCTTGAGAGTTCTGTGCAGTATCTTGGCTGTGCCTAGTGCTGCACATTTCTGGACTGAGATGTCTGATGTTGTTCCTGGGATCTGTGAAGTCCACAGGCACCACTGTGGTCTTCACCTTCCAGGTCTTTTCCAGTTCCTCCCTGAGGCCCTGGTATTTCTCCAGTTTCTCATGCTAATTTTTCTTGGTGTTGTAGTCACTTGGTATTGCTACATCTACCACAACGGCTTTCCTCTGTTCTTTATCCACCACCACAATGTCCGGTTGGTTCGCCATTACCATCTTGTCTGTCTGGATCTGGAAGTCCCACAGGATCTTAGCTCGGTCATTCTCCACCACCTTTGGGGGTGTTTCCCACTTCGATCTCGGGGCTTCCAGTCCATATTCTGCACAGATGTTCCTGTACACTATGCCCGCCACCTGGTTATGTCGTTCCATGTACGCTTTCCCTGCCAGCATCTTGCACCCAGCTGTTATGTGCTGGACTGTCTCAGGGGCCTCCTTACACAATCTACACCTTGGGTCTTGTCTGGTGTGGTAGATCTGAGCCTCTATTGCTCTGGCGTTTAGGTCCTGTTCCTGTGCAGCAATGATGAGAGCCTCTGTGCTGTCCTTGAGTCCAGCTTTTTCCAGCCATTGGTAGGATTTCCTGATATCAGCCACGTCAGTTAATTGTCGGTGGTACATCCCATGTAGGGGCTTGTCCTCCCATGATGGAACCTCTAGCACCTCATCCTCTATTCCCCATTGCCTGAGACATTCGCTGAGCATATTGTCCGTTGAGGCTTTGTCCTTGATGTAATTATGGATCTTGCATGTTTCATCCTGGACAGTGACTCTCACACTCACTCGTCTTCTGCCTCCTTCCTTATGGCTCGTGTACAGTCTCAGTGTCCTAGATTTGGGGTGGAACCCTCCATGCATGGTTAGTAGTTCCGAGTCTTAACATCCATGGCCTTTATCTCTTCCATTGGCCAGCTAATTATTCCGGCAGGGTATCTGATTACTGGAAAGGCATAGCTGTTTATTGCATGGATCTTGTTCTTGCCTTTGAGCTGGCTTCTGAGGACTTGCCTGAGAAGCCACCTCAGCTATAAAAAAATTCCCTTCTCACCCTCCGCTGGTGGTCTTTTATCCTCTGAGCTCGGGTCCTCTACCAGAGGCCTGGGAGCTTGAGGGTTCTGCGTAGTATCTTGGCTGTGCCTAGTACTGCACATTTCTGGACTGAGATGTCTGTTGTTGTTCCTGGGATCTGTTTTAGCCACTGCTCCAGTTTGGGGGTGACTTCGACGAGGGCCCCGATGACCACAGGTACCACTGTGGTCTTCACCTTCCAGGTCTTTTCCAGTTCCTCCCTGAGGCCCTGGTATTTCTCCAGTTTCTCATGCTCCTTTTTCTTGGTGTTGTAGTCACTACTAATATTTTTGTGACAGATTTCTCCTTGTCCTGTATTGGGATAAAATGGTTTTCTGGACACAATGCATGTCAATTGATATGTGTATCAGTAATGCGTATCAATTAGCAGGAGTATGAAAGACGTGAAAATAATTAACTATACTACATTAAGAAATTGTATTTAAGCCTTGGTGCTACATGAAGCTGATTTCGAAACAAAGCAAGTTAAAAACAATATTTTGTATTGTTTTCATATACATATATATATATATATATATATATATATATATATATATATATATATATATATATATATATATATATATATATATATATACTGCCACCCCTGAAAAAGTCCCTGCCACCCTCTTGCCACCCCATAAATATTTTTCTAGATCCACCCCTGCTTATTACCATTATCTATGGTTGAATTAACTGGTAAACATTGGTCCGTTGTTCTGATTCTTTGCGTGATTGTAGTATTTTCCTGACCACCGATATTAATGACTCAATGGACAGAAATGACGCATGTGTGACTTACGATAAATCACATAATGTCCAGTTCAGTAACATAAATCCATCAATGCTGCTGCTGGCGCTCTGTCCTTCTCTCGCACTTCCCGCTACTCAGCAGTAGGTGTCAGGTTACATTGTGTTGCATTCAATGTTGTCGGGAAAAAAGAGTTTCATGCGCTTAATGTCCGATTTGCCATAACTATTTATTGGATTCATTGTCTCCAGCTGGGGTGGCAACAGGGGTGGCAAGGCTCTCGTTTGGGGTGGCAACTGCCACCCCTGCCACCCCGCTAGATCCGCCCCTGCTTCTGCCATATTTTACTAAATCTAACACAGAAGCTGTTAGAGGTGTTGATATTTTTAGCAACAAAAGGGGCCTTAAGTCAAATTCTGCTACAGGCCTCATCCAGTCTTGGACCGGCCCTGCATGATGACGTAATCTGCTACACTAGGCAGAGATGCGCAACAAACGGGAGATTTAATTCAGTGCTACTAATGTGGCTTTAGTAGCTCTTTCATTTCGTGTCTGTTGAGTATTAAATCGTCACAGAAACTGTTTTGGATCGTGCCTGACGGTCACGAGTTTCTCAGACCTCCATGCGGCCGCGAGCATTAACTCTAAGTAGACAACGTATTTGATATGGTTTGATGCATAATGTTTCCGGAAAAATGATACTAAAAATAATATAAAAATCAGCGTGATGCGTGACTCTGAGGAGAGCGCAAAAGCTTCTCACTGGGCTGAACCTGCATGATGAGGCTCCGGCCAAGCGGGACCACAGACATAAACTTTACAGGGAAGACGGACACCGAGCCACACGCTGGGCAGCTGTTGAGATGTAAACGCCGCATATAATTGTTCGTTCACAAAGATAAATCATTCTCATCACTCCACAACACGACCTCTGAACTCTTACCTAGAGTTCTCCAAAGGATCATAATTTCTCACAGTAAATTGATGTAAACATCCATACAGGTCAGCCTGTGTCCAGTTTGAGTGTAAGGAGGCGCGCGCGGTCCGCGCTGAGGTAAAGCAGCAGCAGCGCGCAGGTTGCCACATAAACTCCACACACTCAAATCTGACTCAGTGAACAAACAGTTCGCTTCACAATAAGGTGTGTGGTACCTTATTTCTTCACTTTATCAGAGTGGTCCCCAACCTTTTTTGTGCCGCGGACCGGTTGAGACTGTGAAATTTTTCCGCGGACCGGGGGGTGCGCGCGCGCGCGATCCGTGCAAGTCTGACAATTCCTACCGGGCTGCGATGTGTCTCTTTTCCCCCTTTGCTGTTGGCGCACAAGTAACCGAGAGCAAGTAACCGGTTGCAGAATTTTCAAAATGAAAGATGCTCCAGACTCAAATAATACGTAACACGGAAATATTTAATTATTTCTTGCGCCGCGGACCGGTACCAATTGGTCCACGGACCAGTACCGGTCCACGGACCGGAGGTTGGGGACCACTGCTTTATCAGGTTGTCCACACTTTTCCTTTTTATTATCATGTAGTCAGTATAATCCTTTTTATTTTCATGTCTCCTGTCCTTGATTTTGGAAATATGTTCTGAATATGTGGTTACACTCCGGTGCTGTGTGCTGCAGTCTTTTCTCTAATTTTGTTTTCCACCACCAATATACAGAAACCATTAAAGGTTTTTTTTTTTTTTTTTTTTTGTCTTTTTCTAGTGGACCTGGACACTAATTTGCATTGAAGCTAAATGTCAGCCAGACTTTATCGTTTTAGGTTGATGTACTGTAACTGATTTTAATTGCTGTGTCATTCGGGCTGTCAGGAGGGAACAGCAGGACGTTTACCTCTGAGCAGACCAACCTTTGATCTTCATAAAAAGTGAGGCAGAGGGAAATTCTCCCGGTTCCTCAGTAGAGTCCGAGTTAAGAAGCTGCGGGGACTCCGCTCCGTCCACTCTGAGGTACTCTTCTGTTTATGCCAACACTTCTCTCTTACATTATTTACACCTGATCAGTTTTGATCGGGATTAGTCAGTTTATTTAGTCTTTTAAATTGTGTGGGTTTTTTTTACATTTTAGAAGATGCCGTTTGCCTTATGCAAGTAAAAACATAATGTATCAGTGTTTTTTAATTAATAGTATAAATTATATATATAAATAACAGGGTTTTAATTGTGTTTAGATCTAAAACTTTCTTCTTCTCAACTGCAATAAAATTTGATTATCCACTTTTAGTTTGTGATAACTCTGCGCATACAAATTTTGGTTGTATGCCTATTGTTTTAGGAGGACATTTGTTTTACAGCTCCTTGTATTTTCAAAGTGAGTGAATTTTATTTTCTGAACCAATATTAGTTATCATATAGCAGTCGTGCAGCCTGCAATGTTGGTTATTAGCGCTGTGAGTTTAAAAGGACTCTGTTTAATTCAGCTTGTTGCCATTTTCCCAGGATTTGTGGAGTGTTTTTGAATTGTCAGTATCTTACCCGTGGAGCTTTAACCAGTTCTGAAACTTAAGAGGAAATTCTAGAGTGATAAAAAAGGAGGTTTAAATGTCCTGCTTCAGGAATTTTAAAGACAACCAACAAGTTACCATCCACAACGCATTATAACATTTTAATTGTGCTATCACCATTTGGAGAGTACATCATCATCATCAAAAGAGAATACACCAATGTGTCTGATCAGCCACCTTTTAAACACGGGGATGGTTTTATCCCCTGCTGCATTTTGATGATTGACTAAACAAAACTGATGGAAGTAAACAGGAAAAGTCCAATTACGGTAGGTTTTGATCCGCCTTGCAGTTAAATCTGGAAAATTTGTGGTTCATAGCAGTTTAGGTTTTATGGCCTAAACAATGTTCTTGAATGCCAATGCAATTAAACCGAACTTAAATGTAAAATGACACATTAAAAGCCTTTATCAGTTTATTGTCTGATTCTCTAGACACTTGAACTTTGACAGTACCAGAGAAATGGAAATTAGAAATAAAATAAAAAAGCTCAATTAGTAGTTCCATAAATGCCTTTTGTCTTAAGCCTTTTGAGAGAGTAATTTCTGTACATAACATGTTAAGTACTTTAAATACTTTTGTATTTTTAAAAGCACTTACTCCAGTACTTTAACATAAGTAATAATTTGACAGAATTACTTTTACTGGAGTAATATTCTGTTTTTATTCTGTTTCTGTCTGTAGGTTAATTATTCCTTGTTTAAATGTTTTCTGTTTTTGGTGTTATTTCTTTTCTTTTGCTTTTTTTAATCTTTTAACTACCTGTTCTATGTTCAGTTGTGTGAGTTGTTTGGTGAGATGTTTTGTTTTGTCTACTTACTTGTCTTAGGATGAAATGTAGCTAAAATATTTTCCTGCATATTTACACTTTAATGAATTGTGATCATGTTGCTTAATCTGCACTCTGCTTATCAAGTAAATTAAATTACATTGAAAACTTGCTATTTAACTGGTAGGGTCAGTACTTTGACTCAGGTAACAAAATTGAGTATACCACTGCAGAGGCTCATTAGTTGCACTATCTGCTTGGGTCACCAGACTGCAGTCAGGTAGTTAGTTAGTTCAGTGATTCCCAAAGTATGGTGAAGTTCACCATACTGAAGTATGGGGGTCACAGTGCCATTGCAGTATGGATGAAAAAAAAGTTACACAAAAATGTTTCACTGTAAAGATGGTTTGTAGTGTGTTTTGTTGCAACCTGAAGTGTGAAATAAACTTCAGTGGAGTTTGTAAACAAAATATGTGTATCAAGTTTATGTCTGGTTGAACGATGTGTGTGCCCAGTTGACTTCTTTTTTCTTTTTTTTTCTTTTGGTTGGGGGGGATTTTACTGTAATCTATGAGTCGACCCAGAAAATATTTGAGAACCACTGAATTAGTTAGTTAGTTAGTTAGTTAGTTAGTTAGTTAGTTATAGTATGCTCATAAAGTGCAATGACCAAACCACAATGGATCTAAACAGTCTGTACTAGAACCACCATGACACCTTAAGATGAGAAACCTCTATGCACCGTTTTGTTGACAAAGTGAGGATCTTCTATTCTTGCTATTAGACCTGTGGTCATGATTCTATTGTTGAACTCTTTAAGCCCTCATGTTAATGAGATTGAGTTCTGCCTTTTCAGCTCTGCATAAATTTTACAGCCATGACGGAGGTCTGAGTAAAAGTGACTGTGTGTTTGGAGTCATCTCCCAGAACTTTGACACAGTTGGAAGCAGCTCCTGTAATTCATTGACTCTGTAGTTTCAAGTGTCTTAAGTAACACAGTTATGTATCCACAAGTCTTCTGCACGTTTCTCATTACTGTTCCTGTTAAAACACCCAGAAGGTTTAAAATGGAGCAGGAGACGGCATGACTCGCTCAAGTCTGATTCTGTCTGTTTAAACTTCGTCTGATAAATTTTATTGACGTTTCTCGACAAAAAAACTCATCCAGTTTTCATTGTGTTTGTTATACAGGACACAATGAAGAAAGATTATTCCACAGAGCAGAGCAGGAATCGACGGACATCTTTTGAAGTGGGCAGAACAAACAGTAACCGTGACTTTACAGTCTGACACTTTCCGTTTCGTCCCTTCAGATCTGCTCCCCTCCCATTGTCTCGCTTGCATCCTGTGTTTTTCTTGCACAGTTCTTTGAGTCTCTGAGGCTCATTACTAGAATGTCATATAACTCTGCCTCTTTCTCTTTGCATCTTCTTGCAAACTTTACACCTCAGACAGATGATGGTGTCCGATGGAGAACTGGATCTGAATTTGCCAGCCCAGATCACACCGATGTTCCTAGCAGCAGGGTGTCCCACCCCTCCCTGTTTGGAAAATACCAGCCCAGCCTGCAGACTCTCAAGCCCTTCCGCTGGTCTTCCCCACAGTCAGTTTCACTGGCAACATGAAGCGCTTTACTGGGTGTATTCCACTGGGTGTAGATGCAACTGACTTTAAACCAAATGCATGTTATACTTTGCATCAGTCCAACATAAAAATCCCAATACATTGAAGTCAGTGGCTGTAAAGAATGATGAAAATTTGTTCAAGTAAGACCCATGTATTTGGATATTTAAATGTCACTCCCTCTGTGCAGCTCCCACCCTGTGGACAATGCAGGCTTCTTGTCGTTTGCCACCTTTGTCTGGATGACTCCCATGATGTGGGCCATTTTCAGGAACAGGCTGGACTTGTCTTCTCTTAGCCTCTCCCCATTTGATGTAGCTGACACCAGCGGAGAGAGGTGAGTGGCTTTTCCTTTTTCTTATGTATGTTTATGATACTGGATGCTCTTATAACATGGATTGTAGTAAAATAACGCCTTAGACAGGTTGCTAAGCTTTGAAACTGGAGGTTTTGTCTTGAGTCCAGCACTGAAGGCACCCTCAAAAGGATGGATGCTCAGGGAAAAAAGGTTTACTTCATGCTCTTGCATCGAATGTGACCTTGAATCTCACTGTCATCAGTAAATAATCTCACCTGTGTGGCCAAAGCCAGTTCCTTTGACCAGGAGGTCACCTCATCTCCACTTCTGTTGGCTGTGAAATACTGGCAACACTTCCTTTTAGGTAGACTAGAGGATCACCAGCTATATTTATGAAGTTTACAAAGTGCTAAATATAAAAGTGCAAAAAGAAGAAAAATATTTAAAATTGTTGGTGATTTAGTGTATAAGTAAGATATCCCTCATTTTAAGGCTAATGGCCTATTAAACAGTTTTTGCTGGAAGTTGATGGTGAGTTGGAAACCAGCCAAAATATTACTGTCTTGTAGGTTACAGAGACTCTGGGAGGAGGAGGTGGTGAAGAAAGGTCTGGAGAAGGCGTCCCTGGTCAAAGCTGTTCTCCGCTTTCAGAGAACGAGGCTCATTCTGTCCATCATCATCGGCACCTTCGCCATGGGAGCAGCTTTTGTTGGTCCAGTGAGTTTGAGCCTTTTGACCTCGTTGTATTTTACAAGTAGAACAAATACAAATATCACACTATATAAGTTTCTAAAACCTTGTTGATATTCCAGTAATACAAAGAAAACATGATTTTGCCATTGTGGTGTTTCCATTGAGTAAAATTACACGTTTTAATGACTTGTTCATCTGACAAGGCATTAAAAAACATGGCGTGCCTTCATTCTCCTACCACTTCCTGTTGACTTCTACGTCTTTTCCGCCTGACTGTTGATCACGTGACTTGTGTGATGTGGCAAAAGTGTTTCCATTGCAGTTTTGCAAAATTCACAAATTTATATGGCTGAAAAATCACCTCATTCTAGCACAAAAACTTGATTTTTTTTTTCCAGAACGATAATTTCCATTAAGTGCATTTATTTTCCTAATTCCAATTTGCGCAATTTTAGCAAGATCAATGAAACTGACCTTGATAATGAAAGATTTTTACATTGATGGGAGGGGCTTCTTCTGAGATTCTCTTTTATGTTTAAATAAAATTAAACCTGAAATGAATTACACTGCCTTGTAAAAGCTTTCACACATCTGTTTTGTCACATTGGAAATACAAAGATCAATATGTTGCTTGTGGTAGGCAAATACAGTAGTGCATAACTGCAAAGTGGAAGGAAAATGCCATCTATTTTTCAAAGTTTGTCTTTACAAATACATTTTTGTATTTGTATTTATTTATCTACCTGCTTAGCAAATCTGGGGACTCACATTTTTGCCCACATTTCTTTGAAAAATAGCTCAAGTTCATTTAGATTAAATGGAGAGCACATGTCAGCATTAATTGTCATATTTAGGTATGGGTTTTAATTAGATTTAGGTCTGGACTTTGACTGGCCATTGTAAAACATAGGTATTCTTTAATTTTCATTCCACCTTAGCTCTATTTGTATGTTTATGGTGCAAAAACACAAAATCTTACCAAGTGTTTATATTTAGATTCTTGTGCAAATATCTTACTGCAATTTTAATGAAATAGGTTCCATTAGAAGATTTCTTTCAACCATAACACAGGAAAAATGTCGTGTTATAAGTGAAATAATCTGCCAGGAGCACTAGCATTTTTTCAATATTCAAGAAGTTCCTGTATCTTGCTGAAAAGTAAGTTATAAGTTCTTCTTTTTTACTCAGATATTCAAACTAGAAACTAGAACAAAACTACTTGTTTTGCAGTTTGTTTGATATGTTCAGTGATATACGATGTTACTCACAAAAGTGAGTAACATCAAAACGTGTAACTTTATTAAAAATCAACAAAAAATTAATGACACAACAACAATAATAATCATCATAATTTCAACAAGGTGTTGCGCAATTCTGTGCGTTTGGGTTCCATTACCAAAATAACTAAGAGCAGAAGTTTAAAATTAACTAATCAACCACCGCTGTGTTCATGAGAGGCTTATTAACATTTGCAAAATATCAAGCCTGAAAGCCTAATATCGTAATGGACTGAATGTTATGTTTTTAACGTAATCTCTGTGGCTTGCTGCACGCAGGTGATTGCCATATACATATATACAGTATATATGTATATGCAGATATACATATATATACATATATACATGAGACAATAATCTGTCTCATATATATATATATATATATATACTGCTCACAAAATGAAAGGGAACACTAAAATAATACTGTTGAAATGTATTCACCATTTTTATCTGTTTATTTTATGTGAATTCCAGGTGAAAAGGGCTTCATGTTTACCATCAATGACATGGTCATAGCCCTTTCCACCTGGAATTTACATAAAATAAACAGATAAAAATGGTGAATACATTTCAACAGTATTATTTTAGTGTTCCCTTTCATTTTGTGAGCAGTGTATATATATAATATTATATATATATATATATATATATATATATATATTATATATATACTGTATATATATATATATATATATATACACAGTTCCAGTCACATTAATGGACCATGACAGATGGAACATAATTGACTGACTGTGTATTATGATATATATATATCTATAATACTAGTATATATATAGCCCATACTATATATATATATATATTATAATATATATATATATATATATATATATGTTGTGTGTGTGTGTGTGTGTGCCTGTGTATGTATGTATGTGTGTATATTAGAGGTGTGCTGATTGATCAGTAACCGATCATAATCGGCGATTTCGTGAAATCGGTGATGATCAGATTGGCGATCATTGGCTCTGTTACCGATACCGATACACCTGCATCTCAATTCCCTGCCTGTCTGTCCAGCTGTCTGTCTTTCTTCACTGCGCAAACGCGCAGCAACAAATTGTTTAGCTTTCTGACCGTCATACTAATCGTGAGTGTTTGTAGCTGTGCTGCTTACCTGCTGTTGATCTTCTGTGTCTTTTTACTGCAGTGAGCCTTGATGTAGCAAACTCGTCATTGTTTTTATGTCTATTAGCTTCTCGTGTTGATGATTTTGACCTGCTTCTATTTCCGCCGCAACAGCAACTCTCATTCACTCAGTGCGTTATAGTTACACATCACTTAGGATTTGTTGCTGCGCGTTGCTAGTGAAGGAAAGACGAGACCAGCTGGACAGACAGGTGAGAATGAATGCAGGATCGTATCGGTAACAGAGCCAATGATCGCCGAGCCGATCATCACGATTTCACAGAAATCGCGATTATGATCGGTTACGATCGATCGCACACCTCTAATATACACACATACAACATACACAGCACACACACACACACACACACACACACACACACACACACACACAATATTGCCCTTTTGGGCTCAGTCTCGCCAAATCCAACCAGTATTCAAGCAGTATAGATATACTGGTTGAAAATAATACCGGTGGAAGGGCAATCATGGCACCATTGTTCAGGAGTCTGAGGGAAGTGACTCCACAGTTAGAGCATGAGTCGTTGTCGTACAGCTCTCTATATGTGTCACCGCCAAACGAATCCAGCCAGACAAGCAGACTCCAGCAAACGTTTTATGTCATAGTCCTTTCCCACGTCTGATGGCAGCTTCTTCTCCCTCAGCTCCATCAGAACCGTGTGTGTGTGTGTGCGTGTGTGCGTGTGTGTGTGTGTGTATGTGCAAGTAAAAGGCTCGATACCTTTCTATATATATGTATGTGTGTGTATAAAATTTATTTATTCATATTTTGTCTTAGTACCCCCAAGAATTTAAAACTTCTTTCACCCCTGCTCTCAACACATTCGACTCTGGAACTTGACGTTTCTTTGCACCATGCCTGTCTTACTACGTCTCGACATCTTCCTGTCCCCCCTCAGAGCATCCTGGTTAACAAAATCCTGACCTACATAGAAAGCCCAGAGAAATCCACGGTGGCCCACGGCGTCGGCCTGGCCGTGGCTCTGTTCTGCACCGAGTTCCTCAAAGCTTTCTTCATCTCCCTGATGTGGGCGGTCAACCTACGGACGGCCGCCAGACTGAAAGGAGCCTTCTCCTCTATAGCATTTCAGAAAGTCATCTCTCTGAGGGTGCACAGCGGCATTTCAATGGGAGAGGTAAAGCATGATGCAATCACCAGACGTTGTAGTAATTACGAAGGATTTGAAATCTGCTCGCTGTCTCTCCCGTCAGATGATAAACGTCCTGACCAACGACGGCCACCGGTTGTTTGAGGCAGTGCTGTTTGCGAGCTTTGCGATCTGCACCCCGGTGCTCTTCATCGCATGCATTGTGTTAGCTTGCTTCATTCTGGGTTACACTGCACTGACAGGGGTCTGCATCTACATCATCTTTGTCCCCTTACAGGTCAGCAGCTCCCATCCCACCCCGGCATAGACAGTTTTATCTGATTGAGCATACTAAGCAATAGTAAGGACAAAGTGCATCCCTTAAAGGATGATTTTAGATAAAAGGTAAAGAAAGAAATTGGATGTCAATCTAATTTTCCAGAATATGTTTCAATCAATAGAAAGTAGCCATATGCATAGCACTACTTAACATATTCTTGCTCAAGTAAGAGTTAAAAGTAGCGACTTAAGTACATTTAATATTTAAACATGACATCATCAGACGGACCGAAATACAAAGTTATGTGGAAAATATTTGTATTTTATCAATGAATCAATCAAGTTTATTTGAATAACACTTTTCAGCACTTCAAAGTGCTTTACATCATAAAAACACAAAAGGTACAAAGTCATAGAACACACAGCCAATAATTGAAGCACTAGATTTTGTCAAGTGCCGTTTTAAAGAGCAAAATTAAACTAATTCATATAAATAACATGATTACAAAATCACAAAATGAGGCAAATTAACATTTTTTATTCCAAAATTAATTGCTTTCTATGTAAAACTGACAAAACTTTAACAAAAACATCAAGTCTGAGTCAGATGAATCTTTGGTTAAAATAAGCTTGTTCTTCATTCAGTGAAGTTGCTCACAGTGGGTAGAGTACAGAAAGTTTTACTCATGTTAGAGTAGCAATACTACATAATAAAATTACTTAAGTAAAAGTACAGTAAAATACTCCTAAAATCAAATTTCTTTTACAGTTTTTCCTGGCAAAGCTCATTAACAAGTTCAGATGGAAAGCCATGCAGCTCACAGACGGCCGCGTCCGCACCATGAACGAGATTCTGAACAGCATCAAGCTCATCAAGATGTACGCCTGGGAGGAGTCCTTTGAAAAGAAGATAGCAGGTGAGTCAGGCATTTGGATACAGAGTCTCACAAAAGTGTCTTTATTACACATTGACTTTTTACACATTCTGACTTCATCCATCCATCCATTTCCTACACCCTTGTCCCTTAATGGGGTCGGGAGGTGCTGGTGCCTATCTCCAGCTGGCGTTCCGGGCGAGAGGCGGGGTACGCCCTGGACAGGTCGCCAGTCTGTCGCAGATTCTGACTTCAGCGAAATCTTATTTAGGTTTTTTGCAATAAAACATAAATAACCCTAAAGCAACACGGTGATCATGAAATGGATCAAAAATGTCACAATTTATTTATTTATTTATTCTTTACTGAGTCAAACTGTTGCTCATTCTAACTAATAAACCTTAGAACAAAGAGTCTCCATTTTAACTAAGCTCAAGCCACACACAGATGGACTTTACTGACGAGGTGGCGTAAGGATTATCTTTATTTAGGGGCATCAGAGTAATGGCACAACACAATTTTCAGAGTTCTATTTGTAAAAAATGGTTGAAAACCATGTATGATTTTCCTTCTACTTATAATTCTCCCCGCCCCCTAAAGGTCATTCTGTGGTACTACATGACAGAAATGTTATCTTCCTTCCAGGGTTAAGAAAAAAGGAAAAGAAGCAGGTTCGGTTGGTCAGCTACATCCAGAACATCAACATCAGCATCTCCAGCATCATCCCGACCGTCGCCACCGTTCTCACCTTCCTGGTGCACACTCTGCTGGGTTTGTCGCTCACCACATCCGACGTAAGTGGGGGTTCGTCGTGTGAGGGGTCGTGAAATCAGCAGTTATCAGACGATTCATGTCTGCAAAGCAATTTTTATTTAGATTCGGTTTTAACCCTGCCAGGGGTCATATTGATTTTGTTTATGTTCTCTGAAATCAACAGGCCTTCACTACCATCGCCATATTCAACGCCATGAGGTTCTCCCTGGCTCTGCTGCCACTGTGTGTGAAGGCTCTTGCTGAAGCCGCTGTGTCCCTCAAGAGATTAAGGGTACAGTTTTAAACAGCTGCTTTCTTTTTAAATGCTTCTGCACAAATCAGTGAACTTCTGTGCTTTTTTATGTTAGTTTATCACATAAGATCCATGTAATTTAAAGGAAGTCAGTGATAGGCACTCTAAAACCGATATGGTGATATGGATTAAGAATTGTATTGCACTATTGTGATAACAATTAAAAATTGTGATAAATATAACTATTTATTGTTTATTTTTTGTGGCAACTCTTTGCCGCAGGATTCATCAAGTGTTCTTGGATTTATTTACTTAAACAGAACTCCTATTTCTTGTACAAAAATTATTTGTAAATTAGTTTTATCTTATCTCAAGATATTTGCACTAGAAATTAGAAGAACAAATTAGTAAGATTTTGTGTTTTTTGGGTTGCCAGTTACTTAAAATGTGTGACTAAGCTGCACACAGTAACTGCATTTAATCAAATTTACTGAAATCTATTGCCAACAAACACTGGAGAAAACTGTTTAAAAAAATTTAAAATAAACTTTTTGAGTAATTCAATTGATTTTGGCTTTTATTTAATTTTACAAAATTTATTGAGACAACGACAAATCAAATTCTTTTCACTGTAAAACATTTTTTTTACGATAAGCGATACAATAAATGCCCCTAATCCGAGGTACGGCTACTGTTTCAGAAAATCCTGCTGGTTCAGAATCCCGAGCCCTACCTGGAGCAGAGGAAAGACAACAACACCGCTGTAGAGATGAGAAATGCAACTCTGTCCTGGACCAAAACTGCCAGGGGCCGGACCTCCCCAATGGCCAGAACGGCCAGGTGAAGGACCACAAACAGGACGAGACGGGTCTGAGTGAGAACTTACCGACGCTGAAGAACATCTCCTTCACTCTGCCCAAGGTCTGCAGCGAATCCGGTGAGCTTGTTGTGGACCCGCTGAAGGGCAACTAAAGGGCTCTGCTTTTGCTTCCTGAAGGGTAACCTGCTGGGTGTGTGCGGCAATGTGGGGAGCGGAAAGACGTCGCTCATTTCCAGCATTCTAGAACAGGTTGCTTTATATATATATATATATTTTTTTTTTTTTTTCTCAGAATTTCTACAGATTTTTTCCCATTTCTTTTCACTGCATCATGCTTTCCCCTCTAGCTACTTAGGTTTTGTAGCTCCTGCAGTCTAAGTGATCTTCTGGTTTTCTTGCAGATGCACCTTCTTCGGGGCTCCATCACAGCTGATGGGACGTTCGCCTACGTTTCCCAGCAGGCCTGGATTTTCCACGGAACGGTTCAAGAAAATATTCTGATGGGAAAAGCTTTCAACCAGGCCAAGTAACTGCACGTCTAGGGTTGGGCATTCATCGTACAGCTTATCATTTATTGTGATAAAGTTCTTTAACTTAGAGTTATCATTGAGATAAATTCCAATTAATTATGTTTAAAACTCTCCAAAACTGAGATAAATTCTAATTAATTATTTTAAAACTCTCCAAAACTGTCCATCTTGTCAGGATTGCTAGTTTTAAAATTTTCCCCACTGTTTGTTCAATGAGAGTATCAATGAATACCAATACATTTGAAAATATGATTAAACGTGGTTATTGTTGTGCAGTTTAGTGATACAAATCGCTCTTGTTTAAGTGACTGGTGTGCTAAAGAAGTGCTTTATAAATGGGAATGGTTTTCAACGACAGTGTTTGTGCTTGAGGAGCCATGACTGCTGATTCATGCAGTCACAGCCACACAGAGACCTAAAAACAAAGAAATAAATACAGTTTATTGTCACTTTTATCATTGGACAGGTCCATATCGCTCATCCCTTCTGCACTACCACTACTAGTTACAGAATAAACTCAGTGTTGTCTAAATATATCAAATGATAATCTATGCTGGGTGTTCTGCACTAACACAAACCAAACGGACAAGCTAACGTTTAGTTCTTTTACTCTAAACTCAGTCTGCTTTGGAGGTTATCTCACATGAAAACTGTTTGACTAGGAGAAAGGAAAGTCTGATGTGTCACGGCGGTTAAACAAGGGCAGAGGTCATCTGTGTTATCTGACAGCTTTATGCTAGCATAAGGCTGACTGCTGATCTGCATATTGACGTCTTTATGGGGAGAGACTTGATGTAAGTTAAGATAAGAATTGTCTGTAAAAATGTACGAGATAAGCTGTGGGTGAATAACTCTTGGGATAAATGTGTTTATTGGTTTAAATGTCTATATTTCAAAGAAAGGCAGCTGTTATCACTGAGGCAGCATAAAGCCTGGCTAACATTCAGATAAAAATGATATAATGATGCTTTTCATTATTTGTTGGCATATTTCCCAATGTTTTTATGATTGTTCCATTTTGTACAGAACTGGGGAAAATATTTTCCCCATTACAGATTCATTTTGCTTTGGATTATCAAGCAAATTTTATATCAGCAAAAGATTAAACACAAAATCCAGTTTTCTGTTTGAAAATCTAACAGGAAGTTGCATTTTCCTGTTACAGAACTGGCTGTTTGGACCTACTCTTCATTGCAGAATTGTTCTACATTAGTCTAGTTGTAATGTACATTTAAGCTCCTTCCAAAGTGTCTTAGCCGGATCCGACCCCAGAATTTGACTAGGCCATAATTCTCTTTTCTCAGGTGATATTTGCTAACGTGCCTTGGATGATTTTCCTGATCCAAAGTAGCTTTAAACAATCACACCCCCACCATGTTTAAGTGCATTAATGTTACTCCAGATGTACTGTAAGTTACATCTGTTGTGTGTGAGTTTCAGAGGTCTACAGGGCTTTCAATGTAATTTTTATGAAAAAAATTACATTGAAAGCCCTGAGTAAATACTAATTAGCATTGGGTTATCCTTGTCTGGTACTAAAATTTGTTTGATCTGAAATATAAAAGTGAAACAAAAAAGCATAGAAGGAAATCTGCATTTCACAAAAACAGTTTTTCACAGTGCCAAACTAAAAGCCATCTTGCGTTTTTGTTGTACAGATACGACCAGGTTTTGGATGTGTGCAGCCTCAGAGCTGACCTTAAGATACTTCCATATGGAGATCGGACTGAGGCAAGTGATCTTTTTTACCTTCTTCTGCCAGTGTTCCTGTTTTGGTGATATATACGAGTATCTACAGACACTCATTTTGAATCTGAATCTGACTGACAGGAATGTCAGGCTTATTGAAAGTATGTTCATTTCTATGCACCAAATACCTGGATGAATGTCTGCATAAATGTGGCATGAAGGGGGAACACAAGCTTTTATGACCAGTTCCATGTCAGTGTGGACAGGAACCAAATCCTGCTGGAAGATTAAATCAGGATCTTCATCTCCACAGCTGCACCCTTTCTTTTTTTCCTTCCACTTAACCGTTTGATGAAAAAAACATTTAACTTTCTTGCAACATTCACATTTTCTGAACACTAAACTTTGGGTGTTCATTATCCAGTTGTAATCATGAAAATTATAAGAAATTGAGGATTGAAATATTTCACTCTATGTGTAATGAATCTACTTAATATGGGAGTTTCACTTTCTGAAGTGAGAGACACAATACTCTGTAAGCACAAAGTCCCATTTTCAGGTGGATTTTTTAAAAATTTATTGGGGAGAGATGTCTTGGTTCTTATGTTGCTGGTTTTTTTTTGTCAGATTGGAGAACGGGGGTTGAACCTGTCAGGAGGACAGAAGCAGAGGATCAGCCTGGCCAGGGCTGTCTATGCCAACAAAGACATCTTCCTGCTGGACGATCCGCTGTCTGCTGTCGATGCCCACGTGGGGAAACACATCTTTGAAGAATGCATAAAGAAAGAGCTTCAAGGAAAATCCATCATACTCGTCACACATCAACTCCAGGTAGGATCATACAAACCTTTTGCCGAGTTGGACAAAAACTGTCGAGCTGAAGGTAATTGAATTTAAGGTAAATGAATTTAATGATGTACAGATTTAAAAAAATGTTTAGTGTTGAGAATATAACAGGAGAGATAATTATAATAAAAAAAATCACAATAAACTAATTCTTACTAATTTAATGAAATTTTGTGTGTGTCAGTTTTGACCATTACAGCAAAAAAAACGTTTAGACACCACTGACCTAAATGAAGTTGTGAAAAATGTTATAAAAATATAAAATGCTTTCCGAGTATTGCAACTTGTAACTCCACTCATATTGTTTTCATGAATTAGAATGACCCAGTCAAAGTCCAGAAAGGCTCTAATTAGGTGATTGTTTTGGCGTGCGTGTGTCAGTATCTGGAGTTCTGTGATGACATCCTGGTTCTGGAAGAGGGCGAAGTGAGGGAGGCTGGGAATCACCAGGCACTGATGAAGGCCAATGGACGCTACGCTCAACTCATCAGCAACTACCAGATGGAGCAGTCGGAAGTGAGAGCGTCACAAAATATTTTTATGAGCCAGATATACGCCCCTCTTCACTTCGACTTTATCGTTCTACAAGCGCGGGTATTAAATGGAAGAATCAGCCGTAAAACAAGCTGTAATCGCTTTATTGTTTATGAATGTCAGACACAGACGGACGAGGAAGAGGAGGACGAAGAAGAGGCATCCCACAAAGAGGCTGCTGAGGTCAGACAGCGTGCCGATAGTGGGATAGTGAACCTGGTATGAAAACAAAGATGATCTATTTCTGTGCAACATGAAAAATAATTGTTGGTAGAAAGTAATTATTGACTTAAAACAAACTCTTCTTATATCTTGCTGAAAAATTACTTCTAAGTTAGTTTTGTCTAATTTCATACGCACTACTGATATATCTGCCTTAGAAACTAGACCAAAAATACTTGGTAAGACATACTGATGTCATGCTAGTTAACTCCTGGAGTAGTTTGTAGAGTTAGCTTTCTTCTAAGAGTAGCACGTAAGCTAGTTATGCTAATAAGTGTAAGTTAACCTGAGTTTTATAACTGCTATAGTTGTGATCGAGAAAATAACATCTGTGCCTCTTTTCAGCTTTTGACATGTCAGATGAAACTGATGATGGGGCGCCAGCGGACCAGAAGCGTAAGTAAACAGAAGTCAGTAGACTGTGATGCTGACCCAACTGTTGGTTCAGGGTCCAGACTAACGATACAGAACATTCTCCACATGGAGACCAGAACCTTAAGGACAATGATTCCCAAAGTTAAATGTTTGCTTTAACTTCACAACACAGGTTACTTTAATTTGTTCAGATATTTAGGACTCAGTCATGTTTTCTTCTACGCTGCTATTGGCATTCTAAATAGCTTATGTCCAACTGTTCTCATCTTATTGTAATGTTCGTAGAAGCAGGTTTACCAAAATTAGAGGAGCATTGAATATGAAAGCTTCAGTAACAGCAAACTTTTATCAGAACAGCTATGCAGAAAAACCTCCGTCATAAAGCAGCACAGGCGATCCAGGAAGTGAATGAGGGAGAATATATGTAGCTTTATTAAGGATTACTGAAAGGGCAAATAAAGGCATAATCAAGACAAATTGAGAGGGTTAATTTGGACCTCTGGTGGGTAAAAGAAGTATCACAAGGAACGAATAAAGCACAAAAAATGTCAGACAATGGCAGATTCAGCATGAGGCTTTACAAATAGATCATGTTTCAATCAAACAGGACTTTATTTGATCATTTTGTTCCCGTTCAGCCGCTGTGACGGGTGAAGATCAGCTGGTGAGTCAGGAATCCTCCACAGAGGGATCTGTGTCCTGGAGAGTTTACCACCAGTACTGCCAGGCAGTTGGAGGTCTGACACACACACACCAGACCCAGTAGCAACGCTCTTCAGATATCCTCTACACGGCTGGTTTTATTTGGTGAAACTTTGTCTGCAGGTTACTTTGTCACTTTCCTCACCATCTTCATCATAGTCCTCATGATCGGATCCACAGCCTTCAGCAACTGGTGGTTAAGCTACTGGCTGGGGCAGGGAGACGGGGTGAGGAAGTTTGTCTTTCCTGTCACACATTTTCATTTTCAGTCACAATAAGTTTTTATGGATTCTTATAACTAGAGATGCATCATGCAGTTTTCCCAGCCAATATCAATTCCCAGTTTTCCCATCCTGGTCTATCCAAACTGTTTGATTCCAAGAAGGAAAAGAGTGGAGCAGGTGGTTTGATAAAGGATGTAGTTTTGAATCCAAGAAATACCGAAATTACAAGTTCATTCACATTTGTGGACCAAAACATGTCTCCACCTTATGTGGATTTTATTAAACTTAACACAATTGCATCATCATTGTTTGTTTTTGTTAGAAACAGCTAATGGGACTAGAAAGATAGCTAGCTATAGCTAGATAAAAAGCCATATTTGATGTTTGGTGCAATAAAATTAGATAAATATATAGTAAGCCAGCTAGCTATTTATGTGGCTAATAATAAGGTAGCTGGCTATATATCTAGCTTAAATATCTAGCTAGTGTTAAGAAAATGTATTTAAAATATGCTAGTTGTAAAAGGTAACCTGATTTAATGGAAAATAGTCTAATAATAGTTTTGGAATTAGAAACTTATTCTGGCTTATTGACCTTTACTTTTTGGTCTAGAGTGAATTGTCGTATAAGGTTTCAAATTAGTTTTTTATGTCAGGATATCACCAGTGGAAGTTCCAGCTGTTTCACAGTAATTTGTGAAAGGCCACAAACCAACAGGGGATCGGAGACATCCTGCTTCTAACTTATTTAAAACAAAAGGAGAAGCCGTGTTTTTGTTTCTGAAGGAACTCTAGGGATTTTCTGAATTTGAAAAGGGTCAGAGACAGCTTTTGGTTGGTCGAGAGGTGTTGCACCCTATTTGAATAGAACATACCTACTAGTATAAAACCTCTTGCACAAAGAAAATGAGCCAGAAATAGCCAATTTTTAGCTCCTTCTGGGCTGACTATTTCTCCGAAGACGTCTTCGTTTTTTCTCTATCTGTCTTATTCTATCAGGTGACTAATGTGTGACTGTGTTTTCTTTAAAATTCCTGTCTTGTGTTATACTGTCCACTGATTGGATTAAACTCTGAGCTTCTGTGACGTCAACACGTAGCGTGCGCCTCTGTTTTGTGCCACACGGCCGCGGCTCCGGCTTCTGATACGAGAAAGAGCCTAGGACCAGGAGGAAAGCCCGAGCCTAGTTGTTTTTTGATAGTTAAATAAGGTTTTCCTCAACACTAGTTAGATAAATAACTAGCTAGCTTGTTAGATAAATAGATATCTAGTTGTTTGTCTAGCTAGCTAACTGCTTATGTGCAATAACTAGCTACCATATTATTAGCCAGATAAATAGCTTGCTAGCTTGATATATTTTTATCTAACTTTATTGCACCGAACATGAAATATATTAAACCTATTTCTAGTCATTGCTCTTCTAATATCTTTATGTTTTCTTTTGTTTAGTCCAATTCAACTTCTAACTCCGGAAATATGACTTCTAAACCCGGTGATGTCTCCCAAAATCCCCGCCTGCACTTCTACCAAATGATTTATGGAGTGATGATCCTTGTCACGTTGGTCCTTGCTGTTATCAAGTGCTTTTTTTACACTGATGTCACACTGAGAGCTGCCTGCAAAATCCACGACAGTATGTTCCGAAAGGTACTGTGGAAAATCCGGACTCGGCAGAGATCAGCTCCTATGTCAAAAGCGAGAACATCGTTTCCTATCTTCCCAGATTCTTGCCAGCCCGATGAGTTTCTTCGACACGACGCCTACCGGACGAATTCTCAACCGCTTTGCTAAAGATCAGGAGGAGTTGGACTCTGTGCTTCCTCTCCACATGGACCCCTTCCTGCAGTTCTGTCTCCTCGTCACATTCACCATTGTCATCATCGCCTCTGTTTTCCCCGCCATGCTGGCAGCTGTGGTTGTCATGGGTGTTTTGTTCACCCTCATCCTCTTGTAAGTCCAACACCAGTCGCTGTAAGCTGCAGATTCAAAAATTTGGTCTGTTAATGGAAGATTTTTTTCTTAAGTGTATTTCAGAGAGGCATTCGTCAGATGAAGAAGATGGAGAACATCAGCCGCTCTCCGTGCATCTCTCTCACTACTTCCACCCTACAGGGCCTCAGCACCATCCATGCCTACAACATCAGGGACAGCCACATAAAACTGTAAGATATTATCAAGCGATGTCTCTCTGACAGACGTCTTGATACTGATGTACAATGTACAGCGCCTTGCAAAAGTAATTTTACCCTTCCAACACCTTAAAACTTTTGGCAGGCACTTTCGAATTTTGTCAGATCGTCAAAGTTTTGTCACTGACGTTTTGCCTTTTTGTTTTTTTGGTCAAACTCTAGGTTCAAATCTCTGAATGACATCAACTCCAACCATTACTTGCTGTTCCACTCTGGCACACGGTGGCTCTCTTTCTGGTTGGACTTCATGGCCGCCTCCATGACGCTGCTGGTGGCTCTGTTTGTGGTGCTCAGCAGCAATGACGTCATTAGTCAGTCTCTAAAAGGCCTCACCATGTCTTACACCATACAGGTAAATCTGGACAGCAAACAGGTTTGGGTTTTTTTTTGGTCTTTGGATTCTTCAGGCTTGTAGCAACACTGAGGTCTGCATGTCTACCAGCTGACAGGTATGCTCCAGTATGTAGTGAGGCAGTCAACTGAAGTGGAGGCCAGGTTCAATTCAGTGGAACGACTGCTGGAATACATCACGGTAAGAATCCTGATTAAAGGGGACGTACTATGCAAAAATCACATTTTGTACTTCCAGTTGGATCTCTACTTTGTATTAAAAGAGCCCAAGCACTTCAAATAAAAATACTTGGCCAATTTTGAGGTGTTATTAAAACGGCCCTTTAAAAATCAAAAACCTCCAGACTGTAACATCACAAATCAGCAGGCACTGCCCCTCACCTAGCAACCCCCAGCAAAGAACAGCCTGTCACATAGCAACCCAATCCGAACTCCAGCATGTTAGTTAGTTAGTTAGTTAGTTAGTAAATTTACTAATTTCATTAAAAACTAAATAATTGTATACAAATAGCCCAAAAATATATTTAAACAATAGGAATTTACAAAAACCAAAACTAAGCAAAAACATCAACTCAAACCCCCCAACCACCCCTTTTTTATGGATTCACATTATTCTATTTCACATTTCTTAAAAAAAAAATCCCCATCCTCTTAAATATGTACATTGATCTGGCATTTTTAATATCAACTCCTTTCCTTCTTGATAAGCAAAGTGACTCCACCACCTCTTTTCTTGCTTCTGTTCATATGACAGAGTTCATACCCCACAATATTGACATTATTTATATTTTCATCATTAAGGCAGGTGTCTGAAAGTGCTATTATACTAAAAGTTGTATTTAACTGTTTTAAATAATCTGTTATTTGCATTTGCATTTATACTTCAACTATTAAAATTAATAATAGAACGACCTCCATTTGTCATTTCTTTTATGACAAATGGTTGCAAGGAATGGCTGAAAAAAGCATTTTGTTGTTGACTTATCATCCAGAATCCACTTTCTACATTCTTGTTGGTTGTGCAGAAGGCTCCACTTCTGCTTTTCAAAGGTGTATGGTATATAATTGCACATCTGTTTGCAGCCATTTTCATGTACGAGTGTAAACATTGAGTTGAGGAGGCGTGGCCAGTAGCAGATAATTTGGATTTAAAGAGGCCCTAAATCAGCTCATTCTGAGAGGAGCTTAGAATAGGCAGAACTGAGCAGGCATAAATCTCATCATCTAAGAATAAGTTTGTGCAAAAAAATGCAATGAACATGTTTTTCATAGCTCACAGACCTGTTCAAGTAAGCATAACAGGTCACCTGTAAGAAAGCACTTCATCATCCTGGGGTGTCTAATAATGCTTTTCTATAAAGGGATTTCTTTTATTCAATTCCACATACAGACCTGTAAGTCTGAGGCTCCCAGACACATGAAGGGGTTAAGATTCCTGACGGCTGGCCCAAAAACGGAGCGATTACCTTCCATGAGTACAAAATGAGGTACAGAGAGAACACGCCTATCGTCCTGAATGGGCTCGATTTCGCCATCCAGGCTGGAGAGAAGCTGGGCATCGTAGGAAGGACGGGCTCTGGTAAGCGGGATTCCATCCTGCGCTGTCATCTTGGTTACAGAGCAGGACTCAGCCCCTCCCTCTCCTTGTGGTCCGTCTACAGGGAAATCCTCCTTAGGCGTGGCTCTGTTCAGACTGGTGGAGCCGGCGGGAGGGAGCATTCTTATAGACGATGTGGACATTGCAGCCATCGGCCTGCGGGATCTGCGCAGCAAACTCTCCATCATCCCTCAGGACCCGGTGCTGTTCACTGGCACAGTCAGGTATCCGCTACTCACACAAGTGGTTTCACAGAACAACCACTGCTGTGAGGACCAGTCACCAGCTTGCCCACTATGCTTACCCACAGGTACAACCTAGATCCTTTTAATCAATATACTGATGAGGAGATCTGGGCGGTGCTACAGAAAACCTACATGAAGGACTCGGTATGTTACTAAAACGCACAACTCTTTGGGCTCCTTGGAGTTTATAAAAGTATTAATTCTAACCTTCTTAAATAATTTACCAGTTGTTTTTACGCAGTAGCTATCGGTGTTTTCTGCTTTTACTGGTAATCAGAGGAGGCTTCGACATCAGTAAATGCTAGCTAGCTTGGTCTACCTTGTACGCTTTGCTTCATACAGATGATCTGGACTCTCGACTTGCTAGCTGGAAGCATGGACTACGTTGAAGTTTTAAAGAACTGGATTTCATTTTACCCGGTCGTTAACGTTTGGGTGTTGCATATGTAAGGCGCCGGTTTGATGAAGCTTACCAGAAATTGCTTCTTCTGTAAACAACCCCAGCTGGAGATAGGCACCAGCACCTCCCGACCCCATTAAGGGACAAGGGTGTAGGAAAATGGATGGATGGATGGATGGAAACAACCCCGTAGAAAGTAGAGCCACAACATCTTTGTCAGCAATAAAATGTCTTAAAAATTCGTCTTGGTCTAACTTTAATGGCTCAATGCCAACATGGACTGAACATCTTCATTCACTTCCTCTGCTGCTAAAACTACAGGTGAACTACAATTCTAAAACAGACAAACTACGTCATCATTCACAACTTCTGTTGATGTTCGCTGATTTCCGTGGTTGAATTTCAAAACAGAGAAAATTGAGTTTAAAGGAAGAAATACCAGCCGCAGCAATGAAGGGAGATGAAAATCGAGCAGAATTGCATAAGAAGGCAATAGTCAGGCTAGCTAAATGCTAATTTGGCTGTGAAATATAGCTAATGAGCTCTAATGACTAACGGTACGATACGAGTAGTTCCTCCTTGACGTTTGGTCTTATAAAGAAGGTTCAGACAGCTATAATCCTAGTGTGGTAAACAACTTAAAATGTGATCCAAGCGTTTTATGCAGGAATAAATGTGTCTTCACAAGTGGAACAAATAAACATGACTAAATGTGAAATATTAAGATTTAAATGTCAACTTCTTTGACACAAAAGGTGGTTTGTGCTAGCTTTATCTACGAGACATAAAGCTAGCACAAACTCTATCTGTAATATATATACTTACGGAAGATAAAGTGCTAAATACAGTGTGCCTGTGTGTTTCCTCAGATCTCCAAGCTGGACGGGACGTTACAGGCTGAAGTGTTGGAGAATGGAGAAAACTTTTCTGTCGGTGAGAGGCAGCTGATGTGTATGGCCAGAGCCCTTCTTCGCAACTCCAAGGTCCGTATGCGCGGGCATCCATACTCCTACACTATCACCCCCCTTAATATTGGCACAATTTGTCACGATGCGCCACTGATACTGAGAGACTAGCTCAACATAGTAGTGTATAGTTTTGCAATTTAAAGAAAGATATACAGGAATAACGACACCAAAACCAAAAGAAACCAAAGGAAAACACATTGTCCTACTTACAGAATACTTTGTGTTGAGGTGGAGTTAAACAACACATGTAAAACATATTGTTGGCTGCATCAAACTATAGGAAGTAAAGCAAAAACTTTTTTAAAGGCTGCAAAATCAGCCTTTAAAAAAACAATAGGTCATGAATTAGAATGACCCAGTCAAAGTCCAGACCTAAATCTAATTGAGATTCTTTGACTAGACTTGAAAAGGATTGTTGTTGCCGATGTTCTTCATCTAATTTTAGCAATTCTGCAAAGAAAAGGCAAAAATATCAGTTTGTCTATGTGCTGATAGAGACACAAAGGAAAATGACTACAACAGGGGAAATGAAAGCAAATTCAGCAAACTGTGCAAGCATTGAGTCATTTTCTTCCTAATCCACGTTGTTTCACTCCTTTATTGGTCTATCAAAGAAAATCCCAAGTAAATATATTGAAGTTGTTTTTTTGCAATGTAAGACAATGGGGAAAAATATTCATGTGGTTTTTTTTTACTATTCAGTTACAGATCAAGTTCAGTCACTCAAGTTAACTTGTATGTAGCACATTTCAGCAACACGGCTGCTCAAAGTTCTTTATGTCCTAAAAACAGAAAAACGTCATAAACATATTGTAAAACCAGTGACCAACATTACATTTTGTCAAGTTCCACCATCAAAATCATCAATGCTCATCAAATATGTTGTCAAAGTTCAAGTTATTATGAGTCACAAGTGGGTTTTAGTCTTGATTTAGATCTGAGTTGGTGCCTCATCCTCCATGGTGTGCCTGACAGATCATCCTGCTGGACGAGGCCACAGCCTCCATCGATTCAGAGACGGACGCTCTGATCCAAAACACCATCAAAGAGGCCTTCCACGACTGCACCATGCTCACCATCGCACATCGCATCAACACTGTGATGTACGCAGACCGCATTCTGGTCATGGACGACGGAAAGGTGAGCTACATGGAAAGACGATGAGGAATGCTTTTAAGAGTCTCGTCGCTACGACGGCACACTACGGCAGATTCAAAATAAGAGGATTAAAGTTCTGCTGAAAACTTTCTGAGATCAATCTCAAAAATTAAAAAAAAAATTAAAAAGTGAAAATTTCAGAGTTTGAAAAGTAGAACGTTTGCTTGAAAAACTCAGAAATTTTCAAAATTTTCAAAAAAAATTTCAATCTTATAAATTTTCTAGAATATCTTAGACGTTTCTGCCTGGAACAAAATTTTGAGATAAACCACTGAAATCTTTGAGGTAAAAATCTTTGAAAAGTCAAAAACTTTTGGAGTTTCAAATGTCAAAAATGTTCTACTTTTTTTGCGACGTCTCAAACTCAGTTTAATCAGAGATTAAGCTCAAAATTTCAGTTTTTCCTGAACTATTCAAACTCAGAAATTCATTCCCGCATTCTTCTTCTTGAAAATTTCTCTTTTTTTGTGCAAATTTTCAAATTCAGAAACGCCCTTTTTAAAAAAAAAAAAAAAAAAAACACTCCTGAGATTTTTTTCTAACTTGTGACTTTTCAAATTCAGAAATTTCCTTTTTTCTAGAAAATTTCTGTGATTTTTTTTTTTTTTGGCAGAAATGTTTTTTTTTTTCCATCTCCAATGGCCCTAATTCGCCACTGTGCGTCCCCTGACTTGTCTGTCTTTTCAGGCAGCAGAACTGGACCCCCCAGAGGTGCTGAAGCAAAGACCAGACTCCTTGTTCTCCTCACTCCTCACTGCTGCTAACACTGTGAACACATAAAACCTCCAAAGCCACATCATCGAGTGCAGCAGTAACTCATAGCAACAGCTCTTCATCACTCAGCCTTATGTCAGTCTTTACTGTAACACTATAGAGTTGGAAGATAAGCTTAAATCAAGTGTGGCAGAGAGGGAGGAATCAGATGTGGGAAATACTAAACCTTTATTTTTGTTTTCTTGGCTGTGTAAATAAAGGTGTATTTATATCACAAGTGTTCCAGGAAAAACAATGTTAATGTTCTTTCATCGGTTTTTGATCAGCGTTTGTGTGTATGTTTTATTTATTGCTCCCTGTCACTTTGCAAATGTAAATGTTGAGAGTAACGCAGATTAACAAGTGGAAGCGTATATATTTTAAAATTGCTTCTGCTTTTGACAACACAAAAGGCTCCCATGTATTGTAAAACCGACATCCGTTTTCTGATTAAATGTACAACAGTGCTGCTTGAACAAAGTAGCAAATTTGTAACCATCAGCGTTTATTTTAAAGTCTAGTTTAAAGGAAGAGTGGCGAGGAGAAAGCCCCCAAGAAATCCTGTTTAAAGTGTGCTACAAACTTCAGATGAGATTTTTTTGGCCTATTTAAAGTCTCCATCCAGTCTGAATTAGCTCCAGTTACTTTTCGTAGACCAAAATGATGCAACAACGCATGAAAGTCAAATACAAAAAACCCACTGGAGACATTCGCATAGCATTACAAAATTTGAATGAAAGTTGAAAGAGTTGGGATATTTTTGAAAGGTTGTGAGTTTATTTTAGTTCAGAGAGGAAAACATTGTGTTTGTAAACCAAATATTAAGCAATAAGATGAGAGCAGATTGAACCAAATCACTTTTCAGTTCTCTAAAAGGGGGGAGGTAAGTTGTCCCCACAGAACTCAGTTTGAGATTAATCTGAACTTTTCTTCTTTTTTTTAGTTCCAAAAGTAGAACATTTTCAACTTTTGTCAATTTTCTGAGTTTCAAAAGTCAAAAGGTTTTGATTTTTGAAGCTCAAAATTTTCAACATTTTTATTTTTTGTAAAAAACTTCTGAGATTAGTTTCAAATTCCTGATTTTTTTCTAGCAAATGTTCCACTTTTGTTACTCTGACATTTAGAGTTTTTCTAGAAAACTTCAGAGACTCAAAATTTCTGAGATTTTTGGCAGAAATATACCCTTGTTTATGTTTTTTTTTTGTTTCAATTACTATCTGCGTCGGCCCTGATATGTGCATCTTTACACCAGAGACGTAAAAACTCAACAATCCGAAAGAAAAATACTGAACAGAAAAGAAAACAGAAAAGAAAAGTCTCTGTTTTCATCTTTCTTAGCGCCACAAGATGGCGCTATAACCTTCTACATTCTGAAGGTGCTATTGGAGGGAATAACTATAAACTCAACAAAGGCACATCGCTCCACTGTATTATGAAAACTACTTTAAATCATTAAAATGACTCTAATAATAAACTGAATCGCTCTCTGCTCCGTTTTGACTCATGACTGTATTTCTGCTTTTGAGTGATCTCTCCTGATGAACCTCTGATGGTTTGGTGTTGCAAGACAGATGCTCCCTTTGTTCCTCTTTACACCCCGCCAAAAAAAAAAGAAATTAAAAGACGAACTTGTTGTGCTTTTCTAGCTGAAGCATCAAAGCAAAGAAAATTAAATAACCAAGATTTTTTTTTTTGAAAAAAAGAGCCACTGCGAAAATAAGAACATTAAAATAGTCACGGCAACTCAGACAAGACACAAGCTCTGCTTATACATCTTGGAGTTGACTCTCCCCTGCAGCTCCTCTGGAACAACGAGAAGCTCAGTGATGGGCCCGGAACGTTCCTGGCGGTGTGGCCCCCGCTCCGAGCCGCCGCTGCTGCCTCTCCATTTACTCCGGTGACCTCACAGTCACAAGCTTCTCCTCCAGGCTGAGGCTGAATAAAATTATCAATAGATCAGTTATTACCCTTGGTGTCTGCATGCAATCATGCTGAGTTGTGTATTCCCCCGCCCCCCCAAAAAGGGAACAACTTTCCAGACATATTCTTTTTGTTTTTTTTTGTACTTCTCACTTTCTCCTTGGTGCTTCCTTGTGATTATTTTATCGTTTCTGTAAGTCGCTTGCGAGGTTTTTGCTTCCTCGGCTGTGTGACTCTTTGGAATAGAAATGACGTCCTTATTTAAAGTCCCTTTGTTGTGATTGTTCTCATTCTGAAATGAGGGAGGAGAGAAAAAAAAGACAAAACTGGGAAAAGTTTTCCAGAACAATGCTGATGGTGCAGACCTATCAATTAATCAAGTTTATTTGTACGGCACATTTCAGCAACAAGGCGGTTCAAAGCGCTTTACATCATAAAAACAGAAAAACACAAGTCATAGAACGCACTCAACAAACGAGAAAACCAGTAAACATTGCATTTTTGTCAAGTGCCATTGTTACACATCAAAATGTTTCAAAAGCAACTCTGAACAGCTGGGGCTTTAGTTCAGATTTAAAGGAACTCAGCGAAGAAGAAGAGTCGTGATGGCAATGTTGAGGAAATATAATTGTTTCTAGCATTTAGAAAATATAATAATTTTTTAGTGTTTGAGTTAGCTCTATCTTTTACTTGAAGTTAGGAGTTTTTGTGTCACTGAGGTTGTAAAATGATAAACCACAGGAGGTAGACAATCTTATCTGTGTGAAAAGCATCTCAAAGCAGGGGGACATTCCGGTCTCAGGAAATAAGGAGTCTGCAGTGAACATCTGGCATGGTAAACTATTGACCTATAGACTTCTGAACTTTGAAACTGTGAACTTTTAAACTTTCAGACTGTTATCATATAGAATATTTTAATATTGCATGCTTTAACTGAATATTTTATTTTAATATTGTATTAGTAGTAGAATTAAAACCAGTCAATGATGAATGTAATTGAAAATGTTTTGTTCTGTATTAAGAAACAGGAACTGTATCTGATTACTTTTTGTAGTTTGTATGAGTTTAATATCAGGGAGGTTTTGGGAGAAATGGAGAAAAAAACCAGAGTTTCACAGGGACCTGTGAGGTGCTTTGTTCGTGGCTCAGGAAGGAGCCAGATCCTGGTGAAAGCCATAAATCAGCAGGAGATCAGGAGAAGTTCTCCTTGGACAATAGGGACAAAATGGCTTTGGAGGAAGGGTCAGAGACAGGTCCTGGTTGGATGGGAAAAGTTCCACCCTATTTGAATAAATGAAAGAAAAGAGGATAAAACTTTACACACAGAGTAACAAAGCAGATTTTGCGCTTGCAATTTCTCCAAGGACGTTCTTGCTATCTGTATCTATTCCTCTTCTCAGGTAAATTTATCTGTTTGTGCTCTGAGGTTTTCTGATGTTTTGTGATGTGCTTTTCTGGTGATGGTTTGCATCTGTCTTGAATAAATGCTGATTATTGTGACGCTGTTGTCTCTGCGTGGTCTCAGTCCTTGCGCACAGCATTTTTCTGAACCCGGGCACAGAGAGGATATAACGAGTAATTTTATTCTCTTAACAATTGGGGGCTTCGTCCGGTTCTGAACGGTACTGTGCGATTGGACCTGAGACCGCAGTGAACGACTTTGTCCTCCGTGTTGAACCACGATACAGGTGGGTCTCCTGATGAGTTTGATTTCTCTTTGACGCGCTGGTTTGTGGCTTCGACCGGATCTTTGGTTTGATTGCAGAGAAACGATTGTGTAATTTTTCTTTTTATTGGATCTTAGCATATAGGGCTTTTATTTTGTACCACTGTGATTGTTGGCTTAGCCCCCAGTTGTTGAGGTGCCCCTTCTGGATCAGGCTGGACCTGTCGCTCTCATAGATTGGTGCTTAGTGTAGGAACAGGCTTGTATCAGCCTGGGAGTCTGATTCACTCTGAAGGGACATGTTCTTGGCTGAGTGTTATTCGGATCTGGCACAAGTTGTACTGCTTCGTTCTACGCGTACGTTAAATTGAAGGGTCAGTGCACCTCGAGTTCTGCACTCGACTCGCAAAGGACTGGAACTAAATTCGGTGTGAAATCCACCTGTGACAAGTAGCGTTACGAAAGGACATGGAGTGAGGCCCACATATTTTTATTTTTTTCTGACACCGGTGTCCGTAGGGCTTTCTTTTGTTTGTATATATTTGCTGTTTTTGTGACTGCGCGTTTCACTAACCTTTTTTTGTGTGTTTACTGTTTTTGGATGCGGCTGGATATTAGGTTTTATTCTATTTTATTTTTTCACTGAAAGGCGGCCGGGTCTCTCTCTCTCTCTCTCTCTCTTTCTCTTTTTCTCTGTCTCTGCGTGTATCTGCATTTTCTTCCTCTGATCTGGAGCAGAGCTGCGGCTCTATATGTGTTTTCCTGATTGTGTGCGTGTGTCTGCTTGTGCCTGAGAGACTGCATTTGGAGTGCGATTTGCAAAAATTTTTCTTTCTCTGTTTTCTTGCTGTTTTGTGTTGTGGCTCAGATTGTGGTCATGAGATGGAGAGTCCATTACAAGGACATATAATTGACATTTCCTATGGTTCAGGTCAGTGGAAAACCTTGCGAGAGCAGATCACTGGTTTGATCAATATATTGACTCAACAGTTAGGTGAGGACTTTGCTAAAGCGAAGCCAGAGGAATTGAAACTTATGCTGGAAAATGCGGTCCGCTGTCAGGGTGAAGTTTTACAAGCTGAAATCCCTTTGGACCAAATTTTGAGTGTCGGTTTGAAACAGGCAGACGTAGATAAAAGTGCAGCACAGTTGAAATATGACAAAGCCAGTTTCTCCTCTAGAAGAGCAGCGTTGAGGAAGTTAGAAATGGCTGAACGGAACAGGCAGACATGGGCTAGGCTTCTGGTCAACTGGCAAGGTACGGATTATTTATTTAAACGGGGATTGATGGGGAATTTTAACACACACGATCTGTGGATTTTGAACAGACGGGAGGTGCAACGTTTACAGGCTAGTTTAACTTCTGGCCTCTTTGATGGTGCGCTTCCGGCACCATACACCAATTTATGTCTATATCCAGTTCTGGACGTGAACATGGGCACTGCGAATTGGAAGATTTTAAATGTTCCCCCTTCCTTTATACATACTGCTACACCTTCACAGGTTGGATCGGCCACGGCGGTCACACTGTCACCGGGTTCTCTTCCAACTAACACTCCTGATTCGGATAACCTTCCTTTGGCTGATGGGCAACAGCGTGATATGGACAATTTGGCAACAAATCTGTCGAATTTATCGGGTCATCTAAAGGCTTCTTTAGCAGATTCTGAGAGCTCCTCTACACATGTCATGCCTTTGCTGGTTACATCATAAGGCCATAAATATAAACCTTTCTCATTTGGTGATCTTTCCGCGCTGGTTGAAAAGCTTCCCTCTCTGGCGGATGGCGCTGTGCCTTGGCTCAATGACTTATATTCCCTCACTAAAGGTTTGACTTTGGCATTGGGAGATTTCAGAGCAATTTTGGGTCGTTCCACCACTAACACAAACTGTTGCGAGGTTGAACAGTCTGCTGGTACGGCTGCTTTGCCTGACCACACACCTTTGTCTGCTGTCTTGACGGCTTTGGGTGCTGCCCTGAGGGAATCGTTTCCACTCATGGTTCCATCATGTATTCCAAAGTTTTCTTGGGATTCTAAGGACCACCCAAAGGTGTTTCTAGACAAAGCTGTTGAAATGTGGAAACAGCAATCTGGACTGCATCCAGCTAATAACTCTGTTTTGAGGGAACATTTTAGGGAGGCCGTGCTGGCTGGTGTCCCTGCGTCTGTGGCTAAAATAATGAAACGGAATCCGGATTTGATAGGTTGTAATCATTCTAAATGGGAGACACATTTGCTACATCATTTACAGATGTCTCAGGATGTAAAAAGGAAGGCGGAGAAGGAGCACAAAGACAATAAGAAACTGCTGCTGAAGCTTCAATTACAGGCGGCTGAGGAAGCTGCGAAAAGACAACAGGTGGGACCCATGACAGTTGCAGTTCCTACACCGGATCCTGTTCTGACTCACGGCCCGGCTGCATCGACATGGTCTGGTTCACATGATGATCGAGCTTTGACTAGGCGAACTCTGTTTCCAGGTTGGCAGAGGGGAAGAGGTAGTCGGAACGGTAGGAATCGCTACGCCTGCCGTTTTTGTGGTGAACTGGGTCATTGGATCAAACAGTGTCCCCATAAACCGCTAGCACCCGAGGCAGAAGGTGTTTTGGCATACTTTCCGACACCATAACCTCCGACTGTTGCACTGATTGTATAGATGGTGAATGAGAATATTTTATGACATTATTTAACGGTTTTGTTGTATGTTATGTGCTTCATTTCTGTTGCCTCATGCTTCTGTGGGACAGAGATTCCTTTTGCAGATTATACAAGCTTTTGCTTCATAGCAGGGGGACTGAGTGACCATTCCATTTGCATTTGGAAATTCTTGAGTTGCTTTGTTAACATTAACATAACCAGTTCATTTTACAGGATTGTTGGATTTTGTTAAATTTTTTGCAATTGTCTTTATGTGGAATTGTACAGTATTAACACATTTGCAGATGTTTCGTTCTCATCAAGGAACTGCACACCTTTGCAAGCTCTTCTGGCTTTGGATCTGGGCCAGGAGTTGTGGGAAATAATTTGCTTGTTCTTATGCTTGTGTTTCATTTACAATCACTTTGTTTCCTAGGTTTCTGACAATGACTGGATCATCCTCACAGATCAGTACAAGGAAGCAGAATCGAGAGGATGTGAATATTGTTTTTCTGCTTTATGATATTTTCCAAACTATTGATGTTGGCAAATCTGGGGAAATATGTGTTTTGAAAGATGGAATCAGTACAAATTGGGGAGTTCTAACTTTATGTTGAACAAATGTTTTTATTTCATGTGTGACGAACAAATTACAGGTGAACATGAGACTCTTTTAATTGCTGTGAGACATTCCATATGTTTTTATGTTTTTGGGTTGCACCTGCATTCTGTTTGTTTTACCTATAATGTACTAATACTGACTAACATACTAACTTAATTGTGTTAATGGTTGGTTTATGTGGCACCTGGGTTACTAATTGGACATGTTGAAAATGAGCACAATTCTTCTATTTTTGGGTTTTCCACCTATAAATTGTTGTGTGTTTGGAACTGAGAGAAGCGCAGGGGTTTATGAAGATGAGATCTTACTCATAGAATTTTGAAATTTGACACATCCCTGTCTATTTTGAACATTGGCCAGATATTTGGAGAACTGGTGGTGTAAATTGTTTTCAAAATGATGGTTTTATTATAGAAATAGGGGAGAAGCCTAAATAGGCCTTACTTAAATTGGTAAAATTTTGGATGCAGTTAATTGTGAATTTCTTAATCAATACTTTTGACCTTCATTCGAAAATAGTGAATTATGGATTTAATTATGTAAGGAGATCTTATTTTGCCTTTATGCTTCACTAAAATACGATGTCTGCTTTTATTTAGATTAAAAATTGATGAAATAAAGCTGGACGACAGTTAAGCATCTATGTTATGTTGAATTACATTTAAAAATAGTAGATTTCTGTGTCACTACTGATTTCATTGTGCAATCACTGGTGGATGTTACTTTTGGGGGAAAACTTTGGATAAAACTATTATTAAGTTTGTAATTATTTGCCAACATGCAAACAAATCACAATTTTTGAAAATCTGTTCGTATTAGGACATTTTAGATTTTGTTTTGATTCCTTCAAGAGTTTGAGTGAGAGTGTGAGTTTAAATTTGATGGTTATCTGGCACAAGCGGAGTGAATGCCTTGGAGGTGCTGATATGCATGGATCAAAAACAGTAAGTGAGCTTAATTCATTACTTCTACCACATTTGGTTGTGAAACGTCTTGCTTTAATTCTATTTTTCTTTTCTTTACAGAAATTGGGGTGTGAAGCGAGAGGAATGGCAGAGTGCTCTGTGGAATCTTAATAAGACACAGAGGACTGAAAGTTCATTTGACATTTTGAAGTAAGGAACATTGGTATAGACTTTTGTTTGATTTTTAGTTAACTTGTTTTATTTTACACTGGCAGTTCTGCTCTTGGAGGTTGAAGTTGCTTTTGGGGGTAGGGTCCTGAGGCGGGAACCATGCTGAGAGGTGTGAGATGATGGTGTCGCTGGGCATCTGGCTTCAGGGGTCTGCTGTTGCTTTAAGCCAAAGACTTGGCTGCCCACAGTACTGCAATTATGAACTGTGCCTCTGAAATGGACTGTTCAGTGGAAGTGACGACATCTTCTAACTGAGGTCGGTGGAGTTTACCTGCTATTTCCTGTTACTTGGGTCACGCTGATGCATTACAGGACCCAGGGATGGATGGGCTCTCTGACTGTTATCTCAAGCGTGCTACGGCTGACTTCGGCAGGAGGTCACACTTCATGGATCAAAAGACATTCTGATGGGGGATGGAGAATGATGGGAGGAGATCCTCCATTGTTCTGTGACTTTTGCTGTGTCTCCTCCCCCAAGACCACTGCTGTCATCGAGAGCTGACCTCAGTTCAATAAAGGGACATTGAACTGTGCCGTTTCTGAGTGAAATGGACTCTGCACAGTTCAGGCTATAGCTCAGTGGATGTCCTGTTTGTCTGGTTGCTTGGTGGTGCTGGATTCTCCGCCTGTCGCATGTGACTTTAGTCCTCTGACCCCTCCTTCAGCGTGCTTTGGCCTCTGAGATGCAAACCACTGCCAGTTGTCAGTTTGAGTTGGTGAAATTTCACTATTTTTCCAAATTTATCTCGTATTGAGTGAGATGCCTATTTTTTTTTCTAACTTAATTTGCCAGAGAGCATACTATAATTACTGGGTTTATTGCCTCACATTCTTCTCGCTTGACATTTGGACCTTTTTGCTATGGTAGGGTTGTGAACACAAACAGAACATCTCAAAAGATTTATGATTGCAAGACTGGTGTTTATGACTCTCTGCATTTCTCAGACAAGCATTATTTGCCTCAGTGGTTCACTCCGTTTGTCTCAAATCATTCTGATTTTTTTTTTAATTTCAGACTGACAAGAGTGGTGAAGGGACTAATTATGATTACCTATTTTTTAACCACAACTGACTTACATTGGTGCCACGTTTTACCTACGGAGGTAAATGATCTAAATGTTATTTGGTTATTCCTCAGTTGCAGTATTTCAGTGAAATCGGAAGTTCGACTGCATTTGGTATTTGCATTTAAACATGCTGAGGTGGACTGAGTACACAATGAGCTAAAAGCACCACGTTCCTTCTTACTTTCTAAATTTTTAATCAAATATGAATTTGTTGATTGCGGTGTGCAGATTGTAACGGAATCTGGGACACCATGTTACATTTGCATCCACCTGAAGTTGTATGGGACATGGATTAGTGGTGACGGATTTCTCTATTTAATTTGTATGGCATTTTTATGGTATTCTATCGCAGAACATTAGTTCTGTGATAGAATAAAGAGGGAATAGAACATAATTAACATGCATGATTGCATCTCACTTCATATGATTCAAAATAAGTTGTTTAAATAAGTCATCCAGGAAGGTCTAAAAATAAAGTTTACAGAATCTAATAAATTTAGTTGTATCAAGCTTCTCCCCAAAAATTGAGAATATATTGATAATGGATAGAAATAAAAAGGATAATTCATTATTAAATAAGATAAATAAGTTTTTAAAAGAAAAATGAATCAAATATTAAAAGGGTTGAAATTTGGAGATTTAGAATTTTGATTAATTGGGATAAATCATTTTTATATTTAATGACACGGTTAACATATTCTTGTAAAACAGGCTGATCATTCTTTGAGGTTTTAAAATGACAAAAATTATGATTAAAATTAAAGTGGTCTAAATTGGATATTTAAAAGGAACAATCATAGAACTGCTTCTAAAATATAGTTAAGTTTTGGGTTAAAATGATGGGAAACATTAATTTCTCATGGAAGCCCTACATAAAAGAGGGATAAACTGTAAAAATACAGCTTTAAAGAAGCAGCTTTTTAAAAGGGCCAAGGTTACATATTGATAAAACAAATAGAAAATTGCAAGAGGAGAGTTAACATAAGGAATGAAATTATAATCTGAAATGAAGTAATAGAATAATAAAATAAGTTAATACAAAATCTCTACATGACTGATAAATTAAAATAAGCTATTTAAATAAAATTTGATAATAAGAATAATATATGATTTAAAACGATAAAAATAATTAGAGGATCATTTATTGTTTCCTTTTATTACTAAGTTTTTATCTATGACTTGCCAGGGAATTCATTTTACTTCAAGGAGAATTAAGGAACACAGAGACACAAAATGAAGATATGTTTGAAAAAATGTGTACAACCAATTGTTCCTAATCAGTTTTTCTTTCACAGCGACTGGAGATTTATTGATAGATTCTAAGCGTTTTATATGCGGTGTATTGGGTCTAATTTGCTCATTCATTATACGGATAATTTTGGACAAAATTTGAGTAAAGTTAAAATTGGCTACAAACTGTGCACAGTCTAAATTCAAATTGGATAAAACGCTTTGCTACGGGTCGATATTTTTATGTGTTGTCCATTAACAAATTAACAGGGTTCTCTTCACACGAGTTTGACACGGGAAGGATGTTTCCGCCACCTGCGCATGGACTCCAGAATGGACAGGTGAACCTGCACATTTATTTCATAATGATGTTTTTAAGAAGTCACAGGTTTGGCACCGGAGTTTGCAGAATACCAGATGTCACCGGAACAGTTCCAGGAATCATCTGGGTCCGGTTTAAAAGTCATCAGAAGGACGTGGCCTGAACTTCACTTCACCAGACCATTCCGAGAGATGGGGAGGACGTCTGATGCTGTTCATCTGCATGGAAAAGAAGACGCCTGGTTCCATTGGAGTCAGTGCGCAGCAGCTGAGGAGCCACAGCCAGCACTTCGAGACGTACAGGAGGACCTGCAGCTTCAGTCTTCGGACGGAGGAGCTTCGTCAGGCAGTTCCCCAGACCAAGGAGGATCGACAGTTCCAGTAAGAAGTGTAGCAGGAATCCCTGCT